>BSBM01000008.1:13572500-14272500 GCA_027924585.1 Larix kaempferi
CTCATTAGACACACTTGTACAACTCAGAAAAGTAGCGCACTTGTCTGGGAGGTGTGCTAAGGAGGTAGAGAAGGAGGGAGCACATCTTGTATTTTGGTTGATCATCTTATTGAGGAAAGCTTTGCTGGGTTTTCTACCCCATGAGGGTTTCCCAGGGTAAAATTCTGTGTCTATCTTGTGATTATGTTTCTTTCAGTGATCTTGCTATTCTATTTGGTTTAAACTTAACATGGTATCAGAGCTAGCCTGAATAGGACATCTTTCACAAGGTAAGAATATATCTCTCTCTCTCTCCAGTGAAAATTAGGGTTTCAGCAAAAAGTTGGTATTGTTAAATTCTGATTACATGGCTAGATATCCCTTCTCAAAACCAATCTTTTGAGCCCTAGATCGAACTTTTTGGTTGGGTAGAACT
This sequence comes from Larix kaempferi, assembly GCA_027924585.1. Taxonomy (NCBI): domain Eukaryota; kingdom Viridiplantae; phylum Streptophyta; class Pinopsida; order Pinales; family Pinaceae; genus Larix; species Larix kaempferi. Next base: position 13,572,916 of record BSBM01000008.1, read on the forward strand.
CCAGGATTACCAAAAGTGCGATAAACCAGAAATTGGTTTCAGCAAAAAGTTGGTATTATTAAATTATGATTACATGGCTGGATAGCCCTTCTCAAAACCAATCTTTTGAGCCCTAGATCGAACTTTTTGGTTGGGTAGAACTCCGAGAAAGTCAAACCCTAGTTTTACCAAAAGTGCGATAAACCAGAAATTGGTTTCAACAAAAAGTTGGTATTATTAAATTCTGATTACATGGCTAGATAGCCCTTCTCAAAACCAATCTTTTGATCCCTAGATCGAACTTTTTGGTTGGGTAGAACTCCAGGAAAGTCAAACCCTAGTTTTACCAAAAGTACGATAAACCAGAAATTCTGTCCCAGGATCCGGAAAAGTAAAAAGGTAATATTTCCGGGTAAGCACTACTCTGTCTCTTATCTCTTGGACTCCCCCAAGATAAGATGGCTCCAAACACTAAGCTTGAAGACAATCTAGAAGGTATAGAGAATTTCCGAGCATGGAAATACAGAATTGGTCTCATTCTTGAAGAGAATGATCTTGCTCATTATGTTAAGGATGATGTTGCAGAACTGGAAGGAGATGAAGCCAAAGAGAAGCATAGGAAGGATTTGATTAGGGAAAAGCAAATCATAGCTGATTCTATTAAAGACCACTTGATTCCCCAAGTGGCCTCCAAGAAGACTCCAAAGGAAATGTATGATGCCCTAGGAAGAATGTATGAAGGAAAGAACATCAATAGTTAAATGAACCTAAGGACTCAGTTGAAAAGTAACAAGATACGCAAAGGAGAATCCATTCAAGACTACTTCTCAAGGGTCTCCCAAATCAAGGAGCAACTAGATGCCATTGGTGATACTCTTGATGAAGATGAATTTGTGATGACTGCCCTAAATGGTCTCACTAGACCTTGGGAATCATTCATACAAACTATGTGTGCCAGAAAAGAAAGCATGAAATTTGATGTAGTATGGGAGGATTGTATTCAAGAAGAGGCTAGGGTAGCCAACAGAGAAGCTCTTCTCAAAGAGGATGACCAAGCTTTGGAAACCCACACTAAAAGAGGAAAGAGAGGCCACTTCAAGAAAGTGAACTACAAAAGGTCTCAACCCTCTCATAAATTCAAAAGGAAAGGAGGTTCAAACTCAGAAAGAGACCTCTCCACAGTCCAACGTTATAATTGTCTTAAACTAGGACACTATGCTAAAGACTGTTCTTCTCCAAAGAAGAAGAAGAATTTTGTTCACAAAAGACATCATGCACAGATGGCAGAAGATGATAGTGAAGAAGAAGTAGGGGAAGAAGAAGAAGAAGAAGAAGAGGAAAGGCCTCAAAGGAAAAGATATAAAGCAAAGAGAGAAGATCCAGAAGAATATGTCCTATTTTCTGCACTCTCTAGATCTATGTCTCCTGGAGAAGATACATGGCTCATTGATAGTGGTGCTTCAAAGCACATGACAGGTCAAAAGAAATCTCTCTCAAGACTTGAAGAAAAGTCTTCACCTCAAAAGGTATCTCTAGGAGATGATTATCAATATCCCATCAAGGGAATTGGTGAAGCAAGCTACAAGCTTGATTCTGGAACACCCTTGAAAATGAAAGAAGTTTTATATGTTCTAGGTTTAAAGAAGAACCTACTCTCTATCTCATCACTAGATAAGAAAGGTTTTAGAGTGGCTTTCATAGATGGACAAGTACTCGTGGTCCAAAGGAAAATCAATTAAAGATGCAGTTATAATTGGTGAAGAAGAAGGAGGTCTCTATAAGCTCAAGGGTCATCCAAAAGTTGCCCTTGCTCATGAAACCTCTAGCCCCAGTAAGCTATGGCATAGAAGACTAGCTCACATTAACTACAAATCCTTACCCTATGTAAGCAAGGTGGTCATAGGATTACCAGATCTGAAGGGTGATCATAATGGCTCATGTAAAGGTTGTAAGAAAGGGAAGAATGTCAAGAACCCTTTTCCAAAGAGTGAAACAAATACTAAGAACATTTTGGAGCTAATACACTCAGATGTATGTGGACCAATGCCCACTACTTCCCTAAGTGGATTTGAGTATTATCTCTCATTCATTGATGACTATTCAAGGAAGACTTGGATATACTTTCTAAAAGGTAAGAATGAAGTCTTCGGAAAATTCAAATAATTCAAGGCCCTAATAGAAAATCTCTCAGAAAAGAAAATCAAGATTCTCAAAATAGATAATGACGGAGAATATACGTCAAAGGAATTTGAAGACTTTTGTAAAGAAGCCGGAATTAAGAGGGAACTAACCACTCCCTACAATCCCCAACAAAATGGGGTTGCTGAGAGGAAAAATAGAAGCATCATGGAAGCTGTAAAGACTATGATACATGATCAAGATCTACCCATGTATCTATGGGCTGAAGCAGCTAGGACAGCAGTCTATGTGCAAAATAGACTATCCCATAGTGCTCTTGAATTCAAAACTCCAGAAGAAGTGTTTACAGGAAAGAAGCCTGAGGTAAGTCATCTCAAAATATTTGGGTGTCCTGTGTACATCCACATTCCAAAAGAAAAGAGAACCAAGTTGGATCCTTCTGGTAAGAAGGGAATATTTGTCGGATATTGTGAATCATCCAAAGCCTTCAGAATCTACATTCCAGGTTTTCATCATATAGAAATAAGTAGAGATGTAACATTTGATGAAGAAGCAGCTCTCAAGAAATCCAGGAAGTGTCAACTTGAAGAAATCTATGAAGAAGATACACCTCCTAGAATCACAGAGGCTGTGCACATCCCTGAAGATGATTCACCAGAAGATCATGACATGTTGGAACCACAAGAACCTTCTATCACAGATTCATCTAAGAAAAGAAGGCCAGCATGGGCTAGAGATATTATTCAAGGAGCTGAAAGATATGGAGCTCCTGAAGGCTCCACTAGAGAAAGAAAGAAACCTAAGATAGTGTCCAACTATATGGCCTTGATGTGTGATCTTGTAGATCAACAACCTACTAGCTATGAAGAAGCAGCCCAGAAGAAAGAATGGGTAGAAGCAATGACAGAAGAATATCAGTCAATAATGAAAAACGATGTTTGGGATGTAGTTCCAAACCAAAAGATAAAAGTGTGGTTTCTTCCAAATGGATTTTCAAGATAAAACATGCTGTAGATGGTAGCATTGAAAAATACAAGGCAAGATTTGTAGCCAGAGGATTCTCTCAGAAGGAGGGAATTGACTATGAAGAAACATTTGCACCAGTTTCTAGGTATACTTCAATTAGAACTATCATGGCACTTGCATCTATGATGAAGTGGAAACTACACCAAATGGATGTTAAGACAGCTTTTCTGAATGGTGTAATTGAAGAAGAAGTATACATAGAGAAACCACAAGGGTTTGAGGTTAAAGACAGGAGGACTCATGTATGCAAACTGAAAAAGGCATTATATGGTTTGAAGCAAGCTCCCAGGGCTTGGTACGGAAGGATTGACAATTTCTTAACAAACATGGGCTTTACCAAGAGTAAAGCTGATCCCAATCTTTATCTTAAAGTGATGGATGATGAACCAGTTATACTGTTGTTATATGTAGATGATCTATTTCTAACCGAAAATGAGAAACTGATTATTGAAAGCAAAAAGAAGCTTTCTTCAGAATTCAAGATGAAAGATCTCGGATTAATGCACTACTTCTTGGGTCTAGAAGTATGGCAAGAACCAAAAGGAATCTTTCTAAATCAAGGTAAGTATGCTGTGGAGATTCTAAAAAGATTTGATATGTTAGAGTGTAAAGCCATGGCCACTCCCATGGACTCCAACTTGAAGTTATTAGTTAATGACTCATCGGAATTAGTAGACCTAACTCTATATAGACAAATCATTGGGTCATAAATGTATTTAACAAATACTAGGCCAGATATATGCTTTGCTATAAATACCCTGAGTCAGTATTTAGTAGAGCCTAGAAAGGTTCACTTAATAGCTGCAAAGCATGTGATGAGGTACCTAAAAGGTACATTAGATTTTGGTCTATATTATCTTGGAGGTCATGAACTCCGATTACATGGTTACTCAGATTCTGATTGGGCAGATAGTGTCTCAGACAGAAAGAGTACTTCAGGTGGATGTTATGGTCTCGGATCTGCCATGATCTCATGGTTCAGCAAGAAACAATCTAGTGTGGCCCTCAGTACTGCTGAAGCAGAATATATAGTTGCCTGCTCTGCCAGCTATGAAGTAGTGTGGCTTCGGAAGTTATTATCTGGAGTGTTTGGCATAGAAATGGATCCCACTGTGATTATGTGTGACAATCAAAGCTGCATTAAGATGACAGAAAATCCTGTATTCCACGATAAGTCAAAACACATAGAGATCCGATACTTTTATATACGAGATATGGTGCAGAGAGGAGCTATCAAGCTCGAGTATGTCAACACTGAAGATCAAATTGCTGATATCTTGACCAAACCTTTGTCTCGAGTGAAATTTGAATACTTCCGAGACAAGCTTGGTGTAGTTCAAAAGGACCCTCTTTGAAAGGGGGAGTAGTATAGTCACTGATGATGAGATTGTCTCATCAAACAACAAGGTCGATGATAAGGTTACCTGTTCACTACACCTAGATACTTAGAAATATTTAGATTTAGGACTCTTATGCTTAGAATACTTAGTTTTTACTTATACATGCTTTTGATGATAGATACATGCTTTTGATATTAGATGTATTAGTAAGAATACATGCTTTTGATGTTAGATGTATTAGTGAGAATACATGCTTTTGATATTAGATGTATTAGTGAGAATACATGCTTTTGATGTTAGATGTATTAGTGAGAATACATGCTTTTGATGATTAGATGTATTAGTGAGAATACATGCTTTTGATGTTAGATGTATTAGTGAGAATACATGCTTTTGATGTTAGATGTATTAGTGAGAATACATGCTTTTGATGTTAGATGTATTCGTAAGAATACATGCTTTTGATGATACATGTATTGGTGAGAATACATGCTTTTGATGATAGATGTATTAGTGAGAATACATGCTTTTAATGATTTATTAGTAAGAATACATGCTTTTGATGATAGATGTATTGGTGAGAATACATTCTTTTGATGATAGATGTATTGATGAGAATACATGTAAGGATTGCATCATCCTTGAACTCAAGTTCTAAAGAGAGCCGTAGACATGATTTCTCCGAGAATGAAGTCCTTGGTGGACTTGAAAGGATTTCATCATCCTTGAACTCAAGTTCTAAAGTGAGCCGTAGACAGGTGTCTCCGAGAAAGAAAGAGGATTGGATCATCCCTGGACTTCAGTCCTAAAGAGAGCCGTAGACATGATGTCTCCGAGAATTGAAGATAGGACTGCATCGTCCCTGAACTAGGTTCAAAATGTACGTGACGGGATTGCATCGTCCCTAGACATGAGACTTGTCTTAAAGTGATAAGGACTGATCATCCTGGAACTTGATCGGGATTGCATCATCCCTAGACATGAGACTTGTCTTAAAGGTACGTGTGAGGACTACATCGTCCATGAACTGGGTTCAAAATGTACGTGATGGGATTGCATCGTCCCTAGACATGAGACTTGTCTTAAAGTGATAAGGACTGATCATCCTGGAATTTGATCGGGATTGCATCGTCCCTAGACATGAGACTTGTCTTAAAGTGATAAGGACTGATCATCCTGGAACTTGATCGGGATTGCATCATCCCTAGACATGAGACTTGTCTTAAAGGTACGTGTGAGGACTGCATCATCCATGAACTGGGTTCAAAATGTACATGATGGGATTGCATCGTCCCTAGACATGAGACTTGTCTTAAAGTGATAAGGACTGATCATCCTGGAACTTGATCGGGATTGCATCATCCCTAGACATGAGACTTGTCTTAAAGGTATGTGTGAGGACTGCATCATCCGTGAACTGGGTTCAAAATGTACGTGATGGGATTGCATCGTCCCTAGACATGAGACTTGTCTTAAAGTGATAAGGACTGATCATCCTGGAACTTGATCGGGATTGCATCATCCCTAGACATGAGACTTGTCTTAAAGGTACGTGTGAGGACTGCATCGTGTGATGACGATGCTGATGATCGTGTGATGATGATGCTGATGATCGTGTGATGACGATGCTGATGATTGTGTGATGACGATGTTGATGATCGTGTGATGACGATGCTGATGATCGTGTGATGACGATGCTGATGATCGTGTGATGACGATACTGATGATCGTGTGATGACAATGCTGATGACATTGATGTTCCAGTAACTGGTTAAGTTACTGATGATGATGAATTGAAGAAAGCTTCCGATGATTTATAGATGTATCATGTATGATGTAGTCGATGACTCCTTGCTCCTGCAGACGTTGTTATAATATCCTTCTCGTTAAGGGGGAGTGTTGAATATTGTAACTTCTAAGAATATTATATTTGTACATTATTATTTCGGAGATGTTTCATCCCTCCGAGGTAACCATATTATGTATCCGGAGATGATTATTCTTCCGATGGGTTATGGTAACTAGGGTTATTAGACCCACCATGTGGGGGTCGGCCCTGATCTTATATTTCAGGGGTTATTAGACTTCTCCAAGAGAGGTCGGCCCCATTAGGGTTTTTAGTCAGTCGAGAACTAATATAAATAGAGGAGGTGAGCTCCTCATTAGACACACTTGTACAACTCAGAAAAGTAGCGCACTTGTCTGGGAGGTCTGCTAAGGAGGTAGAGAAGGAGGGAGCACATCTTGTATTTTGGTTGATCATCTTATTGAGGAAAGCTTTGCTGGGTTTTCTACCCCATGAGGGTTTCCCAGGGTAAATTCTGTGTCTATCTTGTGATTATGTTTCTTTCAGTGATCTTGCTATTCTATTTGGTTTAAAATTAACATCATCAACATCATCATCATCATCTTCATCATCCTCATCCTCCTCCTCCTCCTCCTCCTCCTCCTCCTCATCATCATCATCATCATCTTCTTCATCATCATCATCATCATCATCATCACCATCTTCATCATCATCATCATTATCGTCGTCGTCATCTGCATCATCATCTTCATCATCATCATCATCATCATCGTCATCACCATCATCATCATCATCATCATCATCATCATCATCATCATCATCATCGTTGTAGGATATCCGACGCAGATACCTAGAAAGACCAACGGCGTTTTGCATCAATGATTTAGCGAGCTCGTCAGATTCTTTTGAAGTCAAAAGTCTGATATCCGATGCCTCTTGCCGTCGATGGTATGGCGAGGTCATCGGATTCATCATCATCATCGTCATCGTCATCGCCATCTTCATCATCATCTTCATCAGCATCTTCATCATCATCATCATCATCATCATCATCATCATCATCGTCATCATCATCATCATCATCATCATCATCACCATCACCATCTTCATCATCATTGTCGCCGTCGTCGTCATCATCATCATCATCGCCGTCGTCGTCATCATCATCATCATCGCTGTCGTTGTCATCACCACCATGTGTTATTGTTTCAATGTCCTATGAGTCTTGAAGAGGTGAAGAGACTAATTTCTTCATTTCTACCATCGAGGATAATATATTTTCCCAAGTTGTTTCCAAGGTTAGAGTTTGTCGAGATCCTTTAATGAAGTTACATACATCTAGTTGAGATCCCCCAACTAGATTAGAGTTTGTCTCTTAATGCAATTACAATACAACTATAAGTTATTGTGTTGAGAGGATCCCTTTCCCCACAAATAAGGACTCTTTATATTTAAAATTTAAATTTTTTTTTTTTTATCATAGTTTGTATATAAATTCTTAATTAAATCTAAGTTATTAATTTTAATCATATTAACCTACATATTGTAATTTAATTTTTGTCAATATTTTACTATATTTTTATTTTCCAATATTTTCATGTATATGTTGTTTGTAAAATATTTTTAGAGGAAATATTTTTAAAAAATAATAATTAAAAAATGGTATGGAATAATATGGAAAACTAAACTTTTTGTAAAGAATTGGAAACTCATAGATTTTAAATAAATTTTAGTTCAAAATGTGTTATTGTTGTAATGTCCTATGATTTTTTTCACAATAATTAGTAGATTTTGTGTTATAAAAGGTTGCACTTGAACCAAATTACATAATTGTAATGCAAATATTTAATGTTTAGTCTGATCCGACTAACAAAACAGTACAATTTATCATCCAAAATTTCCTAGCAATGTCTATCATAACTAAGTATACCATGTAGTTGTGGTAGGTAGATTATCATACATATTGAAACATCAACAATATGATGTGGTAAAACATAACATATATGTAGAAAATAAACTAAATTATGTGCCCAAGAAAAGAATTGAGTTCACCACCACCTAATTATTCATAGTTGTATTTATTACTTGCAGTTTCACATCAAACCAATCCATAAATTCAATTGTACATGTATGATCATCCAAATTAAAATTAGGAGTGCATTTGGCATCCCTTTCCATGTTGTTGGCCAAAGAGCATGGGTTCCATGTTGTTTGGCCAAAGGGTCCCATCATGTTAATGGATCCCCATCAAAAGTTTTTTCATGAGGCCAACGCTGAAATTTTTTAAATATGTGCTAGCTTGTACTGAAATTTGGCATGGTTAGACTAGACGCATGCATTGACATTGTGGGAGGGTTTCCATACTCAAACATGGAAGACACTAACCATTGGGGCATCAAAAACCATACCTATAGATTAATTAATGTGCTACATGGGACCAATGTTGAAATTTTTTAAATATGTGCTGGCTTGTACTGAAATTTGGCATGGTTAGACTAGACGCATGCATTGACGTTGTGGGAGGGTTTCCAGATTCAAACATGACTAACACTAACCATTGGAGCATCAAAAACCATACCTATAGATTAATTAATGTGCTACATGGGGCCAACGTTGAATTTTTTTAAATATATGTTGGCTTGTACTGAAATCATCATCATCATCTTCATCATCATCATCATCATCATCATCTTCTTCATCATCATAATCATCATCATCATCATCATCATCATCATCATCATTATCAACATCATCATCATCATCATCATCATCATCATCACCTTCATCTTCATCATCATTGTCATCATCATCATCAACAACAAAATAACATCCTTGGATCCTCCAGTACCATGTCTTGCCTCAACCTAGTCTCTAATGGTGTGGTCAATCGTTTGCAATTAGTCATAGTATATTCATTAAGAAATTGTTTTACATACTTTTATGAAGAAATAATAATGATGTTTCCACCATTATACCATACCTCCAAACTAAGATGGTGGTGCAAAAGCTCCAATTCTTTCATCTCAAGTTTTTCTCCCAAGTCTTGTTTTACTTTAGAAATTGCTCCTACACCACTCATGATGATACTTTGATATACTTTGATAGGAAGACCCATTTGTAGTGAATGTCATTCTTAACTTTTGACAATTTGAGCAAACTCCAAGTGATCTTGTTTTCAATGAAGAATAATTTATGATTTTGCTCATGAGGAAAAAGCTCACTAAGTTTACCACTTTCCCCATCCTCGTTACAATTCTAGTAATATATTATAGGAATTGTAGACTTGCCTTCTTCCCCTTCTTGTTGCAAATGTTAGGATTTTGACTTCTTTCTCACCACTCCTTTTTATCTCCTCCTATTGTTATCCATGTTTTTCCATTAGGAATTGTTACATATGTTCCCTTCTCACAAGACACTCTTCATTGATATAATTTCTAGTTTAATATATGGTATCCCATTAACCATTTTGTTCCTATGTAAAATATTAAGTTATGCAAAATTTAAATGAGTAAAAGCATATGCATAGGTAAAAGCATTTTGTTCCATTTCCATCTTATTCCCATATTTTAACTATAGATGCTTTTATTTTATCTTGAGGGAGGGAATCAAACTTAGATCTCACTTATTATGGAAACCTCATTGGAAAGACAATACCAAGATGATTACATTGACATATTCATCATCATCAACATTGTCACAATCATCATCATCATCATCATCATCACTATCATCGTCAACATCGTCATCATCATCATCATCATCATCGTCATCATCATCATCATAGAGCCAAGGAGAGCCATGGCTCCTATATATATATATTTTTTAGTTTTAGTTTTTTTTTGTAGTTTTTTTATATTTTGTTATATATATATATTATTAATATATATATTTTGTTTTATAGTTTATAGTTTTTTTTTAAGTTTTGTAGTTTTTTTATATTTTGTTATATATATATTATATAATATATATATATATATATATATATATAAACTACATAACATTAAAAAACTTCAAAACAAAAACTAATTTACCTGATCTCGGCCACTCATGCCCGAACTCTGCTCCCTCTCGCGCTCGAACTCTGCTCCCGACCTCTATGCTCCCAGCCTCTCCCGGCCTCTCTGCTCCCAGCCTCTCCCAGCCTCTCTGCTCCCTGCCTATCGCGCTCGAACTCTCTGCTCCTAGCCTCTCTCCTGGATGGTGGTAAACTCTACAGAAGGGCATCAAACTGTGCAGAATGGCATCAACATGTTCAAGACGAAATCGTACGAAGGTAATACTCTGTACCTCATTGCTATGGTTTGAGTTTTTGTTCAATTCGCAGGGGTTTTACCAGTTTATTTACTAACTTAGGTTTTGGTTTTTCATTGCAGGAGAGTTTCGTGTTAGCTACCTGGAGGTTACTTTGCTGGAGGTTGAAACGTTGGGAAGGAGAGACCTCTAACACGAATGGTATGGGAAAAGCCCTACTTTTCAGTTTGTGTTTTTTTTTTTATTAATTGAAATAGAAATGGATCCATTTTCCAAACGCTTCTGCATGGCGTAGCTGGGCATGAATGTAACGATGGTTTGGATTATTTGAATCTGCATTTTGCTTTCCTGTACATTTAATTATTATTCATTCCTCCACATGTTCACTTCGCCACCTAAACCTTAGGCACTTGATTAATAAACTGTATATAAAACAATGGAAGGAATATTCATGTGTCTTTGGACCATAAAATCCATCAATGGACATCCATATGGATGATTTGAATGGTAAATAAAGGGTGAATTTTTTAATGCAAATCCCTTATACCACAGGCCTAAAAATTTCAACAACTAACATGGGATCGTTTCTTCATGCTGAGATTTCATTGAGAATAATGGCCGCTTTAGCACAAAACCCCTACTATAGATGACTTACATAAATTCACCCTAGTGCCATCACCATTTTCCACAATTGCTTCTACAAGAAATCAAGACAGAAACAGGGGCATAAGACTCTCATCCAGGGTTGCAGACCCTCCAAATGATATAAAAGACCTCCAATATCATAACGTTATCCTCAAAGGAGGATGCAAAAAGGTGAGGAATGCTTCAAATGACTTATCAAGGCTCAATGTTATCTCCATATGATTACATAACTAAGGAACTTCCTCGAAGCATGCCTGGAACATGCCCAGGTTTGGAGTTAATGCTTGTTGTTGTTGCTAAGGTATGAGGCCTAGATAACAAAAGATAGCAATATAAGCATGTACAATAATGGTGTTATCCAAGTAATAGAACATAGTATTTACCATCCTAAATGACAATGGATTCACTATGAATTTACAAGGAATAAAACATAGTATTTACCTTTACATTTTTGCTTACAATGACTAGATTTGAAATGTAGGATAAGAGCACAAAGAGAAAATGAACTTTTTAGATAAGCAATATGTGAGTGATCTCCAAGGATTATAAGGAAAACAATAGCAGTATAGGCCTATAGGTTAGTGGTCTCTTTCAAGTCACAAAACAGAGTACCAGGTTTGCCACTATTTCATTCACAATTAACCTTGAATATATGATTTTTAAGACTGAAATTTAAGTTGGATAGAAGTCCTTTAAAATTAAGACAAGTAATATGTGATTATGTGTAGTTCCTAGGAAAGATTATTTTTAACCACAATATATATGTTGTTTGATGTAGGATAATTTATTTGCATGGTGGTTTTGAAAAAATATAAAAGAACATGTCTTATGACTTCTAGAGTCCTTCCACTCAAATTTAATAGGGCCTTCCAAAAAGCTCTCAACGGATGGGACCTAAATCATTCGAATATGACAATTGAAGGTATGAAAGAGTCAATTATAACAAGGGGCATTGGGGCTATGTCTCGATGGAATTGACAACATTTCCTAATGACCAACGCTAGTTTTTTTAAGTGCAAATGTAGTCCACAAATGTCGCGTGGCTATAAACCCTATATTTTGTTCACTAAGTTATATTTTGCAAGTGTGGACAAGGGACTCTTATCCTTTAGGAGTCAAGGGTCACAATGAAAAGAAAATTGGATGGCTCAAAGAGATTGACAAAAACCACCTAACCCCAACATATGACCCCATAGGGTATCTCCTTGTCTTGATTTTTGTACACTTCTAATGAAAGGATTTTAATCTCCCTAGGAAAACAACTATGTTTCGTATTGAAAAACAATTATGGGGAGTTATTTCAAATGCCTATATCCACAAGCCTAATTGAGACTATAAATTGTTTTGTGACTTCTTTGTGAAGGTTTTAAGTTAGTTATACAAATGTGTTATTTTTTTTTAAATGAGTTGCATTGGCATCATGAACCCATGTTTTTAACTTAAATGGTTTAATGAAGGAGGTAGTTCAGGCTTCTCACTCTTTTTATTCACCAAGATCACTCTATTGGTGCAAATTGAAGAGTAGAACATAATGAAAGGACTATTTAGGTCATTATTGTGTGTGCTTCAAGTGACCAAACCAAAATGTGTGAAGTAAAGTACTAGCAAAAAAATTGCTTGAAATAAGAAATTGAAGAGACAAATGATGTGAAATTGGGATTCTTACTTTGTCTAATTAATTTCTGAAGTATAAAATACTTTATGCAAAATAAAATACCCTAAATGAGAAAGTGATCAGGGAGTTATTTCACTCTATTTTCCTTTCTGATTCGCTAAGATAACTAGGGATTATTGGATTAATAATTTAATACTCAGTGATCAAGAAGTGGGTACAGTTTACTTGGCTCTTGAGAGGCCTCAAATACATTGTTAATATTCTTATCTAGGATTCTTAACATGCTCCTGCGTCATTAATGGTTATTGAAGTGTCCACTAACAATATGAATGTTATCATTCTTGATGTCGAGAAAGAGCTGCCTAGGAGGGAGGAATTGGTCTTGCTCCCTAAGGTGGATTCATAAGTAAATGAACCATTAAAATTCATCTCCCTAACTCAACACACCTTAACCTCGCTTGAGGATAAAAAGAATTTGGTAGTTAGGTAGGACACCGGGGATAGGAATCCAAATAATTCCCCTTTTTCATTTTCATCTAAGACATAGTTGTTGCTCTCTAGGGTACTAAAATACTCTTGTACTTATTGACACAGTCATCGACCAATTTGTGGGGGGCCCTCCCGTTTTTTCGGGGGTAAGCCGTGAGGACTGATTCCGGATGGTCTCTATGGAATGCTGCACTCCACTTAGCACCTAAGGACATCTATCCATTGTCTTCCTTGTGTTTTACCGTATAGGTGATACTTTGGCTCAAAGACAGAAGTGCCAGTAAACCTTCCCTAATGTGTCATGAACGAGGTAGCCTAGTGACTCTACTTCTAGGGCTCTTTTACCCAGGATCCCTTTCAGTAGAGGGATATCCTTCCACTTTGGTCTCTCATTTCGTATTGTTCGACTTGGATTTCATCACCTTGCAAAGGATACGATTTTTCAAGGTCTCCAACTCCTAGTTAGGAATTTTTCTTGATATTTCACCTTGTTAGAGGGTCTTTTTTATTTTTAGTGCTTCTTGTTGGAATTCTGGCCACTTTTGTTTCAGCTCGCTTACTGTGACACCGGTCCCAGTACAATTTTTTTGAGTTTGCTTTTTTGTCCTGCGAGCCTTGTCTTTTCCTAGCTCCCCTTCTGCACGCTTGATTGCTTTAGGGTTTTTGAGTTCTTACATGGTCAGTTACCAAATATATGATGATGTGTGATGTCCTCTTCTCCTAGGTCTTCGATATGGTTGAGTTAGATGGTATTATCAAGGGACTGGACACCCCTTGATGGATCCAGTAACGCTTGACCTTAGGAGTAGTCTAGAGGACCACATGATCACATCATTCGTGTGGAATTTTCCTTTTATAGTGATGATGGACTTTCAGGTTATATGGAACACTAGTACATTTGAGAGAGATATGATTGGTTGTACCCCACCTTGGTTGATTGAATTTTGGTCCTTTCATTTTGTTGATAATATTTTGTGCTACCTTGCCTTTTACCTTTTGGGTCTTTAACTCATCTTGAGTTATCTTTTGATTTGTACCACCTTTTATGTTTTTGGTATTATGGGTACTATGGTAGTTTTTCCACAATTGAGGTGCACCCCCTTAGTCCAAATGGTTATGAGTCTTTATACCCACTCTTTTCTTTTTAAATTGTACCTTACTGGTTGGTCTTTGTACCCTCACCTATTTAACTGTGTAACCCTGGTACCCACCTAAGACATTCTACTTTACTTTTTATTTATTTATTTTATTTTTAATTTATTTTTATCTTTTATTTTCCAGATCTGTATTTTAAGTTTGAAGGTTATTGAGATTTGATTGGTAACCTTTATGCCTACTGTGTTTTTCGATCTACTCTCCTTCTCCTTGTTGGGGAGGTTGTGACACTCAGACTCAGCCATGAGCCCTAGTTTTTCTCTGCTGGTTATTTTAGTAAGGGTCGTGAGGTCTTAAGGGTTTGCTTTACCCTTCTATGTACTCATATGTGGAGGTCGTGAGTCTCTTTGGCCTCATTCTGCTGGCTATCAACTCATCTATGAGGTCTAAAATGTTGTATGGGCAGTTTGGTGTGATTTTTTAAGTTTTTTTTTTTTTTAACTGACCTTTGTTTTATATGCTCATATTTTGTGTGTAGTTCTTGATTTGTGGTTATATATATTTGTTGAGTTTTATTTGTGATGCTGAGACTTATTAAGGGATGATCTTTATTGTGAATGTACTGATCCTTTTGACTGTCATTGAATTTCTTTGATTGACTGTAAAATAGCCCAGACATCTCTCTATCTGGTTTGTACTAACCCTTTAATAGGGTCACTTGGTTCCTAGAGTTGACTGGCCTCTAAGAGGCACAATCATTTCTAAAAGTAACTCTTCTGAGTATATTACAGGAAACGTCTACACCCAAGTAAGTATATTCATGTATTTATTTTCTTGTAAATTAAAACAGTTTATTGTTACATGTTACTAAAGGGGTGGAACTCCTCGATTGAACTTGTGAGGAAAATTATTTTGGAAAATAAGTGTCCTGACTATGGGACAACAACAAATATATATTCAACAACATATGAGATATTCTTGGCACTAGGTGGGAAAATAATTATACATCTTCAATTACCAAGTACTATAGTGATGAGTGACTTATTGAAAAGCATGCAAATTCCATCATTTAATAGGATATATTTGGTCAAAGCCATCCTTGACAGGTGGAGAATGGATTTGTAGAGTTTTCCACTAAAATTAAGAGATTTAGATGTTACAACATGATAGGGACATTGGATTAAGAAGGTATATGATTAATGGGAAACACATGGGGTAGCATACACTCTTTTACAATAATTCATCGCAAGGTGCCTTTCTTAAGTTAGATCATCCTTTTGTTACAAGAGGAATTGGTGCACATATGAGAATGTGAACACTTTGAAAAACAACCATCTTGAATAGTCAAGAGAAGAGAGAAGAGGTATTCACGTATGTTCACAGAAACCTTTATCTTATATATAGGACAAGGGAAGAGTGGTCAAAGGGAAGGACATAGATGGAGGTATTTCCTATCGATATGGGTTTGGATAGTATAATTGAGTTGGATTTGGGAAAATTGGATCTTACTGCACCATTCCTATAACCAATCACTTTTGATGATGGTGATCCGATTGGGGATCCCTCAGAATAGTTATATGCAAATATTGGACTAGATACAAGGAGGTGAAGGAGGATGAAGGAGAGCACTATGGTAGTGCTAGTGGTGGTGATCCAAATGAATTCGATTATGAGATGTATAGGAGGATCATTAATCATCTATGAGTTTCTTCTACATTTTTTTTCATTGGAATTCCCATCCATTGTATCAATGTATCTATTACTCAATACAATACATTTTGATGACATCAAATGAGAAAATACATTTTATGGTTCTCTTATCACTCAAAAATGTCCTTGACAAATATAGTCCCAAGGGGATCGAAAGAACACTTATCCTAAACTGACAATATCAACTCACATAGTCCCATAGCATTGGGTTTTGGCCATTTGTAACTTAGGACATGAATCTTTACATAATATTTGCATACAATCCACAATATCATCATTTTTTGTTTTCTTCTAGTATGGTAAAAAAGGATTCATTAGAAAAACACCCATTCTCAATATGGACAACCTTAGGTCTAGGAGTAGGACTGAAAGCTACCATTTTTAAAAACAACTTACATGTTTACAGGTTAGTCGTTGCTTGATTCAATTACTTTCAGTCCTCTAAGAAGACCATGCTTGATTACAAAACTACCCATGTGTTACCAATATTCAATGAGTTCATCCTTTTTCCTTAAGAATAATTCAGTTTAAATTTTGAATAAGATTATACAAGTTTCACAACATTATATAAAATATTGTTTTTGAAGATTTGTGAACACTTATTAACCACCTCAAAGATATTAGTTTTGAAAGTCATGAAAAATTTTAGAAGTTTTCCATAATGGTTAGTTATTTTTATTTTATATTATTATTGCTAAATATAAATATCTTACTAAATGTGAGTGTAATTCAATGACCGAGGTGATGAACCCAAACTGATGGGATGAGAGAGACTTTAGGGCCATGACGTCAAAGTTAGTTAGATGGTGTGATATGGGACTCAAGAACCAAAGGAGCAATGAAAGACAGCTCATAATTGCATGAATTTCTACTCCTAAGAAAGATAAAGTGATCCTCTTCCTCATCACTTGAATGCCTACATTTTGAGAAAGGGAATGCGGTACAAGTCACCTTATAAAAGGCGCTACACGTCACCTTTTAAGAGGCATTATGCCTTGAGGTCCTATCTAAAAAATTTTCCCATGGTGCAAGGAGAACCAAACAGGTATTTTTCAGACCTGTCTTCCTCGAGTGAGGGGAGTTTAGGAAGACTAGAGGAAAGTGAGACATCCAGTAGGTCTACAAGACTTTTATCAACTAGATGTCAAAAGATAAGAAGAAAATTTTATAAACGCATGGAATTTTTTCTCGCTCAAGGGGGGTCATGTTCCTATGATGATGAGACAATAGGAGACATCGAGGTGCCCTTGAGGTACATACATATAGTGAAACAATGGGTAACCAAGGATCTTCCTCAACTGAACACAATTTTTTGTGTGAACAAGAGAATATATCGAATTGTGCCGTTGTCATTACATGGTTTGGGGTTTTTTTGCATGGATGGCATAAAGGTCGGTTACGACAGATGTACAAAATTGATGGAGTATGTTGGACCCTGTTACAACTATAAAGATTGGATGTGCTTGGTCCAATATAAATGAAGTATGCATAGATATGGTTTGTCAACAAATTTTTTACAGTTGAAAGACAAAGATCAAAATAAAGGAGCAACGTTGTACATTGATGAAAGGCCAAAGGCCACATGGAATATTGCAGGGTTTATAAATAGTACACAACCAGGGTCTACAATTAAGCAACCCAACTACGAATTTGAGGGGCATGAAGGAAACCATGTTTTTGTATGTTCCATTAAATCAATATCTGCAGGGGAAGAGTTGCTTATTAATTACAATTTGAATCGAGTAGATACAAACATGGTTACTATGGGAGTGGTAAATCTAACAATTTACCCAACCTTTTATTAATGAATTTAACATCTTATGGATTTTTCGTTAGTTTATTTCGTTTAAATTTTCTATATTTACTTCGTAGGATAGTGATCGGGAAAATACCTGCTAGCAGATGGTCAGAGGAGTACAACTTCCTCGAGGGAGCAGGTATACATCTTTGTAATATTAAAAATATAATAAGAAAAAATAGTTTTTTTTTGCTTTGTTTTTTCATTAGTAGATTATTTTGGTTTATATAATGTTATCTATATTTGATGCAGAACGTTGATCGGGGAAGCCACCTGACTGTTGATCAGACGACAGCATCCTCGGGGCAACGGGTAAACTTGATTGTAATTGTACAATTTAAATTATATGTCAAAATGTTTTGTTATTATATTCTTCCATTGAGTATTTTGGATTCGTTTAGGTAATTTTATCTATGTTTTTAATTTAGGGTTCTGTAAGGGTCACCTCCCTATTAGTAGATCGGGGTAGGTCACCTATGACCATTGATCTGATGAGTGGATCACGATCCTCGAGGTAGCAGGTATAATTCATTGGAATTGTACCAATATAATACGTAGCATAATCTTTATTTTGTTATGTATTTCTCATGTGTATACTGGTTTCGTTATGATAATGTTTTCTACTTCTTTTTTGCAAGGGCCGGATGATCAGGGCAAGTCCACAGCTATGGATTAGACGACACTATCATCTAAGCATCAGGTAAACCTAGTTGTAATTTTAGGAATCTATCATGATAGATATGTTTTTTTAATATAATTTTAGGAATCTATCATGATAGAACTCAGTAGTGTTTTATGTATTTTTGTTGCAGACCAATGAATCGTTGTATGAAACAACATCACCGCAATCAATAGATTTTGAAGTGGTTGAGATGTTAGCAATGATGACATAACTGGTTCAGCTACAAACCTGATTAAGATGATACAGAACATCATGGAAAAAATTAGTGCGGAGCTTGTTCGTCTGCTATTCCAAATTCCGCAGACAGACGCGATTCAAGCCAGGATTGTAGTGTTGAATTAGAGAACTAGAACCTTGCAAGTAAGTTGAGGAATCTTGAATCATAATATAATTCATTTATAACTTTATAATTTTCACTTTTATATGATATTGAACTTATTCAATTTGTTTTGTATTTACAAAATTTTCTGAGACCACACACTAGTCGTCAAGGCGGTGTTGGCCCCAAAGATGTTCATGCAGAGACGTCGCATCATGAGAAAATGACTCCATGTGCATCAACTCATTCGCCATTGTTTTCGACTGAACAGTCAATAACACATTCCGCAAAACCCCAGACCCCAGCTGTGATTGCACTGACCACTAGTGACCTACGCACACCAGATTGTCCAGAAGAAGGGGTCGACACCGAACCTCCTAGTATTGATATTTCTGAAGCTGCATTTCTTGGATCTTCCCGTGTCACTAGCCCGAGAAAAATCGAGACAACATTTTTGTTGGACGAAGATATCGTCCCAATAAAGATAGAGAAGATCCCAAGTAAATATACGTTGATGAAGTTAGTGTTTATAATTTAATTGCAATATACCAATAAAACATTTTTTTTCAACTAATTATGATCATGGCACGACCGTTTTGCAAGAAAATGATGTTTTTTATAAAAATATGAATGATTTTTCCTTTGAGATCTTCGGGCCCACCATCCGCACAAGGTGGGATAGACAACCAAAAAATTTAAAAGATGAACTCACTAATCGGTTGGTTGGCCTGTTCGGCAACGAGACCTTCGATCAAGCCGCGGTCCTGAAAAAGACTGGACAACATATGAAGATTGTCCGAGAACAATATAGGGTTCACTTAGAAAGGAACCCTAGGTATGAGCGCCCTCCGATGATTCCAGCAAGAGAATGGAGAGCTCTAGTGGATGATGGAAAGGAGAGGGGTCTGATAAAATAAGGAAAGATAACACCAGGCATAGGGAGGTATGCAATACTTTCCACAATGTAATTATAAACCTTATTATTATTGATTTCTATATCGAATTTGGAACATCTAATGCATTTCAACACTAGCATAGGCTGTCAGACACATCAAAAGCCACAAAGGAAAGACTAAAAAAAATTGGTCAACACAAGGTTGGGCCTAGTGGTTATTCCAAGTTGGCGGCACGAATTGTAAGTTTCGAAAAACCAATAATAAATTTCAAATTAGTTTTCCTTTTATTGCACCACAAAATGTAAATTAACGACGTTATGCAAATATGCAGGCTAACCGATTCAAAGAAGTGTCCACTGAGAAAGACTTGAAGCTTGGCTTCCACCACGACTATGGAGCTATTGTTGAACGCCGAAAAAGATTTTCTGGGCAAACAAAGTCTTCTGGTACTGATCCATTTGGTGCACAGGTATATAAAATCTATATAGTTTAATGAAGATTTATTACTTGCGCAATCTATTCGTTATAAATAATTGACATAAAATATTGACTCTGTTTTGAGCAGGAAAGCAATGATCCCCTTAATGTCGAGGAGGGACAACAACAAATCGAAGATCATGCTTCGAATCCTGGTAATGAATTTATTCATATGCTACAATTTTATATATAGCATTGCATACGGTGAACATTAATTATACTTCTCCATATTTCAACTGCAGAGCATGTAGAGGGTCACACTGTACAAGTTGAGCCTGAACAAGAAAATGAAGAACATGATGTGGCCACAACAGGTAAAAAAACACCTTTGTAATGCTTTATTTAAATGAAATACTTTTCATTACAATAGCAAAATATATCGATGCAACATTTTCACATTGTTGCAGCAAATCCGAACCCCTTGCCGCAAAATCCACGTCACGGGCACTCTAGGATGCAGACATCACTACAAGCTGATGAAGATCCAAGAAC
This sequence comes from Larix kaempferi, assembly GCA_027924585.1. NCBI lineage: Eukaryota > Viridiplantae > Streptophyta > Pinopsida > Pinales > Pinaceae > Larix > Larix kaempferi. The sequence continues at coordinate 13,593,676 of BSBM01000008.1, forward strand.
TAGAGGAGAAGTTCCAAAAGATGATTTTCTTAGAGATTTTGTAAAGAGAAGAAGAATTAAAAAGAAGTGACTGAAAAAATATTGTCTAATTATTTTTTATAATAATATGTCGTCCATGATTTTTGGCCTCATGAATGAATGAATGGTTTAATGGTTTAATGATTCAGTGTTGTAAACTGTTACCTTTATTGAATGCTATCTTTTATTGAATGAATGGTTTATTGAATGTTATCTTTTATTGAATGAATGTGTTGACTGAATGAATGAATGGTTTATTGAATGTTATCTTTTATTGAATGAATGTGTTGACTGAATGAAACAATGGTTTAATCAATATTAGCGTTTATTGAATGAATGGTAGATGTTTGTTTATGATGAAATATGCATGAATTTGCACGTAATTTTTTTTTCAAGTACATGCATTGGGTATGGGGAATTGAGAGTGATGTGAGGGGGGGAGGGGCCATAAGAGCTTCCACCTTCACATAGTTGGCCCTGTTCAGTAGAGAATAATCAATTATTCTCGAAACAAAGAGGAGCTCAATGAATGGTTACGGTGCTGCCTTTCTACAACCCACTCGCGTGTCATCTAAATTGTGACAATTTCTTGGAGCTTGTTGTGATGTTTGGTTGCTCCTCATAACCAATTTCGAGTTTCCCCAACTTCAAAGGCTGAGTAAATGATGCACTGGAACCAATATCCTTACCCTTCTCTTTAATTTCCTTGGAATCTCCTTGAGAATATTTGAATGAGATATGTCTCAAATACTCTAGATCATTTGCATTCTCTCCGTTATGTCGAATCTTCCTACAAAAGAGAAGATATCTCGTCTCTTTTCCTGGGGAGAATAATGTGGAGAGTGAAGAGTAAAGATGATGAGAGGTTGTTTGTATCCCTAACCCAAGGATAAGAAATTGTCTAGAGAGTTATACGAAAACTAAAGGTCAACGCTGTCAACCAGGTGGAAATAAGTTGATGTTGACATCAAGGGAAACTCCTATTTAATTGTTGTCATTTATCTTTCAAGTGAATATTTCCTTAGTGTATATGTATTAGGGATTGGTAAACAAACATTAATTATAATGGGGGTTCATTGGAACTCCATAATAGTCGTTGGAGAAAATAGATGTTGGATAGTTCATGAAGGTTGTGTTTACACACATAGGTTACCATTCAAATTGACATTGTTATATAGATTGAGTGAGATGCAAGCATTGGAGAATCATTTCCATGTCATAAGAAATTGATCCTAGCAAAAGAGGGCATACCACACTTCATTTAGTGGACTTGTTGCACGATGGAATATGCTTGTTGGGATCTTACATAACAAGAAAAGACCTGAATTTGACTTGGTTATCATTTACTTCCAAGATGGATTGTATCCAAGTCTAATAATGAAGAGATACTTGCACACCAAATATGGTAATGAATTCTAATTGAAGATTTTGAATATGAATTTTGCTTAGAGTCGAGGGTTAGTGAGTAGACTTTAGCACTATGGGAGCAAGTGGAGCTAGAATTAGAGGTAGAACCATATCCATAACTAGTAGAACATTGAGCTAGAGCCAAAGCTATATCTAGGAGCTAGAGTTAGAGCCATGTTCCAAAGAAGCAAACAAAAGGTATATTGATCTAGAGTTTGTTTCATTTAAATATTTCAACTACCAAAAAGGCTCTCAATAGGGAGGTGAGATCTAAAATGGATCCAAACAACTTGAATGGTTGTAACACTCGGTACATATAAACAATTTAGAATATTAATGAAAGTAGAAAACAAGGAAATATAATGCAATAATAAAGAAAGAAAAGAGAGAGAGAAACAAATAATAATAATAATAGGAGAGAATGTGGAGAATGAGGGATGGAAGGGACAAGGACATTTTTTCTTCCCATTACCTGCAACTTGGTCTATATCTTATTGAAATTCCACTCACCAAGGTGTTTTTTTCTATCCAGTAGGTGAGGACACATAGGAACCCAACTATGTAAATTATTGGATGGCGATAGAGCCATGAGATGAATTGTAAATAGAGGTGACATACACATGTAATTTCCTTGAGCTAGAGGTGGTACCAACCTCACCAATAAAAACACATCATTGAGAAGATGGATACAATTTGTGGGTGGTCATATGCAAGCTAGTAGACTACCTCTTGTTTCCTAGAGGTCATACAATTGGTTATAGTGGCATTTCCTTAGTTGGTTGGATTGTGTGTTGATTGGAAATTCTAATGAATGGTAACCATAAATTATATCACCATTCCTTCATTCCATTGTTTTGTCATCTTATGGTTCAAATTATATGAACTTATCTTAGTTAATCATTTTGGCATTATTTATATTTATCGCATTCCCATGTTCACATGAACTCAATTCATATCAATCTTAATACTTAAAAAATCATTGTATGAGGAGGTATCGCATATGAAATTTCATTTACTGTCAAGTAATAGAATCATCTATGATACTTTATCATCTCAGGAGTACATTATATAAATAAGGAAGTATGAATTAAATACTAAGTATATACATCTTAAACCTAAAGATGGGTCCGCCCTAAACTCAATGAATGGTTGAAGAGATATGTATATATATATATATATATAGATATATAGATATTGGAGTATTGTGAAGTGAATGGTGTATGAAAATACTATTTTGAGCAATGATGGGATTTGGCCACTTCAATTCAAAAACAGTTGCATATCATGTTGTGATCTCCACTTCCTTGTTTCCAATCAAAAGTCCAATATTGAAGACAACATCGACGGTCCTTGGGGATGTGTGTGTGTTTTCTTCATATAAGATATGTTTAGTTTGTTTTTTTCTATGTGTACACTTGGACTACTAAGTTAATGTATCACTTTTTAGCTACAAGAATTTCTTTCAAAATTAAAACCTAACAATTTGTCACTCAACTCAACCATACACCTTCGATTTGGACGATTTGTAAGCAATTGAAAGGAATCCTTTTTATGCTTTACTCAAACCAGCCAACAATTGAGATGTGTATGTCATTTACACTTCTAGTCTTCATTTGAATGCATTTATATTGTTGGGTAATATTGCCTTGTGTTTCACTCATTTGGTTAAAGTGCCAGTATATTGGTTAATGAAGAGTTTGGGATAAGTTGATGCTAAGCCATATTGTGGTTCTATTGTACAATACCTAGTATATGTGAAGGAATTTGGCCCAAAAGTAGAGCATTAGAAATAGAACCATTATTGTATTTTCATTGGAGGATAGTGATAAGAGTAATTTGCATTTAAAATTGTGTTGAGCAGAAAATCCTTTTAAGCCATTTAGAAGACAAAGATATATGCACAAGACTAAGAAAACATATCAAATATTTATTCCATAAAGTACCATTGTTGGTTAAATGAGTAGGCTATAAATCCCTTGTTTATTTTTCATAAGCTATCATATATAGCATATCCATCATTGATTGTGAAGCAACTCCTAAAAATTTGAAGAGAAAGCATACCCAACATGATGTGCAACTACATGAAGATAACAAGCACTTGAAGGAGAAGGTCTAGATATTTGAACAAAGGATAGTAAAGATGGAGAAGAACCTTGAGACCTCAGCAAGATTATTGCACATCATGTTCGGTATGCTTATTAGAAAAATATGGAAGTTTTTGTTTTCTTTTTAAAATACAAAATCTCTATCGGATATCCGACCATCACCCCCAAACAATCCGACGCCTTTGTCGTACCACCGATGGATAAAGGCATCGTATATTGGAATTTTTTCTATGCAAAGGATGTCGGATATCTGACGTATCCTTACAAACAATCCGATGCCTTTGCCATACCACCGACGGCTCAAGGCGTCGGATATTGGATGTTTTTCTATGCAAAGGACGTCGGATATCTGAAGTATCCTTGCACACAATCTGACGCCTTTTCCATACCACCGACGGCTCAAGGCATCGAATACTATGCAAAGGACGTTAGATATCCAACCTCTTATAAGGAGATACCCGTCGGATATCCGAAGGGTATGGTAAAAGAGGGGTGTCGAATCCCCAACTGCTTATAAAGAGATATTGGTCGGATATCCGACTGGAATGGTAAAAGAATATTCGTCGTATAACTAACCTCTTATAAAGAGATATCGGTCGAATATCCGACGCAAATGGGAAAACAGGAGATGTCGGATATCCGACTGGAGGATGTCAAAGATCCTACATCCTATTTTAATGTCGGATATCCGATGACGTGCAAACGACGTTAAAAAAACTGGTGCTTGTCGGATGGTCGACAACATGATATTGAAAATCAGACATCTATGCTATCAGATTTTGGGTTCAAAAAACCTAGTGGATGAAGTTGCCCCTTAACTGAAATCTTTCCCACTTGGTTAGGTGGCTAACTTAAGTGTCATCATGCAAGTGTTGCAACTCAAGTGTCGTCTTTTAGTTTAACATAAGTGTCGTCATGCAATAACACTCAGTTAACTAGATCTTCTTTGTTATCACTTAGTTAACTCTCTAAACTGATTCTTTCTCATTAACATCACTGTAGTGACCAATTGAAGTTCTCCCTTGATTTATCGAAGTCTTCATTGAATTTTAACAATTCAAATTCTCTTAATTAATTATTTTATGTGCAATTCAAATTCTCTTATATCTTATCACATCTTATCTTTATCTCTTGTCTTATTTGCATGGTCCACATGTGCCAGCTTAATTATCATATCAAATATACTAAGGATATTTTCCCAATGATGTGATCATATTGTTCTACTATCGTTCCAAGAGGTTATATACAAAATTAATTCACTCTAGAGGTGGCTATTCCCTAGAGGAAACTTAATATCTCAACCATGGTTAGTAGTACATCACACACCATACATGATTCGACATGCAAAGCATCACCTCAACACATGAGGCACCACCTCAACACATGAGGATCTGTCTTGACACACAAGACCTTAACCTTGACTATCAAGACTGTACAACATCATCACTTTGACATACAAAGCACACATGAAGCTTAACCATTCTTGAGTCCAACGCAAGACTCTTCTCCAATTTTCCTAAGTCCAACTCAGGCTCCTATAAGACACTACCTCAACACACGAGGCTCAATCTTGACACACAATATTGACCTAGAGAATGAATCATGATGTTGTAACTTTAACATCATCTGCTAGGTAGGACATGACCCTCTTCTTTCTTTAGTATGCATTCTTTTCTTCTTCCTGTAGTCTGCAAGGGTAGAGTTTCATCATAATATGGAGGCCTTGATACATCGATTGATGAAGTCTCTTGCTCCATATGTTGGTTCTACGTGCACTTTCCTTATATTTATTCCACTTTATGTAAATTTGGGATTGTAAAGGTATGCTCCAAACCACCTTGAGCCATTACTTAGCATGGTATAATGCTCTACATAGTCCAAAGTTTGTCATGGAATGTAGATTATTGAGCTATACTATGGTTGGACTTGTAGCCCTTGCTCTGTTCTCTACATAGCCCAAATATACATGTGTTTTTCCTTATCTTTGTCATTTCATATGGGTATAGACTATAGAGGAATTACCTCCCCTTAGATATTGCATCTTTATCTCATGTACCATAGTTTCTAAGGTATCGTTAACAAGGATTCAACCAAGCTTGTAAGAAGGTTTTAACAAAGGGTTGTGACCATTAGACCTACAATTCCAACACTTAAATTGAAACATAAAAGCCATTACCATATTAATGATCTCTTTTAAATCACACCTCCCCCATAGGAGGATGTTTGGTGTCTACGAACTTATTCCCCAAAAATGGAAGCATATAACCTCCACTTGCTTTTCCAAATCTATTACTTTATTAGATATGGAGAAATCTTGGTTTTGGCATGTCTCAGATAGTGTTCATGTCTACCCTTCTTTTGTTTCTATCAAAGATATTTTGTTTCTCATCTTCTATGCTTTGATAACTAAGTGGTATTTGTTTATTTATTGTAAAAAATTACATGCAAGGTACTACCAAATATCACTTTACTTGCATAAAGAGATGCTACATCACATTCTACAAGTAACTTAACCACTAATGTTTTTATCATTAGGGTTATTTGACCTTTGACCTATCTCTTACAATATAAAAAGTTTGATAAAAATAATACAAGTGAGTTGATTTTATGTTAATATTATATTAGTTATGAGTGAAATGACGTGAACCAGAAGTTTAGGATAAGGGAATACAATTACTTTAATGGGTTTAATATTTTGTTCTTACGTTTTAAGTTATGATTGTGAAATGACGTGACGAAGAAGCTTACGGTATTGATGACCCAATTTGAGTTTTAACAATCAACACACATAAAAGGGTAGGTGGATGCATACATGGCATGGAATATGACACGTCTAATTCATTTTCTTCACGTGATCAAACACTTCATTATAATCAAATATTTCATTCTTGTGATTCCATATTTAATTCTTAATTTGTTTCTTTAAGTTGATAATATTTATGAAACCTCTTTGGTACCAAAGAAATCTTCTTACAAATCTAATATCATAATATTAGAATTATCTTACAAATCTGATATCATTATATTAATTTCAAAATATTAAATTTATGGGAATCGTCTTTTGGTGTATAAATGAAAAATAGAAGACCATATAGGATTTGAAAAGTTTGATCCTACTAAGTCTTGTTCATTTTATTTGTGTTATATTGTGTAATTTTTTTCCTTTCGAAAACATTCCTTTGATTTGTGTTTGATTTGTGTTTGATTTGTGTTATATTGTGTATTTTTTTTCCTATCAAAAACAAATGTAATTATTATTATTATTATATTTTGAAGATGTTTTTTAATTTCATACTTTTTAAATTCATTAAGTATAAGAGAATAATATTTTATGTCCATGTGGCGTAGAATAGATGGTGAATGGGTGTATTGTTAAGGCACTTTGTCACGGGATTAGATTTGTTTTTTTTCTCAAACGTCCCATACCATTTGAAATCCTAGTCACTGTGTGGCACCAACGTGATATTTCTAGTTGTGCATGACCATCAACCACATGTATCACCCAAACTATGCCTCACCGAAACCAACATAACTGAACCCAAGCCAAGAACCTTAGAGTATGCGGAATTCCAAGTGCCCATTTCACTATAGGCGATGCTACACCATCGCCACCCAACCTTAGACAATGTTATGCCATTGCCTCCCCCGAGCCAACAACACTTGATTGACCAACTTCCAAATGTATGATGATGGTATTGCCCATCTAGTCTCAATCCCAGATGGTTCCTAAAGGTCCTATCTTGGCTCCACCCGGCCACATTCCTTTAGCGCATCCATCCACACTATTGTCCTAGCATGGTTGACACACAACGCATCACATTGCCAATCATGCCATCCTCCGATGAGCCTGCTAAGAAGCACCTCACAGGTTTGTCTCATCTTACTCGACTAGACATCCTTGGTCCTCCTAGCCTACTCACTACTACACCGTCTTGTCCGTCTCATGGCCTATCACCCATGAGTCAACCACCAAGGATACCAAAACCATATGGACTTGCCATGCACCCTTAAGCAATGCATCCTGGTGGCCCCTCCGTCGGGCTATTTCCAATGGCGCTCAACATAGGGTCATTACAATATCCCCCATTTAAAGATGTTGATGTCCTCGTCAATGCGGCCCCATCGACACATCTGATGAAAGGGGCATTGGTGGTGAACAGACACTTCAGCAAATTCCATAATCGAATGTGGCTTTGATATCATATGTCATTGTACTAGACTTGCTTTTCCTCTCGAGTGTCCCATACCATTTGAAACTTTAGTCACCACACGACACCGACATGATATTGCTAGTTGGGCATGACCATCAACCACAAGTATCACCCAAACTACACCTCACCAAAACCAACCTAACCGAACCCAAGCTAGGAACCTTAAAGTATGCGGAATGCCAAGTGCTTGTTTCACCATAGGCGGTGCTACACCATTTCCACCCAACCTTAGACAATGCTATGCCATTGCCTCCCCTAATCCAGTATCACTTGAAGGACAGACTACCCAACATATGACGATGGTATCGCCCATCTAGTTTCAATCCCAGATGATGATCGAAGGTCTTGTCCCGGCTCCACTCGGTCACATTCCTTCGCTGCATCCATCCACACTATTGTCCTAGCATGGTTGAAACACAATGCATCACATTGTCAATCACACCATCCTGCATCGAGTCTGCTAAGCAGCGCCTTGCTAGTTTGTCTCTTCCTACTCAACTATACACCCTTGGTCCTCCTAGCCTACTCACCAGTACACCATCATGTCTGTCTCATGTCCTATCACCCATGAGACGACCTCCAAGGCTACCAAAATCATATGGACTTTCCGTGCACCCTTAAGTAATGCATCCTGGTGGCCCCTCCATCACGCCATTTCCAATGGAACACAACGTAGGGTCATTACACACTCCTTGTGTAAGGTCACCGATTCGAAACTCTATGGGTACAAGCCTTACAAAAAAAAATCGTGTTATTATTCCTTTCTTGATAAGGAATATATAAAATCTAGCTTTGATAACTTTTTTTAACTTTTATTATATCTATATTAACAATAAATATTTTGTAGATTGTCAACTATATGTTGTTTACTTCTCTTTGACAAATAGTGTTGATGCTCTTTTAATTTGTCATTATATTTATATTTATTATTTTCAATCCTTTAAATTTTATTTTAAAGAAAATTAGAGTGTTCTAATTTAACAACTTTGTGTATATATAAGCATAAACAATAAGAGTTTTTTAAGGACTAGAAAACCTGCGTAGATCCGACTAAGGTGAGATTTTTCTTTCAACTATGGTGGCATTGGATTTCACCCACTACTTCAATCGAAATAAGATAGTTTTGGCCATAAAATTTTGCAAGTGAGGGCAAGGTTTGTTTAAGATCAATCGGTGAACCAACGAGCTAATCAAGTTGGAAATCCTTTAGTATAAGGCCCCTGAGCCCTTTATTTTGATGGGCCACCTCCTCTTCACTTGCATGGTTATGGATCAAAATAGGGTAATAGGAGGACATACATGGAGTCTATGTTATTTTATAGAGTATTTCCAAGGCCTTCGCCGCCTTCTTTCAAAATATTGTTGATGAGCATCCAAGATTGAGATTACATATATTCTTGTTAGGTGGAGGGGGTGTTTGGTTGAGGGTTTGTGCAATCAATCTAGGCAAGATAACCTAGATTAGAAGAAGGAGGAGGCCACAAAATTTTGGCAACAATCTCCAGTGTTATGTTGGTATTTTGACTTGAAACCCAAGGTAAATAAGGATGCATGCTAGGTGTTTGAAGAATTGTTTGCTTTAAAATTGTTTGTAGAAATGCATGTTTGTCAAGTTTTAGGTTTTAGGCATATTATTCACAACTCTTCTAGGGTAAACTTTGGCAAAGAGAACATGATATCTTAGTAATATTTCAGATTATGGTCAAGTATTTGTCTAGAAAATCAAGTCTCTTGTGGCTTGATTGCTACAATTAATGTGCTTGAAATTAAACACAAATTGGAGCATAGATAGGGGATTCTTGTGGCTCAACAACACTTTCTTTTGAAGGGTAAACAACTTGAGGACCTTTCTCAACTATTTGGTTATAAAATTTGCAAGGATTCATCACTTCTTTTGACATTAAATTGTGTGGTGGGGCAGTGGAACTTGGGGAGCCCTAATGTTCAAAGTTAGTTTCATTTATGTAAATGTTGTCCTCTTATCAAACATTAGTTTTATTTTGATTTTTTTTCAATTAATGGGAAAATACAATTCTCAAATAAAAGTTTACCAAGTGAGCTACCAAGTGTTTATTCTAAGATAGACATAAGTACTGGGATTTTTTTTTAGAATTTTTATATTGACTATACTCATTCAGTCACACCAAAACTTAGCTATCTACAACATCCGTGTAGAATTAATTAATTTCCACCGTAAATATGAAATCTAAAATAAATGCTTTTTCTACTATCTATTGTAATGAATACTTTAACTAAAATAATTATTTTGTCATTCTAGACAATGAATTAACAATTTACCATGAATATGTGAACAATAAATTTCAAATAACAAAAATTCCATGGTTTCCACTTGCAAGTTCTTGAAGATAATAGGTTTCAAATGCATTTTGGTGGATAAAAACAACTGATGAGCAATTGGTTGGGGACATTATACTCTCCACACAACCAAACCACTCAACCTAAAAGGATGAGGGCTCTTGAGCCTACTCTCACCGAAATTATACTAGCTATCCTTCCTTTCGATTAGTTTCTTAGTCAAATATCATTACAAACTTTTCCTTGGCCTCTTCCTACCTCTCAACCAGTTAGTCACAAATAAATATGTGGATCCAACATAAATACATACAATTCAAAGTAATCCCCTTATCTATAATAGGCCAAGTACAATTAGCATACATAGTGAATTATTTCCCAAAACATTAGTAGGCTTATATGCTAAGTAATCGACATTAAATTATCGACCGAGTGTTCCTAAATGTAGGATTATAACCTAATATAATAACTAATTCTGGCAACTAATTCAACTCCACACTTCAGAATTTAAATGCAAACTACAAAAAATAAACACTAAAGACTTATCACTTGAACATGAAAACAACTCAGTACCATAAAGGCTCTGGATCACAATCTTTCATTTATAGATGTTCATGCGATCTATCATGAGTAGCTTACTAAGGGTTCAAACCCTTAATGAACTCTTGTAATGGTTGCAAACTTGCAAGAAATTAAATTAAAGCAATATGAAAACAACTTACAATAAATAGATTTAATCAAACTAAAAACTCAAAAACTACCCTTCAAATGCATACACCAAACACAAGGGAGTAATGCTATAATCAATCAACAATAGACACAATGAACAATTAGAACAATAAATGAAGGAAATTTGCTTACTTATTTTCTGCTCTAAAAGACTCGTGTGTAAAAACTAATAACTTTTGAAACCAACTAATATTTAAGTAGAAGATAATGACGAGAAGAAAGGTGAAAAGATATGAGATAAGAATGAATGTGAGCAAATTGTCTCTGCAATTAACCAAACATATGAAGGTTCTCAATTCGAGTACAATGGTCTAATGCAAAAATACAATCGGTGAAGAAAGGGAAAGGAATTAGCTGTCTTGACTTTGTATAACCTTTGTCGGTTAGCGTTGAATAATAGGTATATTAGAGTGATATGTGGGCAACGATTAATGATAGCAATAGAGGTTTAATGAGATCAATCTGAAACTCCATGTGAATATATATATATATATATATATATATATATTATATATTATATATTATAGAGTGATATGTGGGCAACGATTAATGATAACAACAGAGGTTTAATGAGATCAATGTGAAACTCCATGTGAATATATATATATATATATGTAACAAAACTAAATCATAAGTAAATGGAGGGTAAATTGAATGAGTTAAAGGGTTAATTGAAGAGGTTTGAAAGTGATGAGAGTTGGGCACAATGTGAAGGAAATCATAGTGTTGTAATATATGTATGGCAAAGTTCTTGTGGATAGAATTATGAAGCCATATACAACAAAATTACAAGTGATGGCAAGGTATGAACATTGCAATGTTGGAATATTCTCCCCATCATTTTTTGTGTTTTGCATGCTTGCATGCTGCATGCATCTAGTCATCATCATGGTGGTCTCCCCAGCACCTAGAGCTTGCTTCTAGATCTTCTTTACCTGCATGCAAAACTGCATGCTGCATGCATCCAGTCATCATCATGGTGGACCTCCTAGCTCCTAGAGCTTGGTTCTAGCTCTTCACAGCCTGTCTACAGCCCCCAGGGGGGCTCCCATGTACCAAATGCGCCCTTCTCACCTACCACAGCCAGTTAGGCGCCTTTGCTTACCTACCACTCAGTTCACTTCAGTTAGTTGCTTGTCTTTCCTTGATTTAAGGCTAGATTGACTCCTAACTGATTGTTTCACTCCGATGGACCAATAGTGAGACTAGTCTGCCCATTATGACTCCATTTAGCTCCTCATGCACCCTCCAGTGAGCCTCCTTCATTCATTTAGTGCCTACCTCACTCAATTAGACTCCTCATGCGCCCTCCACTGAGCCTCCTTCCTTCAGTTAGTGCCTACCTCACTCAGTTAGACTCAGTTGACTGACTGTTACCATTGATGACTGATACATTGACTGGATGATGACTCCACTATCATTCAAGCCACACTCTAAGTTAGGAATTCGAATGCCCTACTTGGCCTATTCGAATCCTATATGATGCCATCTTCATGGCTATTGTACTCATTCACTTACATTCTTATTCATTGTATAATACTAAGATATTGTTCTATTCTACTGTGTTTATGAGTGATCATTGAATGTCTCCTTCTCTTCTTCTTTGCAACATATTTGTGAGTTTGATTGTGAGCTGCTACAGCTGCCAGATCCTTGCATATTCCTACATGCAGTTGGTTATACCGTGAGTTGGTATATGATGCAATAGAGACATATGGTTTCAAAATAGAGTCATAACACCATGAATAGAATGATCATTAATTGTATGAATGAAATGAAGAAATTAATGGCATATACAATTGAAGCACAATGAATTTGAGTTAAATTAGCACCCCAAACATGAGAACAATATCAAAGCATAATCAAAGTGGAATGTAACTAACAATTGAAACACATGAATTAAATGACATTCTACAATCTAATTAACAAGTGGAAAGAGGCAAAATATTACCCTGGTTGAGGGGCCCTCACCAATCTAGCCAATGCTACATGAGGATGATCATATCAAGTCGAAAATATGTTCAATGGATCAACAACAATGTTGCTCTTCATTAAGACCAAAACTCTATTTACAAATTAGCAAGAATCAACTCTCTTGATTTCTATTACAAGAATAAATTCTCTCATTCAAACTTCATGATTGATAATGACTGAACCCTTATGGTATCCTCCACCTCTATTTATACATGAGAGGTGGGATCAGACCAAAAAAATAGTTTACAAACTTATCCAAGTTGTTTGCAAGTTGGAAAACCAAATAAAATTGGTTTCCTAAAATTTGGGTTTTGCACACAATTTAGGTAGATCTGCAATAAATATCCAACCATATCTCCCTAACCTTAACTGATTTTGGAAAATTTACTGAGCCTTAATTTGTTATGCTATGAACAAAATCCATGTTTTATTTTCTCTAAGTTCATCTTCATTTGCTCGAAAATCGAGGGATAAGTTGGTTGTTTGAAAACTACTGCTAAATACTGGTAAATATTTGACCATGGGTTGGAAACTCACACATGTGAGTTGGGTGAGGTCTGATCAACCCAAATACATATTGGGAGGTCTAACAACAAAATCCATGTGGCCAATTGTTCCTTGAGGAGGTAGACATATGGCAACCTATGACTTGGTACCAAAATTTGGTACAAAAACTGGTGTTGGAAATGCTAGTACCGGAAGTTGTATGTTCTGGAAGTTGTTTGTTTTGGTACCATAATTAATGTAATGTACCAACCAGAACTGATGATACACTAACTCACTCTCCTACAAGATTCAAGGAAAAGCAAAGAACTCTGGTGACTAGTTTGACTATAGGTAGGAAAAATCAAAGGACTTTGGAAGGGATGAGGATCATGCTAGCTGATATAACCTTTACACAATGTACTGGGACCATTAATATTTAAAACATCATCTAGGATAAATTCTACTCCAAGGCTCCTGGGCACCCTAGCATATGCAAACTAGAACTTCAACTAAGCATTGACTAAGAACCAATGGTGAGGTATTTTTACTTAGGGAGTCTAAATAACATTAAATAAAATTCAATTAACAGCCTAGGTTTTCTCCAACAAGTTTGGGAAGGTTCTAAGGAGTTCTCACAAACATACAAGAAAAATTGCCTTCCAGGATTGCACAACTAGGCTTCCTTCCAGGATTGCACAACTAGGCCAAATTTAGGAATTCCCAAACAGTGTGGGAGGCTCATGAATTTATGATATTAATATTGGAATGATTCGTTTGGAATATTAATTAACATCAGAAATAGAAATCCCTTCATTTTGACTAATACTCATTCATTTACCAAACAAGTTTTGGAAACTAGCTCATTTTCATTGAAATCTAGAGTAGGTGCAAGAAGAGTTATTGGAATCATATTTTTATTTAGTAAAAATTCAAAATTTACATCAGAGGTCCATTATTACACTCATATCAGCCATCAGCATCTGATTCATAAATCAGATAGTTCTCAGGAAAGAGATACATCAAGAACAAGTTCTTTCATCAAGAAAGACTAGGAAAATACTCATAGATCTGCATGGAAAGCTATCAAATCTTTGTCACAGGATCATACGCCACTGGTGCATACTTCAGGACCTGCAATAAGCTTAATGACAATGGCTTAAAACCATCATCCTCTCACAGGAAATAGGGGCACATATCCCAAGTCACTGAGTCACAATTGCACTCAATCCAATTCTCCAACTGTTAAAAGATGTGATAGTGGTGCACTCTCCTTCTTTTATAGATGAAAGATGACTTGAGGATAAATTATCCTAGGATAATGTGCCCTCATGGATGGATAAGGAAACATTGCTTTCATCCTTTTCTCCCTTTCTGCTTTGCGTTTGCTTTTACATTTTCTGCTTTAGCTTTTCTATCATGCTTTGCTTTTTATTTTATTTTCTTTCTTTTTTGCCTTATCCTGCTTTTCTGTCTTTATCTTGCTTTTTGCTTTATGTTGTTTTTCCTTATTTTTTGTTGTCTTTCTTCTTTACATACCATCTTTCTTTCGTTTTCCTGATTTTCTATCTTTGGATACTTTCACCTATCTCTTCTTGCAAGTCATCTCTTTGGTCAACCTTATCCTCTAAGGCGCACTTGTGGATAATTATCTACTTTATTTAAAAATAAAAATACATATTTGATGAAAAACAATTATTCTTAATTGCATATCAAACTTTACGAAAAATAAACCACATTCCCTAATTAATTAAATGCCTGAACTTTAAAAGTTAACCCCAAGTCAATGAAGTTGTCTTCTCAACCCAGGGGATTGATTGGGTTAGGGACTTAATCCAGTAATCATCATTGAGGGGACATGATATTCCTCCCCTCCCAAGATTTCTTGTCCTCGAGAAATTTCAAAATGGGATGTTGTAAGATGTGTTCTCCTTACCATGTAGCATCCTCATTAGGCAATCCTTCCCATTGCACCAGGAATTCCTTAATGATTCTTCTTCTTAGATTCTTCTCCCAGACCTCCAAAATATTTTTTGGAACTAGCACCAAATGTCCTTCATCACCAAGGGGAGGAAATTCTTTTGAAACCTTAATGTGCCACCCTATTTCCTTCTTCAAACAAGACGCATGGAAAACATTGTGAATCCTACTACCTAGAGGAAATTCCAACTCATAAGCCACTTCCCTGATCTTCCTTAGGGCTTGGTAGGGACCATTGAACCTTGGTTGTAGCTTCTCATCCCCTTTAGACTTCAATGAGGACTGTCTATAGGGATGCAACCTCAAATATACCGCATCTCCTACTTGGAAGGTTCTCTCCACTCTATGCTTGTCTGCATGCACCTTTTTCCTATTATGTGATACCCGCAAGTTGTATTTGAGAGTTCTGGGTATGTATTGAATATCTTGGATCCAATCGTTTTCCTTCTGTGTCTTGAAATCACCAAATATTAGTAAAGAAAAAGGGATTGCATCATATCCATATAGGGCCTTGAATGGTGACATTCCAATTGAAAGATGAAAAGTAGTATTGTAACATAACTCTCCCAAATGGACCCAAGTAGTCCATGACTTTTGCTGATCAATAACATAGTTTCTTAGGTGTCTTTCCAACCATTGGTTCACTCTTTCTTTTTGGACATCAGTTTGTGGATGGTAGCTTGTTCTCATGTCCAAAATTGTTTACACTAACTTGAACAATTCTTGCCAAAAATTGTTAGTGAACTTTCTATCTCTATCACTGATGATGGACTTGGGCATGCCATGAATTTTGAAGACTTATTTGATGAAAATTTCAGCCACTTGGATGGATTCAATATTAGTTGTGATAGCAAATAAATTTTCATATTTAGTCAATCTATCAACCACAACAAAAATATTGTCTTTACCTTGTCTTTTTGGAAGCCCCATGATTAAATCCATTGATACACTTTCCCATTTTTGCTCATGAATAGGAAGTAGTTGTAAGAATCTAGCTGGATGAGTATGCTAAAGTTTTTTTTTGGCATGCCACACATGATCTAACATACTCCATCACTTCCTTCTGCAAGCCCTTCCAAGAGAACATTTCCTTCACTTTCTTGTATGTCTTCACAAACCCCGGATGACCTGCTAGGGGTGCACCATGAGAAACCTCTAGGATCTTCTTCTTTAATGAGGATTATAGAACCAAAAAGATCCTATATCTATGATAGATTATATCATTGATAATATTGTAAGTATCATCATGAATTAGTCCATCAAATAAATCACAAGCAAACTGATTCTTTGTTTACTCTACTCCTAGTTATGCTTTCCAATCATCATGAAAATTCATCAATGCAAAGGTTGTTTTTCTAGAAAGAGCGTCATCTATAGCGTTCATCTTCCCCTTCTTGTATTCAATGTCAAATTCGAATGCTTGGACCTTGCTTACCCACTTTTTTTTGCATATCATTCAACTCCTTTTGGGTCAGGAAGTGTCTCAAACTGTTATGATCAGTCTTGATGATGAACTTACCAGCCACAAGATATTGTCTAAACTTAACTAGCGCATGCATGATGGCTAGAATATCCTTATCATAGACTGAATATAACCTCTCATGGGAATGCAAGTTCCTACTTTCAAAGGCTAGGGGATGCTTGTTTTGCATCAAGACTGCTCCAATCCCATTCCCTGAAGCATCACATTCAAGAACAAAAGGTTGAGAGAAATTTGGAAGTGCAAGAACGGGACAACTACTCATTACCTCCTTCATCTTATTGAATGCTTGTTTAGCTTCTTCTAACCAATTGAAGGCTCCTTTATTAGTAAGGTATGTCAATGGAGATTTCAACTTTGAAAATCCTTTGACAAACTTCTGGTAGTAAGTGCATATCCCAATAAATCCTTTCAATTCAGTGAGATTTTTAGGACTTGGCCAATCCAAAATGGTTTGGATATTCTCCATGTGAACCTTAACTCCTTCTTTCCCAATCACATGACCATGATACAAAATCTCAGTCATTCCAAACTCGCACTTGGATATTTTTGCATAGAAAGACTGATCTGCCAAGATTTGTAGTACAACATCCAAATGGTGTAAATGCTCCTCCCAAGTTCTACTATAGATTAAGATATTATCAAAGAATACAAGGACAAACTTATGGAGCTACCTGCTAAATACTCTGTTCATGCAAGGTTGATAAGTTGCAAGTGCATTAGTTAGGACAAAAGGCATAACCGGGAACTCAAAGTGCCCATGATGACACCATAAAGATGTCTTCTAGATGTCCTCCTCTCACATACTGATTTGATGGTAACCCGATCAAAAGTCAATATTTGAAAAGTATTTGGCTCCATGTAGTTCATACATCATCTCATCAATCATTGGGATATGATATATGTTATTGATATTCTGCTTGTTGAGAGATTTGTAGTCTATGCACATGTGCATGGTCCCGTTTTTCTTCTTTACAAGGACTACAAATGATTCAAAAGGACTTGAGTTTGGTCTAATGAATCCCAAGTCAAGCAGTTCCTTGATGGTTCACTCTATCTCATCCTTGAATCTTTTTGGGTTCTTGTAAGGATGGACTTTGATAGGTGATGTTCCTATCTCGAACTCAATTCTATTATCCACTCCTCTATCAAGTGTCCTACCATGAGGAAGGTCCCCAAATACCCTCTTATGCTTTTGGAGAAATTTCTAAATGTCTTATGGATATTGTGCTACTTCTAAAGAGGTTCCTCTAGTGGTGATTAGGCATTTTGCAGCCCACTCAATGTCTCCATGCCTCAGTAGGGACCTCTTACTATGTGCACTCACCACTTGTTTTGGGTAGGTGTTGATTCCCCTCAGCACTGCCTCCTTTCCACCTTCACCTTGGAAACTCATCTCAGGAATTTGGTAGTCTATTATGTGCTTCCAAATGGAATACAACCATTGTACTCCCAAAACCATGTTAGTATCAGACACATTCACAACATAAAAGCTATATGTAATAATGTGATATACTATAGTAATTTCCAATTTAGGAATCCATATAGAACAATCCACAGAATGATTACCTAGAATGATAACAGTGAAGCCTCCAAATTTCTCAGTATGTAGATTCCTTCTTTCAACCAAAGATGAATCAATGAATTTATGTGTTGCTCCTACATCCACTAACACAGTGATTGATTTCCCTTGAACCATGCCTTTGAATCCGAGAGTATGGAAGTGAGGCACTCCTGACAATACTACAATTTTGCTCACCTCGAGGGTATGTTCTTATTCTGAAGTCTCATAGGCCACTTCAGAATCTGCCGGGGCCTCTTCTTCCTCCTCCTCAACTTCACTCTCTGAATAAAATTCAATATAGTTTGCTTTTCCTTTAGCACATTTGTGTCCTGGAACCCATGGTTCCTAGCAGGTGAAACACAACTTCCTTCTTCTCAATTCCTCTCTATATTTGGATTAATTGTCCTTCTTGAAATTTCCAGAAGGACTCTTCATGGGTGGCCTTTGATTCTTGAATTGAGCAGGAGCAGTAGTTCTAGGAGGAAATATTGTCCTCAAAATAGAATATTGCAAATATCTTGTTCTACTCAATGCATCTTGCAAGGTAGATGGTCTCTAGGCCTTCACCAAACCTTTCAAAGGTTCTTCTAACCCTTCAATGAACAATAGGATCAATCGAGCTTCTGAGATATCCGTGACCATCACAGCTAATTTTTGAAATTTAGAGATGTAGGCTTTAGGAGTCCTAGTATGCTTCACATGCACTAGTTCTCTAAAGGTAATTTTAGGATCTCTTCTTTCGAATATTTTAGTCAATCTTCTTGTGAAATATTCATAAGAGATCACTTGATTACGCCCAAGTGTTTTCAGGCCATGAAACCACCAATCATTGGCTTCACCATCTAATTGTAGAGTAGCCAACTTGATAGCATCTCTCTCATCCATTGGATTCAACTGAAAACATGTATCTAGCTTTTGAAACCAAGAGTTAGCAATGCACTTTTGTGAGCCATCAAAGTAAGGAAAATAAATATTACCAATAGAATTTATTAAATCATAGTTCTGATTTGGCAACCGAAAACTTCCTCTTGAATTGGTATTGTACTGAAGATAACATAAATCTATGAATGGAAAGGTTATTCTACATTCTTCACTCAATGTGAAGTACTCAACACATTTATCCTCCCATGAAGCAAGACCTCCATTTTGAACCTCAAGTTCCTCCCTTTATTCTTCAGTAAACTTGGGTATAGTAGGTCTTGATTTGGGATGAGATTCCATCTTGAATTCATCAGGGCGATTTTGAGGCTCAGTTCTTGAGAAAATAGAACCACCATTGATCTTCCTTTCGCCATGTTGGGAACCATTGTTGCTCCCCTCTACATTTTTGCTTCCTAGTTGTTGAGCTAAGAACTCTCTGGTCTCTTTTCTGGATTGGAAAATGTTGTGGGATATGTCTTGTAAACATTTCATCATGTTTTTCACAAAGTGTTTGAACTCATCTTTCTCTTCATTGCGATACATATCTGACTTTCCTTGTAACTTTCCTTGAGTGGAATTGACTTATTCTCCCTCTTCTTCCTCTGTTAGAGGATATTTCTTCTTAGAATTTGAATGTATTTTTGGAATCATATAAATATTTCAAGAGAAGGTTTAGAGGACCATGCTCTAGTACTATTGTAATGTACCAACTAGGACTGATGATACACTAGCTCAGTCTCCTACAAGAATCAAGGAAAAACAATGAACTCTGGTGACTAGTTTGACTGTAGGTATGAAAAATCAAAGGATGATGATCATGCAAGATTATAGAACCTTTTCACAATTTACTACAACCATTAACGTTTCAAACATCATCCAGGCTAAATTCTACTCCAAGGCTCCTGGGCACCCCAACATATGCAAACTGGAACTTCAACTAAGCATTGATTGAGAACCAATGGTGAGGGAGTTTGACTTAGGGAGGATAAATAACATTCAATTAACGTCCTATTTTTTCTCCAGCAAGTTTGGGAAGGTTCTGAGGAGGTCTCACAAACATACAAGAACAATTTCCTTACAATATTGCACAACTAAGCCAAATTCAAGGATTCCCAAACAGTCTTGAAGGATCATAGATTTATGATATTAATATTGGAATGAGTCATTTGGAATATCAATTAACATAAAAAACATTAATCACTTCATTTGTACCAATACTCATTCATTTACCAAACAAGTTCTAGAAACTAGCTCATTTTCATTGAAATCTAGACTAGGTGCAAGAAGAGGCATTGGAATCATATTTGTATTTAGTAAAAATTCAGAATTGACATCAGAGGTCCATTATTACAGTCATATTAGCCATAAATATCTGATTCATACATCATATATTTCTCATGAAATAGATACATCAAGAACAAGTTCTTTTATCAAGAAAGACTAAGAAAATACTCATAGATTTGCATGGAGAGCTATCAAATCTCTGTCACGGTATCAAATCTTTGTCACAAGATCGTATTCCATTGGTGCATAATTACGGACCTGCAATAATCTCAATGAAAATGGTTGAATACCATCATCCTCTCATAGGAAGCAGGGGCACATCTCGCAGCTTGGACTAGAGGCATATCTCCCAAGTAACTGAGGCACAATTGCACTCAATCCAATTCTCCAACTGTCAAAAGATGTGATAGTGGTGTGCTCTCCTTATTTTATAGATGAAATATGACTTGAGGAGCAAGTCTCCTAGGCTGATTCACCCTCATGGATGGATAAAGAAAGCTTTCTTTCATCATTTTATCCTTTTCTACTTTGCTTTATGCTATTACCTTTTCTGCTTTAGCTTTTCTATATTGCTTTTTTTTACTACTTTTCCTTGCTTTTCTGCCTTATCCCGCTTTTCTGCCTTATCCTTCTTTTTTGTCTTTATCTTGCTTTATGATTTTGTGCTTCTTTCTGCTTTATGTTGTGTTTCCTGAGTTTTTGTTTCCTTTATGCTTTGTACCATATTTCTTTCTTTTTCCTAATTTTCTAGCTTTGGATACTTTCACCTATCTTTTATTGCAAGTTATCTCTTTGGTAAACCTTATCCTCTAAGGATCACTTGAGGACCATTATCCACTTTATTTCAAAATAAAAATACTTATTTGATGAAAAATAATTATTCTTATGTGCATATCAAACTTTAGGAAAAATAAACCACACTCCAAAATTAATTAAATGCCTGAAATTTCAAAATTAACCCCAAGTAAATGAATTGTCTCCTCAACCCAAGGGATTGATTTGGTTAGGAACTTAATCTAGTAATCATCATTGAAGGGACATGAAAATTAATCTAAAAATACTAGTACTCAAAATTCTACTAGGTACAAGAACTAAACTCATAAAAACCATCATTAGTAAAACCTTAGTAAAATCCTCTTTAATCATAAAAAATACAAGAAAACAGAGATAATTAGTCATAAGGGCACAAGACAGATATTTAATGAAGGTTTAGGGCATAATAGTCATGAATTGTAGATGGAATGTGATAAAAAATTCTTTACAAATAATAGTTTGATTTGGCGAGAATATAACAAAAATAGAGCCCAACAAACATTAAAACCGAACCTACTATAGAACAAAAGAAGGCCTCCAAAATTAGCCCATTCCCTTTTTCTTTTCCATTATTTTAATATTTATTCATTTAATTTGTAATTTCCACCCATGCCAATTGGCTTACATGCCCTTGACCCATTTATGCATGATCAACTAACTTTAATCCTTTTTAATTAATCTACTATTTTCTTTCATTTATTCCACTTAATTCCTTTATTATTTATATCTTATTTATTAATGTTTTATTTTATATATATCCTAATTTAAAAACTATAATATCTTTACTAAGGTGCTTTAAATTATTTTATTTTCTCAAATTTCACTTAGCTACCCCAATAAACTATTGGAATATGTAATGATGACTTGTGTTTTGTTCTTGGTTGTGTAGAGGCATAAATAACTCTAATATAATAAAATGGAGTTATCTCACATGCATCATGCAATAAAATCTCTTATTACCATTATTTATATAAGAGCAGCGAAAAAAATTTATCCCGCATTATGGGATGTAAATCTTCCATACCTCTAGCTATATAACAAAGGAGAAAGGGGATCATTTACACACATGAGATTATTGTGTCATAATGACATGTTATGAAGATGGAGTGTGATGTAATGCTTATTTGAGTAGAGTTCAAGTGTAATATTCAATATTTTTGGTAGATAATAGTTCCAAGGCACTTAGCTTCTTGGAGGGGCTCTGCAACTAGGGTCTGATCGTCGACCTTCGAAGAAGCTTTTTGGCGGCTGTGGCTCCTTCCATGGCCGCCCCCCCTTCTTCTCTGAGTTTTGCTTACTGTCAATGGCCGACTCAGATTTTCTTCCACTTTGAAATGAATGGCGGCGACTTGGCGTGGCGACCCATTGGGTAGCTGGTTCCTGCGACTTCCCAGTGGCGGCGACGACGACGGTGGCTTCTGCAAATAGGACGCAGCTCTGGGGTGAAATTTCTCTGTGGGTTTTCGTCGGCGGCTGCAGATTGAGCTTCGGTGACGGCGGATCCGCAGAGGAGGACGCGCTGGGGGGTCCAGGTACCTGAGTGATGATGGGGCGGGCATTTCTCGGCGGGTTTCTGTGAGGACGGGATCCGCAGAGGAGGAGCGCGGGGGTTGTGACCCTGAGCGGGCATGGCTGCATGACGGCCGCTATCCTCTCGGTGGTTTGAAAAATAGAGCTCCACATCTGGGCT
Organism: Larix kaempferi; assembly: GCA_027924585.1. NCBI lineage: Eukaryota > Viridiplantae > Streptophyta > Pinopsida > Pinales > Pinaceae > Larix > Larix kaempferi. The sequence continues at coordinate 13,616,648 of BSBM01000008.1, forward strand.
TTCCAAATGCAAGAGATCGAGCAGGTGAACGACTTCAAGAACCATCAGCTGCCCCTCGCTCGAATCAAGAAAATCATGAAGGCCGACGAGGATGTCCGCATTATCGGCGGAGGCCCCCGTTCTGTTCGCCAAGGCCTGCGAGATGTTCATTCTCGAGCTCCCCTGCGCTCATGGAATCACGCCGAGGAAAACAAAAGGAGAACGTTGCAGCAGAACGACATTGCGGCTGCCATTACCAGAACTGACATATTCGATTTCCTGGTGGACATTGTGCCCAGGGACGAACTCAAGGAGGAGGGTTTGGGTTTAGGGTTCGCCAGAGGTGGCTTGCCCCCCGAGGGTTCCTTCTATTACCCTTCTCCTTCGATCCAATCGCCTCTGTGCCGTTTGTCAGACAGATCTAACACTCTCTGCAGGATCTTTTTGACTCCGCCACCACCAGCCGCACATGTTCGTCGTCCCTATCATATGGTGGAGGCGTCTGGGGATTGATTTCAGGGACGCTCAGTTTGCTTCAGCGGACTGCTCCAGCCAAATTGGAGTTTTTCTGGCTGATTCTTCATCAGGGGTTTGCTTGCTGGCTGTTTTTGCCGGTTTGGGAGGTCTACCGTGTATGCTGCTCTGTCCACAGACATGGATCTTCTGCATCCTCCGATGAGGGTTTCGGTTTTGACGGATCTTTATCTTTCTGTGGAGAGTCTGCTGCAATGTGAGCTGTGGAGGGTCATAGCTTCTTGTTCTTGGGTGGCTATTTGAGCGGGTTTCTGCACACTCTTTCTGTAGTATGTACAAGATTTATCTGTTCTTCTTTCTGGGTTTCTCTTTTGGTTCAGCTCTTTATAAGCTGTTGTTTCTGCTTATATGGGACAGAAATATGTGAAAATGTAGGGATCCTTGTTGATTCTACTACATGTGCAATATGTAATTTTAATCATCTTTTTGAAATAAAATTACGGACTTTTTCCAAGGAAAAAAAAAAATATTCAATATTTTTGAAGAATAAGAAGACAATACCTTCACATAGATGTTTCCCCATTTGGTGATTTACCGTGCATATCTGGTGTATCATTTTTTTTTCTTGTATCTAGTTTCTTACTTTGATTATTGTTGCTTGTATGGATAGAATGATAGACTGGTAAATTCTTACTTTGCGTAGAAGGATAGACTAGTACATTCTTACTTTGCATGCTAGCAAACATATTTTTGTATGTTTATGCATATTCTCAATATTCTAACAAGGTATCAGAGTTTTTTACTATGCTCTACCTTCTTCGGTAATATTTTTGTTAAAAAAAAAATACAAGTGCCAAGTTCTTCAATTTTTTGGGGGTCCCTCATTATCTAGTAGAATTGCCATCAATTATATCTAACCTAATGGTTTTTATTTATATATGGGAATTTTTCTACATGTTTAAGAATTTTTTCCAAACCCTAACCCTCATCATTAATTTTCATATTTGTTTTCAAGTTTTTATTGATTTTTTCTATAGATCTGAGTTGAAATCCATTGTATACTAACTTTCTATCAAGGATCTATGTTTCTTACATTAGATTTGGTTTTTTTTTAGTCTCTGATTGTGTTTTTTCCCGGTTTCCATGCAGGATGGTGACTGCTTTTGCAACTTTGAGTTTCAAGCAATTTAGCCCCCCCCCACACCTTTTGGCCATAGGAAGTGTGTACACACTCACCTTTGCCTCAAATAAAGTGCATGTGCCCTATTTTTCGGAAAACTTTTCATTAAAACCAGTTTGTGTTCATTGTTTCTATCATAGGTTCATAGATCCATGAATAAGTTGTTGCTGGTGTTGTTAGGAAAAAGTTCCTATGGCTGGGGTGAGGACACCAACGTACTAGGGTTTGAAAGAACAGATAATTAGGGTTCTATAGCAAAAAAAATAAGCATGAATTTTTGAGTTAATAAATCATGTACCTTATTACTGAAGGTTGATCCTAACCTTCTCCTTGAATCTTGAACTTTCCTCTTGCTCTCTAATCATAGAACTTGCAAAACCAATTCAAACACCTTCCTCAAACATATTTGACTACAAATAAATAATTGACATTCAAATATAACATAAAACACTTATCTAATGAACATCAATAGGCCATTAAATATGAGATAAGAATATACATCATTGTTTGGAAAGGGAAGAAACTATATTCGTTCATTAATGAATGAAGCAAGTACACAATATTACCTTCCTTCAATTCAGGCACCTCGTGAAACCTTCAATTCTGGATCTCCTGCTTCTCTCCTACAAGAATCCCAACCTCAGATAAACTAGGGCACAAATTATGGGGGAAGGGAGTATAAATTTCTCCAGCAATATAACATTACTTGGGCTAAGAGTCCCATTCATGGCTCCTCTCCCTCTCTTTTATGGTGGAAGAAGAAGGTTAGGTTGAGGAGGGAGCAGTTGTAATCGAAGAGGAGGTTCCAAAAAACACCCAAACTACCCATTTTTTGATTTTTTTGAGGTACATGCTAGTGACATAAGGGACAAGATGCGTACAACATGTAGTTGATCTATGTGCAACCTACGTGTGGGAGAAAAAATGGGTTAAAACTGCCAAATTTAGGGATTTTCATGAGGCGTTTTTGTCTCCAAATGTGATCATAAGCTCCCAAACTGTTGAATAAACCATGAATAAGTTAAGTCCATCTTATTGAGCTCCCAAATATGGCTCTTGAATCCCTAGTTTCCTTTTGTGTGACCCAAAGTAGCTTCCTGAAATGTCATCATGAGAGCAAAACATACAAGTGTTGTCATGGACAAAGAAGTGCCAAATTTGGTTATAATAGATGCCCCCTAATGTATAATCTCAGAGAGGAACATGATGTCCGAAATACATTATAAAGAAAGATTAGTTGGGCTATGGAGTCGAACAAACTAGAGAAACCAAGAATCGTAGGATCAAATGAAGTACTTGAAAGATAGATATGTGTCAGACAAACTTATCCCTGGGATAATTGACCATGTCCAAAGGATAGAACATGACCTCTAGGATGATACAATAATGATCTGATACATATGTATAGTTGAAGCATATATCATGGCCAAAAAAATACAAGTGTGGATCCATGAGAAAATTATAAGCATGACCATAGCCACAAAAATACAAAGGTGGATCTATGTCAAAACTGGAGATCATAGCCATAGAGAACAAGATGGATATATGTCTCATCAAGAGACAAAATGAGTGTGACTCAGTCTTACGCGGATTGGGAAATAACAAAATATGATGATGCTACTATAGGCCCAAGGTTTTCAATCCAAACCGCCTAAAGGTATGGATCCTAACCATGCGAATAAATGAGTTGAATTCGAACATGGAGGATATTGTTTTATTATCGGTCATTGATGTATACCATTAAAAAACGTGAGGGAACCCACCAATAATGAAAATGGGCCCCAAGGTACCTATTACATTCTAACAGGTGTGAATAGATGGTGTAGAATTTGAACACCTAAATAATCCATCGACTAAGAGATGTTGATGTATTCACATAACTCAAAGGTGAGGGAAATTTCCATGGGTGACTGCAATTCCCAAGGTACTACCGAACTCTAAAATTCATTCCTAGAGAAAGATGAGTTGAATTCGATAAGAAGAAGTCCATTAGAAGGGATTCCTTAAGGTATCCTCCATCATCCAACACGAGGAACAATCAAGGACTAATATGATTTGGAGTAGGACTAAGTACCTAATGAAACATGCTGACACCAAGGAATGGCCGACATATGAATTTAAGGAAACTACAGAATGGCCAACACAGGTTTTATCCTTGAACAATGAGCATCTCAGAGCAGTGACTTATGCAACTTTGAACATCAAGAGAAACATGATATAAATCTGCAATGTAGGAGACATTAAAATATTCTCCATATGATTGGAAGAGTAACCAACCAGAGGAGTAATAACTCTGAGATTAGGTTTATCCCAAGGCCAAAACTAGAACCCAATTTGTTTGATAGACTTGAAACAGGTGCTTTGTCCAAGGACATGATTGACTTGCTTCCATCATATTGAAAGAAATGTGAGATCCTTCCCTTCCCTTTTCTCTTTTTAAGTATCTTCTTCATTTTTTAACGAGCTTGAAAAAGAGATAAAAGCTTGCTCGATATAGATAAATTAATGATGAGTCCCGTAACATATATTTAACGAACCTGACAAATGAGGGGTTCGGTCCCAATTAGGGTCCATCCATGTGTAATTTTATGTGTCCATGAAAGGGAAACTCAACAATTTATTCTTTGTTTCACAAGTTTGAACACAATATAGAATATTACTTGAAATAATACCGATCCATGGATTTTAATATCAATCCTGGATTTGTTCATGCTCGCCGGTGTTTTCATATTTAAAGAGTATGGAAAAATTAAACAAGAACTCTATACACCATCTCATGGATTTTATATCGATGCTGAGTTGCTTGACTGGTATTTTTATATTTAGAGATTCTGAGAATGCTAAATAAGACTCCAAGGTGGAATTTTTCGTAATGTTAGTCTTGTTGCCTGAAAAAGGATAAAACAATGCGAGAGAGGACTCTTCTAGCCACGAATGACTAGAGTATTCCTTTTTCGTATCTAGTCTACATGGTCCAAAAAATGGTTAAACTTATACCATATAGACAACCTTTCAAGTACTTTAACGAGTGTGAAAGATACAAGTTGACTCAGAAATATTTTCCTATTTAAGGAGTCCGAAAAGAGCTTAAAGAAGACTCCATAAAAAAAATTATGTGAAATTTTAACGATCTCAAAAAAGTAAACTCGTTCCCTCCTTCTTTTTTTAACGAGCTCAAAGGAAGGATGGAATAATGCTCATAACGAGAGGAAACGAGTGTTAGAGGGAAGTGAAACTAGTTCCAAGAGAATGAAATAGATCTATGCATAGTGCAATGAACATGAGCAAGATAAGGACACTCATGGTATGTCTCCTTTGGGTAAAGGTTGTCTAGTCACAAAGGAAAAATGATACAAGTCTTAGCGATGATTAGATAAGAGATGAAGGCTTATATAACGAGCTTAAATTGTGGAAGCCGACATCAGGCTCATAAGTGCAATTGAGATCAAAGTAAATGCATCTGCAACTTAAGCACAAAAGTGGGAGCCTTATAAGGAATGGCCAAAAATATATGAGAAAGAAAGACACAAGGATTCTTCTCAAAGTCATAGTAAAACTAGAAAGGCCCCCGAGCCTATGATAGAAACTTAGCATGGGCACAAAAATGGTATAGGGGTGTTGACTAGGGAAACCCATGTTAGGTAGGCTCTGCTGCTATATTGGTGCACAATGCATATAGAGATGGCTCTCACACCAATATCTAACAAGTTTGATCCTATATCAAATTCAGATGGAAAAAGGATCATATGCATTGTAACAACAAAGAGGCCTAAACCTATATTCAAATTTCTGAATATACCTAACATGAACGAACAATCTATCGAAAAGGACCAGTAAGCAATCATTAATCCAGCTAAGAATCCTGTCTCAAAGAAACAAAAGTACCAAGATCATATCCAAAAAATATTTAAAGAAAGATCTGATATAGGTCCCTGTGGTGGAAATACTTTCAACTTTGCTATCATTAACAATAGGCATAATCAAGGTAGATTTAATCAACAGATACTCTATAGTACCAAGGCTTGAGGACTTACAATCCACAATATCAAACTTGATAGGAAGATCAAAGTTGAAAGAAGTGATGGAAGCTACAGAAAGAAATTCATCATCACAGGAGTTGAACATTCAGGAAGCAAAATCAAAATCAGTAGGAACACTGACTTGCAGCTCTATAGTAGAGTTGAAAGACTCAACAGTAATAGTGTTTGAGGACTCATAATTAGTAAGATAAAAATCCAAAGACATACCAAGGTAAGCATGAAATCATAGGCTTCTTGTTAGTGGAAATTGTACCAAATGGATATAAAGGTTGGTTGATCTGACTACACTCAAGATCAAAGGTTGAACACTTCCAAGGAATGTTAAAGTATAAAGACTTAAATTGAGACTCCTTATTGGTGGAAGGTGTGGTATCCATTGAAATTGTGTGTACCGGAGATGCATTAACTTGCAAATCAGGTGGGGGAATATTAAAATCCTCCATTAATGAAGGATACATCCCCACACCAATGTTTTCACAATTCCTTGCGGAATGGGAAACTAAAGGAATATTGGATCCATGATGTTGGTTTAACTCATTACTGTGTAAGGCTAGTTGGTCAATTGTTACAATATTCCCCTCATGAGGAAACTTGACGATACAAAATATCAAAGAGACCACTTCCATCATAGCTTGATTCAAATTTCTTCCTGGTAATAAATTATAATCAAGTAGGGAATCAACCAATTCCACATCCATTTTGACTACTTTTCCCCCTATCTCTATAGGAAAAGATGGGATAATTCCATGAGGTTGGAAAACATGGTCATCAAAATATTTCAACATAGTGACAGGATAAATCACATAAGATGATCCTAAATCCTTCCAACATGATAAATACATGGCGCATGTGGAGGCACCCTCATCTACAACTGTTCGATGAATCTTAGTGTTTCCAGATACAACTTGGATCTGAAAATCAGCATGGTGTGGTAGACGAGTCTTCCAATTCTCAAAATAAAAAAAAATCACTTTACTCTCCATAGGATCTAGAGCTCCTAAAGCTAAAAGTAAGGTCTTCCTTTGATTTGGACAAGTCTAAAGGACCTCAAACGTAGACATTGCACATGGAGCCTAAGCCAAATGTTCAACTATACTATAATGTTGGTCGGCACATGCATTAGGATTATACGCAGCTTTCTTAAGAACACCCTTTGGTATTCATGGAAGATTATCATTGGAAGGATTCTCTATGTGTAAAGAATTGTCATTATCATCATTAAGGGGTTCCTTACCTTTGGATCCATATAAATCAACATCATAATTCTTGTTCCTAGTCTAGAGATGAAGGTCCCGTTCACACATGAAAAATTTACATGTGCCTGAACTTCGCCCTTGAGAGGAGGTTCCCTAGTTTCCCCGTTGGGAGGCTATAGGTTTTTGGTGACCACCAACAATCATTTGTTGCTTATGTTGAGGAAATGGATTGGTTAAAATAGCAGGATGGGAGGACGCTTCTTGCTGAGCCAACAACTTTTGCACCATCTCTATATCAGGGATTTTATAAGTTAGATGATCTTCTTTGCATGACAAACAAGGGAATTTCGTCTTAGCTTTTGCATTACTCGCCCCACCAAAATTAGTGTTATTATTATTTTTTTCATTTTTTTCTCCTTATTCTCATTTTTATTATTCTTATTTTTCTTCCCTCCGGTCTATTGGTTTCCTTGAGAGTTTTGTACTAATAGAACATTAGAAGGAGGGTTCGGTTTAATGTTCTATGTGTCATTTTGAGCATCTTCCAGTGAAATTTGATTTAAAAATTTATTACCCAGGATAACTGTACTGTTCTCAACTGCACCAATCACACCATCAGCATGAGGTGTAGGGATGGGTTTCGTTTCGTCAACTTCTGCTTTAGGAGCAGTGGGCATAATTTCATACAACATCCTGGATTGGGAATAAACCAAATCCAATTGTTGGGATTTATAATATCCTGCTCCTCAATATGAATCCCAGAAAGAGCCACATCTTTTGCAATAATAGGTTACAATGACTTAATGAACCAATTAGTAATAAATTCATCAGGGATATGAGCCTTGATTAAGCTACACCTCCTCTCCCACTCATGGATGTGGTCAAAGATATGAGTAGACTTATCCTGACGAAATGATGTTAACAGCTCGGTTCCAGTTTCATAATGGATTGGGAGATGAAAGTGGTTTAAAAATACCATCGCCACTACATTAAAAGTTTGAAAAGATGCCTGTGGTAACTCAATGTACCATTTCTCTACTACACTAGTTAAAGTCCTTTGGAAGAGACATAATCGAATGGAATCATCCATCAAGGATTTGGATGAACACCATATATTAAACTTCATCATATGGTTAGTTGGGTCTTCCTTAAGTTTACCTTCAAACCTAGGAACGTCTGAAAGTGTCCTTCATCAGAATAACTCTCAGAATCACCTGACCTAGAACTGTTTTCTTCTACTGGTTGTTATGTTTGATGTTCCTGGTTTTCCTCTTATTCCCCTTGAGGGGGTGGATCAATATAATCCAGTATTCACCTCGATGCAGAGAATTCTCTCTGTTTAGGATAGTTGTCCTTGAATCTTTTGGTATCTGCACGAAGGTTGACCGGCCATGGTGGCTCGCAGAATACACTAAGAAGAAAGTCTACAAAAAATAAAAAATCAAACAACACACACTAAAAAACTCCCTAAAAGATGTCAAACAAGCAAAAAACTCTCACAGTGAAAGAGTAATTGGCTACAAGCACAATCTAATGAATAGAAAGATATGATCTCCCAAATATCATCCTGGGATGATGAGGGCCCAATTTTAATCAGTGAATATCTTAGAGAAGTTACCAAGTTTGAACGCGTTTCCCGTATTTGTGCAAGTTGTTTTCCAAATAAATTTGTAAAACACCCTCCAAGGGTACTAATGCTCCAATCATTAGGTCCACTCAAGGTGGTCATATAAAATCCTCTGTTAACACCTATGTATGATCCTAAAGACAGATTTATATGGTTACCAAACCGCATACCATCCGGGGGAATAGTCACAGGTCGAGATCCTGCATATGGGCAGGGTAACTAATCCCAAAACTCTACAACAACACTCTCTACTATTGAAAGTCCCCGTACACGCAAAATCCAACTTCACATGACCTCGTACTTGAGTCCTATAGTAGAGGAGATTCTCGTCCACACCCTTACGGTGTGGTATTTCCTCCCTTATGAAAGACACCTATGTTTTGACAAGTTTTAGTGATCGTAGAGGAGTTAATTCACAACTCCCTACCTCCACAATCCTATATTATCTATTAGGTGTGTTTCTAAACTATAATAAAACCTAAGATCCTATCTCAAGTTATTGATTGTTTCCTTAAAATGTGCTTTCAAAACTTTTCAAAAGAAGTAAAACAGGCGCAACTAAAGAAACAATGCTCTTTAACTGAAATATGAAGCATTCAAATGCCACAATCATGCACTTTCCACTCTCAATTTCTTTCCAATGCAAGTTTTAAAGACATGATTTAGAATGCATATGGAATTTTTTCATATCTAATGAAATTTTTGGTATTTTCAATGAAAAGGGAAACTAAAATTTATAACCTAGATGCAAAATCAAGCCTAGAATATAACATTGCAATTACCAAACAACTAACTATGCAAAATGATTTTTTGTTTTGTTTTCAATGTCAAGCAATTCCAAATCCTTTGAGAGACTTTGAAAATTACTCAACTAATTCCAACTCAACACTAAACCAAATTTTTATTCTTTTTCAAGATGAGAAACAAAAATCAAACTCAAATAAACACACAACCAAATCAAATGCAAAAGCTTTATGACCTCCTTATCAAATTGTAAAAGCATCCATAAACACTAGACTTCTCATTCATGTAATCATGCGAGGTTGGTGAAAGTATAAAGTGAATACTTTTAAACTCAACAAAAGCACAAGAACTACTAAGAAACATGGTTTCGTAAAGCTATATTTGCATATAATAAATGCAATCAAGGTTCTGTTGATGCCCCGGGTTAGGTGGCTAGAATGGGTAGGGAGTCAACATTAAGGAGAGTGATCCAATCAAATAATTTCAAAGAACGTTGCGCAAGGGTTCACCTATTTCTCAGTCGATGAAAGTAACAAATTCCGATGGATCTAATCCTCCCTTGGATTTATTAATTTTTTTCCCCCTAAGAAAGACTTAAGATAAGAGCAAAAATTAATCCTATATAACCTAATATTTGAATCAGAAGAGTAAACATTTAGTCTTAGACAGAGAGATTTTCCCAAAAGAAAATAGTTTATTTTTTAGGTTCTGTTACTGATGATAAATTAATGATAAATCAAACAAGAAGATAAATCTCCTTATTTTCATAAAACCTTTACTGATGAAAACTAATTGAACATCAAATGACCAGATCAATTTAATATCATATAAACAGAGCATCTAAACTAATAAATAAAGTAAATAAATTAATGAATTCTAAATTAACTTCTCAAAATGTTACTCATCCAAAAGAAAACATGTGACTGACATAAATAATCAGAAAACATTCAGATTAACTTGCAATCCCAAAACATCAATGTTTAAAACATTCAAATTGAGCTCTAGTGAACATTAACATATGGGACTTCAATAGATTAAATGAGTACAAAGGAAAAACATCAGAAAAGAGAACTTTATCTTGATTCATGTAGAAACCAAATGTAAGCTAGGTCCATATTTCATCAATAGGTTTGCAATACATTACAATCATGTCTTTTAGAGATAGATTTTACCAACATAATTTATACAATAAATTACATCAGAGCTTCCACAACTTGCTCCACTCTCTCACCCTCTTTCTCCCTCTTCTAGGTCAAAATAAATATTGTTACAAGTCATGCCATATATCCACAAAATAAGACCAACTATCCTACATCTAAGAGATACAAATCTAGTTTCCTTGATCTGGATTGGTTATGTGATCTTTCCATGCAGTGTATACATCTAGCATGTGGGTAACATCAAGATAATCTGCATGCTCAAGTTGTAGTTGGGCCTTGCATAAATATGATTTAATATCCTTATTGCGGATCTTAGACCATGAATCTAGAAAAATATGCAGGCTAATCTCCAATTGATTAGGAAACATAATGAGTGACCTGAAAAGAGTAATATCCAATTGAACAACATCACGAATAAACTAGGTAGTTTTCTCCCTCTAGTTGTCCACCTCAGCAATCCTTATCTTAGTTGGTGCTGAGTCTTCCAGCTCAGCAAAGACAGGCATTTCCATGCTCTCCAAATGGTTATCTGTCATCATCCATTTCCCAACACATATTTTTTGACCTTTTTCGATCATCTAAGCAACTTCATCACATACAAGTCCCCAAGACTTGATGGAAATTTTTGTTCTCATTAATTTCACCTAATCAAGACGAGGAACCATTTGTGGGATATTATTCAAGTGTGCTTGCCACTCACGCAATTTTTCATAGGTTGAATGTGCTTTCTTCCTTTTATCCACATGGTCATCTAGAAGGTTTGTTAATATTTCAAAGGCATTAAATTCATCCTGAATTTCATTAAGGCCCAAAAACTATTGAGTTTGATTCGAGTTGAGATTACTGTTACAGGAGATAGCTTCTTCTTTGAATTCCTAAAGAGTCAATTTGAAAACATAAGAGAAGGCATGGTTTTCTTTTAGTTGTTCCAACTGATCCTTAATATTAGCCAAGTCATTGGCTTGTTTTATTACCTTTTCTTCAACAATTTTCTTTTGTTGTGTGAGTTTCTAGATTTGAATTTGAAGATCCTATAGGGTAGCATTATGCTCAGTTTTGAAATCTTCAATCTATATAGCAAAACTCTGTTGAAGGGAATCCTTCTTTGCTTGTACTACTAAGTTTTTGGCCTTTTCCTCTTCCAGTGTAGCATTAGAAGTAGTCATAGAATCAAATTTAGCTCTAGGAAAATATCCCATGGTAGCAACAACCTCAATTACCTCTCTTTGAGGATCATCTGTAGCTTGTTTCCAAATAATCTGATTTGGAGCTGGTCTAACTTGAACCTGCACTGAGGTGGTAATCTTTGGTGCATTTTTTATTATTTCCTTTCTTCTTTTATTGAAGCAATAATATCCTAGGACTACCATAGCCTATTCACCAAAATATGTTGTGTCCTCTGTTGTAGAAGTCAATAACCAAGTAGATGGAAAAACATGAATAGTATGACTCATAGTGGTATCCATGGACTGAGATGGGTTCTGGGATATCAATGGATCAAGTTGAGAGGAGGAAGACATGGTAGATAATGTGGAGGGAGGGAATGTACAAACTTGGGTGTTAGTTTGAAGTTGTGAATAAGTCACACTTGGGATTGGGGGAAGATTGGGTTGAGTAGTGGTAGGTTGATGAGAAGTGGTATGATCAGCTGAAGTGTTCAATGTAGTGGTGGTAGGTGGATTAGAAATATGTGTGGCTGCGTCATAAGGGTTGAGTGTAGTAGATGGATTATGAGGTGAACTAGATATATCTTGTTGCATAGGATCATCTACAGTGGGTGTATTTGACATGCTAGTATCTTGGGATTGGTGAGGGCTATTACCATTGAAAACTTGAGTAGAGTTATCAACAAATGGTTGTAAAGGTTCTTGAGTCACTAGTGTTGGAATAACTACCTATACAAGTTGTTATTTTTCCACATCAATAATTTCACTAGTAGAAGTATGCAAAGGAGGATTGACTATCAGTTTAGATGACTTTTTTAGTTTTAACAGGAACAAATTAGGGATAGAGGAAGCATCATAAACGAAAGGAGTATGACTAGATGACTTACTTTGTGTTGACACAAGCCCAATTGACAGGGGTTCCTCACACTGTCGACACCCAAACCATCGCGATCTCCCTGTGCACTGGCCTAGACAGGTTTTACCCCATCCAGCAACACCTGCGGAGAAGATGAAGTCTCACCCAATATGTTCGAGGGAGAGTTGACGAAACCACGTTTCCGCCGAATGAAGGAGGACTTTGTGCATCAACTCATCAACTTATCGCAGTATTGCATAACAGATCTAACCATTCAACTTAGGCATTTAAACATAATTGCAGCATTATCCACCAGATCTCATTATTGACAGAACCATTGGTGCACAATAGATATAATAGTAAAACATTAATTGCAGCAAGAAAACATCACATCATTCACATATTCATATCGCATAATGCATTCATCACAAGGAAATAGGAAAGACACAATGATTCTGCTCACAAATCTGTCATATCATATTCATCTTCGCAACAAAACACAGATACAACAAAATAATCCTTCTGTCGCATACCCAGATTCAAACAGACTCAGACCGATATCCAAAACATCCCACAATGGCAATTATCTGGATAAAGATAGATCTTCAATGATATATTTTACACTTACAATCAACATCTATTTATAGGCTTATTCCTTTACATTCATTGTCCACTTAACCATCCTCCTAACTAATTCTTAACAACTTTACAAAAAGGATGACCCAAAAACCCACATAATGCGGTCCAAATGACCCCAAAACTACATAACTTATCCACTTGCACGTTGTTTTCCTTCTTGCGCGGCATCTTTGACTCTTTGCAACATCCACGATGTTGCGCAGCTGACTCATCCAAACCGCTTGCCAATAGGCCCCCAACACAATCTTGTGGCTCTCCCTCGAGCCACATCAGCTGGACATGGTGTACTCGTTGATCTTTAGCCGAAAGTCTTCGTACTACTGGTCAATCTCCCACACTTGCTCCTAAACTGCCTCGGCTGTTTGTTGACTCTCTTCCACGTCCTGCGCTGACGGGTGCTTAATCATCTTCTCGACAACTTTCCGATGACCTTCCTGCACAGCCTGTAGTGAGGAACTTTCCTTGAGTGAAAACTGTGCTCCAACCTCTTGGAACTCATCTTGTTGTGTGCTGCACTTCTTCTGATGCTCTTCTGCCTTTGCAACATGTTGCTGCAATTCTTTTAGTTCTGTTGATTTGGTGACCTGAACAACTAGTGGCAATGTTCGCATCGACACCTTCAATGTTTCCAGCTACCCCTCCGCCTCTTGTCGCAGCTTGGTCAGTTGTTCTAATTGCTTGTCATAGATTATGCTGCCCAAAAACTGCGGAGTCTCGGCAGTGATTTGTGTAGCAGGTGTCACTGCCTGCTCTAGCTCTCCTAGTTGGGCCGCCAACTCCTCGATGTCGCATTTTCGTTCAGCTACTTGCTCTTGCAGCATGGCTGGGTTTAGTAGCGCGGTTAATTTGGCATTATCATGATGTAACTGAGAAATGACAGCCCCAATTCGCTGTGCACGCTCGACTAGATCCAATTGTGCGGTGGGCTATCGTACATACTGACATGCTTCAGATACTGCCTCCTCCAACTGCATGTTTCTATCCCAAATCTGGGCTTTCTCCACCATCAATCGATCTACTCCTTTTTCAACTCCTCCATTGCGTGAGCCTTCTCAGCAATCAGTTGTTCTAGCTTGTCTTCCAATTCATCGACCACCTCCCTCGCCGCGATTTCTTTTCCCTTTAAATCGTTGACCTCTTTCCGAGCCGCTGCCTTGTTCTCCTGCAATCGCAACAATTGACCGTTGATGTCTTGTTCCTTTTCAGCCAGCTCCTGGCTAGCAACCACCTGCATCTACACCAACTTCTGCGAGGGCAGCGCATTGATATCGATTGACATACCTTGTAACTGCTACAATGAGGCCTAGAGAGACTCATTATCGGTCGCAATCGTAGTCAAGGGAATTTGCACATTCTAAACCCACGGCATAGTGCTGATTGCACCAACTGTCTGCACAATTGCTATCTTCGGTGCCCTCTTCAAAACAAGATCAACTAAGGAATCAAGTCAAGATTTTACCTCGTGGAAACCTTCTGTCGTATGTTCCTTCATTGCGTTAGCTATCGCGTTCATTGCATATGTCAAGGCTGCAATAAGCTGATCCAATTGTGCATCCATTACTGGGGTAGTATTGTTGGGCATACCTTACTCATAGCACGCCTTCATTCTTCCCTCTTCAAGCACGCGGTCTATCTCATCGCCCGTGGACATCTGCGACGACTCGTGATCTGAATCAGGGTGATTCTATTGTTCCATGTTTTGGTACATCAGGCGGTATCCCCGTCGAGTCTTCTTCGTGGCTGTTTGGTTCTTGCCATTCGATGGGACATTCATCGATGATCACATCCAACTCCTCATCGGACAATTTGTATAGGTCTGCAACCATTACTTCCCCGCATCACGCCGCTCTTGCACATGAATATTGTGCGGGCCGATCGCAAACTTGGAAATCCCTTTATATTTTGCGACGGCAGCCGAAGACACCCACGGAACACACTCAGCTGTCGCCTATAGCGCTTCCTAGTAGAGACAGAAATACGCTGCGCAATCCTTTAGTCGCTTTGGTTCCTGCACCCAACACAAATTCTAATAGCGTGCACCCTTTCGGTCTATTGTGACATCGACTTCCATCCCTTGGTAATCGGCATGCTCCTTCCATGTGACCAACGCAATCAAAATCAAAATCCAATTGTACGTGAATGCCCCTTTTCCTCCCTCGACAGTTATTGCATCCTCATTTAACTGGTTCAACAAGAAGAGTGACCAGTTCATCTATACGCCTTCCCCGCACTGCTCTGCACACACCACGACCCCCGAATTGCACTGGTTGGGGCGATTTTTTCGTACAACTTTGCAACACAGGATCCTCGCCTCAACGTGGAACGATCTATCATTAATACTGCTAGTGCGGTAGGCTCGGCCATCACGTTCCAATACGTAACATTGTACCAACCTTGCTTCCCTCTTTTTATCATTCTCCTTCCCTATGAAATACTACGATGGGTCCGGTCCATCCTTTGGCAAGCTCGTGATCTTGAAAATGAGGTCAACTATAATGGTGACCAGTCTATCCAACCACAAAGTTCCACCATGAAAGCAGGCCAAAAGTTGCTTAATGCAGGCATTTTCCTCTGTCAAGCACCAAAAGTGTGGCATGTTGATTAAGCCAACAACCCGGCTTTGTCCAATCCACATGCCCAATCACGTGGAATCCGTGGTGTCAGGTCGACCGCTCCTGCTACTCTCGGTAGAAAAGGGTCCATCATAACGTTTGGCAGCGCCAGCAAATCATGATCGTCATACTTCAACTGCATCAGTGTAGGCACAATGTCAGCAGTGCTGACAATGCCTAGTGGGATCGTCGGCATCTTGACGTGGTACCACTAGTTCTTGGTGGGCTTCCGGGGCCGCGCACCAACTCGGCAGGGGGGTATATACCCGAGGATATCCGCAACGGATACCCCTGTGCGAGCTGCAGACTGCATGATGACTGAGCTCGACGGACTCACCTCAGGGACCCCCTCTGCCAGTTGTGTAGATGCTCGAGTCTGCCGCTTCTCCCATGGTGGGGAGCTCTGCTGCCCCCCCCCTCCTCTTTTTCGGGATCATCGATCACCCAACCGACATACTGGAAACGTCCTCCTCAATAGTGACAGGGATGAAAAGTGACTCTCCCTCACTTGAAATCGCAACCATATCCAGTTCACCTGGCATTCTGCACTCAACCCCTGCAACGCTGAATTGTTGCTCACCCTCGCGCTCAACACAGTGCAACTCGCCTCTACAACTCCACTCAACCCTACACAATTGGACTCCGACATTGTTTGGATTGACTCACTCTTGGAAAAATAATGGCTTCTGACTAGCCTCGACTCGTTCTTATAGTTCCAAATCGATCCCTTCATCATTATGACCAAATCACACCGATTATTATGACCAAATCCTGCATTAATTAGCCAAATCTACCATTGGTCCTGCCAATTGAACGGTCGGATCCGTAATAAATACGCGTCCCTTCACCGGGCGTCGATAATTAACTATATTTAATTGTCTGCATTTATTGTTAATTTGACGATGTCGCGACCCTATGGTTGTTGCAACACGGCTCCCAAACTACGATACAAGCATTCCAACTTGCGCATTCTGTTCCGACTGGTGCGCCATCCTACCACCTAGCATCCTGTATTTTTTTTTTATGTTGTCCAGGCATCATGCTGCTCCGAGCCCATCCTGTAGGGCTTCAACCAGCTACCATTTACCAGCTTTGGTAGCATCACTTTGTCTAACTTCTGCAATTGTACTGCGCTTCCTGAAGTTATGCAACTGATGTGATATGGAACGAGCCAGTGCATCTACATATTCCCTGGATGCTCCATGAACTTGTTGTCATACAGCAGAGCCAAGTCACCTTGCTGAAACTATTTGTTCTTGATATGGCGATCATGCCAAGCTTTTTGCTGATACTTCTCCACGCACTGGTGAAAACCTAGGATAAAGCAGTCCTCCTCAAGCTACACGAGCTGCTCCAATCATTCTGTTAATGCTGCCTCATCATTCATGCCTGTCGCTGCCACTATGCGCAAACTCGGAACAATGTACTCCATAGGCATAACTGCCTCCTTCCCATACACCAATTTGAAGGGCATCTATCCCGTCAACCTTTTACAAGTGGTGAGATATGCCCACAAGACTGCTGGAATCTTCAAATCCCAATCATCGCAGTTCGCATTACAAACCTTGGTCAGTGCATTCTCCAATACTTTGTTGAAGGCTTCCACTATTCCATTTTCCTACGGATAATATGGCATACTCTTCTTATGTTGTATATGAAGCTTCATTGTTAAGGCATTGATTATGTGATTGATGAAGTGACTTCCCTGATCACTCATCAATACCTTCGGGCATCCAAACTGAGAGACAATATTGTCGAACAAGAATCATGTTGTTGTCGCAGTGGTGCAATCTACAACTGGTGCGGCCTCCGCCCATCTTGTCAAATAATCTATCGCTGTGATGATGTATTGTGCACCAGTGCGCTTCCCAGGTGGGTTGATAGGTCCCACGAAATCCACAGCCCATTTATCAAATGGTTGCAAGGTCACTTGATGTATTAGCGGTATCTCATCCCTTTTGGAGGGTTTACCAGTTCTTTGACAGACATCGCAAGTCCATGTATAATCCGTTGCATCATTGTGAAGAGTGGGCCAACAAATCCCTGCACGAATCACCTTCCTAGAAGTCGCACGACCGCCATAGTGCCCACCAGCCACTCCTACATGTGCTTCTAACAATATCTTCCCTTGCTCATGAGGCAGGACACAGTGCCTCAAGATCTTGTCTATTCCTAGTTTATATAGTTGTTCGGAAATCAACTGGAAGTCTGCAGCCTTAACCACCAACTACTTCTTCTAACTGGTGGTAAAATCCACTGGTGCGGTTCCTGTCGCCAGAAACTGAATTATTTCTTCGTAGTAGTCATCGGCTACATCAACCCTGAATAGTTGCGCATCCGGCAACCCATATTCAATGTTGGTTGGTTCCTCCCTTGTCTCAATTCACGAAAGATGATTTGGCCCCGCATTCAAGCAGCGTGGCTTCACAATCACCTCAAAATAAAACTCCTGAAAGAGAAGTAAACAACAACATATATTCCCCCCCAACACAGGCTTATTGACCAGATATTTCAAAGTAAAGTGGTATGTGAACATCTTGAAGTGACCCTCCAATAGGTAATTCCTAAACTTCTGCAGTGCATTTACCATCACCAAGCCTTCCCTCTTTGTAGTTGTATAATTTCTCTCCATAGACGATAACTTCCAACTCGTGAAAGCAATTCAGTGATCCAGATCTACTTCCCCTCGTTGCGCGAGCACTACTCCCAGCACAATCGATGATGCATCTACATGGACATGGAATTCCTTGCTCCAGTCAGGAAATACCAATATCGGTGCAAAATCCATCTTAGCCTTCAGCCTCTCGAAACTAACTTGACATTAAGGACTCCATAAGAATACCACGTCCTTTTTTAACAACTTCTCCACAAGGGCCGTGATTGCTACATAACCCTGGATAAACTTGCAATAGTACCTAGTGTGCCCCAACATCGCTCTCAACTGCTTGATAGTGGTAGGCCATGTTAAGCTCAGAATGAGCGCAATCTTTGTTGGGTCAACCAACAATCCCTGCTTGCAAACAATGTCACCCAACAATATCCCAAATGGTGCACAGAAAATGCACTTCTTTAAGTTCAACAATATCTGATGCTGTCGACAGCGCTCCAACATCAGTCACAGGTTTGTCAGATGATCGCTGATCAATCCATAAACTGTCGAGTCATCCATATAAACTTGCAGAAACTTCTGAATAAAATCCCTGAAGGCAGCAACAACAACCCAAGAGAATATCGCAGGTGTGTTCTTTAGCCCAAATGGCATCACAGTGTACTAGAAACAACCCCATTCAGTTACAAATGTTGTCTTGTGGCGATCCTCTTTCGCAATCCTGATTTGGTGATATTCCAACAAACCATCCGTGAAAGAATACATTTCTTGACCACCCACACCCTCCAACACTTCATCAGTGAATAGTGTCGTAAATGGATCATGCATACATGCATCATTCAGCTTCCTCAGGTCGACACAAATCCGGACCTCACCTGTCCTCTTGTATTGCACTACCATGGGACTAATCCATTCCGATTCCTCAACTAGTTCAATGATGCCAGCATCCACCATGCGGTCAAGTTCAACTTTGACCCTTTCCTTATGCCACGGATTCAGTTGATACGGTTGCTTCCTAATTGGTTTTGAATATAGTTTCAACAGAATCTTCATCTCCCCTAAATCCCCAAAGATTCCCTTCATCTTAGAAACATTTGTAGGGAACAAATCTTAGAACTCATGCAACAGTTCAGTGACCTTCGCCATCATATCTTCATCCCAGTAGTCACCAACATTCACAAACTTTGGGTTCTCCTTTGTCCCAATGTTGACCTTCTTGAGCTTCAGCAGTTGACTGATCGGATCTGTTGGCGCATCTGGAGCTACAACGTTGCGACTTCCTTCTGATTCTAGAATATTGACATTCCACAGGTCATCACCATCCTCTGGTCCGCTAGTGATATTATAACATTCCATCATCGATTGCATCTGAGAATGAGTATGCGGATCTATGGGATATTCCACTGGAACTACCTTTAGAACGACGTCGCGGATGAGCTGCAGAGCATTGTGAAAATATGGATTGGTATCCGCGAAGCTGAAGGTATGAGTAAAGCAAACCGTCAACTCTAACCAAGTGGTGATCTCCCTTCGCAACTCAGCTGAAGCATACCATGATTGTGGCATTTCATCCAGAGTATGGATAAAAGCATGGACCCATTCATCCTTTGGTCGCGAAGCCCACAGAGTCTGACATTCCATCAGATGACTGCCAAGGTCATTCCACCCATCATACCTTCTGGTGTGGTATATTTCTGAGTCTCCAAAGCAAACCATCATCAACCTTCGACACTATGACCAACTCGTAATTGACTTCTTATGGGTCTCCCACCACCATGCTGGAGTAGCCTTCAGTGCCTCCTCCAATGCCAGCAAACACTACGGTTCTGACACCTTAGCCTCAAATGCGACTAGAAATTCAGACAACCTAGGAAGTCCTTCGTATACTGGCAACTCAATAGTCTCAGTCGCAACACAACGCAGCGACTGTGTGATCAACCCACACTTTCTGAACGATACCTCATGTAGCCGGTTCTGCCAGTTCTCTAAAGCATCATCTGAGTCAGAAGACGCAGAACTGGATCTATGCCAACCAAGTTCTCCACCAACAGTCGGATGAATGTAGTCTTCTGAAATGTTATATGCATGATCCCATCCTCTTACAACCTCATCCTTGACAGGTTCAACATACCGTCGCCCTTCAGCTGGATCCAATGGAGCGATGATGCGGAGATCTTGATTTTCAAAGGTCATCACGCGCTTC
Organism: Larix kaempferi; assembly: GCA_027924585.1. Lineage (NCBI taxonomy): Eukaryota > Viridiplantae > Streptophyta > Pinopsida > Pinales > Pinaceae > Larix > Larix kaempferi. The sequence goes on from BSBM01000008.1 coordinate 13,637,132, forward strand.
TTGAAATTGATCACTGCCATACTGTCATTAGCCCATCCAATCCCCAGCAACGTGGGATAGGATCTTCCACCTTCGACAACCTCAATGACATAAAAATCCGCATAGGTTTTCATTCCCTCGATATCCACAACAAGGCATGGGACTCTTCCAATTGGTGTGACTTTGGCCTGATTAACCAATCGCAATTGTATAGGAGACCAGCTCAGTGTTGGGCTCCCCATCTTTCTCCATGCTTGCTTTGACAATATTTTAACATCGGAGCCTAGATCTAGAATAGCTAAATCGACCTCGTAGTCCCCAATATGGACATTCATGCGCATTTCTTTGCCTGTATTCTTCCGTTGTAATGAATTCAGTGTGGACTCCCTCCATCCCTAAGTCGGTCGATGCAATAGACTCTCGATCTCAGCCAGAGCATCAGGATCCCTTTGAAGCGATAAACAACTTTCAAAAAATTTTGCAGAGTACCATACTGCTGCGACAGTCCTGCTTCTGAAGTTGAGTCAAAAGCCGAGGGCATGTCATAAACAATTGACTTACTGCAATCTTTTTCCATCGTATTACACGCTTGAAAGAATGTGTCACGCTCGGCATCAATATCAAACTATGCCTACTTCTTCCCAACTAGCCGGATCAGAGGATGCGAACCATCTTCGCCTGTCGTCGCACCTCCAGAAGTGATAACAGCAACAGCAGCATCTGGCGTCCTCGGCTCTGCTGAAATTGTCGCAACAGTTGGTCCCTGATTTTGGTTCGACTATGTGTTTGCAGGTTGGTTCACATTATGGCTGGAATTCTGATTCAGACACTGGTTCTGGTTCTGGGTCAGATTTTGATTCTGTAACTACGGTATATTTTCTGCTTGCCATCGCACATTCACTTGCGGACAGTTTTCAACAGTGTGATCAACAACAAAACAAAACGTACATTGTGTCTGCAACTCTGGGAAATCTCTCTGGTAGTGTCCCAACACTCTGCAATTATAACATTGGACAAGTCCACAACCTCATCCTGCTCCACAACCAAAGCCTCCACCGCGTCCTCCCCGTAATCCTCCACGAAATCCCCCTTGTTGCTGATATTGTGGTTGAGGAAACTGTTGCTGCATGCGATTCGGTTGTAGCTGAACACACTGCCCTGGATGAACACATGATGCTGGCTAAACATACTGTGGTTGTTGAACGTACTGTGGTTGCTAAATGTACTATGGATGTTGTGGATCCATCTGCATATGAGTAGACTGTGGCACAAACTGTTGTTGCCGGGTTGCGGCTGCGGTACAAAATGCATCTGCGGTTGAGGTAGCGATTGGGCCACCTGTGGCTGCAGTTGCGATTGTTGTACTACATGCTAGTCACCCTTCACATATAATGCATCATACGTTATTTCCTGAAGTAATCCATATGCACGGCAATCCTTATCTTCATGTCCCAGGACTTGCAGAATGTACAATACAAATTCAACGATTTTGTGACCATATTCAGCATGTATTGACACTCCTCATGTCGATACCCATATACCTGACAGATGCAACACCATGGCATACCTCCGCCACTCAATGGGTTCGGAGCTCCTGATACCAAGTAGTTGCAGAAATCTGGGCAATTATCCTTAGTATGCCCCTCTACATGACATCGCATACACCATGCCTCTTCGCGGTGTTCTTTACACTTCTTAAGATCTTGCAACTGAATTTTCAAGTTTGCCAATTATGTCTGGAACTGAGACATGCCCGCTGCATTCTAACCAATCGGCGAAGCTTCTAGCCGCATCGCAATCTCTAGAGCTTCACTCGGTGTTGCAATTTTTTGTTGCATCAATGGAAGTATGATATGCAGCAGCAACTCCGCGATGAACCATTGCTTGTGTTGGACATTGCTCATGTCAAAGCTGACCCTTGCCATCATTGTTTTGAACCATTGGTCAAAATCCCATACAATTTCATTTGGATACTGCTTAATCTCTTTTAGTTTTGTAAAATACTGCGCTTTAGACTTGGGTTTTCTGAACTCTACAATCAATCCTTTTCTAACCTCATCCATCGTCTTCTCTGGAGTGCCTGTAGGAACTTGTACAAACTTCATAAACTAGTCCAATGCGTGACCCTGAAGAGTTGTCGCCAACTGACCTTTCTTGGCATCATGATCCGTAATTTTCATAACAGTCCATTCTGCTTCACATAAGAACCAATATTTCTCTAGGTTGTCAGTTTCTTTCCCATGGAACAGTGGTAACTTTGCATCTTCGCCCACCATCTTGGGCTTCCTTCCTACAGTCGTTGAGCTACTAGCAATCAAGTTCTGTTGACACGATGAACACGGCGGTTTCAAAGTTGTATTTCTTCCTGGTTGTTAGATAGTGAGTGGAGGTGTGGGCACATTGTTGCAAGGGTTTGGTCCTGCCTCTATCCTAGGAGTAGCCTAGTTTTCCTTGTCGGCACTATGAGGTCACTTTGTCCCGTGTGGTATTCCTTCCCAGTTTTACGTTTCGACCACAACAGGACCTTCTCTTGTCTTCCTCTTCTCTTGTCGAAACCTTGCTCCTCCCATTGTAAGACCACTCTCTCCCTCGGCTTCCTTCACAGTCTCGTCATAAATTACACCCATCTACCCCATATTATTCCATTTACCGCCCCCCTGCTGTCGCGGTATCCACAGCCTCCGCTGACCAGGGTTCTACTGATCGAGGTGCATCTTCAGTATGCCCTTTTCGCAGATGAGCATCTTAATGGACAACTGTAGCGATAACAGAAACCTTCCTCTCGGTCCATTGAAAAATTCCCTTTCAGCTTCGCTATAAGACTTTGTCGTATCAACCGCAAACTAGGTGATATATCCTTCTAGTATACTGTCGAATGAGACCTCAATAGCCCGTGATGCTTTGCTTTCTACCTCTTGCAGCTCCTAGATCAGTTCTGGGGTCCAAGATGTTGGCTCATCACTCTGGAAGTTCCACTTCTGACAGTTCAACTTCGCTAACCATTCATACAAGATGATTGGGAACTCGCAGAAAAAATATTCATGTGGATTGTCGTGTATGTACTTTTCCAACCACCAATCTATCGATAACCCAGGTATCTGATTTTCTTTTTCAGCGAACTCTCACAACTTTAGGTCAAACCAATCTTGGATTTCTGGTCTCATCGGATGCCATAACATGTCCTCCTTTCACTTTGCGCTATGGTCCCAGCAATGGAACCATGTGTTGACACAAACCCAGTCGACAGGGTTTCCTCACACTGTCGACACCCAAACCACCGTGATCTCCCTGAGCACCGGCCCAGACAGGTTTTACCCTATCCAGCAACACCTGCGGAGTAGATGAATTCTCACCTGAGATGTTCGAGGGAGAGTTGATGGAACCACGTTTCCACCAAATGAAGGAGGACTTTGTGCATCAACTCATCAACTTATCGCAGTATTTCATAACAGATCTAACCATTCAACTTAGGCATTTAAACATAATTGCAACATTATTCACTAGATCTCATTATTGACGGAACCACTGATGCGTAATAGATATAACAGTAAAACATTAATTGCAGCAAGAATACATCACATCATTCACAAATTCATATCGCATAATACATTCATCACAAGGAAACAGGAAAGACACAATGATTCTGCTCAAAACTCTGTCATATCATATTCATCTTCTGAACAAAACAAAGATACAACAAAATAATCCTTTTGTTGCATACCCAGATTCAAATAGACTCAGACCAATATCCAAAACATCTCGCAATGGCAATTCTTCGGATAAAGATATATCTTCAATGATATATTTTACACTTACAATCAACATCTATTTATAGGCTTACGCCTTTACATTCATTGTCCACTTAACCGTCTGCCTAACTACTTCTTAACAACTTTACAAAAAGGATGACCCAAAAACCCACATAATGCGGTCCAAATGACCCCAAAACTACATAACTTATCGACTTGCACGTTGTTTTCCTTCTTGGGCGGCATCTTTGACTCTTCACAGCATCCGCGATGCTGCGCAGCTGACTCATCCAAACCGCCTGCCAACACTTTGGAGGTCCTAGGTCTTTTGTATGAGCAGGTTCATATTTTGGATAGGAGTGGTGGAAGGACCCTGTACCATGGGTTGCTTATGCTGATTTTTCTCCAACTCTTGAGGTGCGCTGGACTAAGATGCAGCTGAGCTCAAAACTATAGCTTTATTGGCAGCTTCCAAGGATTCCCTAGCAGCATCCTGTTGTTGTTGGAAGAACATCTTCCTTTCTTCCAATACTCCGAATTTTTGTTGTTGTTGTGCTTCATGTACCAAAACCCTTTGATTGACATCAGGTAATATGCTATTCACTTCCCCAAAAGAATGAGTATTTTGATATAAGATGTCATCTGGTTGGAATTCATGTACATAAGAATTCTTAAGGCGAGCCTAGAAAAAATGCTCTGTTATAAGACCTTTTGGGTCATGCATTCTTCTAACTGCAAACCCTAGCTTGAGCCTATCCATTTCTTTTGTTAGAGTGATCCCATGGGTTTCATTTGAAATGACTAGATGTCCAATATATAGTGGAAATTTGGGCCAAGCTCTCCTTTTTTAGGAATGACACTCGCCATGGACTCCCTCGTACATAGTTTGGAAAGTTACCTCTAAGAGAACCATTCGGTCTGGGCCAATCTTAGGAGGAGGTGGACTAATTTTCTCACCCAAATGCTAATGTAGGTAAAGTGCTCTCCTATATAACAGCTCCCATAGTGGAAATTAGCGAAATGGCATCCTCTAAAATTCTAGGAGAAGCCATTTTGAAGATGGCATAGTAAACTGCACTAATGAATTTGTCACAACTGACATATATATGAGGGGAATAATTATCTTCCCCTAAAATTGAGCAGTGGATATGAATGGGGGGTTTCTCCCTGGTCCAATGCCAATTCATTGTAGTTTATGAAAAAGATGCACACACGGTGTTTATCATGTATGTCGATGTGAAAAATCATGGTTTTTTAACTGCTGGGGTTTTCTGCATTGTCGCAATGGCATCCCCGAACGTGACATAAAATATTTTAGCCCAACTGAATATATTACCTATAGCAGTGATATAATGATCTGAGGGGGCCCATTCGAGTTTGATGTACTAGTAGGTCTTGGCTCCATAGAATCGGCATAGCATAGCCGCAAGCAGTTTGTAAGGCTCTCTGAGAATAGAAATAGGGTATTTCCTATTAGGTCTGAGGACGAATGTGCCTGGGTCATCCATCCAAGACTTAAGAAGCACATCACGTTCGTAATTGGCCTCGAATGCTCTAATGAAAACCTGTGTGAGAAACTGCTTGGGTTCTTTAAGCCATAAATCCTGGTAAAAATACATGGCTTGAAGGAAGCATAGATGACCTGGTAGGAATCCCTAAAAGTGTCGGTTGGGATATTGGTGTAGTCAATAATCCATTTCACCAGATCTGTGAATGGAATTACTACAGGATGTGCAGCGATTTCGTGAAGCTGGTAACTACTGATATTATGATAAATTGGGGCATCATCCTTAAATTTGGAGAAATTGTCCCCGTAGAAAATGTTGTAAATTCTTTATCAGTCGAGACAGAGAGTATCTGAAACTCTATCATCTATGTCCGAGTAGAACCTAAACCTAGGTTCCTTGAACTTCAACTCTTCAACTACACCCTTGGACCTAGTCTTCCTAGCCATGTTAAGAAAACTATGCTTGCATGAATCAAAAACTAATATAAGTACCATACCTATGAAATGGACAAGTAAATTGAGATAATTTGGAAAGGATCAAACATAGGGCTACTAGTGTGCTTGAGTGAGAAGTTACTGTGTTGTAATGGTCAGAAATTCTAATTTTATTTAAGTAGAGATTAAGTTAGAGGATCATTAATTACGCATTAATTGGAGTAGTTGGTCAACAGGATCGATGGTTAAGTTTTAAACCAGCGATCGATTTCATTGGTCAGCACTGGATTCAAAATATTTGGTGCATACGGGGAGATATAAAATTTAATTGGGTGAATGGGATTGCCGACATGGGACCGCATGAGAGTCAGGAGTTGGGAATCGGGGGGTAAAGTTTGATGTATGGGTGAAAATGTGCTAACTACCGACTTCAGTACTCATGGTTGCACAATAGTCATGAGTTGGGATCCGGGGTAAAAAATCATGCCAAAACAAAAATCTATCGACTGCCGACTTTTGTTGTTTAAGGTGATGCAAAGTCAGGATTTGGGAATTGGCATTGAAAATGATACCAACATGAAACCCTCCCACTTTACGAATTCCTCTATTATGTTTATGTAAAAGTTAGAAGTTTGGAGTCGGGATGAAAAATTACAATAAAGCATTAACCACCTCAACTTTCGACTTTCACAAATTCATTTTTTTTTTAGAATTCGGGGGTGGGGAATCAGGATGAAGATCGTGCATGGAGATCGGCACACCCCGACTTCCGACTCCCGCAAAAAAAAAAATATCCACAAATTCGAGCGTCGAGAATCGGGAGACTTAAACAAAATTAGATGAATTTGACCCCGACTTCCGATTTTTTTCATATTTTTCCATAAAACAAATTAACGGGCTGGTTAAGTGCATAAAAACTTAATTGTCTTAAAATATGAGCATAAGTGTGGTTTAGGAAGATTCAAACAAGCCTTAAACAAGTGATTAAATAACTTCAAAAACTTAGTAATTTCAAGCAAACTGAAACTGGGGCGCCCTTCTTATTTGGATTAGATGGGAATTGTTGTGGCTACAACAAATGGTGGCTCACTGGGGAGAACCAGTTATCTCTGTTTGGTCATAGTAAATGTGAACATAACTTTTATATTTTAGTAGGCACTATTTATTGAAAACATAACTAATTTTCTTAAGGATCATAAAGCTAAAGGCATCTTCTTGAATATTTACAAGCTGGTTGATATATAATCAAAGATGATCAAGAAAAGAGTACGGACATGTTTCATGACTAAATTAACATAATATAACAATGAATAAACCACGGGGAATTAACTTTTCTAAGGATAAGGTGAGTTACCAAGGGTGGATTTAGCAGTTACCCTATCCACCCACATGGAATTAAACAATTGGGTGTGCCAATTTTTGTGATTACTTGCTACAGTCTGTTTTGGAATTTTTATAAGGTTTTTATTGGTGGACTTAGCCAATCCATTTCCCTGTGGGTAGTAGTTGGTTACGTACTTTATTTCAATACCTTTATCTAATGCATATTGAGTAAGATCAATCAAACAAAAATATGATGCATTATAAAAAACTAAAAATCCAGGTACACCAAACCTAGTTATAATGTAGTTCTCAAGGAAATATATCACACCGATGGTGTTAACCACTTTCAGTGGAATTGCCTCCACCCATTTGGTGAAATAGTCTGTAGCAGTGATGATATGATTATGTTGTAGGGAGGATGGAGGGTTTATCAGACCGACTATATGCAGGCCCCATGGAGTTTCCATAGCAACTTGTTGCAGTGGAACTACAGGTTTCTTAATTCTCCTGGCAACTTTCTGACAATCTTCACACTTCGGAGAAAAGGCATGTGTGTCTTTGAACAAGGTCGACCAATAATACCCAGCTCTCGTTATTTTGTGAGCTGTGGTCTCTCCTCTATAGTGACTGCCATCAGGTCCTGCATGAAGCTCTGTTAATATCTTTCCCACATCATTTTTCTCAACACATCGTAATAGAAGTCCATCAAATATTTTTTTGTACAAAACATCGTTAACCAAAAAATAAGGAGATACTTTCAACCTGAGATCTCTCCTTTTCTTAGGCTCTAGGTTAAGAGGAGCATACCCGTGGGTCAAGAAAAATATAATATCACCATACCAGGAATCTGCAGGTATAGATATGAAACAAATATTATCGTCTTCCATATTTCCTTCAATGTTCTGTTGTAATTCGTCGGCCGACTGCACTGCTAACTTGCATAATCCTTGTCTGCATTAAACAATCTTGGTTGGCCTAATTTCCAAGTCATATTCTTGTAACGCTATCATCTAGTGCATGCGCTTCTCCCCTAAATCTTTCTGGATCAAAATGTTCCACACTGCTGATTATGGAACTATGCCTTTGGTTCAGGATTTTAGGAGATATTGTCTGAAATGTTCACTGCCTTGTAGACCGCGTAATCCTTTTTGTCCACTTATGGATAACTAAGTTATGCTCCTTTAAAAGTAAAACTCATGAAGGATATTATTATTTCATCACATTCAGTATTGTGTTGTGTAAGGAGTACATCATATGAAATGTCAGTAGCGAATGTATATAGACAAAATTCTTTTGAGAAATCAGGGGACATTAAGGCAAGAGCTTTTGCAATTGCTTCCCTAATTCTACAAAAATACTCCTTTTTAAGGTAATCCCATTTAAATGTTGCATCATTTTTTATCATATCCTATAATGGTTTAACAATTTGAGTGAAACTGGGAATAAATCTCCTCATAAAATTAATTTTCACTAAAAAAGATTGCATAGATTTTTTTGTACCAGAAAAACTTAACTGGGAGATAGTTTGGGTCTGCTCGGGGTCAATCATTATACCATGTTTAGAAACTAAAAACCCAAGTAACTTTCCTTCAGAAATAGCAAATATCGTCTTCTTCGGGTTGAGTGAGATACCGTATTTTCTGCATCGTTCAAAAACATGTATGAGATGTGAAAGGGGATTGTGTCTTCTTTTAGAGAAGATTGTGACATCGTCTAAATAAATCACAACACAATTATGAATCAAACCTCTGAAATCTATATACATCGCCTTCTGAAACGTAGCACCTACATTAATTAATCCAAAAGGAATTTTACTGTAAGAAAAAGTGCCCCAAGGGGTACTGAATGCAATTTTTAATTGATCAGGATGCGACACTAATCCATGGTTATAGCTAGAAAAACCATCCAATAATGAATAAATTTCAGATCCCGATACCTTCTATAATATATATTCCATCGGAGGTACTGGGTAATTATCTTTCTCACAGGCTCTGTTCATATTACAGAAATCAACATAGAGACATATATCTCCATTATTTTTCCATACTAGAACCAAATTTGCAACCCCTTGGTTATGGCTAATAGGAAATATAATTTTGGCTGGAAGGAGCTTGTCAAGTTCCTTTTTGACAACAAGTTCCAAACTTGGGTTCATTTTCCTGAGTTTCTGTTGATAAGGTTTAGTATCTGGCTTCAAGGGTATGTTGTGCTGCATAAAATTCGTATCAAACATTTTGATATCATCATAGGTCCATGCGAAGATGTCTTTAAATTCTTTGAATAATTTGATAAAAGAAACTCTTTCGGTAGGAGAACACTCAGTGCCTATATTAATATGTTGCGAGTGGTGTTCAGTTCCTAAATTCATTATCTGATAGTTCATACAAGAACTATTGCTTTTGCAGTTAGTGACCTTTTTAAACTTGTCCTATAGATCATAATTTTTTTCTAATTTGATAATAGACTTAGGGATCGGAGAAGGAGCTATCTGAATGTATGAAGTAGACCAAATAGGATCTTGATGAGAATAAGTGGATCGATCGTGACTCTCCTCATCAATGGAAACGTCTTTAAAGTTATCCTGGGAGGTAATAAAATCTAATATTTGATGATCATCATCAAATACCTTCCAATTAGTGATGTTATCTAGAATAGATGGTATGTACATATATTCTATAGAAAATGCATTAGGAGCAAATCCTTCTGCAGGCATGAGTTTAGAGGCAATGTTAGCAAGAAGATCTGCATCAAAATTCTGAGACCTGGGGACAGAATTGATGTTAAAGGCTTGGAAATAGTTAATCAAATCCCATACCTCACATTGATATTTTTTTAAACAAGCTGAAACACAATGAATTGCATTCCTAACTTGTCACACAATTATTTCCAAGTCTTTGTAAACCTTAATGACTTTAATATTTAAATCAATTTATTTTTTCAAACCATGAATAAGTGCCTTGTACTCAGCTACATTATTTGTACATTCAAATTATAACCTATGAGCTATCATGATTTTGTTTCCCATTGGATCAATCAAGACACATCCAACTCCAGCTCCTTCTTTGGATATGGAACCGTAAAAAAATAAGGTCCAACAAGTCTTATCTAAACGGAAATTGGTATTTACATCATATACATTATGTATCATGGTTTGTGATGATTCTACCTGCGTAAACTGCATTATCTTTGATTGGTTTTTGGATCCCACATAAGGTAATATGTTTGTTGGTAAATCCCTGAAAAATGTGTCCATAGTGTAATTTCCAATATTAGGAACAGAGACTGAGGCGGGTTCACTTGGGTCGTTCAAATATGTGACTGTTTTATTCAACTAAGGTTCCCTATTGACTCAAATCTAATTCATTTTTCCATTATACGGAAGCCACAGGTGAGACCAGTCAGTGGCGAAGTAGCCCTTAAGTTTCTGGGATCAGTCTCGACTTAGCCACATCCCGTAGGCTTATGGGATGCCGATTATAATAATATTGATCATCTGCTGGATTCGAGGGTCTGAGGACAACCTAATTATAAAAAAATCAACTCCCCTACCACCTTGACCTTAGAGCGATCTAACTACACGATTTGAGTGGGTGATGGTTCAAGTTGTGCATTCAATTTCTTACATACAGAGAGGGGCATCACATTAGATGAATCCCCTAATACTATCATACATTTAAGTACATTTCTGTTGAAGATTTCAAATGATAGAAGAAATAGAGGAGTCTTTAACTTCTTTCATATAGGAGAAGAAGCAGACGGTTGATGAATGTTATGATTGGTCGAGGTTTCAAAGACATTATGATCTGACACATAATTGGATGTAAAAGTATTCAGAATATTCTCACAGATTGTAGGGATATTCATTAGATCAAATAGTGAAATGTTAGCATGGGTTTTCTTGAGGTCTTCAATGGGGTCATAATCCATATCAGGCATAATATTCTCCCTGGGTACTGTGACTCTAGGGTTTCTTGGAGAATTCTTATTTGGATTAGATGTGGATGGGGAATGTTGATCCAATTGTTCTTTTCCACAAGTATTACAATTATGTTGCATGCCATAGACCGTTTCAAATTCATCATCTGAAATATTTTCTGGTAGTTCTAAGAAATAATTAACAGTATCCTGAGGTTTTTGGTCGTCAGGGAGTTGGTCATGAAATTGTTGATTGAAACTAAAACTACTTTCACCTTCCTCGAAAGGCGGTTGAGGGCCATTGATCACAGCCTTGATAATAGAAGCTAGACATTCAACGTTAAGTCCCTTAGAGGGGGGCATATTATGATTCTATGTTGGTATATAAGGCCTCTTGTAAGGATTCCTGAAGAAAAATTGATTTTGGGAACCTTCATTTACGTTTTTTCTTGAGATCGAAGAATTCATTAGAAACTTGTTGTAATACTTTCTAGAGGTTATCCATGTCTAATGCTCCCTGGTCCTTCTTAGGAATGGAAGCTTTGGGAGGTGGTTCTAATTTCTTACGGGAAGTAGTGGGTTGTTCATTTTCGGCCTCTAGGTTTCCCTTAAGGATCAACATGTCTTTATTGAGTAAAATAGCTTCACTCAATACCTCCTGTAGAGTGATTTTGTGAGATTATTTGACCCACATAGCTATGGGAACATGAAGGGATTTTGCATAGTAATCTATGATCAAATTTTCGACTAGCATGGACTCATCAGGAATTTTATATTTCAAGGTTAAAAATCTTTGGTTAAAATCCTTGATTATTTCTTTAGTCTCCATTTTCATGGTAGACAAATCCATAACCATATCTTCTAGTGTCTTATCGTCACTGAATTTCTTGAGAAAGTTTTTTTCAAATTGTGCCCACGAGTGAATAGTCTGAGGTTCTTGAGCGAAATACCAGGTTGAAGCTTTTCCTTCAAAAGTGTAGGGAAATATTCTGCAAACTATGTCTTCATGTCTGACATTTTGTAATCGGATAGACAACAACAATTTCTTCACATGATCTTCCACTGGTTGCTTATTGCTGGTATCATATTTGGGAAATAAAAATCAATATTCTTTGGAAGAGTATATTGTGGCCTTGAAACAACCACCATGTCCTGATCTAGCCAGGTTTTATTCTGATTGTTGGCCATATGTCGATTTAGTCTATCTTGGTCATCAAGATCATCATAAGAATCACCAGAATGATGGTTGAAAGAACTCTTGTGTGAATTGTCACCGTGAGGTAAGTCAGAGAGAGAGTCAATAGGAGAAGGTGGTAAACCTTATCTTCCTGCCTCAGGAATCAACCTATGGTGATTTGGAGCTGAAGATTCTTTGACTTGATAATCATATTGGAACAAGGTGTCGCCTGGTCCCGAATTAGGGTATGGATCGACCTATCCTGTTAATATATCATGAAGTCGTTGGTTCGGGGGTTCCAACCACGGTCCAGCTTCTGGTAGCATATCGGTTTCGAGATAAGTATTATCAGTTGAAGCGGTTTGTAATCTTTGAGCTAATTACTCTTGCAATTCGCAGATCCTGGAAAGCTTAGACTATGATCTAGACAATATTTGTCGTGAATTTTCAATATGTTCTCTGAGTTCGGGATTATCTGGGAAAGGAGTGAGAATAGAAGCTCTGACATCAAGTTGATTCGACTTTTGGAATGGTGTGGGAATAGTCTCAGGTTGTGAAAAAGTGATAGGAGTGGATGTGGCTGGTGGGTTGGTATGACTACGTGTAGCGATTGCAGAACATGTTGAAGGAGGTCTACTTTGATTTCGTTTAGCCATTAAACTCTAGATGGCCCTCCTTCTAGCGCCATTTGTTGATGCCCTAGGTTAGGTGGCTAGAATGGGTAGGGAGGCAATGTTAAGGAGAGTGATATGATCCAAGAACTTCAAATAACTCTATGCAAGGGTTCCCCTATTTCTTAGTCGTTGAAAGTGACCACTTCCGACGAATCTAAGCCTTTGTTGGCTTTATTAATTTTTTTTCCCCCCTAAGGGGGACTTAAGATAAGAGAAAAAAACTAATCCTATATAACCTAATATTTTAATGATATGAGTAAACATTAAGTCTCAGACATAGACATCTTCCCGAAAGAAATTAGTTTATTTGTTAGGTTCTATTACTGATGATAAATTAATGATAAATCAAACAAGAAGAGAAATCTCCTTATTTTCATAAAACCTTTACTTATGAAAACTAACTGAACATCAAATGACCATATCATTTTAATATCACAGAAACAGAGAATCTAAACTAATAAATAAAGTAAATAAATTAATGAATGCTAAATTAACTTCTCAAAATGTTACTCATCCAAAAGAAAACAAGTGATTGACATAAATAATCAGAAAACATTTGGATTAACCTGCAATCACAAAACATCAATGTTGAAAAAATTCAAATTGAGCTCTAATGAACATTAACATATGATACTTCAATAGATTAAATGACTACAAAGGAACAACACCAGAAAATAAAACTTTATCTTGATTCATGTAGAAACCAAATGTAGCCCAAGTCCATCTTTCATTAACAAGTTTGCAAGACATTACAATCATGTCTTTGAGAGACATATTTTCCCAACATAACTGATACATTAAATTACATCATATATTCCACAAACTGTCCCCCTCTCTCACCCCCTTTATCCCTCTTCTAGATCAAAATAAATACCGTTACAATTCAGGCCATAGATCCACAAAACAAGACCAACTATCCTACATCTAATGGATACAAACCTAGTTTCCCTGATATGGATTGGTTATGTGATCTTTTCATCCAGTGTATACATATAGCATGTGGGTAACATCAGGATAATCCGCATGCTCAAGTTGTAGCTGGGCCTTGCATAAATAGGATTGAATATCCTTATTGCGGATCTTAGACCATGAATCTATAAAACTCTGAATTTTAATCTCCAATTGATTAGAAAATAGAATGAGCAACCTTAAAAGAGTAATATCCAATTGAACATCATCACGAAAAGATTGGGAAGTTTTCTCCCTTTGGACATCCACCTCAGCAAACCTTATCTTAGTTGTTACTGACTTTTCTAACTCAAGAAAGAAAGGCATTTCCATGCTCTCCAAATGGTTATCTGTCAAAATCCATTTCCTAGGACATATTTTCTGCCCTTTTTCTATCATCTAAGAAACTTCATCACATACAAGTCCCCAAAACTTTATGGAAATTATGGTTCTCATTAATTTCACCTAATCAAGATGAGGAATAGTCTGTGGGATATTCTTCAAGTGTGCTTTCCACTCACACAACTGTTCATAGGATGAATGTGATTTCTTCCTTTTATCCACATGGTCATCTAGAAGGTCTATTAATCTTTAAAAGGCATTAAAGTCGTCCTAAATTTCATTAAGGCCCAAAAAATACTGAGTCTGAGTCTGCTTGAGCTTACTGTTACAGGAGATAGCTTCTTCTTTGAATTCTTGAATAGTCAATTTGAAAAACTCAAAGAATTCATGGTGCTCTTTAATTTGTTCCAATTGATCCTTAAGATTAGCAAAGGCATGGGATTGTTCTATTACCTTTTCTTCAGCAATTTGCTTTTGTTGTGTGAGTTGTTGGATTTGATTTTGAATATCATGTAGGGTAGCATTATGCTTAGTTTTTAAATCTTCAATCTGACTAGCCAAAATCTGTTGAAGGGAATCCTTCTATGCTTGTAGTGCTAATTTTTTGGTCTTTTCCTCTTCCAGTGTAGCATTCAAAGTAGTCACAAAATCAAAGTTAGCTTCAGCAAAATCTCCATGGCAGCAACAACCTCAATTACCTCTTTTTGAGGATCATTTGTAGCTTGTTTCCAAATAATCTGATTTGGGGATGGTCCAACATGAACCTACCCTGAGGTGGTACTCTTGGGTGACTTTTTTATTATTGCATTTCTTCTTTTATTGAATCAATAATCTCCTAGGACTACCACAGCATCTTCACCAAAATTTGATGTGTCCTCTATTGTAGAAGTCAATAACCTGGTAGATGGAAAAAGGAGAATAGTATGACTCACAGTGGTAGCCATGGACTAAGATGGTTTCTAGGAGATCAATGGATCAAGTTGAGAGGAGGAAGACATGGTAGATAATGTGGAGGGAGGAAATGTAGCAGCTTGGGTGTCACTCTAAAGTTGTGAAGAAGTCACACTTGGGATTGGGGGAAGACTGGGTTGAGTAGTGGTAGGTTGCTGAGAAATGGTCTGATCAGTTGAAGTGTTCAATGTAATGGTGGCAGGTGGATTAGAAATATGTGTGGCTATGTTAGAAGGGTTGAGTGTAGTAGATGGATTATGAGGTGAACTAGATATATCTTGTTGCATAGGATCATCTACAGTGGGTGTATCTGACATGTTAGTATCATGGGATTGGTGAGTAAAATTACCATTAACAACTTGAGTAGAGTTATCAACAGATGGCTATGAAGGTTATTGATTCACTGGTGTTGTATTAACTAGCTCTATAGGTTGTTCTTTTTCCAGATCGATAATTTCACTAGTAGATGTGTGTAGAGGAGGATTGACTATCAGTTTAGCTGAATTTTTAGTTTTAACAGGACCATCAGAAAGTATCTTAGGGACATAGGAGCCATCATAAATGGATGGAGTATGACTAGATGAATTACTTTGGAGGGCCTGGGTATTTTGTATAAGCAGGTTCATATTTTGGATAGGAGTGGTGGAGGTACCCTATACCATGGGCTACCTACCCTGCTTTTTGTCCAAATCTTGTTGTGCACTGGACTGAGATGCAGCTGAGCTCAAAACTATAATATTATTAGCAGCTTCCAAGCATTCCCTAGCAGCATCCTGGTGTTGTTGGAAGAACATGTTCCTTTCTTCCAATACTCAGACTTTTTTGTTGTTGTTGTGCTTCATGTACCATAAACCTTTTATCTGCATCAGGTAATCTGCTAAGCACTTTCTCAAAAGAATGAGTATTTTGATATATGAATTCATCTGGTTGGACTTCATGTACATAAGAGTTCTTGAGGTGGGCGTGGAAAAAATGCTCTGTTATAAGACCTTTTGGGTCATGCATTCTTTTAACTGCAAACCCTAGCTTGAGCCTATCCATTTCTTTTGCTAGAGTGATCCCATGGGTTGCATTTGAAATGACCAGATATCCAATATATAGTAGAAATTTGGGCCAAGCTCTCCTTTTTGAGGAATGACACTAGCCATGGACTCCCTCGTACACTGTTTTGAAAGCTACCTCTAAGAAAACCATTCAATCTGGGACAATCCTTGGGAGGAGGTGAATTGATTTGCTCCTCCAAATCCTAATGTAGATAAATTTATCTCCTATATACCAGTCTCCCATAGTGGAAATTAGGGAAATGCCATCCTATGAAATTCTAGGAGAATCCCTTTTGAAGATGGCATAGTAAAGTGCACTAATGAATTTGTCACAAATGGCATATATATGAGGGGCATAATTGTCTTCCCATAAAATTGAGTGGTAGATATGAATGGGGGGTTTCTCCCTGTTCCAATGCTAATCCATTGCAGTATATGAAAAGGATGCACACACGATGTATGTTAACAATCAAATTAACACCCTTAACAAAGTGAAAGGTAGAATCACATTTTATTATTCACCTGCAACATGAAGACAAGAAACAAGTACATAAGAGAATATTCCTCTGTTATCTAATCACTACTTCCATGATCAGAAGGATTGGGTGAAGAAAGAGGTATCCTAAAGAGGCATTGTTCAGTGATTGAACTACTCACTTGAAGGCTTGGATCTAGTCTCCACCAATCAACAGTGAGAAGAAATTCACAAAAACTGCATTAATTGTGCCTAAGAATTCTAAATTTGTGACAAAAAAGCCTAAAAATACTATAGAAAGTGGGTTTTGAGTAAAAATAATCAAAAATGAAGAAAAGGTATTATCCCACATTGAAAGTTGAAATTTTCATTCCCATTTCCCAATACTATAAAGCAAAGGCATTTGGGGCATAGTAAGGGACATAAAGTGAGAGTAAAGGCATGTTGGAAGGCTTTCAAGGTTGGAAAGCTCATCTTCAACAAAGCTCTTGAAGGATCAAAGGCAAGGATGGAGAAGGTTAGATCAAATCCAAGGAGGAAGGATTCACCTCAAGCAACAAGGTTGTAATTATTTCTTTGGATTCAATATAATGCAATTCATTCCCCCCCCCCCCCCAAATTTGTGTTTGAATTTAGGTTTTAGATCTAGTTTTGAATTCAAGTTTGGTAGATAGATTTCTAGCTTTGCAAAGTTTTTCAAGTTCTTAGAGATAGAATCTAGAGGTAAGAACCTAGCAAGATGCTGTAAATGGAGGCCTAAAGGACATGGATGCTCAAGCAAGGGGATCTTCTTCAAGTGGCTAGCTTCAAGAGGTATTCTACTCTCTTCCTCCCTTCTATTTTCTTGAAAATTACTTAAAAATATCAAATGAATGAATACGTATTGCATGTATTTCTATCATTGAATCTCACCAAATTCATATTAAGATATCTAATTAGTGTAGACACATCCCTACTACTATTGCTATTAACATATTGGTGACTCCACTTGGGTTAATTTGATTTTTTTTTCAAAATTTTGGTGTTCCAACCTTAAAGATATAATTTAAAAATGTCTTAAAACTATGATAGGACCTATGTACAAAGTTTAAATACTCTTAGAAGCCTTAAACCAGCCTCATTCAACACTTAAAAACTCAAAAATCTTGAAAATTGGGCTCAAGTTTCCATGTTTCTTGATCTTGAAAAGCTTATGCACCCTGTCTTTGACCACAGAGCGCCAACCTTAGGGTGACACACCATGTGTGTGAGTAGAGTGCACAAATGAGTCACCTTGCATCTGTACAAAGTGCTCCAGCCTCAGAATGTTGCATTGCTCTGCATTCTGCACTTGCATAGGCCGAGGTTTTGAACTTTTGGACCTAGTTTTCTCACTTTTGTCTGGTTTTTTGTGATAATGTTTTGCTTTGATTGGATTAGGAATCCCTTAAATTAGATTTTGGACCTTACATGGACCCTAATTAGCCACTTTTAGGCATGATTTTGTTGAAATTTGGTTAAGCTTTGATATTTAATTCTTTTAGATGCAGAGACTTGAAGCAATGAGACAATTCAATCCATGAAATTCATACAACCATAACACAAGATATACCTTGGGGAAAATCCTCAAAATTATGAGAACAAAAACCCCATCAATTCTTCTTAGTATAATATAATGGATAGCAGAGAATGTTTTCTTTTACAACATAGCAGATTGCTTTCGGAAGATAAGAGATCACCAAACTTCTTGGTGAAGATACGAAATCAATAGAGAAGAGAGATCAATCAAATCTATGCCTAGTACAACAATAACAAGCATGAATAATACCATGCACAAAGAGAAGCGCCTTGCCTTCAATGAAGAAGAGAATTCGCTTCACATTGGATTCAAAAATCCTATATATCACATTTATACATTATTATCTTCTATTTTTAAATTCTAACTTCAGAATAAACTCGCCCTCAAGTTGAATGTATTAATCTTGCATGGAGTGGTGCACCCCACTTCTCATGTAGTGCTTCATGTCACGGAGTTGTCACTTAGGATGAAAACGCCTCTTAACTGAAAGCTTTCCCACTTAATTAGGTGGATAACCTAAGTGTCGACATGCAAGTGTCACAACTCACGTGTCATCTTTTAGTTTAACATAAGTGTCATCATGCAATAACACTTAGTTAAGTAGATCTTCTTTGTTGTCACTTAGTTAACTCTCTTTAACTGAAGTGTCGTCTTTTAGTTTAACTAAAGTGAAAATACTTTAGTTGAATACTCCCTTTTATTTAACACTTAGTTAATTGAAATCGTGATGATTGATTTACTTGAAGTGACCACTATGATTTCTTTAGTTAACTGAGACATATCTTTAACTGATGTTTTAACTGAAGCATTCATACTTAACTAAATCTGCATGGGAAATTTCGAATTATCTTGATCTCTATGATTTATCATTTATTTCTTTATCTCTTACTGCATGGTCAATATTTACTAACTTTAATTATCCATCACATTACATTATACTAAGAATAATTATCGGATGTTGTGATCATATTATATTATTTCCAACCAAATGATCATATGCTAAAGTAATTCACTTTAGAGGAGATCGATCTCTAAAGGGGACTTAATAGCAATCTAGTGGTCATGGTTAATAATATATCACACAACATTAAATGATTTTAATGTTGGAATATTCTCACCATCATCATTTGTATTTGCATGCATTGTATATGCATTCTGCATGCATCAACATGGTAGTCTCCCAGTACCTAGTGCTTATTTTCATCCCCCTGGAGCCTATTCTTAGCCATCAGTATCCCTCCTACCTACCTAGTGCGCCTTGTTTTCATCATCTGGATACTAATGCACTCTACTACACACTTCTAGGATTCCATCAGTCAGTTTATGCATTGATTGCTCAGTTTATGCATTGATTGCTCAGTTTAACTAATTGTAGCTTCCATTTGTCTATATCAGAGTGCCACTTGACTACTGACAGTCTGTCATGCACCCTTGATTAGTTCTCACATGCATCAGTTAGACTCTCATTTGATTGACCTTTGACTATCGGTGGCCACTACCACTGATTGGGTGATGTCTCCAATGCAGTCCAAGCCACACCTTGAGGAGAATTCGAATCACCTTTGGGGTAATCGAATTCATTCCATTGTACTCTCGTATTTTTTCCATCTTACAACTGATGAATAACATTACAGCAGTTTTCCACATTCTTTGATTTTCATGTGTAAATATTGATTCTATTCTATCTCTTCTTCTCTGCAATTCTTTGAGTGAAATTGTGAGGTTTGTTCAAGCTGAGTGATATACACCTGTAGAATTTCACATGGTATCATAGCTTGATACAACTATTCAAATTGCAGCAGTTGCAACAGTTTATTGAACAGTTGTTTTTCAGTAGAGCACCAAAAGCCTCTGGATTTCCACAACAAATATTGGTGCCATTGCATTGAATTCACTGGAGAAATCTAGTGAGGTCTATCTAGGTGTGAAGGATCCAGTCACATGTTCTCACTATCCTAAAGCAGTGTTATTTAGATTCTACAACAAATCTCCAACAAAATTTCCTTGTTTTATTGCAGGTTATTCCATCTTCAACAGATTCGAATTCAACAGCTACTATGGATCTCAAACTCACCTCCTTCAACTATTTCGAATGGAAATCCAAGATGAACATCTTCATGAAGTCCAAAATCATTTCCAGAGTGTTGAATGGTACTGCAGTTGAACCCATTGGAGTAGTTGAGAAATCGAAGTATCTTGATAAAATTGATGAAGCAGTTGGACTACTACTCCTCAGTATTTCCAATGATCTACATTTCCATGTCATTGATCTCAAAACTCCTAAAGAAGTTTGGGACAAGATCGAATCTATATTTGGGAAGAAAGATGATTTGAAGGGTCACCAATTGGAAAATGAGCTTATCTCTCTAAGCCCCAATAGTTTCGACTCAATCAATGAGTTCTTCATAAGATTCAAAAATATGGTTTCACAGTTGAAGTCATATGGAATAGAGAAAGAAGACAAGCAGCTTATCCTTGCCATTCTGTCAAAATTGGGTCTTGATTACTCAGTTTTGTCTCCACCTTCCAATCAGCTAAGCTATCCATTCCAAATTGGAAAATTCCCACTCTTGAATCCTTCATGCAGTCCCTCTCAAAAGAGAAAGACAAACTATTGCATATGGGAGTGATCAAACCACGAATGGATTCATCTCTTCAAGCTGCATAAGGGAAGAATGTGAATTCCAAGGGGAAGAAAAAAGTTAAATAAAATAATTTGAATGAGCATAAACCAATAGAGGCTCCCTATCAGTCAGAAGAGGATTCAAATTCTAAGAGAGGCAAGCAATATCAAAAGGAGAAAATGCCCCTATTTCAATAAGGGCTTCCATCCTGAGAGTTCTTGTATGAAGAAGACAATAGATCTAATGGCATAACTATTGGAGAAGAACAATCTTCCAGTACAAGCGAATGCTAGAAGAAAAGTTGATCCAAAAGATGAGGACAACGAGAGGTTTCATGCACTCATGGCAGGCACATCGAATGACTCTTCCTTCATCATTGATTCTGGAGCATCAAGACACGTGTCTGCTTGTAATAATCTCTTCTCTGATTTTGAATCCACAGTTGGCCCTTCAATCTTGATGGGAAATGATTATGAGGTCTCCTCTGCGGGGATTGGAAAGATCAACATTGAGCATGGGTATTTCAGTGATGTACTCTATGTTCCTACTCTTCCAGCAAATCTACTTTCTGTCTACCAAATGACTCATACAGGAGTACCCAAGAAGGTCATCTTCACTCCTAATGAGGTCTAGATCCAAGAGATCTCAATTGGAAACACCATTGCAAAAGGTATTGTTGATCATCATTCAAAACTCTATGAGTTTTCTCACTTCCTACCTTACTCAAAACATAATGCATTGCTCACACATGCAAATGAAGAAAGTAGAGTTTGGCATGAAATATTTGGGCACCTCAACTACAAGTACTTGCAAGACATGCACAATCAAGAAATGGTTGAAGGTCTACCCAAGATCAATTTTTCCAAATGTACCTATAAAGTTTGCTTGATGGGAAAGCTTCCAGAGCATAATTTTGAGAAAGGGAAGGCGAGGAGAGCCTCTCAACCTATTGAACTAATTCACGGTGATATTTCAGGACCACTTCCACATCTGTCTTTGAACAAAGCAAGGTATATCTTAACTTTAATTGATGACTATTCTAGATTCAGTTGGGTGTATTTTCTTAAATTAAAATCTGAAGTTTTTGGATACTTCAAGTTCTTCAAAGCTTCTGTAGAAAGGTTCTCTGACAGGAAGATCAAGTTCCTCCGCACTGATAATGGAGGAGAGTATGTGAAGGGTTAGTTACAAACATTTTGTGTAGATGAAGGCATAGAGATGCAGCACACTATTCCCTACACACCACAACAAAATGGTGTTGCAGAGAAAAAGAACAGAACCTTGAAAGAGATGGAAACCTGCATGCTAGAATCTAAAGGATTGCATCCTAGTCTTTGGGAAGAAGTTGTTACCTGTGTTGCTTACCTTCAGAATAGAGTTCCTCACAAAGGAATACAAGGTAAGACTCCTTTTGAAGAATCGATGGGTTACAAACCTGATGTATCTCATCTTAGAGTATTTGGATCCAAAGATTGGGTTAGGATTCCAACAGGGAAAAGGAGAGCCTTGGAACCACATAGTAGAGAGTGTATTCTTGTTGGTTATGCACTCAGTGAAAAATCCTACAAGATTCTAGATATATCCACCATGCATACATTTCTTGAGAGAAGTGTACAGTTTGAGGAATGGCCACTGCATGATTCTCATCCTGTTGATGAAAGCAGCTTTCCAATCACACCTCCACTGCTTGTTGAGCAAGATAGCGAAGCATCCTCTTATGATAGTTCAGATTCTGAGTTTGAAAGTGATGAAGATAGAATGCTATATCCAGATCCACAAGAACCTGAATATCTAGCAACTGATAGTGAAGATGAGCGAATGCTAGATCCAAATCCACAAGAAACTGAAGATCTAGCAATTGATAGTGAAGATGAGTGAATGCTAGATCCAGATCCACAAGAACCTAAAGATCTAGAAACTGATGATCCAACTCCACTTCCTAGATGGGCTTCCACAACTCTTAGATCTGTCAGTGATCTTATTGGAGATCCACTTGATCCAAGGAGAACCAGATCTGATTTTGAGAATGGAAGGTTTCATCCTTCTCACACTGATCATTCTCACATTGATCCATTTCTTTCAGATAGATCCTTTCTTGGTAAAGAAGGTTACTTGTCTCCTTTTGGGGTGAGTGATGCACATGCTTGATTAGCTTTTACAATCTATCTTGAGGGGGGGCTTTCTTCCCAATGGGTTTTCCCTCTTTACTCACACTTTTATTTATATTATTGTACTGGGTGACCTTTGGTCTCAGTTACCAGGGCTCTACTTTTTCAGTTCTACTTCCTCATAGTCTAGCTTGCGGGTGTTGGAATATTCTCACCATCATAATTTGTATTTGCATGCATCCAGTCATCAGTATGGTAGTCTCCCAGCACCTAGTGCTTATTTTCAGCCCCCTGGAGCCTGTTCTTATCAATTAGTAGCCCTCCTACCTACCTAGTGCGCCTTGTGTTCATCATACGGATACTAATGCACCCTACTGCACAATTATAGGATTCCATCAGTTAGTTCATGCATTGATTGCTCAGTTTAACTGACTGTAGCTTCCAGTTGTCTATATCGGAGTGCCACTTGAATACTGACAGTCTGTCATGTGCCCTTGGAGTCTCCTTCCCTTGATTAGTTCTCACATGCATCAGTTAGACTCAGTTAGACTCTCATTTAACTGACCTTTGACTATTGGTGGCCACTACCACTAATTGGGTGATATCTCCAATGCATTCGAAGCCACACTTTGAGGAGAATTCAAATCACCCTTGGGGTAATCGAATTAATTCCATTGTACACTCATATTTTCTCTAGTTTACAGCTGATGAATAACATTACAGCATTTTTCCACATTCTTTGAGTTTCATGTGTGAATATTGATTCTATTCTATATCTTCTTCTCTGCAATTCTTTGAGTGAAATTGTGAGGTTTGTTCAAGCTGAGTGATATACACCTGTATAATTTCACATTTAACAAGTAAATCATTACCTTTATATGGAAGTTCCACCTCTATACGGGAGTGTTATAGGTCAAATCTGCACTTCTCCATCCGTGATCACATTAAGCTGTCGATCACACAAAAGGACAACATGGATTGAAGAGCAAGATTTCTTTAGATGATACATGGACTTGGTTTACCCCTCAGCAGCTGACAAAATCCTGTTTTAACCCACATTTTGACATGTGCGCTACTCTACAGGCATGATAGTAGCACATTTCTTGAAGTGTGCCCTACTCTATAGTTATAATAGTAGCGCACACCTGCTAGTATGCCCTACTTTACTTAAGCAAACTAGCGCACACCTTAAAAAATATTGCAAACGTTGGTTTTAAAGCAGTGAAGTTGCATATTGTGCGCTACTCTACTATAAAATACTCGCACACGTCTTAAAATGTAATAAAAAATATATTAATTTGACGAATTGGGATTAGTTGAAGTTGGTTTTGCAACTTCCCAATCAAACTACCTCTCGATCCAAATTGCCTACCTTGTCCCATAAATACAAGGGGTATAGATGAGAGAGAGGAGGAGAAACTATGCATTAAGGGTTGTTATGCTAGAGGAATTCCAAGTTGGTGTGAAGAGCAGGAGCCCAGGATCCGGTTGCACAAGCACTCTAAATGATCAGGTATAATTGTATTGATTATTTGCTTTTGATAATAAAGGTTGAAATACCCTTCCCGTCCCAATCAAATGTCTAATGGATTGCATATTTGTTTGGATTAAATGCTTGATTGTATTTGATGTTTAAATTGTATTTCAATTTCATCATAGTTATATCAGTCAAGATACGCTGAGGAATGTATCTATTGTATTGCAAGTTCGTCAAACGGAAGATCAAGTGTAGGATCGATCGAAGGAGCAAGCGAAAGCTAGGATCGAACGTCGTTAATAAGGTATTCCTTCAAGAACCTTGATATATTTCCTTTTGTAGAAGCCTATGTGATATGATTAATGTATTTACCTGTCACCCCAGAAGTTGGTAGTGTCCCTCTCCTCGCTACAAGGTAGAATTCTGAAATAACAGACTAGCGACTCCGGTGGGGACCGGTTGTTTTCTGCTTTAGGAGACATAGTTAGTTTTCCTTCCAGTACTTTTTGGTCTTTTTGATCCTCTGAGAGGCCCTGTAGGTCACTATTACCTCTTTCTACTTGCTTGACTTATCCCAATCTGATATTGCAAGGCATGTTTTTTACCTCCTTTGACATGTGCACTATTCTACCTTATACACAGTAGCGCATACATGATGATGAGCGTTTCTTTCACTACTGTACAGTAGGGCACATCTCCCAGTGTGCGCTAGTTTATGCACTACACAGTAGCACATATCCCTATAACTCTCTGTTTGCTGTGGGGTTTTTATTTCCACTTGTTTGGTTTGATTTCCAATCTCTTGCCTTGCTTTCTTAACTGATCCTTGAGGTATTTATGCCCTTGTTGAGTCTTGTTTGCCTCTCCTAAGTCCCTTAGGTCATCTTTTGCTTGCTTGAGTACTTTTGAGGTGTCTTGTTTGTTTGTGACTCTTTTTGAAGACCGCTTACTGTTACTTGTTGGACATAGTTACACTTTTGTACCCTAGATGCTTGTTGCAAGTATAAAAACCTTTGTTTTGTAACATTCGTTGTTTGTGGCAACACTAAGCACACTTTGACAGTGTCTTGACCTTTGATTTAGGGTTTGACCCCAAGTTGGAGTCCTTAGGGTGTTTTCAAAATCTTTTTTGAGTCTAGACACTTCCTAATTGTTTTGTCGGTTTCAGTCCAAGTAAGTTGAAGTTTTTCAGTTTGCTTCCTTTCGAGTCTTTGTGATTGTAAGGCCATCTTTGGTTCACTTTCCTACCTTTTGCTTGGATTAGTGCTTTCTTAGGGTTCTTGGTGCTTTGGAGAAACCTTTGAGGTTTTCCTTTCCATTTTAAGCATCTCTTATCCCTCTTTTCTTTTCACTTTGTTTTCCAAGCCCAAAGTTTTTTCCTTTAAAAAACTTTGTAGGACAAGTCTTTGTCAAGTCATCAAATTGATTGTTGTGAGCCTTAGAGTTGCTTTTCCTTACTTACAATGCTCTTTTAGGTCTTACTTGCTTCCATTTTCGAGTTCTTTTTCTTTTACATATATCAGAAAAAAGGAAAAAATGAGTTTGGTAGTTTAAAGTAGCAAGACTTATGATCATTTCGAAGTAGCGTAGTTTACTTTGTTTGGAATTTGAAAAGAAAAGAAAAAAGAGACTTGTTTTAGGTTTGCTTAGTTTTTGTTTTGGAAAGAGCATAAACGGAAAAAGAAAAAGAGTCTTTTGTTGCTTTGAAATTTATTTCTTTTGCACTTTACTTTCTCAAACCATTCCACACAATGCACTACCCCATTGAGTAAAAAGTAGCCTTAAAAAGAAATTTAAATAAAATCAATTAGAAACATTTTCTTTTCAGGTATACACGACATCAACTAGCTTAAGCTAGAGTTTAGAGCTTAAATCACCTTAAACTGCTCAAAACTGGCTTCATTACGCAACAATCGTAGTACAACTTTCATTTAGGTAAATCCATATATATCAAATAGTCCTGGGATTCTCTACTCAAACCAGAGTTAAGCACAAGTTCGTGGGAGACTGGAATTGTTGAGGATATCCCCTCACTTTCCTTTTGACCATAAACCAGAGTTGATTCGCGTACGGGGGTCCTTTCGGACTTCGGGCTTTGCTACCCTGACCATGCGTTTTGACTAGGCTAACGACTGTCCCCCCAGGTTATTTCATATTTATGGTAGCCTTAGTATCAGACCTTTAGGATTCTACATAGGTAGAGTGGGCGGTTATTCCCACTTCACCTCAGTCAGGCGTGGAAGGTAAACCTCTGGCAGTAATCCTGGGAAAGCAGTTTGGTGATTCAAGCGCTTGCACCCAGTGGACCTCCGGTGGACGCCACGAAACTGACCATCAGTACTCTGTTAGTCTGTTCTGGGCCCTAATCATCCTAGACTTGCTTCTGAGAGTATTTGCTATCTGTTTGATTGGTTTGATTACTTAGGATTTTTTTAGTGGTATGATGTTTGCCCCTTAGTCTTAGTGGCCACTAGGTCTTTTACTTAGTTTATTTTTATATAATTGTGGAATACCAACAGCTTCGTAGGTCTTGAAGGTTGCAAAACCTTCCCCCACTCATTGTGGAGCCACTACCGCCACCACCACCACGGAGAACATACTCCAGTGGTCTTTTCGAGCTTACTGGTGAAATAGAGGTTCCTGGTGAACCACATCCCAGAACCCCGGATCGACAAGTTCTTAATACTGTCGAGGTTGAGGATATTACTTCTAGTGAGTTTAACACTCCTTTTAACCCTCCTCCTACCGAACCTAACGATCCACTTCTGGTTACTATAGGTTTCTAGCAACCCAAGTATAGTGCATATCTTTTCACACCTGGTCATATTATGACTAGCCTAGGAGATGAGCAGGGAGTTCCACAGACTCCCACAATGGGTATTAATACAAGGATTGTGAATCCTTCTTCCACTGCTACACCGAGTTCCTCGCATACAGCTTCTGCTTCAACTCCGTCTTTTAGTTTTAACACTGGTACTTTAGGCATGCCAAGCTCAACAGCTTTGAAATCTACCTCAGTTGCCACCCCTACTTTTGGACCCAACAATACAATGACTGTCACTCCACCTCTTGTGGCTCAATAGTCATACTGTACACCTATTACTTGGATTTCCACACCCAATGTAGGGCCAAATCCCTATGCAACTATGCCTGTCATAAATACCATGACTGCGCCATCCACCTCGACTACCCCCGGTTTTAACACCTTTGCAGGTTATAATATGAATCAAAGTAATATAACTGTAGGAAACATCCCCTTTTCTTTGTTTTCTAGAGGAGGGGGTAATATCTTTAACCAACAATATGGCGGGGCTAACACCCAGCCATAGTGGACAAATGCACAGGGTGCCAACCCACTTTCATTTGGGTGGGGGAATTTCAACAACACTTTCACACAACAACAAATGGTTGGGGGCAACCCCTACTAGCAGATGGCTGGGGGAAACCCCTACCAGCAGATGGCTGGGGGTAACCCTAACCAGCAGTTTATGGGTCAAACTATGGGAGGTTCCCCCTTTATGACCCCAGCTTATCAAATGCCATATTATAGACCTCGTTTACCATTTCTGGAAACTCTAAATTTGCTAGATCTTTCCAAGTTAATGAATGATTCGGTGTGCCATAACGTTATGTGGCCACCAGTTCCCACCAAGCTACCTTCAGACATTTCAAAATTCGAAGGTAAAACTGATGAGGATCCTGGTGATCATGTTAGCACTTTTCATCTCTGGTGTTCTTCGAACTCGTTGAACGAAGATTCTGTTGGGTTGAGACTTTTTCAAAGAACCTTGATCGGTGCTGCAGCCAAATGGTACATTGAGTTACTTGCAGCCACCTTTTTTAACTTTCGGGATCTCGCCATAGTCTTTCTAAACCACTTCCAGCTTCTTATTCGGTACGATGTCGGGATAGATCTTTTGTCTACCTTTAGACAAAATAAAGCCACCCATTTATCTGATCATATTCAGGAGTGGCAAAGATGGAAGAGGCTCATTAAGGCCAATAGCCCCCCAGAATTCTTATTTGAGTGGTATCTGAAATCACTCCTTCCTTATGTTTCTAAGGAAGTAGCTACTTCTGGGGTGTCATCGGAAGAAGAAGCCATTTTAAGGACCCAGCAACTAGACTTGGTTTATGCTCAGTCTGGGCTCCTTTACGAGATTATACCTGATGCACTGCGATCAAACATTGATCTAGGTAGACCAAAACCTGGACCGCATGCTGATGGCATAGTAGGTTTAGGTTATTCTATAGCTTTCAAAGCATTGACTAAACAGGTTCATGCCTTATCGGTCAAACAATCGACTACAGAAGTGACTTCCATCACAACCTCTCCTTCTACTACTGAACCTGTACAGCAAGTTTAGACTAATCAAAAGGGCCCTCGGCAGCGCAACAACAAAAAGAAGGGAAATAAAGGAGAGGGGAACCAACAAAATCCCAAAAACAAAGAAAATGCCGAGGAGGGTAACAGAGAAAAGAAGAAGGTTAAGTTCCCTTGCAAGCTTTGCAAGTAGAACCACCTCACTCACCAATGCCCTCTAATTGAAGAAGCCTAGAAGCTACTTCAAGAAAAGAAACCTGTTGTCCTTAAATATCCATTTCCCAAAGGGCAGGGCTCAGCTTCTGGCACCTCCAATGTTGGGGGCACCACCCATGCTTCAGTTGATCAAACTTTCATTAATATGGTTAACTCGGACGCTCTTTTACAAACATGGGCAAGAAATTATACCCCGGATTCGCAGAATAAGGATAAAGAGGTTCCTGAATCTTCCACTCCTCTCCACATACCTATGGATTCACTGCCCAAGATCCCGAAAGGTGTCTTGAAACGGGCTTCGCACAATCCCAACGCATGGGATGCTGCCAACTACAATGTGGTTGAAGATCTAGCCCAGACCCCTTGTGCTATGTCCACCTTAGAAGTTTTGCAAAGTTGTCCATTACAACGAAATGCACTTCTAGCACTGATTGGAAGTATGGAATCATCCAACATGACTGCGTGTTTTGATATGTCTGATATCAAATATCGGTTGATGTACCACGTTGCTCTTCAGATAGAGGTAGTTCATGGCCCTATGACCATTGGACGAGCTATCATAGATGAGGGCGCGTCTACGTGCGTAATGTCGATTTCTTGTTGGAAAGCCTTGGGTTCTCCCGAGTTAGCCCCCTCTAACACACTGCTTACTGCATTTGATCGCAAAACTTTCCGTCCACACGGAGTCTTGCCATCATTTGACATCACACTTTCCAGTAAGACAGTTGCTGTAGAGATTGAAGTTTTGGACACTCCGCTTGATTACAATATGTTGTTAGGTAGGAGATGGACATATGCCATGTGAGCTATTCCATCGGCAGTTTTCTGAGTTGTAATGTTCCCTCACGAAGGTAAGATCATCACGGTCGATCAGCTTTCCTTCTCTCGGCGAAACAACCAGACTTCATCGGAATCCACAATTCCTTTAGTTGATCAATCTTCCCCAGTAAGCGAGAGTTTAGGAGAAGGGCTTTATGGGTCATTAATGGGCACGTTTGACCTACCCACTCTTGTTATTTTTATGCGTTCTAATGAAGGTACATCTACTGAAAATTTCACGTTCAGTTTAAGGACTGATCCGTGGATCCTTCCTACTGTCTCAGAACCATCAGTGCCCTTATCCGTTGCAGAAGTAGCATACATGGAAGCACAGCATGTTGCAACGGAACATATCGTGACTCCGCCAGTCTCTGCTGAGTTGGATATGGACTATGCTCCGGCATGGTCAGTAGACTCTACTCATTCTTTTGATTGTTTAGACACGGTTTTTCCTTCTGACGAATCCATTTTGGAAGCCATGATGGGCCTAGACCGGCCTTAGGAACACATGCACCATAGGTCTTACCTGCTTCCAAATCTAGACAGGATAGAGAGAAGAGAGTTTTCTATGATACCTGGTGGGAATGTTGATTTTTCCTCTTCCACTTCAAATGTTGTTTACACTGAAGGGAATGTGGCTAATATATCGAGAACCATCCCGATTAAAATTTCCACCAAACCCAGGGTCATGGAAATCATTTTTATTGGAGCAGATTGTTCTCCGAAAGAGATCGATATGTATACCAAAATTTTTAAAGAATTCCACGATATTTTTTCCTGGTCTTATGAGGAGATGCCAGGCATCGATCTTGCTATTGTTGAGCATGTCATCACAATGTGTCCTAACGTGAAACTTGTGAGACAAAAGCTCCGTCTAGTGAATCCTCGAAAAGCGGCCGCCATTAAGGCGGAGGTTGAAAAATTGCTTAAAGCCAGATTTATCTATCCGATCGAGTAAGATCGTCACGGTTGATCGGCTTTCCTTCTCTCGTTGAAACAACCAGACTTCATTGGAATCCACAATTCCTTTAGTTGATCAATCTTCCCCAATAAGCGAGAGTTTAGGAGAAGGGATTTATGGGTCATTAATGGGCACGTTTGACCTACCCGCTCCCGTTATTTTTATGCGTTCTGAAGAAGGTACATCTACTAAAAATTTCACGTTCGGTTTAAGGACTGATCCGTGGATCCTTCCTACTGTATCAGAACCATCAGTGCCCTTATCTGTTGCAGAAGTAGCATACATGGAAGCACAGCATGCTGCAATGGAACATATCGTGACTCCGCCAGTCTCTGCTGAGTTGGATATGGACTATGCTCTGGCATGGTCAGTAGACTCTACTTATTCTTTTGATTCTTTAGACACGGTTTTTTCTTCTGACGAATCCATTTTGGAAGCCATGATGGGCCTAGAACAGCCTTAGGAACACATGCACCACAGGTCGTACCTGCTTCCAAATCTAGACAGGATAGAGAGAGGAGAGTTTTCTATGAGACCTGGTGGGAATGTTGATTTTTCCTCTTCCACTTCAAGTGTTGTTTACACTGAAGGGAATATGGCTAATATATCGAGAACCATCCCGATTAAAATTTCCACCAAACCCGGGGTCATGGAAAACATTTTTATTGGAGCATATTGTTCTCCGGAAGAGATCGCTCTATATACCAAACTTTTTAAAGAATTCCGCGATATTTTTTCCTGGTCTTATGAGGAGATGCCAGGCATTGATCTTGCTATTGTTGAGCATGTCATCACAATGTTTCCTAACGTGAAACCTGTGAGACAAGAGCTCTGTCCAGTGAATCCTCGAAAAGCAGCCGCCATTAAGGCGGAGGTTGAAAAATTGCTTAAAGCCGGATTTATCTATCCGATCGACATGACGGAATGGATTTCGAATCCTATTCCGGTTGATAAAAAGCAAGGTACCATTCGAGTCTGTACTGACTTCTAGGATCTGAACAAAGCTTGTCCGAAAGATAACTACCCCACACCATTTATTGACCAGATCATAGATGCGTGCGTGGGACACGAGATGTTTTCTTTCATGGATGGATTTTCGGGATATAATCAAATTCAAATCAAACCTGAATATCAACATAAAACAACTTTTATTTTCCTGTGGGGAACCTTTTCCTATCGGAAGATGTCATTTGGCTTAAAGAATGCTGGAGCTACTTTTCAGTGAGCAATGAATTTCGCTTTTCATGATATCAAGCACATAGTTTAACCCTACTTGGATGACCTCCCGACACAAGTTCGCAAGAGACGGGATCATCCAGCTCATTTGAAACTTGTGTTTGAATGATGCAGACAATACAATATTTGATTGAATCCTAATAAGTGTGTATTCTGCGTCGAATCTGGATGATTACTGGGTTTCATTGTATCCAATCGTGGCATAATGGTTGACCTGTTAAAAGTTGAGGCGATTGTAAATCTGCCTCCTCATCGCACCTTGAGACAACTCCAAAGTTAGCAAGGCATGTCTAACTTCCTACGACGTTTTATCATAAACTATGCCAAAATTACAAAGGGTTTCATGAGACTGCTTAAACAATATACCTACTTTTTGTGGGATGAGGCTGCTCAAGCATCGTTTGAGGCCTTGAAAAAGGCATTACTATCAGCCCCCTTCTTAAGCCCGCTTGATTATACAAAGGACTTCCTCTTATATATGGCGGCGTCCGTATACACAATCGACATATTACTAGTTTAGGAGGACAATACGCTCCAAGAGCATGTCATTTATTATCTCTTGCGTGCATTGATAGCTCCTGAGATTAAGTATTCACATGTTGGGAAGTTAGAACTAGCTGCAGTCTATGCGGTGCAGAGGCTTCGTCACTATATCCTTTTACGAACCACTACTATGATTGCGGAGGTCAATCCTTTCCAATATGTTCTCACTCGACGTATCATCGATGGGAAATACAATAAATGGGTTGTAATCGTGCAAGAGTTTGATTTGGTTTTTCAGTCTGCCAAGCCAAAGAAATCACTAGTGTTCGCTGAATTAATTTCAGAATTTCCGAGTGACTTAGTGCATATTGAGGAAGAGTCATCATTCTTGGATGAACATATCTTCCTTATTTCCTCCTCTAACCCATGGTACGGGGATATTTTAGTATATCTCTAGACTTTGAGGTGTCCTACCACTTTTTCTAGAGAAGAACGACGCAAATTGAAAAGTCATACCAAAAACTATCTCATTATTTCTGATGCTTTGTACAGATGTGGGATAGACTCCATCTTATGATGTTGTTTGACTTTAGAAGAAACAGAATCAGTATTGAATGATGCTCACAGTGGAGCTTGTGGGGGTCATCTTTCTGGTTTGGCAACAGCTCAAAAAATACTGTGTGCCAGGTATTTTTGGCCTACAATCCTTAAAGATTGTGTGGAAGCGGTGAAACGCTGTCGTCCGTGTTAGTTTTTCACCAGAAAAAATGAGAGCACATCCAGCTCTTCTTCATCCTGTGATCATAGCAGGTGATGAGGCCAAGATACAGGTATCTGATAGCCCTTCCCCACAGCAAAAACACAAGAAAGGGTGAAGTAATACACTTGTTTTGTGGAGAAAATGATTTACCTTAATTATTTAATGAAGTTGTTTAGAATATTATTTCTGTTATGTTTTGAAAGTGTTTTTATGAGCTAATTGCATGAAAAATGAGTTTGAATGAGCAAGTGTAGGTGCACTAAAGAAAAATGCGCAAATCAAGTGAAGACCTGAAAGAACATCACCAAACTCAACGCCTTTTTCCTTATCTATAGAGAATGAACTCCTGTTCAAAGAGAATCAACATTTAGACATTTAGTTAGGTTAAGCATTAGAATCATATAAATATGGACCTCTCGGGTAGCGGGAGGCCCCTGCTGCTATTTTGGAGAATTATTGTTTTACGTTTTATACCACCGAGACAGTTGTGTTACAGACCTGGTTTTAAACTTTGAAGTTCCTATTTTAAATAAAGACTTGATGTTACTTACAATTCAGCGTTTATAAGTTCCCTTCACTCCTGAGTACGGGTTGGAGAGGGCCCCTCCAACACGTAAGTCAGGAGATCTTACTGTTCAGGTATTTCTCATTATGTGTTTTACATTGGTTGAATTTATATTGCAGATGAGAGTATTTTAAATAGCATTTAAATCGCATGATTTGATTTCTGTAGTAGTTGAACCTTTCTGATTCCGTAGTTCATTATAACGCATTTTGTAGTTTGGTAATGCTGTGTCTGTAGTCCTGTAGTAGCATTCCACCAAGGCATAATTTAACACCTATTTTCCTATGTGCTTGCATTTACTTCTGAAGCAGCGATCGAGATCTTAAATCCCATGTATTTATTTCATTATTATAGCTGCTCATGGAGATTGATTAATTTTAGTATTTTTGGTTACATGATGATATTCACTTCTTAACATTTTGATTAAAATTGCAGCATTAGGTAATGGTATTCCAAACTTAGCCTTAGCATTAGATTATGTTAGATCAAACTTTGAGTTTTATGCATTCGATTTACAGTAATTACTCCTTAGATTAAAGTTCAAGCTTTCATTACTTTAGAATAGATCTGTTATGTTTTCAGCATTCAATTCCATAGTATAATTTTTACTGCTTTCAGCAAGTTAATTCTTAAATATATGCTTACTGTTTCCTGCATTTAATTTCTTAGACATAGATTTCCTGCTTTCAGTACTTGAATTTCTTAGCATAGGAATTTCTCCTCCATAGATTAAACAATCCTTTTTACAGTTTATTTAATCCTTTTTAGGCAACTCTTTAAAAACATTGATACAAACACCCAACTTTGATAAAGACTATCCTAGAGAGCACATATAGTGCCTGCACCTCTGAAGTTTGTACGTCCCCTAGGTTGAAAATTAATGTAGGCTCTTATTCTAGCTGCCCTCATTAGGAATCCATTCTGAGAGCCCACCACTTTTTGGCGTCGTTGCCGGGGAGGTGCTAAATCTTTTAGGAGACATATTCAAAAACAACACAAAAAGAAAAGAAAAATCACATATAAAAAAAAACATAAAGATTTTTACCAATGAATGCCTCATCGGCAAAGGGATAGGTTTGGGCACTTTCTTCCTAAGCGTCCCATGAGCAACAACAGTAACAACAGTTCTGACCATTCTCAGTTTGAATTTCTAAACTCTGAAAACGAAACTAACTCCACATACGATCCAAACAGAGACAACTTCTCTACTAGTTCCAGCTCAAACACCACTATGGCAGGCGAAGAAGAGGAACCTAGGGATTTTTTCACCTTCCCCATTAGCATACCTATTGGAGATGCTAGGATGAAGAATATCAACCCTAACAATTTTCCAAACTTCCATGGATTGACTTCAGAAGATCCTAACACATTCCTATTTGAATTTGAGGTAGTTTGCAGATCCTTTGATTACACTTCAGATGCACAAAAGCTGAGACTTTTTCCCTCCACACTGAAAGATTTATCACTTAGGTGGTTCATGAGTTTAGAGGGAAATAGTATTTTTAGTTGGGATCAGATGAAACAGGCATTCCTAGAAAAATATAGGGACTACTGCAAAGCAAAGGATACAAGGGATGAAATATTTAGGATGCAGCAAGGAGATCGTGAATCCTTAGAAGACTATGCCCAGCATTTTCAGCTCAGCTACAAATGAGCTAACCATTGCACCCTAGACCCTGAATCACTGAAACTTGTCCTTCTTAGAGGG
The DNA here is from genome assembly GCA_027924585.1 of Larix kaempferi. Classification (NCBI taxonomy): domain Eukaryota; kingdom Viridiplantae; phylum Streptophyta; class Pinopsida; order Pinales; family Pinaceae; genus Larix; species Larix kaempferi. The sequence goes on from BSBM01000008.1 coordinate 13,672,489, forward strand.
ATCAAAGAAGAGAATTTTGAGATCTTAAACCTCTTAGGAGATGGAGACATATTTCAGAAGACGTATGACCAAATACTCCATATCTTCAAGAACCATTCTATGTCTAGGAAAAGAAAGAATGGGACAAGAGATACACATCTACCCATAGGATCCTCATCATCTTCAGGACCCAATCTTACAAAATCTGATCTAGGAAACCTGTTAGATGATATGAAGACCGACATCTTACAATCTCTGGCCATGCAACTTGATGCACTTCAGATAAAAAAGAAGCAGGATGAAATTAACCAAGCCTTGGTAGTATTCTGTCCTCCTTGTAGAAAGAAATATGAGAAGGGGCAGTGCACTTTAAACACCATAGAAATATGTGGTCTCTGCACTGACGACCACTCCACTCATAAATGTCCCTTCTTACCCTCATGTAAGGATGCTATTCAAGATCTCGCAGCTGAAGGATCAATAGAACAGCTTTGTTTTATAAATCAAAGGAGGAGTAATTTTGTTATACCATATCAACCTAGCAATCAAGCCTACTATAATCAGGGCCAACAAAATTGGAACTCTGCACCAACTCCATGGCAAGCACAGCCAAATCCAAATCAATGGCAGCAAAATTAGCAGACTTATCAGCAAAATCATCAAACTTATCAATCACCTTATCAACAATATTATTACCCACTATCTTACCCTCCATACCCCCCACCTTTATCTCCATCAATCACGAATTATGCAAATCAATACCCCCATCCATCAAATTGGAGGGCCCCATTACAACAACCATTTATTATGCCGCCCCCACAAACTCAACCACCCGCCAAACCCCCACCAATTCCATCCCAACCCATCCCAAACCCTAATAATAACAGACCTCCACAACAACAACAGACTTATAATGCTGATATCACACAATTCCCTACCTATGTCGTAGACACCATGGAAATAAATGAAATAAACCTCCAATCTGGAAAAATGTTGCAAAATACATCAACACAGAATATCCCACAACCTGAAGCTCAAGAAAAAAGAACAGAACCCTATGTTCAGCATCCGGATGAACCAACTCCTCCAGACGAAGAAATCCAACCCCTCCCGCGAAACAGAAACCCTCCATTTCCAAAGAAACTTATACAAAGTACAAAAGAGGAAGAAGAAAATGCCATTTTAAACGAATTAAAACACTTAAACATCCAAATCTTGATTTTGCAAGCCATAAGGAATGTGCCCATCTGTAAGAAATTCATTAGAGAAAATTGTCTGAAGAAACCTGGGAGGAGCAAACGCAACCAATCAATAATCAATGTAGTAGGCCAGTTAGCCGATTTAATGCTGGGTATTGTCATTAACCATAAGTATCTCGATCCAGGTAGCCCAGTAGTAAGCGTGACCATCAATAACAGAAATATAAACAGAAGCCTAATCGATTTAGGGGCCGCTATAAATGTGATGACTAAGGAAACCATGATATATCTAGGACTCCAATCACTGATCAGACCAACAACTACAGTACTCCGGCTAGCTGACACATCCACTGTGAAACCCGAAGGGATGCTCGAAGACATTATGATCAATATTGAATCCTAAGAATACCCAGCTGATTTCATAGTAATTGAAGTCAAAAGTAAACTTAGTGGTTATCCAATCATACTAGGTAGACCTTGGTTAGCAACTGCAGATGCTTACATAAGTTGTCGATTAGGAAACATGACAATCACTAGTGTACATGACAAGAAGAAAATCACGATCTATCCACCAGCAAGGAAATCTTCAGATTTAGAATATCAAAATTGGACTGATGATTATAACGACACACCAAATCATAACCTACGACCTGTCCTAACAATTGATGTTGCACTATCATTGAAAGCAATAGATGAAGATGGCCATATATATAGGTTTATACAGAATGCATATTCTAACAATGTTGGTCTTGAAATATTTTTTGCCACAGAACAGCAACAAGAAGGCGAAAGTTCAAACCAAAACTTAAATAAAATGTGGGCAGAAGTACTACATCTAGAAGAACAATCAGAAAAAGCAAAGACGGTGGAAATTATTCTTGGAAAGATAGTCAACATTAATTCCAATCTCAAGCCAGAGCAAGAAAAACAATTAATGAAAGTATTATCAGAACAAAATAAAGCTTTTGCATGGACATATGCAGACATGAAAGGAATACATCCTGATATATGCAAACATTATATTTACGTCAAAGAAGGTTTTATCCCTATCAGGCAGCCACAGAGAAGATTGAACCCAGCATTAAAGGACATTGTCAAAGTAGAAATACAGAAGTTATTAGATGCAGGGTTCATATATCCCATCTCTGACAGCGAATGGGTCTCACCACTGGTTATAGTCCCAAAAAAAGGAGGCAAATGGAGAATTTGTGTGAACTACAGAGAGCTAAATAAAGCAACCAAGAAAGATCGCTTTCCACTGCCATTTATAGATTAGGTGCTGGACACATTAGCTAGAAACAAGTATTTTTCATTTTTAGATGGCTTCAATGGGTACAAACAAATTTTAATACACCCAGCTGATCAAGATAAGACAACATTTACATGCCCTTGGGGTACTTACGCATACAGAGTACTACCCTTTGGGTTATGTAATGTCCAACAACATTCCAAAGGGCCATACTAAGTATATTCTCTGATTTCATAAATGATCGAATGGAAGTCTTCATGGATGACTTCACACCCTATGGAAAAAATTTTGATCAAGCATTGAGCCATCTTGAATTGGTATTAAAAAAATGCATTGAGATGAGCCTATGCCTCAGCAATGACAAATGCAAAATGTTAATGGAATAAGGCATCGTTCTAGGACATCATATATCACAGAGGGGGATAGAGGTTGATCAAGCAAAAGTCTCAATAATCAAAACGCTGCCACCACCTGTTAAACAAAGGGATGTGAGAAGTTTCCTTTGTCAAACAGGGTACTACAGAAGGTTTATTCCAAATTATAGCAGAATTGTTGCCCCTATGTTTGCACTTCTCACAAAAGACACTCAGTTCATATGGACAAACAATTGCATGACAGCATTTGAAAATCTTAAGGAGAAAACAATTACAGCTCCAGTACTCCAAGGACCAAACTGGGCACTTCCATTCCACATTCACTCTGATGCATCAGATAAGACAATCGGGTCTGTCCTTGGACAAGAAAAAGAGAAGAAGCCCTATGCAATATATTATATCAGTAAGAATTTAGCAGGGGCAGAATTAAATTATACTGTAACAGAGAAGGAATTTTTGGCTGTCATACATGCCATTAATAAATTCAGGAACTATATCAATGGCTACCAAGTCTTTGTTCATACAGACCAATCAACCATAAGATATCAATGAACAAACCCAACACAAGTGCTCGAGTAATTAGATGGCTGCTACTACTCCAAGAGTTTTACATCACGATTTTAGACAAGCTAGGTAAACACGATGTAGTGGCTGACTTTCTATCTAGGCTGACACATGGATAAGACAGTGAAGTAATCAATGACAGTTTTCCAGATGAGCACCTTTTTTCAATATCCACAAGAAGCCCATGGTTTGCTAACATAACAAACTATTTAGTGTCTGGGAAGTCTCCAGAACATTACAATTATAAAGAAAAGACAAAAGTAATAAGGCAAAGTGCAACATACACGTGGATAGAAGGCATGCTCTTCAAACAAGGACCTGATCAAATACTCAGAAGGTGCATTAGATAAGATGAAGTGCATGACATAATGCATGCCACTCACAATGAACCATGTGGAGGACACTATGCTGCAAAGAGAACAACCTATAAGATTTTACAAACAGGATACTATTGGCCAACACTCCACAAGGATACATTGTGATGACTGCCAAAGGATGGGAAAACCAACACAAAAGGAAGAAATGCCCCTACATCCACAGATCTCCTTGGAGGCATTCGAAAAATGGGGATTTGATTTCATTGGTCCAATCAACCCACAGTCAAATCAGAAAAGCTACATCTTAGTATGCACTGACTACCTCATGGATGGAGGTAGCAACACTTGCTACAGCCAATGAAGACAACGTAGCAAAATTCTTCACTAAGCAGATATTTCATAGTTTTGGAGTACCAAGAGAACTAGTATCTGATCAAGGCCTACAATTCACATCAAATTTAATAGAAGACTTGATGAAAATAAACAATGTCAAGCACAAACAGTCCTCCTCCTATCACCCTCAAGTAAATGGTCAAGCTGAGGTAACCAACAGAGAATTAGAGAGGATATTAACAAAGACTGTCAAACTCCACAAAAGAGATTGGGCTGACAGACTGAGCGAGGCGGTTTGGGCCTATAATACCACATGGAAGACAACAACAGGATTCACACCTTATGAACTAGTATATGGAAAGAAAGTCATGCTGCCAATTGAATTTGAAATAAAAACATTAAGAATTATAGTAGAGTTGAATATGGAACTATCAAAAATACAACAAGAACGCATGCTACAATTGAATCAACTGGATGAGCAACACCAGCAAGCACTTGCCCATACTAAAATAATCCAACAGCAAAGGAAAAAGTGGCATGACAAACACCTAAAGGATAAAATGTTCAAGGAAGGTGAGTGGGCACTACTCTATGATTCCAGGTTCCATACTTTCAAGGGAAAACTAACAACTAGATGGCTAGGACCTTACATCATTGAGCATATCTATGAAAATGGAGCAGTCAAGATTGTTACAATAAACGAACAACAGTTTCCCATGATAGTGAATGGACATCGGCTAAAACTTTACAAGAAACCACAATCAAAGGAAGAGTTTACACAGGTACTCTACCAGCAACAACTGATGCTGATAGAGAATATGGAATATTATTGAAATAAATGAAATATGAAAAAAAAACAAAAGAAAAAATGATGAAAAAATGAGAAAAAAGAAGCAAACATAAAAAGGAAAAGAAAGAAAGAAAAATAAAAATTGTTGAACGAATAATAGGCCAAATTACAGGGCCACATACATATCTATGAAGATGCAGCATTAGTATTGCAAAGAGAAATATCAAGCAAAAGAAACATCAATATGCAAGTGAGCCAGCCAACAAATCAAGCGAGCCCAAAAATTATCAACGTTTATAGCAATCAAGCGAGCCAAACATGTATTCAAGAGAGCCAGCAAAAATATCTACCACTACAGGAATACATCAAAGCACAATGTTCAATCAACTCTGCCATATGATCATGTGAGCCTGATATATATTCAAGCGAGCCAGCACAGCTTACAAATACAATAGAACAGGATCAAAAATCAATGCACGGCATTGTCACAATGTCAAATAAGAAATGGCACAAAGTTCAAATGAAGGTGATACAACAAATTCAAACGAGCCAAAGAAAAATGCAGACAGCACACGTAACTACTACCATGCCAAAATTTACTACGAAACATGCCAAATCTACTACAAAATCCTACACACACAGAAATCAATCCAACTCATCAACTCAAGTACGCTAAGGCATAACGAGGTAATCTCTAAACATCTTTGTTATATTCTTAAGGTCTAATCATTATCCCCAAAAAGGTTATTTTTAAGCTGAGGACAACTTTTCACTAAAGTCGGGGGAAAGGTTCAGATTACAAAATCATGATTGCACACCCCCTTCATATCAGCAAATGATGAACCCGCATAAAACCACCATGCTTCCCAATAATTGGAGCAGAAGTGCAAAGTACAATCATGAAACGAAATGAAGGGCTCGGTTATGGAAATAAATGGATAAAGCGGCAAGTACAATGAACGATGATGAGGTTAAGTGTAGAAAGGCAGTTAAGTAAGGCTGTATAATCTTCCAAAGGGCCAGTTTTGCATATACAAACCTCTCAGAACTCTCCAGACACAAGGAACCGGAAGTAGTGTGGTCACCCATCCAGCAATCCAGTCCTCGAGCCTGTAATCGACCCCGACCAGTTGAGGTAAAAGCCACAGTTCAAATTTTTGGTTTTTGTTGATTACAGAAGAGGTTTTAAGATGACAAAGGGGTTCAAGAAAAGCGAACCAGAGGAACATAGTGCTATTTTTCATAACCCACGAATCTTAACAGTCATTCGCAATGCGAACTGGATGCCTTTCATCTTGGGATTGAGAGGATACAATGCAGGGGTTGCTATGGAATTTGCAAGAAATTTAAAACATATCAAGGATGAACAATTCGTCACCCGAGTGAAGGGGTTACATATAAGATTGGATGACGAAGCAATTTCCAAATACACTGGTCTACCAATGGGTTTGCATTCGGGCAGGGACGATAGGGAGGCAAACCATGAAGCAAAGACAACATTCTTTGAAAGAGGAGAGGTCTACGACGAAGATAAAAATGGATTCAAAAGGCTCTCCATGCCTGCACCGTGGGATGAAATGGCTACCATTGTCCAAAAATATATTACATGCACTGGTAGGTTGAGCTACGTCCCCATTTTTCATTTTCAAATTTTAGAACTATTGAGGCACAGGGCCCATCATTCACCGAACAACAACATTAGTATTCCATACTACCTGCTCCAATGTCTAGCATAAATGAGCAAGAAAGTGATTAATGGAAAGGAGGATGCCTTAGCCCATCATGGGTTGATCAAATTAATCGTTTGTGAGGAATTAAAAGCACAGATACCATAGCTTTCTTGGTAAGAATTCATGTTGGTATCTGCTGAAGATGTTCAAAGAATGAAGGGTACACCCACAGCTGGCGTACCCCTAACTCCAGGATCAATGAACAAAACCGCCTCTACATCAGGGGTGAAGAGTAAAATTGACTTGGACAGTGTGGCTGATACCCTGGTGAAAATAAAGCATTCACGAGATGACTCCCCCAAAACGAACCCAGGGATTCCTGTCAGTAATCAAGGGCCGAAGAGAAGAAGTAAAATATTCACACAAGAATCCAGAATCCGAATTACCAAGGAAGAGAGTAGGGAACCCAGTCCCATAGTTCAAAATGTGTCGGATGAGGACGATGATTTTTGGGTAGATCAGGAGGATCCCACTACAGAAGAGGAGCAAGATGAGCAAGAAATGCAGGATGAACTAGAAGAACAAGAGGCAGAAGAAGAGCAGAATGAATAAGAAATGTAGGATGAACAAGAAGAACAGGAGGCAGAAGAAGAACAGAATGAACAAGAAGAGCAAGGCAACCTTGAGGGGGACCCTCCTGAGCACAATGAAAACCCTGGGGTCATCAACCAACTCACGGAGGCATGGGCAGAATTAGAAAATCTCAGAAAGGAACTGGAAACATTGAGAATTGAATCAGGAAGCCAGCCCACATCACCCCCATTTTCATCTGAAGAGACACAAATCTTGAAAATGCATCATGCAGGAAAGCTAAGACTGGCGGAATAGAGAAATTCAACACTTAAAGAGAAGTTGGCTGAGGCACAAGGGGAGCTAGCCAAAAAGGACCATGAAATTGTTCAACTAAGGGACGTTTTGGCTACTACCACTAAAATATATGGTACACTACTCGACCTCAGGCCACCATCAACAATTTATGCAGTTTATCTACAGGAGAAGTGGGACAAATTCCAGCTCCAAAGGTTAAAACAAGGACTCCTGATAGAGATCAGCAACCCCAAAGAATTTATGGATGCATCTCTAAATGCCACAGAGTTGGAGAAGGACCAGTTAAGCAAAATTTTTCTTGCACAATTTTGTAGTCCCTAGCTCGCCCAACTGGTCGCCAAACCCTTACATGGGTGATTTCCAGTTGAGGGCACTATGTTCATGGATGAATCACGAAATTGAGTGAGCTTAGGACTACCATATTTATGCTGCAACAAAATGGAAAACCCCATTAATGGTCAGGGCAGAGGCAACTCACCCTAAAAGAATAATTTACAACCATAGGATCCTTGCCCAGGATGAAGAGCTGATCCCCATTCTCCTTGCAAAGAAGTAGGAGGTTGTGGCTCATTTTGATGTTACTCTCCAAGGCACACACAATGAGGTTCATGAGTCCATTAAGGAAAGATGGCGCAGAGTAGCAAACGAATTAAAAAGAAGAGAGCTCCACTCCCCTTGCAGACTTGAAGATGCTCTTTTCAAAGCCAATCTCTATAGGGAATCCCTAATAAAGAACCAACTTAGATGGATCAGAATGAGGCTGAATCCCCCATTCTTCCTTCCCCGATTTATTAAGGAACAGATCAATGAAGAAGAAGAGAAGAGAGCATGGGTCAAGGAGGATTAGACCTTCGTCTATCACAAGCAGGAAGGGACCCCCAAGGTAGTAGCATGGGACATCAGAGAGGTCATCGATGAGCTGAATCTGTCACCCAAGGATGGGTGAATCCTTCAAGTATGGGGGAGAATGATGAGTCCAAGATACATGTATCTGATAGCCCTTCCCCACAGCAAAAACACAAGAAAGGGTGAAGAAATACACTTTTTTTGTGGAGAAAATGATTTACCTTAATTATTTAATGAAGTTGTTTAGAAGATTATTTCTATTATGTTTTGAAAGCGTTGTTATGAGCTAATTGCATGAAAAACGAGTTTGAATGAGCAGGTGTAGGTGCACTAAAGGACAACATGCAAATCAAGTGAAGGACTGAAAGAACATCACCAAACTCAGCACCTTTTTCCTGATTTGTAGAGAACGAACTCCTGTTCAAAGAGAATCAACATTTAGACATTTAGTTAGGTTAAGCATTAGAATTATATAAATATGGACCTCTTAGGTAGAGGGAGGCCCCTACTGCTATTTTGGAGAATTATTGTTTTACGTTTTATACCACCGAGACAGTTGTGTTACAGACCTGGTTTTAAACTTTGAAGTTCCTATTTTAAATAAAGACTTGATGTTACTTACAATTCAGCATTTATAATTTCCCTTCACTCCTGAGTAAGGGTTGGAGAGGGCCCCTCCAACACGTAAGTCAAGAGATCTTACTGTTCAGGTATTTCTCATTATGTGTTTTACATTGGTTGAATTTATATTGCAGATGAGAGTATTTTAAATAGCATTTAAATAGCACAATTTGATTTCTGTAGTAGTTGAACCTTTCTGATTCTGTAGTTCATTATAATGCATTCTGTAGTTTGGTAATGTTGTGTCTGTAGTCCTGTAACAGCATTCCGCCAAGGCATAATTTAACACCTATTTTCCTATGTGCTTGCATTTACTTCTGAAGCAGTGATCTAGATCTTAAAGCCCATGTATTTATTTCATTATTATAGCTGCTCATGGAGATTGATTACTTTCAGTATTTTTGGTTACATGATGATATTCACTTCTTGACGTTTTGATTAAAATTGTAGCATTAGGTATTGTTAGATCAGACTTTGATTTTTATGCATTCAATTTACAGTAATTACTCCATAGATTAAAGATCAAGCTTTCATTACTTTAGAATAGATCTGTTATGTTTTCAACATTCAATTCCATAGTATAATTTTTACTGCTTTCAACAAGTTAATTCTTAAAGATATGCTTACTGTTTCCTGGATTTAATTTCTTAGACATAGATTTCCTGCTTTCAGTATTTGAATTTCTTAGCATAGGAATTTCTCCTCCATAGATTAAACAATCCTTTTTACAGTTTATTTAATCCTTTTTAGGCAACTCTTTAAAAACATTGATACAAACACCCAACTTCGACAAAGACTATCCTAGAGAGCACATATAGTGCCTGCACCTCTGAAGTTTGTACGTCCCCCGGGTTGATAATTAAAGTAGGCTCTTAGTCTAGCTTCCCTCATTAGGCATCCATTCTGATAGCCCACCAGCAGGTCCCTTCACAAAATGCGGGGTTGATTATATGACTTGTAATCCAGTTTCGGTTGGAGTCCATCGTTATATTATCGTTGCCGTCGACTACTTCACCAAGTGGGCCGAGGCAATGCCTACTGTTAAAGAGGATGGAGAAACCGCCGCTTATTTCATATTCAATCAGATTATCGCAAGGTTCGGCCCAAAGTGATCGTGACAGATCACGGTCATCATTTTCAGAACAGCATGATGACCGAGCTTTATACCATGCTAAGTTTTCGTCAGGAGCATTCGTCTTCATTCTATCCACAGGCGAATGGTCAGGTCAAAGTGGTTAACAAAACTTTGAAGACAATTCTACAAAGAATCGTTAATGTCAGTCGGAATAACTGGCACATCATGTTGCATCCTGCTCTTTGGGTTTATCGAGCAAACGTAAAGACTGCTACCGGGTTCTCTCCCTTCAAACTTGTGAATGGGATAGAAGCAGTCATTCCAATTGAATGCGAGATTCCCTCATTAAATTTGGTTGTCCAACTGTTACCAGAAACTTCAATACTAGAAGAACATTTGCTACATTTAGAGCATCTAGATGAGTAGCGCCGTGATGCGCTCACAAAAACCGAGATCCATAAGAAACGAGTCAAAGGACAATATGATAAGTCTATCAGACCCAGGGTTTTTCTCGAAGGAGACCTTAGTCTACTTTGGGATTAGGACAAGGAACCTTTACAGGCTGGAAATTTTAAGTCCATGTGGCTCGGTCCTTATATAATCTCGAAGGTATTGAAGAAAGGTGCTTATGAGCTAATAGACTACGAGGGTAATAAGCTACCCGAGCCTAGAAATGGGCTCTACCTAAAGAAGTACTACGCTTAGGCATTTGTTTTTTTTCATGTATTATAGTTGTACATTTTGTAGAACTAGTTTTTGCTTGTGATCGTTAGTTGACCTTATGTGTGTTTTCTCGCTTCGTGTTTCAGATGTCGACTGAACACTTTTTAGGATTTGCTAATGGCGCTAGTCGCCACACCTGACAGTTGGCTTTAGCAACTTGGGTCATTTACTCACCGAATGGCCAACTGGTTTCTTCGGGGGGGGTTTGTTTGGGTCCCACAATGAATAACGTAGCTAAGTACAGTGTGGTCATAGAACTTCTCCAGGATGCTCTTGTCCAGGGCATTTCACATTTGGAGGTAAGACTTGATTCGCAACTAGTTGTATTTCAGTTGACGGGTGTTTATCAGATTAGAGATCCTGTTTTGCGACGACAGTTTTTGCGAGTTAAATTATTGGAAAGATAATTTGATTCCATCATATATCAACATATTCCAAGAAATTTGAATGCATTAGCTAATTCATTTGAAAATTATGTTTTATATTGGCATTTGTATCATACTCTTCCATAAATAAACATTACACATAAATTTAAACACACACATGTAAATATAAGTCGATACTATATATATATCCGATACTGTGTCAAAAAATAGTATGAGTTTGGAACATAGGTCTATCATGGAGTCATATCATAATATACAAAATTGGGCTCGATGGCCTCAAAAATATACATAAAATATCCTTCTCCTATGGAGAAGGTGGGGCCTCATCAGCATCCACTGCATCTCAGTAGCATATGACCAGCCTAGCTAACTTCCGCAGCAATCTAATCCAGGTTGGGGGCACACCGACTACATCCTCCTGCATGTCAATGGGCATCCGCTCAATGCGATATGTGGGAATGTCATGAGTCAACCGATTCATATTCCTCTCTATAGCCCCTAGCGTAGCATCAGCTGCACCCACATCAATGGGCCTCACGAAAGTAGTAGGATGTCCCTCAGGACGAACTGGTCCAACATCTGCATATGACACTTTGTTTTAGTATTTCAAACTCATCATAAAAATAATATACTTTAAATTGAAAAAATTAAATAATTTTCAAAACACAAACATACCTATATCTCCCCAAGCACCACCTAGAGGAAGTATCAGCTCTGGATCATGACGGAAGTATAAACTAGCATACGGAAACTGCTCAAATGATGGCACCTGTCTCTCCCACCATCCCCAGAAATCATCGGTGTGACAGCAAAAGTGGCTTTCACCACCACCCTGGCAGAGAAAAATGTCACCCCAATGGCCCAAACTCGGCTCACAAGGAATGACTGGGGGAAAGGCATGCCCAAACTAAGAGCAGGTACCCTCTCGAAAAAGAAGGTACAAATAATGTTGCCATGTCCAAATTTCTTCATTCTCCCGGTCTTACACCCCGAGAGTTAAAGCTTCGTGTTTGCTAACAGACTAGTGCACCAGTCATACACATGACCTTGCATGGATTTGATACCAATATGCATGTAGTTCCTTGAGGCTAAGTTTTGTGTGGCACTCCCTGCCATTCGGTTCAACATACTTACAATAACTTTCAAAGGGAGGCTGTCAATAGTAGAAATAAGAATCTGACTTCCTGATTTCTCAGTCCCCGCCACACAATATGCATTCACATATTCTTGTACGGACATGGCACCCACATTGCGTGAGGACCCTTTCAAGTTTACAATATCTCCCCTCCTAGAGAGCCTTGTAATTAAGTATATGTCATCAATGGTGAGGTCTAGGGTCTCTCCCCAGATATTAAACACATTGGCATCTGCATCCCAATATTGAATGAGTCTTTGAAGCAATCGGTTAAGTGCCCTCATGTTCACGATTATATAGAATTTCAACAAACCACACCTTCAGAGTGCATGTAGAGTTGTCGGGTCTTGCATAGCCACCCTATCCATCTCTTCATGCTCCCTCTCTCTCCAAACAAGCACCATCCTACCAAAAGAAAGTCAAAATTTTAGTCCTCGACACTTTTTTAGCCATTTTCAGAGGTGTGCGCTACTCTTCAAGTAAGATAGTCACGTTTGGGCGCTACTGTCCTTGAGGAAGAGTAGCGTACACCTCCAGTATGCCCTACTTTCCTTCATAGATAGTAGTGCACACGCACCTCATGAGTTGAGCATGGCTCCAAAATGATTTTTAAGCATGAAAATTGATAAAATAAAGCATCAAAATGCAAGTTGGGATGAAAATAACTTACTTGGTGGAGGAAAGAGGTCGAATGGTTGCCCGATTTGATCGCTATGAATGGATGAAAATCAAGGGTTTGCTCCAAAAACTTGCCCTACAAATTTCCAAATGTGATATTTGAGTTTTCAAGTTGAAATTACATATATGATTTTGAATTTGATTTTTTACCCACTTTTGTGGAAAGTCTATAGTTTCAAATTGCATAAAAATGTTCTATTTAATCATTAAATACCTACAAATGTTGGTAGATCGATTTCAACCTATGTCTCTCAAATTTTCAGTAGATTTTCATAGCATCGATCTATTATGACTTAATTTCTTTACCGATAGATCATTTTCAGTACTTTATAGTTGAAATTTATGTCATTGAAGATTTTTTGTCATTAATACTAACTTGGTTGTTGAGATCCTAGTCTTTAGCAGGTAATGAGTCGTGATCCTAGAAGCTGTCTTTAAAGTCATTTTAAGCTCTTGTTTGGACTATTGAAACCTAAACAAGATTGCCAAGCAGACTTGTCCTCTTCAAGCTCATTAAAGGAATTGAAGGCCCATCTACTTAAGTATAAGTTTAACCCTTTTCTGGACTTTTGCGGATTACTTACGAAAAAGGAATACTCTAGTCATTTGTGGCTAGAAGAGTTCTTCTTCCATTGTTTTATACTTTTTCGGGGGAGGAGACTAACTTTACGAAAAAGGACCTTTTGGAACCTTCTTTAGGGTTTTCAGACTCTATAAATAGGAAAACACTGGCGAGCATTAACCTACTTGGGCTCAATATTAAAATCCACGAGTAGGTGTATGGAGTTATTGTTTAAGTTTTTCAGACTCCTTAAAATTGAAAACACCAGCGAGCAAGAACAGATCTTGGCTCGATATTAAAATCCAGAGATCAGTATTATAGAGTATTCTTCTATCTCTTTTTCAAACTCTGTAAACAATGAAGAAGGTCCTGAGTCTTCCTCCCATGGGCTTGTTAAACTCTTTACATGGTTGGATCTATCGAGTTTTCATTTTTTCTTGGACTCATTAAAACAACAAGAAAGGTATTATTTTATCTAAAAAGAATAAGGGATAAGAAGGGTATATCACATCTTGCAGTTTCAAAGGCAGTTCAATCACTCCTATCCTTGAACACAACACCTATTTGAGTCTCATTTCAGTTGGGTTTAGTTTTTGACCTTAGGGTGAACCTGATCTCCAAGTTGTTTACTCCCCCGGTTGGTTATTCTTCCAACCATATGGAGGGTCTACTAGTGTCTCCTACATTGCAGGCTTATATCACTTTCCCATCATGTTGAAAACTGCCTAAGTCACTTTGTGTCGTGCTTATTGTTCAAGGATACAGCCTATGTCGGCCATTCTGCAATTTATCTTGCCCTCATGTGTCGGCCTTCCTAGTGTCAGTCTTGTTACTTGTACTACTCCACATCAGCTCATACCATTTGAGTGTTCCTCGTGTTGGATGATGGAGGATGCCTTAAGGCCTCCCTTCCAATGGACTTCTTCCCATAGACATCAACTCATTTTTCTCTGGGAATGAATTTTAGAGTTTCGGTTAGTACCTTGGGGATTGCAGTCACCAGTGGCAATTTCCCTTGCTGTTGAATTATGAGAATACATCAATGTCTCTTATTTGATAGGTTCCTCAAGTGTTCAACATCAAGTCCACTTATTCACACTTTTTGGATCGTACTAGGTACCTTGGGACCCATTATCATTATCGGTGGAATCCCTCGCGTTTGTTAACGGTATACATCAATGACCAGTAATCAAATGATTCCCCCCATGTTCGAATTTCAGCTCATGTATTCACATGGTTAGGGTTTGTACCTTGGGTTGTTTGGATGAAGACCTTGGGATTTTGATAGCATTACCTCATTATGTTATCACCCAAGCTACGTAAGATTGAGCCTCACTCATTTTGGCTCTCCATGAGACATAGATCCAGTTTGTTGTTATGGCCATGATCTCTCATTATGACATGGATCCACGCTTGTATTTCAGTGGCCATGCTATATATACATCTCCTAGTTATGTATCGGAGATCATGTTGTATCATGATACACATCTATATGATGTCAAGATTGTAATTGCTCGCTGACCTTGATCGTTATTTCAGGTACTTTTGTGACTTGGTTTTGCGATTTATTCCTACTCCTCTGACTTGGAATTATAATGTATTTCGGCCATCGTTTCCCTCTGACCTCACACATTAGGGGGCATCTGTTATAGGTCAAATCTTCACTTCTCCATCCATGATCACATTAAGCTGTCGATCACACAAAAGGACAACATGGATTGAAGAGCAAGATTGCCTTAGATGATACATGGACTTGGTTTACCCCTCAGTAGCTGACAAAATCCTATTTTAACCCACATTTTGACATGTGCGCTACTCTACAGGCATGATAGTAGCGCATTTCTTGAAGTGTGCCCTACTCTACAGTTATAATAGTAGCGCACACCTGCTAGTATGCCCTACTTTACTTAAGCAAACTAGCACACCTTAAAAAATCTTGCAAACACTGGTTGTAAAGCAGTGAAGTTGCATATTGTGCGCTACTCTACTATGAAATACTCACGCACATCTTAAAATGTAATCAAAAATATATTAATTTGACAAATTGGGATTAGTTGAAGTTGGTTTTTCAACATCCCCAACTTCCCAATCAAACTACCTCTCGATCCAAATTGCCTACCTTGTCCCATAAATACAAGGGAGATAGATGAGAGAGTGGAGGAGAAACTATGCATTAAGGGTTGTTATGCTGGAGGAATTCCAAGTTGGTGTGAAGAGTAGGAGCCTAGGATCCAGTTGCACAAACACTCTGAATGATCAGGTATAATTGTACTGATTATTTGCTTTTGACAATAAAGGTTGAAATACCCTTCCTGTCCCATTCAAATGTCTAATGGATTGCATATTTGTTTGGATTAAATGCTTGATTGTATTTGATATTTAAATTGTATTTCAATTTCATCATAGTTATATCAGTCAAGATATGTTGTGGAAGGTATCTATTGTATTGCAGGTTTGTCAAATGGAAGATCAAGTGGAGGATCGATCGAAGGAGCAAGCGAAAGCTAGGATCGAACATCGTTAATAAGGTATGCCTTCAAGAACCTTGATCTCTTTCCTTTTGTAGAAGCCTATGTGATATGATTAATGTATTTACCTGTCACCCCAGAAGTTGGTAGTGTCCCTCTCCTTGCTATAAGGTAGAATTCTCGAACAACAGACTGGCGACTCCGCTGGGGACCAGTTGTTTTCTTCTTTAGGAGACATAGTTAGTTTTCCTTCCAGTACTTTTTGGTCTTTTTGATCCTCTGAGAGGCCCTGTAGGTCACTATTACCTATTTCTGCTTGCTTGACACATCCCATTCTGATATTGCAAGGCCTTTTTTTACCTCCTTTGACATGTGCGCTAGTCTACCTTATACACAGTAGTGCATATCTGATGATGAGCATTGCTTTCACTACTGTACAGTAGGGCACATCTCCTAGTGTGCACTGGTTTATGCACTAAACAGTAGTGCATATCCCTGTAACTCTCTGTTTGATGTGGGGTTTTTATTTCCACTTGTTTGGTTTGATTTCCAATCTCTTGCCTTGCTTTCTTAACTGATCCTTGAGGTCGTTATGCCCTTGTTGAGTCTTTTTTTCCTCTCCTAAGTCCCTTAGGTCATCTTTTGCTTGCTTGAGTACTTTTGAGGTGTCTTGTTTGTTTGTGACTCTTTTTGAAGACCGCTTACTGTTCCTTGTTGGACAGAGCTGCACTTTTGTACCCTAGATGCTTGTTGCAGGTATACAAACCTTTGTTTTGTAACATTCATTATTTGTGGCAACACTAGGCACACTTTGACGGTGTCTTGACCTTTGATTTAGGGTTTGACCCCAAGTTGGAGTCCTTAGGGTGTTTTCAAAAGCTTTTTTGAGTCTAGACACTTCCGGATTGCTTTGTTGGTTTCAGTCCAAGTAAGTTGAATTTTTTCAGTTTGCTTCCTTTCGAGTCTTTGTGATTGTAAAGCCATCCTTGGTTCACTTGCCTACCTTTTGCTTGGCTTAGTGATTTCTTAGGGTTCTTGGTGCTTTGGAGCAACCTTTGAGGTTTTCCTTTCCATTTTAAGCATCTCTTATCCCAGGGAGTTCCATCTCATGTATACCTTTATACGAAAGGTTCACATGATAATCATGACTTGATACACACAAGTTTAGAGCATTGTCCAACAAGACTTTACAACATCATTACTTTGATCAATTACCTCTATATGGGAGGATCAATCTTGACTACACAAGATTGGTTTGGATAATTTCTCATGATGTTGTATATTTAACACTCCCTCTCGGCGAGGGAGGCATTCTCTACCATACCAAGCTTGTCTCGGAAGTAACTGAACTTCGTCACTGACAAAGGCTTTGTTAACACATCTGCAATATGCTCATCAGTAGTAATGTACTGAAGTTTCACTATACCTTTTTTTACCATGTCTCGAATGATGTGATACTTCATTTCAATGTGCTTTGACTTTTCATGAAACACTGGGTTTTCAAAAAGCTTGATGCAACTTTGATTGTCACACCTAATAACTGTAGGCTCAATATTTTCACCGAACAACCCTTCAAGTAGCTTTCTGAGCTACACTGCTTCTCGGTAGGAAACACTAGCAGCTATGTATTATGCTTCGGTAGTGCTCTGGGCTACGGATCCCTGCTCCTACTGGACCAAGATATCATAATTGATCCTAGGCTATAATAGTAGCTGGATGTGCTCTTATGGTCCACAATGCTTCCTCCCCAGTCTAAGTTTGTATAACCAAGTAACATGACTCCTCCACTGGAGGCATATCTGAGTCCATATGAATTTGTACCTTGAAGGTACCTAAGCACATGCTTAACAGTTGTCCATTGTCTGTGTCTCAGATCAAACATAAATTCACTCAGAATGCTCACATCATAACATATATCAGGCCTCGAATGTATAAAGTACATTAGTGATCCTATAAGTTGTCTATACAAAGTGAGATCTACTAGATCTGATCCAGAGCCTGACTCATGAAGTTTCCTCAAATTGGAAACCATTGGTGTAGTCATAGATTTGCAATATATCATGCCAAACTTGCCCAATATATCGAACTCTGAGGTGAGATCCCTCTTGCACCAAGCAATCAGATGTTCCTCTCCAGTGAGAAACAAATCATCAACATACATAACCAATCTCAACAATTGGTTCTTCACTACTTTGAAGTACAAATTTGGATCAAGTTCACTCTTACAGAAACCCAGTTTCTAAAGGTAGCTATCAATTATGGAGTACCAAGCCCTGGGGGCTTGCTTAAGCCCATATAGATATTTATTTATCTTGCAAACATGGGAATCCTTACCATGTACCACAAATACTTCAGGCTTTTGAATATAAACCTCTTCCTCAACCTCACCATTGAGAAAGGTTTTCTTCACATCCATCTTGAGAAGTTTCCATCCTAGAACAGATGCAAGTGAAATCATTGCTTCGATTGTGGTGTACCTTGCCACAGGGGAAAAGGTCTCATCTTAATCGATTCCTTCTTTCTAAGAGAAATCTGTGGCAACGAATCTAGCTTTATACTTCTCAATTCTACCATCTGCAACATGATTTATCTTGTAAAGCCATCTGGAATTCACAATGGACTTCCCATCAGGTTTGGGAACAACCTCCCAAACATCATTCTTCATTATAGAGTTGTACTCTTCTGTCATTGCATCTTTCCAAACTTTTTGCTTTGCAGCTTCTTCATATGAGGATGTTTTTGAATCACTGATGTGACTCATCAATGCAACATACCTTGAATATCTGTCAGGTTGCTTTCCCTCTCTAGATGAACTTGTTGGTGCTCCATGTTTCTCTACACTTTGTAAGATGTCTCGGCACCAAGCAGATCTTCTTTTAGCGAGAGGTTCACTGGGTGACCTCTCAACCAGTTCTACTGGTTCTTCGGGAGCTAGCAAATCTTAGGCATCTTTTGGTTTCTCCCTTTCTAACTCTGAAGGGGTAGAATTAGACTCGGGCTCCTCCATCTCTAAATCACAATGAATCTCTTTCGATCTTTTGAAAGCAACTTCCTCATGGAAGGTAACATCTCGGTTGACTTCAATGTGTCTCTCACCAGATACATATATTTGGTATGCTTTGGATGACTCGCTATAACCCACAAAGGTTCCTTTCTTTCTAGAAGGCTCCATCTCTATTCTTTTTCTTTTGGTACATGAATGTATATTGGGATCCTGAAGATCCTCAAGTGTGAAATGTTTGGATTCTCACCGATAAACACTTCTTCCGGTGTCTTCTCATCTAGAATGTCCTACGGGATTCTATTCTGGATGTACACAGTTGTACAAGTGGCTTCTTCCCATAATGAGGTAGACATATCTTGATCATGCATCATGGCTTTTGCAGCCTCACATATGGTTCTATTCTTTCTTTCGGCAACCCCATTTTGTTGAGGGTTGTATGGTACTATTAACTGTCTACATATTCCTGCATCACTACATAGCTCATTAAATGCATGTGAATCAAATTCACCTCCATTATCAGACCTTAATGCAAGGATGTGATTTTCTTTCTGATTTCCAACTAGGGCTTTAAACTCTTTAAATTTGCTAAGAGTTTCACTTTTATCCTTCATGAAATCAATCCATGACTTCCTAGAAAAATGACCTATGAACAGTACATAATATAAGAGGCCACTCAGGGAGGGGGGGTGACATGGGACCACATACATCAAAATATATTAAATCTAAAATCCCTTTAGATCTAGTAGAACTGCTAGAAAAACGTTTCTTAACATTCTTCCCAAGTGCACAACCCCGACATACACTATCATGCTTAAAATCATATACGGGCATACCTTTTACAATCTTTTGAAGTCCTGGTAGCGCTCTGTAGTGTAGGTGTCCAAGCCCTCGTTTCCATAGATTGCATGGACTGATAGTACTTCCCAGGTACCTTGAAGAGTCCTCCCTCTCGAACTCCAATCATAGCAGCAGATTCTAGGCGTTTGTTCTTTAGCCATAAAATGCTTTGTTATCCATGAAGATAACTCGAAATCCTTTGTCTTCAAGAACCGAAACTGAGAGGAGATTCTTCTTCAAGCCTGGAACCTATAGAATGTCATCCACATGTATAATATCACCGGTGCTTAGTTGGGATGAGGTGGATCCAACTCCTTGGATCGAATAAGTTGAGTTGTCCCAGAACTCTACCATGCATGTGAATTCTTTCTCTTTTAGATCGATGGTGGTACTCTTGTAACCAGTCATATGTTTGGATGCACCACTTTAATTCAACCATGTGTCTGCATTTGTGATGACGGATCCTGAAAGGGATGAGAAAAGATAATACTCCCTTCTTGTCTCCTTTTCTTTGGATGCATTCTTTTGAGTGATTTTATCTTCTATGGCGGTAGAATAATGAAACTTTCATTTCCACTTTGCTCTACAGTCTCTTGATAAATGGCCTTTATTATTGCAATTCAAGCATCTAGACTTGTCAAAGCCTTTGTTGAACTCATTCTTCTTTGAATGAGAGAACTTATTTTGGAAGAAGGGTTTCTTTCCTTTCTTCATTCTTGTTGTGAGGGAAAGATTTTATTCTTTGATGCATACTGAATTGCTCTGGATTCACCCCTCCTCTTGGAGGTAGTCATGCCACAACCTTTTGAAGTCAGGTTGTACCTCTCATCCATTTACCGCATCCAATAATGTCTCCCATGAGGATGGGAGACCATTAATAGCGGTTTGGAGAAGATCATTTTCATCCATAGCAACTATGCCTAAATGGAACTCTACCCGGCAGGAATTTCCTAAGGAAATTTACCCTAGCAGGAGCTCTTCCTAGAAGGAACTCTGCACTGGAAAGAACTTTTCCCCGGTAGGATATTTTCCCAATAGGAACTCTACCCCTGTAGGAACTATGCCTTGACCATAAATATTCCCCGACGGGAACTCTTCCCAACAAGAGCTCTACCTCGGTAGGAACTTTGCCCCGACTGGAACTCTTTCCTGATAGGATCTTTCCCTGGCAGGAACTCTGCCTCGACTATAACTCTGCCCCAGCAGTAACTCTACCCTGGTAAGAAATTTTCCATGAAAGGAACTCTTCTCTGACAGACCTTATTAAATAAATCAATTTAATATTTATTGGATGGCCAATAAGGCTCTCTCTTCCCAAGATGGTAGGAACTCTACTTCGATAGGAACTCTTCCCCAGCAGGAGCTCTTCCTGGTAGGAACTATGCCCCTGCAGGAGCTCTACCCGGTAGGAACTCTGCCTCGGCAGGAACTTTGTGCCTGTAGAAACTCTGCCCCAGCATGAGCTATTCCCGATAGGAACTCTGCCTCGGCAGAAGATAAGCCTCAGAAGTAACTCTAACCCCAAAAGGAAATATTACCCAGCAAGAACTCTACCCCAGCAACAACTTTTCCTCAGCAGGAACTCTAACCCGGTAGGAACTCTACACGTATATGAACTCTACCCCGACAAGAACTATGCCTCTACAGGCCTTATTAGAAAAAATCAATTTCATCTTTATTAGATGGCCAAGAAATCTCTCTCTTCCCAGGAACTCTTCTCTGGCAGGAATGTTGCCCCGGGTGGAACTCTACCCCAGCAAGAACACTTCCCTAGGTGGAACTCTCCCCCAAAAAGGACTCTTCCCTTTGTATTTGAATTTTTGTTTCCCCAATGTATGTGTAGTAGACAATTTTATCATGACTCCATAATGCAAATAGAATTCCACAATGGTTCAAAATTTAAAGGAATCAGTCTCCAAGACACAAGAGGAAAACTAGGGTTCTTGTTTATTTCTTAAGGAGGCAATGCCACAAGGTAGAGATGAAATGTTGTAGCATATTCCAATTTAAGGGCATGACAACATGATATAATCTTGTCTTTATTTCTTTAGCATCAAGGGATATTCATTTTGGCCCCAAAGCTCACAAGGGAAACTTTTAAGGCTACATCGATGGCTCTATGAAATTGAGTCTCATGGGACCACGAGGTTTATTTTGTCGTTTACAAGCAGAAATACCCATGAGAAGTCACAATGATGTGGCTCATAGGATTTTTAGCACTAAGGAAACTACAAAACATTGCAAGGTCAATATGTGAGGAATCCAAAGCAAATCACAGTCATTATGATAGGATCCTGGATGTTAGGATCTGTTGTGATAAATCATGATAAATTGAATAGAAAAATGATGAGTACTTTATAGCCGTGCCTTTCAGATCCAGTTTCATTGAATGTATCAAGAGAATCCAAAACTAAAGAGCTATGGGAGAAGTCAGGGGATTTGTGTCAGTCCTATTTATGGCGCCAATATTTGTTACTTGTTATTTTTCCAGGGTTTTGTTTAGCTGGAGCCTTTGGATACAATTTTTCAATAACATGGCCATATTACAGGTTTTTATTCTATCTGAAATCAAGGTTTTGATTTTTTGTTTACTAGGTAAATAATTTAATCTTATTAGTGATGTGGTACATTACATAACCATTATAATCTAATCATATTATTGGGTAACCATTTCAGCAAGACTTAACTTATAAAGTAATTAAAGACAGTGATGGGCGCAACATCTTTTATTGTTTGGATTATGAATGCAATGGTCTGCGGCACACTAAGTGTCGCACCTTTAATAAACATAGAAAAAAAGTACATTCCTGGGAAATCATAGCATTGCATGTTGGTGCCCCACAGGGTTGTAAATGCAAGGTTAGATCAGCATCAAAATTGGAAAAAGATAAAAATCAAACAAATTATGATAAACCACTAGATGTTTTGTTACATTTAGAAAGACCTTTACGAAAATCCCTATTATTGACATTATTTCCTTATAATGGCAGGGAAATAATATATCTGTCGGTAACTCATATTCATTGGATTTGAATGAATGTATTCAACAAGGATAAGGAATGTATCAAACACTTGATGTTATTGAAGATATTAATGGTGCACTATATGATAATATAGAAAATGTTATCAACAAAGAAAATGAGAATTATGACTCTATTGACAACATTCAGCGTTTTGATAAGACACCATTATATGATAAGACACCACACATTGTTGGTTAACGAAATGATATAGTTGATATGACATCAAATAGTTTTCCTTTAGGCTCCACGCTTGACAGGACTCCTATGGATTTAGATTATGCATTTTACTTTTTAGTAAAGTCGCATCCATCTTCAAGCCCACCAACATTCAACAAGCCTTCCTATGGAGTCAGATGATGCATTGGAATTTTCATCGAAGTAGCATCCATATTCTTCCAATTGTGGCTAAGATCCAAAATATAATGTCTTTAATTGGAAAGAGTCGTCTTTGTTTATTGAATAAGGTGGCAAAGATGGAGAGGGCATCATAGTGGTTGATCATGGAAATGTCGAAGATGTGTTAAATGAGGATGATATTAGGGGGTCTTCAATGTTAAAAAATAAAAATACATGGTGCAGGGGTCGCAAACGAACCTTTCTCACCCAAATAAAGGAAATGATAAGAAGTCTAAAGACCATCACCCTTCGTTCTATTCGCAATATATCGCCAAAACAAAGAGGCCACGCGCATGCACTATGAAGAAAAATAGTTGTGAAGATAAAGGGTGACTTCCATTTGTATAAGAACTAGTTTGTGGCCCCATACAGGAAAGGCTATCCCACTGGCATGTAAGATGGCCAACTCTTATGTAAACACTTATTTACTTCACTGTTGTAAATTACATATTTGAAATTCCAAGCTTTGGGAATTCCCAAAGTTGTGATTGTTGTGGGAAAAGGGGTATTTTTGTTAAATTTGCACTAATAAAAGTATATTTGTTGTGAGAAAATAGAAGGGACATTAATTTATTTTTAAATATAAAAATAGAATTTGAGGCAATTGTGTAACATGTATAATAATGCAATATTTTGAGTTTATTTATGTTTACAATTATTCAAAATGCTCCAATTCAATGCAATATTAAAGGAAGTTAAATGGTGCATGATTCATGGGATATAATTAAATTCTTTCATAAACAAATATGCATGAAATTATGTAGATGACGACTCCAAAGTTTGAGAACAAGCCTCAGAGCGAAAACATGAAGTTGGGTAACCCTTTTTGTTTGTTTTTTGACAATCAAAACTACAAATTTTTATATTTTTCAACTTCAACCCCTTTAATATATCCATTAGGAATTTCACCTTGAATTAAACACAAATTTTTTATAGAATTGAATTATCTTCATACTCATATTTTTTTATATTTTTTTGATGGAGATATCATGGGACAAATTTGGTGCTCACCAATGGCATATACCTTAAAATTTTATGTATAGATAATGAGTGACCTGCATGAGAACTAGTTTTTTGAGAGTTGCTTATTCATTTTAGGGAAAAAAATGTATGCTCATAATCTACACACACTGCACTTGTGCATGGACTATATTTTGAGGCTTTTCATACTTGGGAACTATTTTTAATTATTTATTGAAATAGCCTATGTTTAGAAAATGGTGCCTTATCGACACATGTTGGTGAGATTCAATTTTCTTTTTAGTGTGACTCTTATTGAAAAAACTAAAAGTACCCTTTTCAATAGGATGGGGCAATTAATATCTCTTCGAAGATTTCAATTTTTTGGGTGTTGTATTTGTTATGATATTGAATTTTCATTTCAGGTGATTTTCAAAACAATAAAATTCTTAAGGGATAAGGTTTAGAAAAAAATTATTGATAAATAGAAATTCAAATCGAAATGAAACCATTCTTATATAATTGGAAACTAGATTCATAGATCAATCCATTGCTATCAAGTCCGACAAATAATATTTAAAATTTGTAGGGGTTTGGCCTTGCTAAAGTTGCGGATTCCAGAAATATGCAGGAGATTTTCGCAGGTTTTGTTGACCACAAAATCCTGGCCAAGAAAATATCTTCCAAACTCCCGGCTAAGAGTTTAGTTTAAACTCTCTGAGAGTTTTTTTAAAATACGGCGCGGTGATTGGTTCAAACTCTCGGCCTAGAATGTTATTAAACTCTCGGCCGAGAGTTTGAACTCTCACAAACTCTCGGCCTAGAGTTTGAGGTTGACTTTTTTCCCATGTTCCTATGCGTGCACTAGGTTTTTTTCCACTCCATTCTTAAAAAAGTGTTACCCAACTTCATGTTTTCACTCCACATGTTCCATCATGCCTACAAATATGCAATGATGCCTCAAGAGATAATTCTCAATGAGAAAAGTAACAACAAAAGCTGGAACCAATGGATATCAAGCCAAAAATACTCCATAATGCACCTTGATGAATAAGGTCTTCAAACATGACAGTGATCCCCATGCATCACATGCCATGATAAGAGGTCAACACATAAGATATTTGGATTTTCTTCCTTCTCCCTAAATAGTAATCAATCATGATATCAGTTGCAGATAGTAGAAATCTTTCCCTATTTAGTTGTTGAGTACATAGAAACATCTTATAGAGTGGATTGATTGCATGGATGGATAAACTAGAGATTTGAGGATGGTGAGTGGTCTAATAGGATTGACCATTTAAATTGATCATAAATGAAGGTTGGTGAGTAATTGGAACATATAATTGTAAGATTATCAAATGGCTAATGAATCACTATGGACTTACTATAAGGGGAACTCTTATGTGCATAAGGCATAAGTCCATTATAACTTTGTTGTAGATGGGTATATCCTTGATAGATTGAAACAAAGTAATTTTGATACAAATATTTTGTAATTCTCCCATTAAATCAAATTCATGTTGCTTTTTAACTATTGGTTGGTCTAGCTTCTTTTAAAAGGGTGATATTCTACATTGTTTCTTTTATTGATAGGGTTATTTTTCTTGGTCTACATAAATTAAAAGTGATATCTATCATTGTTACTCCTTACATTTCTTGGTAATAAATAGTGGTTTGGGATCATCTACAATCCTTCCTAAGTAGAGATGGAGTTCATGGCAGTGTACAAATTCTAAGGAGTGCATTGGGAAATATACCATATCATTATTGTATATGGAAAGACTCACCTATTGCTTTCATTGTGGCTAATTTGGTTGAGGTATCCATCTCCATTGTTGAGGCCATTGTTAAGGTTGATATTGGTTGAATGGTAGTGGATACCCTTGAGGCATTAGGAAAGACCATTGATATGAAAGTGTGGAAGTGTGGATGGCATTGACCACTACATTGGATTAGTAGGAGAGGTTGAAGGATACCATATCATGGAGAAAGCATGATTTATTTATTTAACCCAACAAGAATTAAAATATTGAAGATGCGAGTAAGGCTTACCTTGTGATGGTTGTCATTTCAAATAGAGAAAGTATGCATATGGATTGTTTCTGGATTTTTGGTTAAGTGTCAAAGGGTGCAAAAACTAACAATTGCATCCAACACAATATGGTTCATTTAATCAAGTTATTATTTCTTGTGCATATTCAAAAATCTTTGGCCATTAATAGGTGTGATAGATAACCCTAATTTGTGTCATATTTGATTATTGCACTCCAGTGTATCACTATATTTTTAATTATCTTTTGATTGTTTACCATAGTTTGAGAATTCATTTTTAGGCATCCATAACACAATTTTGAAAATTTCTCAAGCCTTCTCAAAACCTAACATAAGCATCCATAACACAAGAAAGAGTGATAGTAAGATATGCCCCTCAATGGAGGACTCCCTTCAAAGAAATTCCCTGAAATGGCGGTCTCCTTTGAAGAAAATCCCAGCAACGGAAGACTCCTTCAGAGAAAAGCCCTGCAACGGCGGACTCCTTCGGAGAAAATCCTTGCATCAACGATGGATTCCTTCGTAGAAAATCCTTGTAACGGCAACAGACTCCTTCGAATAAAAGCCCCACAATGGTGGACTCCTTTGGAGAAAATCCCCGCAACGGTGGCGAACTCCTTTGAAGAAAAGACCTGCAACGGTGGCAGACTCCTTCAGAGAAAAGCTACGCAACAAGGGCAGACTCCTTTGGATAAATGCGCCACAACGACAAGATGTTTCGGTGAAACATGTCGTAAGAGAAGATTGTTTCGGTGGATTAGATATGTCCTCCAATTTTAGTTACTGGGGAAACATGAATAGATAGAGTGCAAAAATGGGGATAGAAAAGTGCACCCTCTGCTTTTCACAACCAATTTTTCATACTACTAATATATTTGAACTTGAAGAACTAACCTACCTACAGGGTACTCTAATAACTACACAAAAATTTGCTTTCACAACTATGCTTTAATACATATATTATGAGTCCCCTATATTAAATATTGACATATACTTACTAAAAAATTGGTTATTATTATGTTGATTACATACTATCTTTTACTAACATTTATATTGGGTGATTGCATTGGATATTTGATTAACATTTATATTATAGTTGCAAATAACATGATATTGTTTCTCTGCTTCAATTTATAATTGTGATGGTACTCTTGAGTGCAAAATGTAGAAATCCCGTTTGGTATTTTGCACGTGAAACATCTTAAAGATTGAAAATATTAGATTACAATTGGAGTTGACACATGCTTGCTTTACCAGTATACAAATTTTTCGATCAAACCTTTCGCCTCTTTTGAGCCTACAAGTATGAGTAGGTATTACAACTTTCTAGAGCCAAAGATAAGACTAACAGACTAGTGGATCGAGTCCATCGAGCTGAACTATGCGACCTTTGTGAAACAAGCTTGGCTTCCGGCTAAGCACTTTTGGAAAAATGATAGTGGCATATACAATACAAAATCACTGAAGCAACCTTACATGATGACCGTCGCCCTGTTGTGTATATTGTATGGGAAACAGATGCAACACTTTTCAAGATTGAGTGGTACCCTCTTCTGTAATTTTGTCACTAATCGTGGTGCCAGATTTGACTAGCAAGAAATCCTCTCGTAAAACTTCGAAGAGGCACTGTCAAGTGCACAAACTAGATTTTTGAAACAGCATTCATATGTTTTCATGTCTTCATATCTAGTGGATGTAGTTTGTACGTTCAATCAGTTTCCAGGTATGGGATGGAACTGCGTCCCCAAAGAAACTCCTATGCATGTGTGTTGTCATGTTTTGTGGGGCTAGAAACACATAAGCAATTGCAAGAAAATATGTGAAGAGTTTATTTGGCCTCTATACATGATTATTCATGGGACCTTTTTGTGATGACACAATTGGGAGATTGGTTCCTCACTGAGGATGGCACTTATTTGTGCATTTATGGGACATCAAAGGGACCTAGCATCATGCCCAAGTATGTTACGGATTATGTAGTGTTGAGAGAAATCGCTTGGAAAGCGTTTATAAATGGTATTAGGAATGCACTCAATAAGAACAAGAAAGCATCATGGCCACCCCTGTCGGTTGTAGTTGGACCCTACAAGTTTGGAAAGGTGAAGGAGGCCCTTGAATTGACTCATGATTTAGAGAGATACCATTTTGCAGAAGGGCAGTATAGGAAAAACAATTGCAAGGGTAAAGTGGTGAACCATTGCGTCGCCATCAAACATCAGTGGCCCTATGCACATGAGAAATTTCCATAGGAGGAAATATGCAGACGAGTTCTTACTTTGGAAGACCTAGACAAGAAGATGGGTAAAGGGAAAGGTAATGAAGGAACTTCTTCTAGAAAAGAAACCATAGAAAAAATGGCCCAAGGGGAAAGGCCTGGGGAGAAACATCAAAGTCCAAAAGGGAGGGACACTGAAATCATAAATAGAAGAGAACACGATGCCAAAGTCACGAAACTCTAGGAACATAAAAAAACTGAAGAAGCAGCTCATACAGAAGCTCTGGACAAGAAGGAGCAAGAGGAAAAGGCCAGGCAAGAAGAGCTCCATAGAAAAGGTGAAGAAAAAAGAGAACTCAAGGAGGCTCGAAAGAAGGTAGAAGAAGAAGAGAAAAGATAGGCAGAGGGAGCATAGGGGGGTGACTTACAAGACATTGATATAGACGTTCCCACCTCTAACTCTGAGATTCCACTAACTAGAGGACACCTCTCCCTAAGAGAGCTCGAAATTACAATGTATGCCCCCTCAATAGAAGGCTCAGTGGCTAAGTTGAGTTCTTACGGGTTCAATCCAAGCAAGAAACAAATTGTGTGAAAAATGGAGAACGGGTTGAATATTGCCTCGCAACTCGATATTGTCAGTGCCAAGAAGTCCCCGTGGTTTAGAATATCGACAAGGCTCTCAGATAAATGGCGTCATTCACTGTGGCTACTGCCATGGCCATGGAAGACAATGTAAATATATTTTTGAAGAATGCAAAGGGAGATAAGAGAAGGATGAGCTTGTTGGAAAATCATCTTCTGGAAGCTAGAAGGACAAGTGTATAATTGTGCCACGACAATGATGCATTGCAAGCAGAGAAAAGAACGCTTCAGGTGATAGCCCAGGAGCTACAAAAGAAAAAATACACCATGGAAAGGAAAATTAATGAGATGGAAGTAGAGAAAGTAGACTTTGTGTCACAATTAGAGCATCTACAACATGAGAGGGGGACGTTGATCGTAGAAGAAGGAGCTGCCAAGGAAGAAAGACAAAACCTGTCAGGGTTACATGAATACACCATTACACTATAAGAGGAATATCTGTGTATCTAGTAGCAAGTCACTGATCAATTTTTCGAGCTCCATAGGGCAACAATTAAGCTCCAAAATACAAGAGAGTAATCAGAAGATCACAGAAATGAAAACCATAATAGAGGATATTGTAGCTTGGCAATGAGTGAACACAACCACTCCGCACAATACGTCCAAGAAATCTGAGGAAGAACCACAGCTTGATAATGTCACCCTAGATAATTTCCTGAAGGTGGGGCTGACTCTGCAACAGGACATCATTGCATCACTCAAAAAATCCCAACTTCTTCATGCCTCGATCGAGAAAGTGTTCGAGAGATGTGCATTGCCATGCCCAGGGACCCTTGAGCAGCCTATCTCCAAGGAACAATGCCTGATTGAACTCAGAACCATTAAGGCTGAAGATGTGGAAGCACTCAAGAATGTGACCCAGGTCACCTAGCAAGCCTTATGTGACCAGATAGGAACACCCACCAAGAAGGCCCAACTCATGACCACTTGTAGTAGAACAGTCAATAAGGGGATGATGACATTGTAAAAACAAATGATTAATCATGAGGTCTCTTTAACACTACTTTATCCAAGACAACTTGATGTTATTAACTATGAGTGTGATGTCTGGGACAAATTCATTCAGTCATAAGGAAATTCCACTTCAGCATCGTAAATATGTAATTTTGTTTTCTTGTTCACTCTCAAAGTGAAATTATAATATTTTAATGTCGAATATTTCAGGGAGTTGAATACTCTCAATAGACCTAGGGAATATGGAAAGTAACTGGACAATTATTTTGTAAAATTATAAATTAATGGGGAGGGAAGAAGAAACTATAGTTGGTGTGATGCTGGCTTTTTTGGGTAAGCTAATTTTTTGTACCATGTCTTCATTAATGTGATAATATGAAGTGTACCATTGCAGTCCTAAATTTGCGATTGTAGATCTAGTTTTTCTCTATTTTAATTACTATGTTATGGTACTGTAGATATACTTGCGGTGAGTAGAGAGGTCATATGTTAACGAGATGTCTTTACAAATATGATATCTTTCCCATAATGACTAGTTTATCCATACCATTTAATTTGTGTCTAGAGAAGATAAATGGTCCATGAATTAGAGTCATTATCCCTTAGTTTATAATTCGTTCAATGACTAGTTTCTTCGGAACATAGTATCCCTAGGCATGTCACGTCATTGCCTTCCCTTTGCAAATAGTATTACCTTATAACCACCCATTCAAATAGACATCATTGTATGGTCAACCACATGGTAACATAGCATTCCAAGTTGGTTTTACCTTGTATAACTACCTTGCCAACAATTACATGTTTATTGCTTGTCAATTGGTTTACGGATGTTGGAACAAAACAATGTCAGTTATACAAATGCTCCATTGTGACTATTGGTAATTAATTGTATGGAAATGAGAATGTTTGTCTGAGTGCTCCACACATAGAGAGCCTATTAAGCTTATTATTATTCAATTGGAAAAGTAAATCTCCAGCTTGTGTTATGTTTGGATGTAGTGTAAAAGTTGCATCCATGCATTGGAACCATTCTTGTAGTGTTTTTCTATGGGCTAGATCTTTGTAATTGTGAACGTCTAACCAAGTGAACCAAAAATATTATATATTTGCATGCACATTATATTCTACCATACATAGGAATCCATTGACTTTGTACATTGTGAATAAAATATGTGATGCACAAGGACAAAGGGCTTGTATATGATTTTCAAAAGTGTGTAATTTTATTCCATGTAACAAACACTAAATTATCCTCGATCACAATGGATAATGTATATTTTTTCACGAGTCTTTTCACATCATCCATGATTATATAGAATTCTTCACTTTGCTACATTGACGAAGACCAAGGATAAAGGGGCTATACATGCTAAGAAGGGAAGCCTGCCCCAGCTTAGGCCCATTAGCCCTGTGGACCCTCATGTGGCCACCCAGAGCCCTCCCTGAGATGAAAACATACATAGAAAGAAAAATATAAGTCGATGCATGACCAATACAAGTAAAAAATGGTGATGGATACACGACATAATCCAAATAAATTAATATCCTCAACCAATCTAACTTACTTGAGAAAATAGGGGACGCATTATTTGATCGATGGCATCCCCTCTTCTTCAAATATGCGAATTGAAATTGTTCATCTTCAAAAGGGTGGACATTTAAATCAATATCTAAGCCACTATTCCATTTGCTTCTTCTCATTTTATTTGCAGGGCTGAGGAAATTCTTCTTCCGCTTCAAGGATGAATTGAAAGCACTCAACCCAAGTGTAAATTGAAAATCCATAATTCGTTTATTATTGGCTTCATCGAACATGCATTTAATTAGGGCCTCCAACTTTAGGGTGTTTTCAATAGTAGGAGGGATTTTTGTGAGCACATTGATGTATCCAAACACACACTCCCTAGCCAGTTTAAGTTCCTCGACATCTTGATCAACACCTCCAACAACCACTGGAACCATGTTGACACCCACATCAATGATTGGTGTCTCCATATCTATATCAGTGGAAGCATTGACTTCGTTGGGTACTACATCATCAAATGTATCGAGTTCTACATTTTTCTCCAATGACAACTCCTGAATGCAAGATGAGAAGTACAATCAATTCACCTTTATGGCATGCTTGAAAGTGTTTCCATGAATAGACCATGGGCAGTCGCATCCTATAAAATTCATACGATACCAAGTGACAAGGTATTTCTTGTTGCAATCGGTTTGACTTCTCACCCAATAAGCATGAGATATGCTCTCATGAAGCCAACAATAACTGTCGGGAATTTGTTTTTCTTTCTCCACCGAGGATTCAAATTGCTTCTCCTTCTTGTAATTATTCAAATATATTGCTTCTTTCAAAATATCTTTGAAACAGTAATATGGTTCAACATTTTTCAAGAGCTGATATAATAACCAATCCATTCCACGGGAACATTTTTTTCATCGATCAGATAGAAATTTAGAATTCAAGAAGCAATGGTATGACTCGATGGAATTATTCGTCTCCTAGGTTGCATGGGGGAAATCACGACAGCTTTTGAGCCACATCCCTAATTGAAAGAACTGAGTTAGTGTAAGAAAAATATTTACGAAGAACAAAAACCAAAGTAAAAACTATAGTATGTGAACTTACATATTTTGTGACCCACAACCCAATTGGAGTAAAAATATTTCAAGAACTTTTCCTCATTTGCAAAATCCATGAAAAATATATCCATGTGCTCGATGACAAATTCGACATTGGGACAAGAGTTCATGATTTTAACCAACCTATTCAACATAGCATTTTCCCACTGTGGAGTAGAGGACAAATTGTAGATATTTTTTCCATGCTCTAATTATGTGCCAAACACACAATATCACCCGACCTCATGTCACACTCTTGTCAAATCAAATGTGTTTAAGTGAGATATTCTTACAATAAATACAAGTCACATAATGACCAAATTAAAGTTATCTTAAAGCATCAATTTCAGCCAATGCATCATCGACCATGAACACATTGACTTTCCGATCAGGGTGAAGTTGGTAACACATGTTCATTAGCTCCTCCAACCATGAGGTGATATCAACTAATGTATTCCGTGATGCAGTAACCCAAGCAATTGGCACCCCATTTTGTTGGCCATCGAAAGCAACAAGTGTGTACAACTGATACTGCAATATTTAAATAAAAGGAAAATTCAATAATGAGATATTGATCATAATAAATCACAACTTAAACAATAATTTCAAATGAATCATTCAAATTAGCATTAACCCATATTTATTGGTGTTGAATGTTGAGTCCATTCCTATCAAACTATTGTGGAATAGTTTTACCATTGTCTCCAACATCTGTTTTGTTTGGATGCCAATTATAAATGAGACATTTGGACCATTGGGCTTCTGGAAAAAGAAAAAGTCATCTGGTCATTTCTGGAACCAAAGGTTAACACTCATTTCATCTTTCTTATGCAGTTGATAATTTCTCTTCATCATGCGATTATAGATGTTTACAACATATTCCCTGGTCAAGAAGAAATCTCTACCATGATTTTTGACATCTATGTCCACATGTTGCTCAATGTGCATTTTACCTACAACGTCAATTGGCACTCCCATAAAAAACCAACTTTCCATGTAACCAACAATATCCCTTGAAAGCTTATGATAATACAAGGCCCTAGCCTCGCCATATCTGTCATGTTGACCATAACAAACCATCCATCCTCATCTTCATGCTCATATGTGTTGTATGTCAATATTGCTATATGGGGATTCTGATTCAAAACCTTTACAATAAAATGACATTGTCATCACCTCTTTTTTGCAAATGATCCCCTACATTTATATGCCTTATCTCCTATTTTTTCCTCTGTTCCATATGAACATTGGTAACTGCAATAGAAAGTACAACACTTCAATACATACATAAATCATATATGTACATTCAAGAGTAACATCTAAACAAGGCAATTCTGGAATATGCACAACTCATATCATAGGAGAGCACTACCCCTTTCTCATGGGGGTTTGCTTACTATGCATTGGAAAGTGTAGGGAGCATCGGTATTGGTATCCTCTCCTTTAATAAATTCATAGATTCTGTGTGGAGGGATCAATGCATGATCAAACAAAAGGCTGTCTTTTCAAAATATTACACTCCAAGCTAAATCTTTGCCAGAAAAGGTCATGGTTGTTGGGTCTTGGACCTCAAGGTCCATTATCGTCTTCCATTTGTTCTACCTGCCCATTTTTGTATGGATACCTCAAAACAATGTGGCCTATACCTCCAAGTTTCTTGCACCAACTCTGATTAAAATTTGGTTCATGCTAGTCTCAGATGTCTTCTTTTGTAGAGCTTCAGCCTGCACTCAATTTAGAGGTCACATACAAAAGTTACAGTACTCCTTGAATATTCCAAGCTGAGAATTGAGCATAGTCTTATCAATTTTACCATTAATCATTGAATTTGTTACAAAAATATATCATATTCTCTGTCACAGAGAGATATCAAGGGCTTGACATAAGAATCACTTCATCATTCTTTTCTCCAAATACACACTCTAGGGATTGACAAAAAGATATCAGGGTTTTAATTATGAGCATATACAATACCTTTTATGAAAGAAATGTGGGATTTCGCCATCTAAGGCAAGATATCCACTATGAGAGGAAAAAAAATTAGAAGGTAGGGTAAAAAAGGTTTTATAATGCTCAGAGGAAAAAAAATGGACTTAATTAGAATGTAGTCTCTATCTAGTGTATTCCAAAGAAAAAAAATCTAGGCAGAAAGGTAACTTGGTAGAAAATAACATTGAACCTTTCAGCCATAGATCCTATGAACATTGTGATCTTCATACATATGCCAATCACCTACCTTGACATAAAGGCTCAATTGAAATATTTTCCTAAAGTTAAAAGGCATACTAGGAGGGTAGTCCTAGTGAAAAATAATATGTGCACTATAAAGGAATTTGTGAATAGAGCTTTTGGCACCTTAATCCTGAGCATTTTTTCTTACAATGCAGTGAATTCAATAACTAGAAGAGAATTTCCATAGCCATCTAGCCTCCTAAGGTTAAGATGTTCAAATAAGAAGCTTGATAATATAACACCAAGTATATTAGATAAGATTTGTACCTAATTCACCTATACATTTGGAAGTCACATAGGTGGTTATCAATGGCTCCAACAAGGTATTCAACATAACAATATTTGATAGTTATTAATTGTGAGGGGCTGAGAATTCTTTACATCGTGCTTAATATAGTTTCATCAAGGGCATTGCCATCACTATAACCAAGAATCAATGACAATGGATGCTACTCTTCAATGAATTGGGAGAATGGAAGCTCTAAAGAGTAGGTTAAATTTAGAATGGGAGTATCAGTGGGAAGATAATGGTAGAGGTCTTGTTTTAACTTAGGTGATAACTTGTTGAACTCCATGGCCAAAATGTCACCATTTTACAAGATTCTTCCTTCAGGGAGCAACAACATTTCAAATTTGCTTGCTGTCAAGCACTCTATATGCAGATAAATTGTTACCAACACATAGAGCATATGAAATTTATTGTCAACCCGAGAAAGTCTTTTTATTTCAAAGGATAAGTACACAATATATGCTTAAACACCAAACCATTAGAAGTGAATACTTTTATCTTCTATCATCCATGTTCATCCCAAAAATCTATGCAATCCCAATTGCCTTCTAACTACTATACTTCAGTTCTTCTCTATCATGCATCAATAAGAAATGGTATCAGATCTAATCAACAATTGCAGAAAAGAAATCTCATTCGTATTCTAGAACAATCACTTGTCTGATCTAATCAATCTGGAAATCATAAAACATAAACTGAACATTAATCTAGAAATCCAATTGCAAAAGATTGAGTCAACTATTCTAAGAAATTGAATTGCAGAATGGAAATCAAGCAACACACAACAGGAAAGATAAATTGTAAAGACTCATGGGATCACGACTTAGCTGGAAGATGAACACGGCTGCGTATAACAACAATTGAAATACATAAAGCAAACCTTACTCAGTCGACTTTTATTCTACACCATTCACCAATCTCACAGAAATATAATCTTTTACTAAAAAAAATCCACACAATAAATATTGCTGCTGCGTACAAAAGGAAAGAACAAAGCATCACACAACAAGAAAGATAAAATCCTACTTTAACTCAGCAATCTCTGTGGAAGATGGGCCCATTCTTCACACAGAGACGTTGGTTGAACAACACAACTCTTTAGCTCAGAAGTAACCCCTTATATTAACAGAAGAATGAGTACACAGTTCTGCTCGGCTACTAATACAATGAATTAATTGTTTGATGTTCAACCCCTGAGTCGAGGCAACTCCCCCTATTTGTACATACAAATCGTAACATCTAATCCTATAATCGGGAAGCCATGAAGATCTCTGATCTTCAGGCGCCCTAAATAACTAGCTGTTACAATATGTGGGCAGAGCAGAGACATCGAAATATGGAAGAGTTATCAATTGACCCAAGAGTAGTGGTCCTTTCAAATCGCAGCTAGACTCAAGCAGTAACGTGCTCAAAATGGCGCATTCTGTTACAGCTGCTCTGTCACAGCTGTGCCTTGATTAATAATTCGAGCCCCAAAGATCCCTCTATAAGCAACGAACATCCTTTTCTTCATGACTTGTTCATCCCCGATCTTCCTGCAATCCATTTGTCTCAACTACCTTCATAAATCGCAACATGTTAGCACAATTCGAGAGATGCACAGCTTTAATTATCACAATCATAAGCATTAATAAAATAAAACAATGATCAGCCATACCTTGGTAATTTGGGGAATAAGGTAAGGACAATAGGTCTAATTGCCATGATAAATGGTGTAGGATAGGGGCAGGAAAGATGATTAATGATGATTAAAAAGGGCCAATTCTGGGCTCAACATCTCCCCCCAACTACCCTGTTGCATGTCCTCATGCAATAACCTGCATCTGGATCGTGTACTGAGCTCTATCCAAGGAGAGAGGAAGAAGTGTAGGAAACTCAGGCACCTTATCTATCTTTTGAAAGGCCTCTGTGAGTAATCCAGTATCTTCCAACCTCACTGTTTCCCTTCCACTGCTACTTGCTGGTGTCTGGGAATGCAATTGGTGTAGTGGGAATCTTCCTGCAGTCTCATTATGCTGTGCCTGGGGGAGTTGAAAGGAAATCCTCAATCTGAATCCAACTCAATGACATCTCTAGGAGGTGGAAGCAATGGTTCTTGTGGGACAGTGTCTTCCAGCGCATCTAGTTTTAACAAGAGAGTTGTTGGTTCTTGTGTAACAGCAACATCCTTTAAACCTTCTTCAGCAGCTACCTTTATTGATTTTGGAGACACTGGTTCTTGTGTAGCAGCGTCTTCTTTGTCCTTCTGCTGCTGAGATAAGATATCCTTCTCATCGTGCAACCCTTCCTCCAAGATTTCGGTGTCACCTAAGCATGGTGTTTGTACCTGTTCATCTTCACTCCAATGTATATCGGGAATGATATCCACTCCAGGGTTATCTTCTAACTGCAATTCAGGAGTTCCTGCTGCAGCTTCCAAGGGTGTTGGTTCTTGTGTAGCAACATCCTGGCTTACCTCTTCATCCTTCTTTTGCTGCAACTCTTCTCCTATAAGTTTTGTTTCATGGGAGTCCTCTAGGGTTACAACCCAGAGTTCATCATTAAACTCCAGAATCTCCTCTGTCCCAGGTTCTTCCCCCCTCTATTTGGCCAATTGGACAAGTATATTCAGGTTTGCTGGTTCTTGTGTTGCAGCTTCCTGTTCCAATTTATCACTGTCCTGTCTTTGTATCTCTTCTTCTAAAATTTATGTGTCCTGGGAGCTTTCTGGGGTTTCATCATATTCCTTTATAAGTTCCAGAGCATCCTTCATTCCAAGTTCTTCTCCTATCTGTTCTATGATCTCTGTGTCGTGGAAACATTCTGGGGTTACAATATATTCCTTATTAATTTCCAGAGCGTCCTCCATCCCATTGTGGCCACAGGCTGTTGTGCTGAATAAGTACTAAGTAGAATTTTATGGCCTGCTTCCTCAAAGATTTCTCCACAGGTGGGGCAGAGTATTCGTTCATCCTTTTCTCCAGCTCCAGCAGAAACTGATTCCTCCACTTGGTCTGCAACCTCTATTAGTGTGTACATTTTTCTTTCACCCTGCTTTCTGTAGGTTTCCTTCCAAGTTTCCAACTCCCTTCTAAGTACTTGGAGGTCCTCTTTCAGCATTACATTCTCATACAGAATTCCTTCAATTCCAGGTTCCTCCTCCATTAGCCTTTGTGGAGCATCGATCGGTCTTGGTGTAAGGATTGGGGGCTCAACCTGTGTCTCTGAGGTTGCCCATCTTTTCCTAGCTGCCTCTGCTGCTGTGATTGATCGAGTTCATTTCTTTCTGATTGGTGCTATTAGATAAAATTCATTGGTGGCTCTCTTCCTCTTCTGTGGCGTTTTCTTTTGTGATTTTTCTTTTTGTGGTGTTTCCTCCTGTGGAGCTGGAATATAGGGGGGCAAAACTGAGGTCAAAGGAATATTTCTTTGACCCTCATGCTGTTCTTCTTCAATCACAGCTCCTCCTCCTACCCACTCAGGTGAAGACTCAATTGTTACCAATTCAATGTCTTCTTCCATTGCCCTAGCTCCGTCATCTTCAGGTTCCATTGTCGCAGCATTTGATGCTGCTCCAATTTCACCTTCTATTGTAGGAGTTGTCCTGTTATCTAGGTTTTCCACAAGGGTTTCGTTTATACTGTCGCCTAATGGCTCTGTTTGTACTTCCCCTTGATCTCCTTCAAGTGCAGTGTCATTCCCCACTGGTTCTGCCTGTGCTGGAGATTCATCTCCCCCGAATGGCTCTGATTGTGCCCCTGGTTGTTCCTCCTCTGATATAGTTTCACCCCCAGATGGCCCAGCTTGCGCCCCCGGTTATTGTTATTCTACTATGGTTTCACCCACCCCGGATGGCCCTGCCTGTGCCCCCGATTGCTGTTCTTCTCCCATTTCATCCCTCCCCCCAAGTTCACTGGAGGAACTCCGGTCCTCCTGTTGTGGTGGAACCGGTAACTGGTGTAATGGGATGACCCTCAAGGGAACAGGTTGCTGTGGTCGGGTTATAAATTGTTCCCAAGTTATATTATGTTGGGAAAGGGTTCTTACAATGATTAGTTTGATAAGGCCATGGTGGGTGAGAGAGGAAAGTGGGTGCTTCGCAGACTGAACAAATGTTTCCATATGACGCAAGTCGTGCAATAAATAAAATGGAATGTTCAATAAAATGCCATGGCAGAGATGAAAGTAAAGGAAGTTCAGAATTATACACAGTTTGATATCTACCTTCACAGGTAATGTATTTCTTGAGGAAGACAGCAACCTGGTCCCATGGCCGCGGAAGTGAGTTCAGTGCAATCCCTCTCCTGGATGCTTCAACTTGCTCCCCTAAAAGTAAAAATTCTTCCCGTGCAACCGTTGCAGGGACTCGTCGGTTAAACCATGGTTTTCCCACCATCGGGATGGTTGTGACCTCGGAGACGTCTATACACAGCCCCCACACCATGGAGTGAGTTTTGGTAAGATTCAAGGCAAATTGCAGGGTTGCGTCCCGATCGAATCCGTCCAATCGCTCAAAGAATTCGAGCCAGCCAGCAGCTTGAAAAATGGCAAGAACTTGAGGATTCCGTCTGAGTTCCCGGGTATTGAAAGGTTCATGGCGAACTGGAATCCCCATGGTCCTGGCTGCAAACTGAAACTGCTATTCCTCAGATTACAGGATCCCAGAATGGAAGTTGCAGAACAGAGGATGCACAAATCGCTGAGCGGAGACGTTGAGAGAATGACCAAATTTGGAAAGTTGAGAACAGAACAGTGTTTGAAATTTTCATGCTGAATTGGGGAAGGTGGCAGTTATTAGCGTTTACGTCGTACGAGGGAAAGGTTTAATCAGGTATAATGGTGGTATGAGTGAAGGTACGACCAATATCGTTTAAATGATATCAATGCTTAATCACGTGATAAATGAAAGCCATACCTCATAAAACTGTGCGTCGGAAAGCTGCGGAAAATGGTGGAGCATGCAGTTGGTGACGTCACGAAGCCGAATTCGTGCACAGTCGGATGTGTGATCATGATGACTCGGATAAGGCAATAAGTTATTCCGCCGGTGAAACACAAACCATCGCTTCCTCGGGGTTGGAATGATGAGTTCGCTGGCACGACTGAGGTGAATCAGCACCATGATTAGCAGGTTTGAAACAATTCTTCTGTTAACACGGGAGTTACCACTGCAAGTTGCCAAAAAAATGATAGCACGGCCGATAAAAAAGATGTTGCAGTCGTAAAAAAAAAATATGTTGCAGCCACCGGGAAAGAAGTTGCAGCCATCGGAAAAGAATTCACGGCAGCCGGAAAAATAATTTAAAGTTATCGGGGAAAATTACAGCTGTCGGGAAAAGTTGTTGCAGCGCTGTGACGTGATGTTGCAGCCGCTGGATTGAAGTCGCGGCTGCCGGGAGAAAGGATTTTACGGTAGACGGAAAATAATAACGGAGGTGCTGGCAGCTGCGGAAAAAAAAAACAGAATGTTGCAGCTGCCGATGTTGCAGCCGCCGATGTTGCAGCTGCCAGAAAGGATTGACGACCGACGGAAAAAGGGATAATAATACGGCTGCTGGAAATGAGGTGGCAGTCGCTGGGAAATGAGATGGCGGCCGCTGGAAAATGAGGTGGCAGCTGCGAAAAATGAGGTGGCAGCTACGGAAAAAGATGTTGCAGCTGCCGATGTTGCAGCCGCCGATGTTGCAGCCGCCTATGTTGCAGCCGCCGATGTTGCAGCTGCCGGAAAAGATTGACGAAAAGCAGGAAAAAGGATTTTACGGTTGCTTGGGAAAAGGATAATGTGGTTGCCGGAAAAAAAAATATATATAGCTGCAGGAAAATATGTTGCAGCTGCCGGAAAATATGTCGCAGCTGCCGGGATTTTTTTTTTTTAAGCAAGGACGGCACAGGGAGATTTTCGTCTAACAGGCCCAAACTGGTCGTTCTCCTGGCGCTTCCCTGAAATTTTTTTAAAAATGACAGCAAACAAAAAGATAAAATGCAAAGAGGAAAAAAAACAACAGTTATACGCTACAGCAGGAAATTATTTATGTACAGCAAATACAATTTTCAGTTTAAGATTTGGCAAAGGCAGAGAAAAGTTCCTGCTCTGGTACCAACTGATAATCTGGATCGGCAGCAATTTGTGAAATGAATGCATCTTTTGAAATGGGCTTACGATACAGTCGCAGTCTGTGGCCGTTAGCAAGTAATGGTATACGGTTTTCATCAATGGTCACCAGGCGAACAGTGCCGTTGTCAAATACCCTGTCGACCAAATATGGACCCAGCCATCTTGTACGTAATTTTCCTTTAAAATCCTTCTTGAATCTGGAGTCGTATAATAGTGCCCAGTCTCCTTCACGGAAGATTTTCTTTTTGATGAGTCGGTCATGCCAGTTAGATCTTAGTTGCTGAAGCAGCACAGTCTGGTCTACTGCAGCTAACCATTTCTCATCCAGTTCATTTAATTGATTCAATCTTCTCTTCTGGGCTTCTGTTACATCCAGATTCATTTCGGTGGCTGTTTTCAGGGTCTTGATCTCAAATTTAATTGGAAAGATGGCACTCTTCCCATACACCAGATCATAAGGAGAAAATCCTATGGTGTTGCGCCAAGTTGTGCGATATGCCCACAGTGCTTCTGGAAGCCTGTCAGCCCAATCCCTTCGATGGCTTTTAACTGTTTTAGTAAGGATTGCTTCAATAACTTTATTAGTACTTTCCACCTGACCATTAGCTTGGGGATGATAAGGTGAAGCTATCCTATGCTGCACATGATACTTCCGAAGCAAGTATTCAAATTGGTGTGAGATGAATTGCGGTCCCCCATCGGTGACTACTTCCTTTGGTACCCCAAAGCGGGTAAAAATTTCACTGTACAGAAAATCAATCACCGCCTGGTCATTAGCCTTAGCCAAAGCTACAGCTTCTACCCACTTGGTCATGTAATCTGTACACACCAGAATGTAAACCTTCTGTCTGGAAGGAGGGTTGATAGGGCCAACAAAGTCCAATGCCCATCTATCAAACAGTTCTAGTACCACTTGGGGCTGTAAAGGCATCTGATCTGTCTTATTAGGTTGGCCCATCCTTTGGCAGCTGTCACAGGACTGAACATATCTTTTAGCGTCCCTGAACAGTGTTGGCCAATAGTATCCCATCCGCAGCGCTTTATGCCCTGTTCTTCTGTCTGCAAAGTGTCCTCCACAAGGTTCATCATGACAGGCCTTCAGTATATGAAAGATCTCATCTTCCCTTACACATCTCCTAATCTCAAGATCGGGTCCTGTGTAAAAGAGATGACCATTGAGCCAACAATGCATGGCACTTTGCTGGATAATTTTTCTTTTCTCTCGTTTAGACATATGTGGCGGAAGCTTTCCTGCAACCAAATAATTAGCAACGTCTGCATACCAGGGCGAATGAGCTGAGAGTGCGAATAGATGTTCATCTGGGAAAGAATCCTCAACAGGCGAACTGTCATTACTGTTAGTAAATCGTGATAAAAAATCAGCAACAACATTTTCTTTTCCAGGTTTATCTATAATGGTAATATCAAATTCCTGTAATAATAATAGCCACCTGGTTACTCTGGCATTGGTGACAGGTTTATTCATCAAATACTTAATGGCAGAGTGGTCAGTGTGCGCAAATGTAGGATACCCAGTAATGTAATGTCGAAACTTATTAATAGAATAAACAATAGCTAGGAATTCTTTTTCAGTGACAGTATAATTTAGTTCAGCAGGGGCTAAGTTTTTACTAACATAATAGATAGCATAAGGTACTTGACCATCCTGCTGTCCTAGTACTGCTCCAATGGCAGTATCAGAAGCATCTGAAGAAATGTGGAAAGGTATGGTCCAATTAGGTCCCCTTAGAATAGGGGCTGTGGACAGCTTCTCTTTAAGCTTATCAAATGCTGTCTGGCATGCTGTACTCCACACAAACTGTGCGTCCTTCATTAACAATGAAAACAAAGGAGAAGCAAGTTTGGAGAAGTTTTCTATAAATCTCCTGTAATATCCAGCATGTCCCAGAAAACTTCGCACCTCTTTCTGAGTTGAAGGAGTTGGTATATTTGTTATCACCTTAATTTTGGAAGGATCCACTTGAATACCATCGGTAGAGATGAAATGTCCTAATACCACCCCCTCACTCATCATCATATGGCATTTTTCAGTGCTTAATGAGAGGCGAGCCTGTTCACAGCGAATTAAAACTATCTTTAAATTTTCCAGTGCTTCCTCAAAATCCTTGCCATAGGGAGTAAAATCATCCATAAAGACTTCCATATTATCATTAACCAATTCAGAAAATATGCCAATTACAACTCTTTGGAACGTTGCAGGTGCATTGCACAAGCCAAAGGGAAGCACCCTGTAAGCAAACGTTCCCCAGGGGAAAGTGAAGGTGGTCTTATCCTGATCCTCCGGAGCAATCTGAATTTGATTGTACCCACTGAACCCATCCAAGAAGGAGAAGAACTTCTTCCCTGATAGGGTATCAAGTACTTGGTCAATAAAGGGCAGAGGAAAATGATCCTTTTGTGTAGCTTTGTTCAGCTCCCTATAATCAACACAGACTCTCCATTTACCATTTTTCTTGGGCACAATTACAAGTGGGGAAACCCACTCACTATCTGAAATAGGATAGATAAATCCTGCTTCCAAAAGTTTCTGGATTTCCTCCTTCACTATATCCCGCAGATTGGGGTTCATGCGTCGTTGGGGTTGACATACAAGCCGGGAGTCGTTTTTAATATAAATATGATGAGTGCACAGATTGGAAGGGATACCCTTCATGTCTG
Source organism: Larix kaempferi (assembly GCA_027924585.1). Taxonomy (NCBI): domain Eukaryota; kingdom Viridiplantae; phylum Streptophyta; class Pinopsida; order Pinales; family Pinaceae; genus Larix; species Larix kaempferi. The sequence goes on from BSBM01000008.1 coordinate 13,716,348, forward strand.
TATACTCCCAGGCGAATGCCCCCTTACGTTCCTTCAAGAGATTGGTTAGGCGCATATGTTCTTCTGAGGAGAGACCAGGGTTGATGTTCAAAGTTCTTCCAGGCTCTACCTCAATAGGAATGCTTCTCGAGTTTTTCAAAACTGGGATTATGTTTGCGTCATCGACTAGTGCTTCCTCCGTAAGCTGTTCTTGTTCTTCCTTACCAAGGGTAATGTTTAGGAGTTGATAAACTTCTTTATCCACTGAAGCAGGTTCGCTAATGAAATTACTAATGGCATCGTCTTCTGTTTCATTTTTGAAAGTTAGGGCCTTCCCTATTGTTAATAATGGCTGAACATCCTCCTCCTCTTCCTGTTCTATCCAAAGGGAAGTTTCAGTTTCTAGACTCGGCCGTGCTGGAGGATACAGGGTGAGGTTTTTGGTTTCCATACCATCAGATATAGTCATGGACCCCGATCGACAGCTGATGCAAGCATCAGCTGTAGCCAACCAAGGCCTCCCCAGGATCAATGGGTGTCCCCCCAGCTGTGATTTTGGTTGTAATACTAGAAAGTCGGCAGGGTATTCCCATGAGTCTACTGAGATGACAAGATCGTCCAAAATCCCTTCGGGTCTGATGGTGGATCTGTCTGCCAATTCTAAAATGGTAGGGGTCGGTCTAATATTGGTGAATCCGAGCTTCTTTACAGTCTCAATTGTTATAACATTGATCGCTGCTCCTAAATCTACTAGCACGTTGGGTATCTGCGTCTGTCCTATGTGTACAGTGACAGTAGGATTGCCAAGGTCATCATACTTGGTCATAGGGGTTTTTCCTGTCATTAAAGCAGATAAATTCCCTATGACATGAACAGTGGGAGGATCTCTGGGCTTCCTTCCCGGTCTTTTAGTGCACAGGTCCCGAACAGTTCTAGCATAAATAGGTACGTCTTGAAGATCTTGCAAAAGGGGGATCTTAACATAAAGATTCTTCAACTCTCCTAGGAGATTGAACTGAGGTTGCCCCCCTATTTTTGGCAGCATTAGTCTCTCAGGGTATGGTGGTTGCCTTACCAGCTGGGTAGGCTGCGTATTATCTGATTTATCATTTAATGTTTCAGCCGTCCCATCTGAGGGATGCTCAGCACCTTCAGTGATAGGAACCGGATCAAATGGATGCTGGGAACTCTCTCCTTTGTCATGCACAGAAGGTGGAATATCTTCTGAAATTACACGTTCTATTATCTTCCCAGACCGTAGGTGAATATCATTACAAGGTACAGGGGAGAGAGAGTAGGCCGGCATATTGAGAGCTTCCAATTGATGGACTGTTTTATTATTTGGGTTAGGATTAGGTTGGGCAGACAGCTGAGGCCGTATTGGTATATTAGGAACAGGATTATTCTGCAGCTGCAGCTGCGATTGCTGAGGTGGGTATTGAGGATATTGATGAAATTGAGGATATGGAGGAGAATATGGTAACTGCTGAGGTGGAGGTGGTTGAGGAAACTGGTTCCCAGGATGGAAGTTCCTCCATCCAGGAGACCATGACGTAGGTTGATGTGGTGGCTGTGTCCAAGGACTCCATGAGTTATAACTTTGTACTGCAGGTTGAGAAGGATTCCACTGAGCATAATTTGAAGGGAATTGTGTATTCATATTTTGCATGTTATTATTCCAATTGTTCAAATTATTCAAAAATGGAAATGAATCTGGAGACATACCTTGATTTCAAGGCTGCCAAGGTTTCTTCTGTGCAATGAAATAGGATGATTCCACTTCTGGAGTTGATGCCTGCAGAACTACCTTCACTTGAGGAAGTGTGGGACATTCTTTCATATCATGGTTCAGCTCGCACATCTGACATACTTGTATTTTGTCAAGAGGGAATTCTTTCAGTGGATGAGTCTTTCTACATCGGGGACAGAACACACCAAGTGTGAGATCCTCCACTACCTGTCTTTGCTTGGCCTTCAGGACATCAATCTCCGAAGAGATAGAGCTCATCATTTCTGTTTTAAAATTTTCAAGAAGATTGCCTATCTCTGCACGTGTAGCTCCCCCATTGGATGACTTCTGAGTTCTGTCGAAGACATCACGTTCCAGCTTATCTCGTTTGTCCCGCTTGTTATGCCTAGAAGATCCCCTGGAGTATCTCTTACATCATTCCACAATTGTCTCAAAAGGTTCTTTAGAGATATCTCCCTTTCCTAACAGATTTAACATGTCTAAACAATCATCCCTGATCCCTCGAAGCAGGATTATCTTGAGCACATCTAGCCCCATGTTTGTCTGCCCAGCTCTATGCACATTGTACAGCAGCCTCTCTACAAAATCCTCCAAACTTTCATCCTCCTTCTGCACCATCTTGAATAATTCCTCTCTTTTGTCCCTGGTGTTGCAATATTCTTGATATTTTTCCAGGAACACTTGCTTCATCTTATTCCAATTAGCAACAGTTCCTCCCCCAAGGCTCATGAACCATCGTAATGCATTGTCCTTCAGGGTGGCAGGAAAAAGCTTCATCTTTTGGGCATCTGTGACATAATCATAGCTGCGACAGAGGATATCGAATTCAAAAAGGAATTCGTCTGGATCTTCTGCCGCCCTGCCATGGAAGCGAGGCAACACCGATGGTGAGATGTTTTTCATAGGAGCTGTCCCTTCTAGCTGCTGTATTGGAAATTGTAATGTAGCCATAGTTTCTTATGGCAGGGAATTATTTTCATGATGGTATTGTACCACTGCTTCTTCCTCTTCGTCCTCATGTCTGTTATTCATCTTTTCTTCTGTATCCTCTTCTTCATTCGTTCCTGCGTTCCTTACCTCAGTTGTAACAGCTGCGTATTCTTCAGTTGTAACAGCTGCGTATTCTTCAATTGTAACAACTGAATCAGATGTTCCTTCTTTAGCAGGGGTATATGCAGGAATCACGGCTACTCCTGTATCTTCCACCGTGGATCCTGATGCTGGCGCTCCAGGATCAGCAGGGCCTCTTCTGATAGGAGTCTCCCGTTGACGAGTCCTGATAGCTGAATCAGTTCTGTCAACAAGGTCGTCGATGAATGTTCTTCTACCCAACAGTGGACCTCGACCATGACCCGAACCACCTGCACTGTTAGTATTTTGTGGGGTTTTGGGGGTTGGGAGGTGATTGCGTTTTACCCTCCTCGTATTCATGCGAAGCAGATCATTTCAAAAACAAACAAAAGACTGTCTAAAAGCAATTGTCAGATGCAACTAATGACTAGTGTTTAATTTTTATCCTTCCCCGGCAACGGCGCCAAAATGTCAAGCACTCTATATGCAGATAAATTGTTACCAACACACAGAGCATATGAAATTTATTGTCAACCCGAGAAAGTCTTTTTATTTCAAAGGATAAGTACACAATATATGCTTAAACACCAAACCATTAGATGTGAATACTTTTATCTTCTATCATCCATGTTCATCCCAAAAATCTATGCAATCCCAATTGCCTTCTAACTACTATACTTCAGTTCTTCTCTATCATGCATCAATAAGAAATGGTATCAGATCTAATCAACAATTGCAGAAAAGAAATCTCATTCGTATTCTAGAACAATCACTTGTCTGATCTAATCAATCTGGAAATCATAAAACATAAACTGAACATTAATCTAGAAATCCAATTGCAAAAGATTGAGTCAACTGTTCTAAGAAATTGAATTGCAGAATGGAAATCAAGCAACACACAACAGGAAAGATAAATTGTAAAGACTCATGGGATCACGACTTAGCTGGAAGATGAACACGGCTGCGTATAACAGCAATTGAAATGCATAAAGCAAACCTTACTCAGTCGACTGTTATTCTACACCATTCACCAATCTCACAGAAATATAATCTTTTACTAAAAAAAATCCACACAATAAATATTGTTGTTGCGTACAAAAGGAAAGAACAAAGCATCACACAACAAGAAAGATAAAATCCTACTTTAACTCAGCAATCTCTGTGGAAGATGGGCCCGGTCTTCACACAGAGACGCTGGTTGAACAACACAACTCTTTAGCTCAGAAGTAACCCCTTATATTAACAGAAGAATGAGTACACAGTTCTGCTCGGCTGCTAATACAATGAATTAATTGTTTGCTGTTCAACCCCTGAGTCGAGGCAACTCCCCTTATTTGTACATACAAATCGTAACATCTAATCCTATAATCGGGCAGCCATGAAGATCTCTGATCTTCAGGCGCCCTAAATAACTAGCTGTTACAATACGTGGGCAGAGCAGAGACATCGAAATATGGAAGAGTTATCAATTGACCCAAGAGTAGTGGTCCTTTCAAATCGCAGCTAGACTCGAGCAGTAACATGCTCAAAATGGCGCATTCTGTTACAGCTGCTCTGTCACAGCTGTGCCTTGATTAATAATTCGAGCCCCAAAGATCCCTCTATAAGCAACGAACATCCTTTTTTTCATGACTTGTTTAGCCCCGATCTTCCTGCAATCCATTTGTCTCAACTACCTTCATAAATCACAACATGTTAGCACAATTCGAGAGATGCACAGCTTTAATTATCACAATCATAAGCATTAATAAAATAAAACAATGATCAGCCATACCTTGGTAATTTCGGGAATAAGGTAAGGACAATAGGTCTAATTGCCATGATAAATGGTGTAGGACAGGGGCAGGAAAGATGATTAATGATGATTAAAAAGGGCCAATTCTGGGCTCAACACTTGCTAGCGTGACATAAACTTTGGTGAGAACTATCAACTGAAAACACTACTGGACAATGAGAATCATACAATCTTACACCAGTTGAAACAAGGATTGGAGAATTGAAGATTGTGTAGGCTGTAATAGCTGCATCGGAAATAGGGAAATCCCATCATCCTTATTAGAGTGTATAGAATAGAAAATGAAATTGCTTTAAATGGACACTGTAACTGTTATTGTTTGGATTGAAGTATATATTTGATTGGATTCCATCCTTTCTACCTTTGAAAAAATATGACATTTTTCAATCAGTTGGGTCATATTACTGTTAACTATTCCATGGAAACAAAAAATCAAGTTGGGAGGATGGCATTAGAACTAGAAGCTCTCAGCACTCACTAGCTATAGGGTTAGTGCACCATGCACATTGAAGAGGGTGCCTATGCAGTGTTGACCAATCCCTTGTTGAAGAAGATAAAGAACAGTTAAATACAGAAGAGTGGCTGATGGAGATTAGGGACTGACCAGTGTAACGCTTTGCCTCCTAGATCAGAAAGCTACCTTTTAAACTCTAGTTGTTGCTTCATATCCTTCAAGTTCTCACATATAAGAGTAGAAACAAATGATGATGGTCAGGGTGGCTAAGGTGATGGATAAAATATATACATCAAAGATGACCATTTTACTTGGTACCAAGGATGATGGATAGGAACCCCCTCAACAATGTTTATGCTTATTCTTCTTGTCCTGTGAGGCCCATGTGATTGGGCTCAATTTTCTTGTATTATGGGGTATTTACATATAGTTTCTTTTACTTTTGAAATGTTTTGTAGATTTATATCCTCCTCAAGGAGTATACTGTATGACTGTCCAAAAGTCTCAAGGTGTGCAATCGTGCCACCCATTTTGTTACTAAATGTATATAATACTTCTCATTTAATGAAATCCTTTTTATAAACATTAACTTTATAGTTTATAGTTTGATTGGTTGCTTACCTATTGAGAGTGTATCTCATCTTATGGATAATTACTAGTAGACATGGAATTCACCATAGACCTATGGGTGAAACGAATTAGCGTCATATCTCATATTTCATTTGAAATTTGTTTAATTTCATCACATTTGAAGAGCACGTGTTATCCTCAAGATACCTAGAATTCACTTTGAACTCATGATGTAAGTAAATATGCTAAATGGGGGATCGAATACATATTGTTTTATGACATTGAAAACTAGAAATTTGAATTTGGAAGTTGATTCGTCATTTGTTTGAGATGTTAATTATATGGATGTAAAATAAATATGGGAAGCAAATGACACAAAAACTGATCTTGTCATAATTTGCAAAAGGTTTAAATCATAATTTGTACTAGGGATCAGGGTCAATAGGCAATGATTAGATAAGGTTTATTTTGCAACATAGGAAGGTGCCAAGTTGACAGCAGGGGGAATGCCATTTCAAAACATATTCAAGGTATTGAATTGGACAATCTTGAAATATGATTATGATGAATCCTTGAGAGCCACATAGAAAGGAAACAACTGTTTCATGTTTCCAAGACACTGAGATAAATTGCTCCTAATCATTTCGCAAATTACATCATCAAGAAAATAATAGTTAGTAAACATGGCCAGATATAAACCATTCAAAAAATGGGGAAGGGGTCTTTCAAAATCTTTACAACATCTGCCCCAATCATTTGAAGAAAATAAATGCCCAAATTTTCTTCTCCAAAGCTCATGAAGAATAATGTGCCTCTTTGCTTTCCCTCGGTCGTTTTGTTCATCCAATAAGGATAGATGAACTAACTCAATGATCCAAGGGCCCAAATTGAATCTTGAGTCTTTTAATTAATGGTTGAGAGAAAATTACTTTTTCTCAACATAAAAATTAATTTCTCATTAAATATTAAAAAAATCACTTTATATCTTATAAAGTGAAAATAAATTTCACATCACATGAAATTAATGCCAAGGGTCATATCATATATTTCCCCTTTTTGGACTAGGCACTATGTCACCTAGGGGAACACTTCTCCAATGTACAAATTTCAACAAATTTAACTGGAAAAAAATAAAGAGGAAGAATGGACATATCTTTATTTTGAATAGTTAGCAAAATTCTATAGGTAATCATTTAAAAGCATATTCATGAGAGAAAAAAACATAGCAAAACTAATAAGTTTAGATTCTATAGGTAATCATTTAAAAGCATATTCATGAGCAACATTAGTTTTACTTTTTTGTGTTTTTAGTTTCATGCCTTGCAAATTACACCATTGGTTATCATCCACTCTACAGATATGATATATATGATGCATGCTAAATTATAAACTCTAGGTATGGGAATTTCAATATTGATAATAGTTGGCTTCGTTTGTGTTTTTGCTCTCATTTAACCATGCTGACCAGTTCCTGTGTTTGAATATGAAGCTAATAAATTTAGATTAGAGGTGATTATTTAGAGGCAAATTTGTGTGGTTGAATCTAAAGTTGATAGAATTAGAATCACAAAATGTGTTTGGATGTCATTCGTATCTGCCTGGTTGGTGGTCAAATTGAATGCATTATGTGCATCAAGGTGGCACCGGACAATGAATAGCCGGAAAGGGGGTCGGCAGTCGTCGTCGCCGGGGTCTCCCTGGAATCAGAAAAGCATGGAAGATAACATCGCTGGCATCGAGGTCGCCGAAACAGGGGTCGCGCTCGCTGGGAGGGGTCATCGTGGTCCACCACCACAGAATATCACATTGGGTGCATTCCATTGTAGTTTTAGCTTACTTCTTCCATTTTGCAATTCTACCCTAATCTCATCCAAAATACTTTTTGCAATGCATTTTAATACCATATTTTCATTAAATATCAAGGTATTCCATAAATACCATGGTATTCTATGCATTAAATTACCATATTTTCAATAAATATCAAGGTATTCAAATTTTGTGATGGAACTTTTTTATCTCTTTGGTATAATGATAATATGACATAACTTTTATAAAAACCATGGATAACGATGATGTAAATCCATGTATTATTTTTTTAATATAATTTAATGAATCCATTCTCTAAGTTAATGGTTAATGGTTTTGGTTTTTGGTTTTTTTTTATTGGAATTTAAGTTTTGTTTAATTTGATATGTTGGTTGTTGTGGGACCAAAAAGAGTCAAATCCCTAGAGGTGTAAACTTTTTGGATCTATTATTTTTTCTATAAAATTATTTTGAGTAGTTAAAAACACATTGTTTTACTTTTTATTGTTTCCATTGTTTTGTTAATTACTTTTTCCTATTCTTTAAAAGTTAGTGACAACATCTCCTCGTTAGTGGGATAGAAGTGTCTCTGTTGGAGAAATGAAGAGATACCATGATTTCGAAATAAAATTTTGCTTATTTAAAAAAAAAAAAAATATAGTTAACATTTAATCTTCTAAGATTATAAAGATTTGGGAGGACTATATTTTATTCATTTTTTTTACAAAGTGTTTACTTAATTTATATTTGTCAATTGCAGTATATTTTCTTTTTTCTTTTGTACACATGATCCTTAATCATTCAAGGGTTAGTTAAATATATGCTCTTCAAATTGAAATTAAGACCAACCCCAAATTTGATCACTTATTGTCATTTTATAAAGATTATTTTGATTTAACCAATAAACATAGTGGGGATTAATGAAAATTATAATAACATTAATTGTATTGCATCATCTAACCAAATAAAAAAAAGTCCAAGTTACTCAAATCATACTTCATCTTTAAATAAACTAATACAAAAAGGATTGATTTTTGAGTCATTAACCCAATCTTTGATAAGAGAAAAATATTTTTAAAAACTACAAGCACAAATTCCTATAATGTTTTATATATTTCAACTTAATGGAGATTCACTATGGAGTCCTTCCACCAAATACTTTCTTAATGTCTCAATCAAATCCTCAAATCCTCACTTTAAATTAACAACTAAATTATAATATATTTTGTCACTTCCAAAAAAACATAAAAATAACTAAATTGTAATCTTTTTCTTCATACACACTCCCAGAATGTCATTTGGAAATTTTAAAAACTAATTTTCACTTACTAAAATGTAGTTATTCAATGTAAACACTCTTATATTTAATATTAAAAATAAAAAATTTAAATTTAGTATTAAAAAAGCATTTACTTAATTACTGTTATTCTATTCCTCTTTCTTGATTGTAGGTTCAAATCCATAAGAATAGAGTCCCTTGTCTTATAAAAAGATGTTATATATCAATTTGATATAACCTTAAAATTAAATCATAAAAGAAATAACAATATAAAATATAAAATATAAAATTAGATAAAATTTAATATATATATATATATATATATATATATATATATATTATTTATTTATATATAGTTTTTATTAAAATTAAAAGTTATTTAAATTAAAATGTTCTTTTTAATTTTAAAATCAGATTTAAAATTGCTTAAAAGTTCTAGGATTTTAAAAGGAATTTTTTATTTTTTTTTGCTATCTTGAAAAAAAATGGGGTTTTTGAATCTGTTTCAACCATCAAAATTTTCATTAAAATACAGTTAAATTCAAATTTTGCAAAATTAAAAAAGAACACATTCCAATTAAAAGCCATGAATTTTTAAACACTCCATTTTCAATAAATAAAATTTTAAATAAAAACCTAAAATTATTTTTATCAATTAATAACTTGTCGAAACCTATTGATAACACAAAACCCAAAATATGAGGATCAAAAAAATGCTCTTCCCCTTCCACCATTTCGAAAACACAATGTTAAAATCATGAAATCACAGTTTAGTAGTTATTCAAAGGTGTCAGCCCTGCATCGAAATTCGATCTATACAAAAGATAAATCATACTGTTTTTCTTTGGCTCCTCGGCGCTTTGCATCTGCTGAGCATGCTTATTGAAAGCTGAGCCTAAACGAAAAGACATATTATTCCATTTAAAAAATTCAACTGTATCGTACCACAATACAGAAAAGAATGAGAAAGGTAACTCCAGATGATCTCAGTCACACAGCCCACCACTTCTTCCCTACTGCTTATTACACTTACAACAGGGCAGCTTAATTTCCCAATGGAGGAAATTAGTTTATTCACATGCCAAAGTTGTAGAACAAAAATCCTGAGAACCATTAATTCCCCTCCCTGCAAAATGAAAAGGGAGGACACTTATGATACATGGAATACCCCATTGAAACAGCTTGTTCAACCACTTTTGGTCAGAGCTCCAAAACTTTTGCATCTCAGCAGATCTAAAAGCACTTCTTGTGAACCAGAGAAGAGCCAGCCTCTTCGTACTCCTCTTTGGTAATCCACATCTGTACAACATGAAATATGAATTTGATTAAATCGAGAATATGTATATCATAGTTATAGTTAGTCATATAGATGAAATGTTAGTGCCCAGTACTGGTCAGTCATTTACCCGTTGGAAAGTGGAGAGGGATGCCAAGATGGAACCACCAATCCATACACTGTACTTTCTCTCAGGAGGGGCAACCACTTTGATCTTAACAGCCGAGGTGGGAGCGAGGGCGCTGAGTTCCTTGGCAAGACGGTCGGCAAAGCCAGGGAAAATGGTTGTGCCTCCGCTCAGTACTACGTTTCCATACAATTCCCTTCTGATATCAACATCGCATTTTCTAATAGACCTGTAAATGGATTCATGAATGCCCGGAGCTTCCATCCCAATGATCCTTGGGTCGAAGAGTACCTCTGGACACCTGAATCTTTCTTCCCCAATCGTAATGACTTGCTCATCTGGTAGCTCGTAGGATCTCTCCAAAATGGAGCACTCGCTTGCAGTGAGCATTTCCTGTTCCAAGTCTATGGCAACATATGCTAGCTTTTCTTTGATGTCCCTCACAAGTTCTCGCTCTGCTGAGGTTGTAAAGGAGTAGCCTCTCTCCATCAACAGCTTGGTCATTGCATCTGTCAGATCCCTGCCTGCCAAGTCTAGCCTGTAAATGGCGTGTGGGAGAGCGTAGCCTTCATAGATTGGGACAATATGTGTCACACCATCTCCGGAATCCAGCACAATTCCTGAAAGTTTCACATCGAAATCCTCGACTTAATCTCAAGTCCATGGACACCCAAAAGAATAATGAGCTCATAGTGGATACATAATCTACAAAATTGAAGAACCTCTCATGAAACTAATTGAAGATTAAAACACTCAGCTGACAAAGTATAAATGTAGTGTGTAGGAACAGTCAATGTTCATAAACATCTATAACAATATATAAAACTTGTCAAAATCTTTCATCAGATCAAGATTTTACCCTTTAAGGCCGTCGGCATTAAAGGCATAGATGTAAGTTAATTAAACACCATCAAACCTTGAACCAGAGAAGACAATGATTAAGCATTTTAAAATCTTAACAATATAAAACTCAAAATCTTTCATAAGATCAAGATTTTACCCTTCATGGCACTTGGTATTATAGGCATGGATGTAAATTAATTATATACCATCGTACCTTGATCCAGAGAGGATAATGAATGGAATTTCTACAATCTTACCAAATTTCTATCTGAAGAAAACAGTGACAAATTTTGAGAGAAGGCACCCTGATGAGGGAATTGAAAAGAACCCGTGCTTTGAGTGATACAAATTCTTTGAAGGAATGTTCCAGGTTTTTGAGTTCTCTGTTTTTAAGTTCCTTTTGCATAATTCAATTTAACACCTTCAAAAGAAAAGGAAAATGCCACCATGCAAATGCTAATGGAACTTCAAAGGGATGTTCCAGGTTTTGAGTTCTCTGTTTTGAGGTTTTTGAGGGTTTGAGTTCTCTGTTTTTAAGTTCATTTTGCATAATTCAATATAGCACCTTCAAAAGAAAAGGAAAATGCCACCATGCAAATGCTAATGGAACTTCAAGAAATATGCTGCATACTGCAACAAGAACAAATTAAAACATTTTATTTCTCATACCTGTAGTTCGCCCACTAGCATACAGTGAAAGCACAGCCTGTATAGCAATATATGTTGCGGGAGCATTGAATGTCTCAAACATTATTTCCACCATTTTCTCTCTATTGATCTTAGGATTGAGAGGAGCTTCGGTCAAAAGAATGGGATGATCTTCAGTAGAAACACGAAGCTCGTTTTCAAATGTATAATGCCAGACTTTCTCCATATCTTCCCAGTTTGTGACAATTCCATGCCTCACAGGATACTTCAATGTGAGGACTCCTCTTTTGGACTGAGCTTCATCACCAACATAGGCATCCTTTTGCTCCATTCCCACCATCACTGCCTTACTCCTTGGCCGACCCACAATGCTCAGGAAAACGGCTTTAGGGGCGTCGTCTCCGGCAAAGCCAGCCTGCCATGACAATGGAAGGAGAAATAAATAAAATCTTCAAAGCAGTTTTCCTGCATATTTTCGAGGTTAATTGGGATGTGCAAGGACCAAATTGTGCGAAAACAAGTCACAGTCCAACTAAGAAAAGGATATAGGAAAACAGCAGATTATATCGACAATGTCCAGAAATCCTAATTTGGCGAAGGTCAAGGAAACGAAAAGAACTTGAATTTCGTGCTTTAAATACTATTTGAATCTCAGAGTCATACAAGAGGTTTTAGCATTTTCAGCGTTACAGAGACAGTGAATATTGATACGAAATTTCTGCAGCAGAAAATTACTGTATTTTGATGAAGGAATGTGCCATTGATAAAATTAATCAGTAACACAGCAAGAAGAAAACCAGAGCTTGATTCTTCTTGCCGATTTCCAAGTGGCAAAAACTGTTTTACTTTACCTTCACTGTGCCTGACCCATTGTCGCAAACAATTGCCGGAACATCTTCTAATTCCGCCATTTTTCAAGAATTCACAGCACAGTTTTTCGTACCTGTACTGCAATCAAATTTCAAATTATAGAATTAAAAATTTACGCCGGTTCTCGAGAGAGCAGAAAGTGAAGTCCGAAACACGGAAAGAAAAATACAGATGCAAGTATGTCTAGTCAAGTCAGAACATTTATAAGGGGATTTAAAGTAGTAACGCTTGAAAAAACTAAAGTTTGATTGAAAGTATGGTAAGGAATAATTGCACACGAAGAAGCTGGCAGATGCCGTCGGAAAGATAAAGCCTTTTGTTTAAAGGAATTGAGGTGATTAAAGGAATAAAGTGAAGAAGAAATTCTTCACTTGTAGAACTGGATTTTCGTCATAACAGGAAGAAAAAGCATAAAAGTCATGTTCTTTCGGTGGAATCTGTATTCCATTAGCGTTGATGGTTTTAATAAATGTCACAGTAATTCAGTAGAATCGGAGTATAATGACATAGTTCTGTTAAATCCGTGAGCATAAGATAGAATGATATTTCCCAGTTATTTAGTCTTAGACACCACTTGTTGGGGGTGAGAAACTCAAATATTCAAACAGATGCATGTTATATAGAGATTTCCAGGAAGAGATCAATGTGTATCAGGGTTCAAACTTCTCACTCTTTCACTTCCCAGCTGCAACAGGATTTCGTTGAAGGGAAAATGACTTAATGAATTTATATGGCCTCTCATGTCACCTTAACCTACTTCTACATCAGGAATTAATGAGTTTCATTTCAAAGGGAGTACAAAAATGCCCAAGGTCAAAACTCATTTGAGGCAACACAAAGTTACAGTAAGAGCATTTCCTTAACGAAATAGGGAGAGCCTTCCAAGGAACATAAAAAAGAGGAGATTTATTCTAGTCTCAGGAAAGAGCTGAAGCTTCCTGCTTGAGGAGGACAAATCTTCTTCAAGCCTCCAAGGGAATCATTTTCAAAGGAACTCACCAGCATGGTTCTTCTCATGGCAGTCTTCTATTTGCTTTTGGTGTAACTTTAAAGTCTTGTATCAGAACTGTCACTGTCCCAGGGATGAACTCTCCACATTTTGCTCTATCACTGTATTTAGATCTGAGAATTTCAGTAGCATTGAATTGCACACTCTGGGCAGCTATCAACGCTGGAGGAGCTGCTGACATAAACTCCTTTTTCCTGTTGTGTTATTTTAGTTGTTAGCTGATAATGGCTCTTCTTGTTATTATACAATCATTTTAGGACTCAGATCATATGAGATAATTTTCAGGGCCCCTCCATTTTGATGAGGGAAGCCATCTAGTATGTTCCTCTGTGGATGTGAAATGATCCCTTGTGAATGAAAAATAAAGCCCATTTTGGGACGTTGAAGCTTCACATCTATACTGCATGACTGCTTTGCCATTCAAATGGTGATATGTTTTCTTCAGCTAAGTGATTTAGGGCTGTGGCTATGCAGAGATTTTGAGGAACCCAATTTACTTCCAGCAAAAGATATTCCAGATCTACCATAGGAGCCACCCCTCTCATAATCTCTTGGGAAAACCCTCTTTGAACATGTTTGAACATTTTCTACTCTTTCACTTCTGCAATTTCATTTTGATTTTCAATAACCATTCCTCAGATTCTAATCGACTTAATCTTAATCTTTCAAGTTTTTTAGAGCATTACATTGAGGCTTAATTGCATTTGATTCTCCTGTGATCTGCTAAAATTGTAACCTAACTTAGTCGTTGATTTACCACATATGATTTAGCTTTAAACCAGAGTTTACAGCCCATTCTATAGTTAAATCCTAATTATAGGATCCTTGCACTCCATTATGCAGAATCCTAGACACAGACATTGTTTCATACAGTAGAGTTTTTCCCTATCGATATGAAAATGATTGTGAGGATGACTCTTGGATTATGGATCTTGCTAGATATCTCAAATACATCAAATATTGTCCAATGTTTTTGATAATCCAATGGAAAGTTTGCACAGAGATCTTAAAATGCTATTTAAAAAACAATGAACAATGAGATTATACTCTTTTATGCAATGATTAATGATGATTAAGATTGAGGTGATATGTAGCTACATGTGAGCTTTATCCCTGCATTAAGAAACTGTCAAATCATTTGGTTATTATCATTATATTCTATTTGAGTATTATTCTGGAAGTGTATTTTAGGATTTGAATTCCTATCAGTTTGTTAGTTATGCCGTGTGCTAGTATTAGAAATCAATGCAGCCATAGCACATGCAAAGGTAGCTATAGGAAGGGTTTTACTTCTAACTCTCAGAACACATAACAAATGAATTTGGAAACACACGCAACAAATAACTAAACAGGTAACAATGGATGACCCACCGTAATTAGCAACAAATAACTAAACAGGTAACAATGGATGACCCACCTTAATTAGCCTATACATTAAACTTCAAACTTCAAATTAGTTCAGACATGCTTCAATGGCCTCCATTGTTGTTTTCAAATTTTGAGCCAAAGTACTTCTCAAAATATCAAAATTGTGAGATCTACCGATCTAAGTCTCAACTAAGACTACAATGGGTTTTTGCCAAGCAATGAGAAATTCCTTCCACGGGTTTGAGAAGAGTCGTTTCTCCTTTGTTAATATTCTCCGCCCTCTCTTCTTCTCCAGTGAGTTATAATCACCATAGCACCAATACCAATACTTTCACTCAGTATTCGTCATAATTATTAAACCTTTCCAATTGCCCAACCAACCAACATAGTGGGTGCTGCACTTACGAATGGTAAGGTGGAACCTTCTTAAAAACCCAACCTTTGCGTTCACCATACAGTTGATTAGCTATGGGCAGATCAAACTACTCTTTTATTTAGAGTCCTTGTGAACCTCCCCACCCTTTTTCCTCAAAGTGATCCTAACGACGGCTAGGATACACCGAGGACGGATGACCTTCCAGATCGAAGCAACTCTTCTCGATAGACTTTATGCCTCCCATGCCGCCTTTACTAAAACAAAAATAAACGGTTTCTTATTAAGAAAATAAATTGTTTCTCAAGTATGTCAATAGAGTATAGATTGGGTTGTTGGGAGTTTTGGTTGTGATATTTTCCGTTTAGGTTGTGAATCATATTTTAATAGTTTTAATGGTTTTGAGATGGGAGTTTTTGGTTATTGGTTTAAGTTAGATTTTTGAAATAGAAATGTTTTCTGTTTTTTATTCCATTTTTTTATAAAATCCTGTATTTAAAAAATAACTAAATCATAATTTTGTATTATTCCAAATCTAATTTTTTTATTGCAGAAATAGATTCAAGGCACTCATATACTCTTCCTATTACACCCAAATTATTTAAATTTAACGACTTATATAAATGATTTTGGAAAAAAATGATCAACAAAATATTTCATCTACTCCAAATAATGATTCCAATGCTTCTATAAGAAAAAGGTGAATTCATTTTCACAAGATTGCCAGAACCGTAAGGCATTCAACTTGAATAAAGGTCGAGATAGTTTCTCATGTCTATCGCCAAACGCAAGTGCTTTGTTTAGTGAGTAGTTTCTTGCAATCTTCAAAAGCTTGTTATGATGTTCACTTCCTTCGCCTCTCTGCACCGAGAAGTTAAATTCCAATCTATTATGGTTCCAATCTATTGTGCTTTGCTTGCCACTCGCCAAACGCAAGTGCTTTGTTTAGTGAGTAGTTTCTTGCAATCTTCAAAAGCTTGTTATGATGTTCACTTCCTTCGCCTCTCTGCACCCAGAAGTTAAATTCCAATCTATTATGGTTCCAATCTATTGTGCTTTGCTTGCCACTCGCCAAACGCAAGTGCTTTGTTTAGTGAGTAGTTTCTTGCAATCTTCAAAAGCTTGTTATGATGTTCACTTCCTTCGCCTCTCTGCACCCAGAAGTTAAATTCCAATCTATTGTGCTTTGCTTGCCACTATACTTGCATCTCTCACTGAAATATTTGGTACCTTTTCTCAGTTGATCATGGCTACCATCTCGCTGCAGCAGTATTGGATATGTGTCAAAATTTCTCAATAAACTGAGCCACCACATTTCTAACAACCGCACTTACCTACGAACATGCAAAAATTTGTTGAGTAATTTTATCATAATGAAAAGTATCATGTGTTCAAATCTGGTGCAACAACTCCAGCTATGTAATGAACAGACACACACAGCCATACCTCAGAAACCAATGCTGCGGTTTATGCGTTCCCTCTGCACTGTGGGTGTAAGTTGTTTACCCATGGATCAATCTTCCAAGCATAGAATCCCAGTGCTACGTTCAGATACCTCTGCGATTACCGCACAGTGAATTACTACGACGATCCATGTTCCTCCTGTGCAAGGGTAGACACTCCACCAACAATAAATGAACATGGTTTGTTCATGGTTGGATAGTCTCTGACGCACAGTGATACATCAGAGATTCTCTCTCCGCACACTATCAATGTTATGAAAATATGAACAAACATTAACTCGTTAACTTTGATATTAACATATTCTCGATTGAACAATCAAAATCCCAATTTTAGTAACAAATCACATTGCGGGATTTCAGTTAAAAGCACTAGAAAGATGCAAATTTTCTAAAGTTTAGCTTACTCCTTTAATAAACCTTATTGAGGGTTTTTGAAACTCCTCAAGTCTTTGTCAAGCTCTTATAAACCTTGGATGAGAGTTCTATTGGTTTGATAAACTTTAGATGCAGGTGTAATTTTTATTCCAAGGTTTAGCCAATCATAGAGAATAGAGAGATATGTTTTCCCTATTATCTCCCCCACCCCCATAATATGTTTTCTCTATTATATCCTCCACCCCCACCCTTACCCTGGTACAACACATGCATAGAGGGTTAGCCAAACATTTAGGAGGTTGGGAGAGTCATTGTATCCTCTATGACATTTCTAAGTTACTAAATATTCCTAGTCATATTTCCTATGAATTTTGTAAGGGATATTTGAGGTTGGGAAAGTCTAGTTGTCTTCTCTATGACCTTTGCAAGTTGCTAAATATTCCCAATAGTATTTCCTATGAGCTTTGTAAACGATATTTGGCCTCCAATAGAAAACACAAGCTAGCTGGCATGGATGAGGCCTCATAACACAACACATGACCTTTGCAAGGGATATTTGGCCTCCCATACTAGGATCATTGGACTCCAACTGAGAATATGAGCATTGTTAGGAGGTACAACACACCCTAAATAGTGTTGGGTCCTTGATAATGGTCAAGGATGAAAACAAGGGCCTTAGGACTTAAATCAGGATTTTTGGGTTCAATAGCAATGAGCAAGGCATCAAACCATCACACATGACCTCTATAGTGGTTCTTTGGCCTTATGGTAGGAGTATGAGCATTGTTAGGAGATATTTTACACAGAGATTCTGAGGCCTTAACAATGGTTGGGTAATGAAATCAATAGTTGGGTAATGCTTCTCAAGCTCAAGGATCATAAACGAGGCCTCAAACCACATCATGTGACCTTTGTATGGAATCTTTGGCCTCACACTAGGAATATGATCACCATCAGATGGTTTTGCACACCATAGATAGGGCTAGCGATTTTAAAATGGTCATGGGTTGGGAACAAGTGACTTAGACCCTAAATAAAGCTTCTCAAACTCAACAACCATGAGTATGCCTTGCAACCACCGCACATGGCTTGTATAGGGGATATTTGGAGTCCAACTAGAAATATGAGCACCATTGGTTGGTATTTCACACCATAAATGACTATCAAGGCCATAATTATGGTCGTGAGATGAAAACATGTGACTTAAGCACAAAATGAGGCCTTCTCATTCTCTACGACCATGGATGATGCCTAAAACCACCATACATGACTATTGTAGGTGATATTTGGCCTCCCATTGAGAATATGAGAGCCATTAGTTGGTTTTGCACACCATATGTAAGTCACACAACATTGGCAATGGTCAAGGGATGAAACAAGTAACTTATGCCTTGAATGGGGCTTCTTAATCTCAAGAACCATGAATGACATCGACAATCACCACACATGACCTCTATATGGGATATTTGGACTACAATTAGGAATATGATCATCATTAGGAGATATTGCAAACCAGGAAGTGGTCTTGGGATTTGTTGATAGCCCATGGAAGAAATCAAGGGCCATAGGCCCTAAATAACACTTTTCAAGCTCTACAACTAGGAATGAGGCTTCAAACCACCACGCATGACCTCTATAGGATATCTTTGGCCTCCCACAAAGAATATGAGCATGCCACTAGGTGGTTTGCACCTTGGCATTTGTTAGGGGATGAAAACAATTGAATTAAGCCTTGAATGAGGCTTCTTAGGATCGATGGCCATGGAAGCGGCCTCAAACTAAAACACATGACCTTTATTGGGGATCTATGAAACGGGAACCATTAGGAGGTATTGCATACCACAAACCAATGTTGGGGCCTTGGTAGTAATTTAATAATGAAATCAAGGGCCTTGGGCCTTGAATGAGGCTTCTTAGGTTCAATGGCCATGGACAAGGCATAGAACCACCATACATGACTTGTGTAGGTGTTATTTGGCCTCTCTTCGGATTATGACCACCATTAGGTGGTTTTATACACCACATACGAGTTTGGGGCCTTAAAAATGGTCAATAAATGAAAACAAGTTACTTAGGTCATGAGTAATGCTTATAATACCCTATTCTCGCACCTTTAAACTTGATATTGTTAATATTGTAACTATGATTTTCATTTACTATGTGTTTCTCACACCATGAGGTAGTTTCCATGGTGATTATGAACACTAAAAAGCATGGATCATTTCAATGTTAATGAAATTTTCCAAGGTTGACGGGTGGGAAGGACATTGATGGGGATATGAGTCCACTAGAGGGGGAGAGGTAAGGGGGCATAAGGGGGGGACTAACCCATTCTTTACGATTATATTTTACCCTATCCATAAGCCTTGTTTATTTAATTGTCTTATTTCCATTTATCCTCAAGTGTGTGTTAAATTGGAGTAGGAGCCTAGTTTAATGGAAGGGGAAATATGAATATGGGAGCTTAGTAATCCTATACTGAAGTGGTTAGATCCTATTTTGTAATAACTACCTCCTACCTCTGGGGAATCAAGAAAGGGGAGGATGAAAGACTCCTCTCGCTCACCCATTCACTCAATCATTCGTACAAATTCAAATTGGGAGAGGAGAGCTTGGGGAAAAGAGAGTTTGTGAAGAGAAAAAAAGGGGTTGGAGGAATAAAACTCATCCCAACTCTCATACAAACCATGGAGAGAGGAAATAATGGTTTCTAAGTCAGATTATACACCACTGGAGTGAAGCTAGATACCATTTAGAATATGAATATTTTTCCTTTTTAAGTTGTCCAAAGAACCTTAAAATCTCCATCCAATGAAATTTAGAAGTAGGTAGTGACTTTGACTCACATTGGCCATACCAAAGAGCATTGAGAGGAAGGGCATGCCTAAGCAATTGAAGAGTAGAGAAAGGATGGCTTCCCTGGTTGTATGGGGCAAGGGAATCAGTGCTGAGAGTTGTGCTGCTTGAGATATTGAACAAAGAATTAATAGTGACTTGCTCCCAGATGGTATCTTGGAAGATTTTATTGAGGAGAAAAGGGGCTTGGGAAACTTTGAAAATGTTCTTGTCTTGTGTGGTCTCATATCCCAACATGTGGGTGGCATTCTACAACAAAATAATATATGGTTGGGAAGAAATTAGTTCCCTCACAATTAGTTTCCTTGGAGCTTCATCTTTGAAAAGATAAGTGTACCTTATCTACATTTTGTTTATAAATTTAATATTGTATAATGATGAGTGGAATGAATCCATCATTACAAGATTTTGAATGAATATTTTGTGTAAATGATGTAACCCGAGTTTGGCTAAATTATGTCCCAAACACATATCCCAAAGTTCTAGAATTTATTGCATGAAACTTGTTTACCAAAATAAATTGTGTGAAAGGAGGATTGTACTATCTAATTATTATTTATAATGGGGTGTTGTGAATACTATGAAATTCTTTATTAAGTGGTTGGTAAGTCTCCCTTGTTGCGGGGGTGGGGCATTGGAGCATTCTCTTGTGAATGTGCCTTCTTTCCTGAATCTACTTTCCCGAGGTTTTGCAAATTAGAATTTTTCAAGACTCTTTTGTATAATTTGAATAGATTCCTAGATGAATCAACTTTACCTTCTTCATCCCAAGGATGAATTTTGATTGGAGGACACTCTAGGATTAAAAGGACAAAATTATTGAGTTTTAAGCAATTCAAGAGTGTATAGAAATCTATTTAAAAAGATTTATATTTTTTCTCAATATATAAAGTGGATAGGCATGACTATGAATGTAGCGAAATGCTCACTAATTTTCTTCACAAAACCTATAATTAAGCCTCATGCTCGAAACTTTTCCTTAGAACAATCATGGGAAAGTCCTATAGTGGCTTTTTGAGTTGCTTTTGATTAATTTTTGGGGTTAAAAGAGTTGGAATGAAGGGTGAATAACGTAATAGACCTATGGAAGGTTGTGATACATTTATTGAATGATTTTAAGATGTAATATGATGTTTTTGAATAAAATATATTTGACTTAGATTACTTTGTTAGCCTCTTGAAAAAAACTAGTTATTTAAATCCTAACCTTCATAATTTTTAAAAATGAGTTATTTAAATCCTAACCTTCATAATTTTGGTTGTTGTTCATGAATGTGAGTTTGAAATGGTTCGGGGATGTTCTAAAGAGTTAAAGGAGATGTTTTCTCTATTAAAGATTAACTTGTAACATTTTTTGCAATTGTAATTGATCTCCTTAAAGGGATAAAAGGATCAATCCTATCTACTTCCTTGAACATATGAGAATATAGTTCTTAGTTAAGTTTTACCTATTCCGGATGGATTGAATGAGAGTTTTGAATTATTTTCTATCATATATGATAAATGTTGACATGCTTTATTCAAGGTTAGTGTCATGCGCCTTTAAGGTTCTTGAGATCCATATAAATAGTCATGAATGTGAAAACAAGGAGGCAAGGGACTTGTAGGTGAAATAATCTGTTTTAAATGATGTCATAATATCCATAAACACTGTTGCACTCTTATAATCAAGGAATGAAGTGTTTCATGCATGAGATTGTGATAATTAACCTTAAAAACCCTAAATCTAGCCTCTTGAGTAGAATTCAAAACCTAAAGTGTGTGATATGTTATGTGACTATTAAGATGGGATATGGATAGGCCTATAAGGCAAAGTTAAAATGTAGTCTAATTTCTTATGGATTATTGAAGGTATGATGCCAATTATGCTTAACTGACATAGCCATGAAAATGTATGATGAGGTACATTATCACTCCCTAGATTTTCCTTGAGTGAAGAACTTGAATTTGTGTTGTATTGTATAAAGGAATGTTTATCTAGGCTATGCCTTCAAAGACTAAAAGCTTGTTTTATGTTGGCTAGAGAAATGTCAAATATTGTCATTGCATACGTAAATTGAAAGTTTTTTTTTATATGATCTTCATATTGAAGGTTATGTTATGTTATACCTTGAATGCTAGTTTTGAGTGGGTTGTATGTCACTCTTCAAAATGAGCTAGTTTGAAATGCTCATATAGAAAGTGTACAAGATTGTTATGTATGACATGATATAAGGAATCTTATGTCTTGTTGTTTATTGCCATATGAAAGAGAAAAACATACTTTAATTATGCCTTTGAAACTTGTCATGTGAAATATTGTGAATTTTCATATAACAAGATGGACTTAAGTCTGCGTTGATGTATGGATTGTTGCTAAATTCATTGAAATCGATTCGTTGAATTCTAATTCATTGAATCTGCTTGATGGTGAAGATTTTAATAAATCTAATTTGTATATGATATATAAGAATTGGGTTGTGGTTATACCTAGAAATGGGTATAACATATTCTTCTTCTTCTCTCTCTCTTAGCCCAAAACCCATTTTTTGTTAATTTGCACATGATATATCATAGTAACTATATGTGTATGATACATGTGAGATGATGGATTTGTCTAGTAAGAACAAATGATAGCTAATGAAGTTGGAAAACATGGGGAAGATGCTATTTATAATGACACTAGAACCCTATGATATGCCTTGATCAACATGAGCTATGTTATATTAGAGGTTGCTAGTGGGACACCCTAGTAGTAAGACTTTATGATTATGTTTTCTTCTTGCGCAAGAAAGCCTTGGAAAATGATGGATTTCCCAAGGGAAGGTTTAGCATAGAAGGGGATGATTGAGCCTAAAGGGTGATTGTCTGCAAGGAAAATGCGACTTGAATAAATATTTGTGAGAGATTCATGTAATAATACTAGTTGGGGTCAAGAATATATCATATATATACCTTGGGTGTGGCAAAGAAGACACTAAGCTAAACCTCACCCATGGTATCCTTTTGGAGTGAAGATATCTTCAAATAGATAAGTACTGGGTTGATTTTATTACTTTATCTTATGATATGAATATAACTATGCTTTAAGCATGGAATTTTAACTTTTATGAATGAGATAAGTGTTGCTTAAAATGGCTATGATATCATATTTTTCCTTTGATGATTGTAATAGGCATATGCTAAAATGCTTAAGGCCTTGGAGATGTTGCAAGATAGTACAAGGGAATGATTGAACGTTGTTGTCCTAAGATATCCAACAATGAGACAATGATGTAGGGAAAACAATGGAATTATAGGTGCAACTAAAAATGAAAACATGGAACCTTGCTGAAAAGAAGAGAACACAGAGGATAGTGTTATTCCAAGGGGGAGGGGAATGTAATACCATTGTCAACCCTTTGAAAATGATATTGTTTATATTGTAACCATTCTTGTCATTTATTATGTGTTTCTCCAAATCATGAGGTAGTTTCCATGGTAATTATGAACACTGAAAAACATGGTCATTAATGTTAATAAAAGGTTCCAAGGATAATTGGTGGGAAAGACATGGATGGGGATATGAGTCCACCAGAGGGGGAAGGTAAGGGGGTATAATGGGGAGAATGACATATTCCTTATGATGATTCTTTTCCGTATCCATAAACCTCCTTCATTTGATTGTACTATTTCCATTTATCCTCAAATTTGTTTTAAATTGGACCAAGAGCCTAGCTTAATGAAGCTAGAAATATAAATATGGAAATTTAGTAATATTATGCTAAAGTGGATAGTTATTATTTTGTAGTAACTACCTCCTACCTTTGGGGAACCAAGAAAGGTATGGAGGAAAGACTCTTCACTCTCACCCATTCACTCAATTCATTCATCCAAATTCGAATTGGGAGAGGACAACTTGGGAAAAAGAGAGTTCTAGAACAAAGAAGGGTTTGGAGAAAGAAAAATCATCTGGCCAACTCTCATATGAACCATGGAGAGATGAAATAAAGGATACTAGGTGAGATTAGACACAATTAGAGAGAATATATATACCATTTAAAATTCTTGAAGTTCCTTGGCTTATTAAGTTTTCAAAAGAACCATAAAATCTCTATCCAAAAAGCTTCACAATGTTGGAATTTAAATATGGAAGTAGGCACTGGCTTTGACTCACATTGGCCACACTAAAGAGAACCTATATCAATGACATACCTGATGGATTTAGGAGTATAGAAATTATGACTTCTTGTGGTGTATGGGGCAATGGAATGAGTTCCAAGATTTATGATACATGAGAAATTGAACAAAGAACCAACAATGACTTGCTTGGTTGGTATCTTGGAATATTTTAGTGAAAAGGAGGGGCTTGAAAAGCCTTGAAAATATTCTTCACCCTATTGGTCTTATAGCTCATCATAGAGGTGGATTTCTACAAGGGAAGAGCCTATGTCTAGGATGAAATCAACCCCCCTATAGCCAATTACCTTGGAGCTTTATCTTTGAAAAGATAAGTATACTCTATCAAATTTTAGTTTATGAATTTAGTAATTTATAATGATGAGTATAGTGAATTCATTATCAAGATATTTTGAAAGAATATTTCCTATAGATGATGTAACCTAAGTTTGGCTAAATTATGTGCCAAAACTATATGGAAAAGTTATGAAATTTCTTCCATGAACTTGTTTTCCAAAAGGAACCATGTGAAAGGAAAATCATACTATCAGTTATTATTGATAATGGATTGTTATGAATGCCATGAAACTCTATATAAATGCTTGGTAAGTCTTCCTTGTTGAGGAGAGGAAAACTATAACATTCTCATGTAACTGCACCATCTCCTAAATCTGTTTCCCCACGTTTTTACAAATTGGAACTTTTCAAAATTGTTTTACATGATAAATTGGAACTTTTCGAGATTGTTTTACATGATTAGAATGGATTCATAGATGAATAAAACTTACATTCTTTTGCTCCAAAGTTGTGTTTTTTTATTGGAGTTCCCTCTCTAGCATGAAAAAACAAAAATCTTGAGTTTTGAGCAATTCGGGAGTGTGTAGACATCTATTTAAAATGTTTATATTTTTTGCACAATCTATAAAGTGTGTAGTGTGATTTTTAGTATAGGGTCTATTGATATGTATGTGGAAACGTTTTCAAAACACCACAAAATACCTAGCTCGTAGTTTGAGAGATATGAATTACTAAATAAAACGTTTTTTTAAAGCATTTTGGAGTATGATCATAGATTTATTTTCTATGAGTAGTGATCTTCTTAGTCCATTTCTTCATAAAACCCATGATAAATCCTCTTGCTTGCCACTTTTCCTTTGAACAGTTGTGCGAAAGTCATGTAGTGTTTTTTTGCGTTGTTTTTTATTATTGGGGGGTTAAAAGAGTTGGAATGAAGGATAAACAATGTAATAATAATACTATGAAAGGATGTGATGCACCCCTTGAATGATTTTAATATTTAATATGATGTTTTGAATAAAGTATGTTTCATTTAGCTTACTCCATTGCCCTGTAGAAAAAAATGGGTTACTTAAATTCCTCTTACCTTCACAATTTTGGTTGATGTGCATGATATTCTAAAGAAGTAGAAGATATGTCATCTTTATTTAAGATTGAATTGCAACATGTTTTTAAATTGCAATCTCCTTAAAGGGAGAAATAGATTAATCGTGGATTAATCCCCCTACCTCTGAACATATGAAAATGTAGTTCTAAGTTAAGTTGTAACTATTATGGATGGATTTAGTGAGTGTTTTGAATTATGTAACTATTGTATATGATGAATTGTTTCATTCTCTATTCCATATTATTGACATGTTCCTTTAAGGTTCTTGTGATCTCTATAAATAGTCATGAATGTGAAAACAATGAGGCAAAATGCCTATATGTGAAAGGATAATTTGTAAATGGTTCCGTAACCTATGTGAGCATTGGTGCACTCCTGTAATCAAGGAATAAAGTATTTCATGCAAGATATTGGGGTGATTAACCTTAATACCATAAATATAGCCTTTTGGGGAGGAAGCAAAACCTACAGTTTTTTATATGCCATGCGACTATCAAGATGAGCTATGGATAGTTCTTTGAGGTAAAGTTAGAGTGTGGTATGATTTCTTATGTATTGTTGAAAATATGATGCACATTATGATTACTTGACATAATTATGAAAATGTGTGATGAGGTACATTATCACTCCTTGGATTTGTCTTGTATGAAGAAATTGAATCTATGTTATATTGTATGAAAGAATGTTTATCTAGATTATGTCTTCAAAGACTAAAATCTTGCTTTATGTTGTCTAGAGGAATGCCAAACATTGTCATTGCATATATGAATTTAAGGGATTATTGTTGATATGGTCTAACAATGTAAAAATTTGATTATCATATTGTTTCCATCGATGCACATTTAGACCAACAAACCCCTTTCTTTTTGTTCATGTGAAGGTATGCTACAATGCTTATTAGGATTTATAGCCATGGATGAGACCTCAAACAACAACACAGGAAATTTGTAGGGTATCTTTGGCCTCCCACTAATAATTTGCACACCATTATATGGTTTTCACACTAGAGAAAATATTAAGTCCATGACATTGGTTAGAGGATGAAAACAAATGACTTAGGCACTTAATGAGGCTTATTGGGCTAGATGACCATGGTTAAATCCTAAAACCACGACACACCTCTATAGGGGATATTTGGACTTTTAAATGAAATATGAGACATATTAGGAAGTGTTTTTCATTATGAATCTTTCTCGGGACCTTAATAACGGTCAATGGATGAAATCAATAGCATTAGGACCTAAATGAGGTTTCCTTGGCTTAATAACCATGAACAAGGCTTCATACCACCATACATGACCTTGGTAGGAGATAATTGGCCTCCCAATAGGGTTATGAATACTATTAGATAGTTTTATGGACCATAGACTAGAGCCTTAAGGCCTTGACAATGTCAGGGGATGAAAAGAAGTGACTTATAAGGTGTTAAATTATGCTTCTTGGGATTTACAACAAACCAAAGTCTCGAACTACCACACAACCTATGTAGGGGATCTTTATCCTCTCATTGAGAATATGAGATCCATTAGGTAGTTTAGTGCACCTTAGATTAGAATTTGAGCCTTGATAATTCTTAAGGGATGAAAAAAAGGGTCTTAATACCTGAAAGCCACTTCTAAGGATGAAGGGCCATGAATGATGCTTGCAACCACCACAAATGAACTCTATATAAGATATTTGGTATCCCCTTGAGATTATTATTTATCTTAGGTTGTTTTATGCACCATAAATAGTTTGTAGGGCCATGATAATCGGGTTACAGGATGAAAAAATGTGGCTTAATAAGTCTTGACTAATTGTTCTTTGGATCTACAACCATGAGCAAGGCATCAAAACACCACACTTGATATTTATAGGGAACCTTGGGCATCCCCTTGAGTATATGAGTGCTATTATGTGGTTTTGTGCACCACAAACTAGTATTAGATCCTTTCTAATGGTTGGAGAACAAAAACACTTAAAATAACCTATGAGTGAGGCTTCTTGGTTTTGAGATCCATGAAGAAGGCCTACTACCATCACATATGACCTTTATACGAGATCTTTAAAATTTTAATGAAAAAATGAGCACCAATGGGAGCTATTATACACCATGAAGTATCTGTAGGGCCTTGACAATAGTCAAGGGATTAAATCAAGGGTATTAGGATCTAAGTGAGGATTCTTAGGTACTATGGCCATGAATGAGGCCTCTAGTCATCACATGTGTCCTTTAGGGGATATGTTTCCTCACACTAATAATTTAAATCTATTAGGTGGTTGCATGTATAAGATACTGGTATCAAATCCTTAAAAATGGCTAGGGTAAGAAAAGAATTGACTTGGGCTTTGATAAAGGCTTCTCAACATTGATGGCATGGGAAAGGCCTCGAACTACCACACATGAACTCTTCAAGGATACTTGGATTACAATTGGTAATATGAGAATCAATATGAGGTATTTTACACCACCAATTGATCTCATGGCCTTGATAATGATTAAGGGATGAAATCAAGGACCTTAGGTTTTGCATTAGGTCCTTGAGTTCAACAACCATGAATAGGGATTTGAATCACCATAGTTGACCTCTTTAATGTATACTTGGCCTCCCACTAGGAATATGAGAATAATTAAGTGGTTTAGTGCACCATATACCAATCTTAAGGCCTTAACAATGGTTGGCATTGACAAAAAATTACTTAGGCCATGGGCCAATGAAGCTTCTAAATTTGAAGGACCATGGATGGGGACTCAAACCACAACACATGACCTTTGTAGGGTCTCTTGAGACTCTTACTAGGAATATGAGTGTTGTTAGGAGGTATTGCACACCACAAACGAACCTTTTAGCCTTGATAATGGTTAAGGGAGGAAAATAAGGACCTTATGCCCTAAATGAAGCTTCTGAAGATTAATGGAAATGAATAAGGCCTCAAAACACCATACGTAACCTCCATGGGGGATATTAAGCCTCCCACTAAGATTATGCCCACCATTTAGTGGTTTTACACATGACATATGAGTCTTGAGGCCTTGCCAACGATTAGTGGATGACAACAAGTGACTTGATACCTTAACAACAATGAGTTCTAAGTATAATTCATGAAGTAGAGGTATTGTGGGAAGAATATGGCTTCAAGTTCAATATTATTTGGAGTTGTATTTCCACATAAAACATATTTTTTTTACAATGCATATGTGTTCCATAACATATATGTGTTATTTGAATTTCAAATTTTGTATGGAATAAGTGTTGAACATGAATATGACAAACCTAGTATGTCTATATGGCTAGTTTGGAATTAGGTTCCCAATGAACCATATGGCTAGAAATGAAAAACATGGGGCTACTAGTTTTCCTCCCAAACTCTTTCAAATTGTTTGACTTAGATGATATTTTTAGCTATGCATAACATAGTATTTTTTATTGAAACTATATAGGATTATAGAATTGGTTATGTAGAAGAAATTTGGGATTTGGATATGGAATGAGGTATGAGATTTGACACTCATTTCATGCCTTAAATTCTATATTTTCGACTTCATCACTACCAAAGCCAACCCTAATAGACCACAACATGCATAATAGTGAATAAAGGAATCCTATAATGGCTAGATTAATGTTGGAAACCATTATTTTTATTATGGAAGCCATCTAAATAATGGAAGGGAGTGGCAGTGGCTCTACTAATGTCACCCATAAAAATTTTACCCAAAATTCTATCATGAGGTAATTCTAAGCATGGCCTCGCATCTATTAATGTAGAAATTCATGTTAATCAATATGGTACTTTTGTTGGTTGTGGAGCTTGATCTTCCTAATTCAAAGATTGTGTTTCAGCCATGTTTGGATCCCAATCCCTGACATGGGGTTTGGGGGGATTTCCCCACCACTATAGTATCCATGGGGGGTTTGCGGGGGGTGGGGGGGCATGATGACTGCTTTTTGGAGCCCACCGTAGCGAGGGTTTGGGGGCAGCACCCCCATAGAGAAAATTCAAAAAAAAATCCTTGTAGAATGTTGTAATTTCATAGTCATGATTTGGTCGATAATGGGTAATTTACGAGCCCATGGTATCGGGTATCCAATGATATTTTTCCATGGTAATCCCTCTTTAAAAATAAGGCATTTTAATACTGTTGTGTATTGTAGTATTGTAAATATCTATGTGATCGTGTGGGAGAGTGAAAAGGAAGTTGTTGCGGATGTGCTGTAGGTTGTATCCCTTCATTTTTTTGGATGATATAATCAAAGGAATGGCAATTTATCCATGGACATATCCCAAATAGGGTGAACCACGTATATTGGTGCCTCTCTTGTATTGTGTTTATGTGTTTTATTTCTGCATCTTATTTTATGCTATTGTTCTGCGATCTCATTTTCTAACAACTTCATTTGATTCTTAGAGGGATTAACTGAATGATAGGGTATTTTCTAGGATGGGTTCTATGAATTCGTCATTCATAACTAGGTTATGGAATCCTAAGAGACCTTTGACTAGTGATGTGTCTAGACTAGAATCCTTACCAAAATATTTTTCCTATTTCAATCTATTGACAAGGCCTATTTCACATAAGTAATTTGATGAGGGCCATGGATATTTAAGGATACCTTAGTAGTCATGTCCACAAAATATTGGCTAAGGGTTGCAATCTTGTTTGGAACCACCCTAAACTCTCCTTTATTGATCATGTGTATGAGATAAATCAAACACTCTTCTCCAAACTCACATTTCTTTAGATTTGCAATCAGATAATTCTTTCTTGGTCTCTCTAGTACTTGCATCACATGTGATATGTTCTCTTTCCAACTATTGTTGAATATTAATATGTCATCTATATATACTATCACGAATGATTCAATAAATGGAAACATCACATCATTCATCGACCACATGAAAGTTGTAGGTGCATTACATAAACCAAAATGAATTATTAACCCTTCATACAAACCTTGCCTTGTCTTGAATGTTGTCTTCCACGCATCATTTTCTTTGATACTTACTTGATGGTAACCTGATTTGAGGTCCAACTTAGTGAAGAACTTGCCTCATTTTAGATTATCCAACAATTCATCAATCATTGGCAACATATATATGTTCTTCATGGTGACTTTTTTCAAGGCATGGTAATAAATGCACATTCTCCATATTTCATCCTTCTTTGTAACCATTTTGATGGGCTAATTGCACAAGGACATGTTGGGCCTAATGAATTCCTACTCCAACAAATGCTACAACTTCTTCTATATTTAATTTGCTTCTATGTTGAACTACCTATACAACCCAATGTTTTGTAATGGAGACTAGAAACAAATGAATCTCGTACTTAGTCTCTCTTTTAGATGAGAGCCCCTGAGGTTCTCAAAACACCTCCTTGTAGGTTTGATTGGATGATGTAGTTTCTATATTTGATTGACATTACATCCTCCTAAGGATGCTTTCATATCCACTTCAACACCCTCTCCTTGTTGGATTCATTCTCTCAAAAAAAACAAGACAAGTTTATTAGTATTGCTAATGATTCTCCTCGTCTGATGAGTGTTGATAAAGAGAGTTTTTCCTTGTACCCATGTTAATATATGATGAAATACTTTTAATCCTTGATAACATGATACAAATTTTCTCTCTTATTGAATGTGGAATTTCTCACATATATGTATGGGCCTTCCAAGATGAATTCACACATATCTAAAGGAACTAGATCTCCTACCACCTCATCTATGAAGTTATGACTAATCGAAAAATTGAGCCTGCATCATTTTCCCATTGTTAGTTCCATGTATTTTCTCTCCTAGCCAAGGGGTGTGGGCACAAATGATCATGAGCCTCTAGACCAAGCTTCTTGACTAATTTTGTAGAGATCAAATTTGTTCGTGAACTCGAATCAAACAATCAATCCATTTTTCTCGTTTCTTGTGGATCTTAATGGAAAACAATTATGTCATCTCCTTCTCTTCCTTGGGGTTGTAGCTAACCAACACTACCTACTTCTGAACAATAGTGAACTAATTTTTCATTCATGATTTTAGTTACTATCCACCTTATCTTCTACATCTACAACAATCTTGCTTAGTGTGTCCCTTTCTCTCGCAAGGCTTGCATTTCTTGATGGGATTTGTTATCTCTTATTTTACTGGTACAATCTGTTGGAATTATTAATGATACTGAGAGGGGAGCTGAATCAGTATCATGCATAGATTTACAAATAATTCACTTTTTAAAACATGCACCAATTGCTATTTAAAACCACATCAATAAAAACAAATTGTTCACAAATATTTGAAGAAAATTTTGTGTATATGTGTGTGTGTGTGTGTAAAATGAAATTATAGAGAAAGATGGGAGACACCCGTCTCCAATGATGTGAGCACTGAATCACTCAAACACCCCCATGATTGGGATTCCAATCCCACTGGCAAGCACCAACTTGCAGACTGCAGGCTTCAACCTGTGAGGAAACCAATCCTCCGTGCAAGCACCAAATTCCTGATTCGGGTTCCAACCTGTGAGGACCGCAATCCTCTGCACAACCACCAACTCATAGTGTCCTGGAACCAACCTCAGTGGATACTCCAATCTCCTTTCCTTGCCCCGCCTAATCGCCCTGAGATATATATGTTGTTGTACTTTGACTTCATATATGCGTGCACTATTATTTGCGCTCTGCTTCATTAACTGATGTACTTACTTCTAATGTATTCTGGTTCAAATCTGATTATTGTTGAACTCTTACACTGTATTTTGTTGCAATTATGTTCTACAATACAGATTCTGCAAACATATATATTCACATGCTTCTTGCGTCTTTCTCACAAATGCTCCTTCTATCTACGCAACTGCTCCTTGTTTCTCTACATTTCTTGTAACCTTTGCGCACTTATTCAAATCATATTTCCTCTAATTCCCTTGAACACTTCATATGTCTGAAGCTTGCAAATTCAAAATACTACTCCATTTGTTCTTCCAAGCTTACTTCTCATTCATCAACTTCACTCTTATTTATACTCAACTTGTTCAAACAGTGTTTCCACAAGTTGGGGCTTCTCTAAATGATTGGTAACACCCCTTCTTGATCCGGATCTTGGGAACTGAGAACGAGAAGGCTTGAATGCCGAGAGAGGAGGAGATTAAACATGCAAACCTGTCATAAAATTCACATGAAAAACACTAATCTTGCATAAGAATAAGCATGAACAAAAACATATGAAGTGAATGGGAGGTGAGGCTCAAAGAAGAGCCCCACCTCTTAAACTAGTTACCAATAAGTCACTTAGATCTAATTAATCTCACAATGAACAATAGAAAATAGGAGATAAACCAAATGAGTAACTTGTTATTATGAGAAGGCTTGCTAGGCCTTTATATAGCATTATTACAATGTGTCTTGAGGCCATACCATGGGCCAAAACTATGTGCTACCAAATAACATGGATTGGAGAGGGTGGCCTGTCCATTTAATGCTTTTATGATTAAATGGGAGATGGTGGCCTCTCCATTTAATGCTTTTATGGCTTATACATCCGAATTTAGACCATATGCCCCCTAAAATTCGAATCACTTCTTCCTTTATTTACAATCAAGCTTACCCAAGCATCTGTCACTTGTCTTAACTTGCGCAAATGAGGTATCATGACTTTGTGGGTCTTGTGCACACTAGTTCATTGGCTTAGTGGGATTTGCGCATTGGAGTACCATGACTAGGTGGGATTAAGGACTTGCACACATATTTTTATATATTTATTCAAACTGGCACGTAGACACCAAGTACAAAAACATGTTGTCATCATCCAACAACTTCTTTAACATCAATTACAACACCAAAGTTCAACACAATCTTATTTGTAGCCCACTACTTCTTGTTCTCGTGCCAATCTTTTTTTTCTGCTTGTCTCCTTCAAGGTATTTCACTTATACACTTGTGTCATTAATCAATTTAGGATTGAAAAGTGTTGGAGTCTAATCCGTCAGGTTGGGAGACGAACAATCATCTTGGGAGTCCAAGAGATTCTTTGGAATACGAATCCAAAGGGTCACATATTATTGTATTTATATGTGCATATCTTAATGAAATGGTTTGGGCTTTCACGCCATTCTATTTGTCTTTGTGTTTGTTATTTGGCTCTGTGTAAGCCAATCTGCTCATTTGCCCATTGGGAAACCTAACCGTGGTATCAGAGCCTACCTTGTTCTTAGGCGTGTGAAAGCTTCATCTGCATGAGAACGAAGAGCTGGAAGCTATATTTCTACAGGAGCTATAATATTTCTATAAGAACTCACCATTTATGTGTTGTGCTTGTTATTTCTTAATTATGCTCCAACTTGTTATTCCTGCATTATTATGGCTAATCACTGTTGCATGCTACTGCTCTCTCCATTCTTCTTCCATGGAAGCTAATCATCTATACGTGGTAATCTATGAGTGTTTTCTCTCATCTCTGCGCATTTTGTTTCTCCATTGTTATTGCAATAAAGAGCCTTATGAGTTGTGACTTTTGAGCTGTGAGTCCTATCCAAATTAAGTTCTGGTAAATGCGTCTAAGTCCACTTTTCTGGTGCCACACTTTTGAATACGTGGAGTCTATTTCTATCTGCCTGTATGATCTACCTCTATCCGTAGACTTGGTTGTTTGAGTGGTGAGCATGTAACATGTATATATCTGTCACGATTTTATGTTCCTCCATATTGGAAGAGTCATGTGAGGGTAATCTTGAGCCCTGTCGACTTTACTGAGAAATTGACATAGTGGAGACCTACGTGACGACAATAATCTGTGTGCACTCCTGCATTCTGACCAACCACCAAATTCATTATTGAAATATTCTTCTATTGCTATTGAAGGGTTGCAACTTGGAAGCATTATATTGCTGGTGTTGACAGCTACGTTGAATGAATGAATGCATTCGACTCTTTGGTTTGCATGGAAGTGATGTTGGATGTGTCTATCTCTGCATGAAGCTTGTTCCCTCCATCTCATGATTTTTATTATGCATGGGAAACCCTAGTCAGATTGCTGGTATGTTGATGTATATTGTTGGAGTTTACATATGCGTGGAGTTTGGGTTATCTGCAACGTGCACCCAACATTCGTGAGGAAGACCAACGGTCTCATAGATTCCCCAAGGGTCGCACTTCAACGGATACACAATATAACGCAATATCACGGCTCTTCCAATGAGCAGCTAAAAAGCTCGTGACAGATCGATTAAATATCAATAATGAAGAAGTTCACTGATGCGGTTTGCAGTTAGCAATGATAAAATATCAAGTAATGTAATACCCCTCTATCCGGAAGGGCACCGAAGTTCTAGATTTTGAAATTTAGTTTTGTAACCAGCTCCTACGGAGTTGTTTTTCCCTCTTATTTATTTCAATAATAAATAAGTATCATTATGCTAATTTTTTGCGTAATTTTAGTGATTAGAAAATGTCTAGTAGCATACAGTGCACCTACATATAGTAATTTCAGCAACATACATATAATTGTAATTTCTTGCATAATACTGAGTATATTGAAATATAAATCTTTTTTCTAACTACCAGTAGAATACCTGGACCGATGTAGGTTGCAGATTGTTCCCTTGCCCCTGTAGCCTTTCCCGTCCAAGCTTTTTGCTCCCGCAGACTTTCTGTTCCAAGCCTTTATACCAAAAATAGATGAACCACCCTACCAACCAGCTCTTATCGTGCTGGTCCCCGAGCCCACAAACCAATAATCCTGACAGCAACTTTCCTTAATACCTTTCCATAGTTCAATAGTAATTTTACTTTGAGTTAACCCCACCTCAGTCTTTGAGTTTCCCACCTCGTCAAAGCTTCGAGTTCTCCCCCTCCTCGACATTCCTCCTTTTCATCAAAATACTAAAATACTAAGTGTACCTCTCCCATAAGAAAACCAAACCCCCCCCCCCTCTCATCTCCGTGAAACCATTGCTTTATAGATCCATTTTCCTCCTCCACTTGCCTTCCTGTTTACTCCACCGCCCTCCATAAAAACCCTTGAGTCCCCAAAACATTAAATTGATTGTTTGTTTTACAATCCAATTCATAAATAAATATTATTTTATAGTACTCTTTTCTCGAGCAGTTCAATGGTATTAAGACTAGTTAGGTTGGATTTGATGGGTTGAAGGTACATTATTTAATGATTCTCGAACTATTCAATTTAAGACATTCACGAGGCGGTGGATTCAATATTAGTCTTATCCTCCATTTAATATGTTGATTAAAATAATAATTAAATACTATCATGTTGACCCTTTCAAATTTGAAGTGGTAGTTTGTTTTAATTATAAATATATATAAAAATCCAATCTCAGATCGGTTGTCTGACATGAAAGTAATTTATGAATATAAATTCAATTGAGTTTTTATCTTAACCTTCCTCATTTAATAATTTAATAATACTCCTTTCTCGTTTCATAACAATAAATTAATTAATTTAATAATTCAAACATGTTCACTTACCCACTTATGATTTCTTTTATTCCAATAAGGACACATTATCATTATTAACATTAGTTAAATAATAATAATAATAATAATATTAAATAATAATAATATTAATATTAAATAATCATAATAATAATAAATATTAATGGTGATTTAAGAATCTTAGCACTAATCTAACATACTTAATTAATAATGAGTACCTTAGCATTAATCTAACATACTTTCATTGATAAACGAAGTACTCTTAAGGGTTTAATTAATCAATATTAACAATTAGATAATACACGCTTCCAGCATTAATGTTTATCTGCTATACTTCATATTTCCGATACATTCACTTGATGAGAATTACAATTGGCGGCAATTATTTTAATTGTTCATTACAATGTTTACATATAAGATTAATTAACTTATTTTATACACAAACAAATCGATCATCTATTACTTATGTCGTTTACCCAAACCTTAACTGAGTTATCTATGACAACTTATAACATTGTTAAATACTGATAAGTATGTCGTAAACCGATACTATTGCACATGTACAAAATGTGCATGCGTGGCCAGCGTATGCACAGGTCTGACAGGTACTATAAGCATACATCATATTTCATATGCTTAACAGCTAACTAATACTAATAATACTTCATGCAAATAGAACAAGTATATTACATTTATCATAACATTACTAAAACATCATTGGTTATCTTATGAGTTTTTAAGATTTCATTTCATTATTTTTATGATTACATCAGTTCAATCAATCAAGTACAAGGAAATGTACCTACTACCACTAACTCAAGATCAAGGAATACCCAACCCTCAACAGTACTAACTAAAATATCCTCCCATCCTAACCTGCGTCCGCATCCTCCCTATCCTTCCTCTGCTAGTACAAAAGTGGATGTCAGCTATACTGACCTAGCCACATAGAACGTCAGAGCGGTAGCATCGGCTAACTAGCAGACCTAACCTCTCCTAGCAGGCATCCGACCATCATCATCACAACAACTTGGGGAGCGTGTCTCAGCACGGCCCTCCCACGACCTCGGATATCATAGAAACATAGGGTGGGAAATACATCCATCCCTCTCAACATACTGGGTCTACGCCCTTATCAACTCATACTTTGTTGCTCTCGAGATTATTGGTTTGTGTCATCGTATCATCAACTTTGGTAAACAAGGCTCTCTGCAAAATAGGTACTATACCATACTTCATATCAAGTATCTCGCTATTACATAGCCCTGGTGTCCTTCGGATTAGTACTTTGCAGCCATACATTTATAACAATATTTCCATTCTATCATCGTTTGATCCATATTGTCAACATCATTTATTTCATCACATAAAATCATTAAATCGATCACAGCATAAATACCACATCATATATATCACATTTCATCCAGGACAATTATTAAACATACACTGTCATTATGAAATAAAAGAATCTCGTGATAACTACAACATAGTAACCACATAAACCAAATAACATCATGCGGATGGTAACATCATAACATCATAACCGTAGTATCAGCATGGGCATAGTAACATCCTAAACATAGTAGCGACATATCATCATGTCTAACATGCCGCGAATATAGTTCACTCTGTCTAGCTGAGTCGAACATATAATAAGCAAATAAAGTGAAAGGTGTCTAACTCATAAACACGCCTAGTCAAAATATGGGGCGTTACATACACCCACCCTTCAGGAAACTTCATCCCGAAGTTATGGTCATAATAATGCAGGGAAAATCTTGATGCCTAACCTCTTCATTCTTGCAAGTAGAAGGTGTTGGCCATACTTGTCCTACTTAGATTTGACTTGACCAACTATGCCGATATTATCTTATGGTTCTATATCCTTAATACCCTAATATATATTCTAATAATTAAAGAGACATTTAAATTAATCCTTCTGTAGAATCTCAATATTATATTTAGATTTATTAAAGGTTATAATCAGGTGCTACCCACCTTAGCATCATACTATGAACCTATAACCATGTCCTTAAGTTACCTCATCTAGATCAGTTTATTCGTCACACAACCAAGTCCTCATCATAAGCGTATATTGATCTAACTTAGCATAGAATAATCGATGTTTAAAATGGAGAGCTGAGAGTTCATAATCTTTAATTATTCAACAAGCAACTACAAGGATCTTTAAGGTTTGCATACCTCTCCTAGGAGATGAAGATCCCTATTATTTCATCATAAGGTCAAACATTATTATTACCTTAGTGTTAGTAAGCAATATGCATCCTTGATAACTATAAGTATTGTAACAAATATTAAATTAGGAGAACTATCATTTATTAGAATGTTTTTTTTTTTAGTAACTATATCTTATCAAAATGCTTAAGTTCATTGATAGTATCTGTTAGGGGTTTAAACAACGTAACTTTATTCATTGAGGTGCACATCGGTTCCTATTTTGCCTCCATTATTATCCCATTTACTTGTATTATCATTTCACTTAGCCTTGTTGAGGTTTCGGCGCACATTCATTCATGGTAACTTCATTAGTCCCTCAATAATTTACCTACTTTTATATTTTATTGCTTGTTCATTTTGTAATTATTAAATCCTAGTTGTTTCTCAATAATATTTCCCCCCATCATGACAATTTAACCTAAGCAAGACTAGCGGCATATAACCCCTACCCTTTTCTCGCACATACCTAGTTCCTTCAATCTCTTCCCACTTACTATATTGAAACATGATTAATTGCACACAATGTGGCAGAATACATCATATTGATTAATTAGTACTATGAAGCATCAATATCCAACACTTGTGCACATATATTTATTTACCAATTTGATGCCTAGATTCAACTATGTTAGCTCAACTATGGTCTTTGTCAATACAACTAGACTTTTAACGTCTTCTCATAAATGAAGTTGTTTTAAAGGGTAATGTAACTTATTTATTATACATAAGTTATGGATTTATAGCATAGCCTTTCCTCACCATATTGCATCATTGCAACACCCAAACATAGACAATGATTATAATACCATAAAATATATGTTTTCATACAAACCACAATGAGGTAAAAACCCAACCTATTCCTAATGCCAACTATGGAA
This sequence comes from Larix kaempferi, assembly GCA_027924585.1. Taxonomy (NCBI): domain Eukaryota; kingdom Viridiplantae; phylum Streptophyta; class Pinopsida; order Pinales; family Pinaceae; genus Larix; species Larix kaempferi. The sequence continues at coordinate 13,755,331 of BSBM01000008.1, forward strand.
GGATCAACACTATGCCATTACTGGAAGAATCGTGGCAATGTCGATGACGGTGGCGAAGGTGGAGGTGAAGGTGAAGGTGGTCGACCTAGACCTCGACCTCGGTGTGTTTTTATAATGATTGATTATGTGTCCATGATCAAAACATCAAATCATTAATTCCTCTATATATAAAAAAAGGTTTAGAAATGCCTATATTTATACTTATGTGCGAGGAACAGTTTGTTAGGATCAACGTGTTGAAATCTATGGTCGTTTTCATTCATCATTTGTCATGTAGTGAAATTAGCATCTTAGCATTCAGCTCGCCATGCTCGTTTCAGTGGTTCCTTGTTTTTAGATTATGTGTTTGTTTCGTCTCTTCGACTATACGTTGAAGTCTCGACATAAGGAAATTTTGTGCCTTAGGTTAATCATTAATTAAGATTATTATTTATTTATATATATATATATATATATATATTTCTCTTTAACATTAACTTCACTTTGTAACATTTAACATTACACATATATAAATAAATTTATTTCATCAAAACATTACAAACCAAGTCTAAAATAGTTTTATTATTTTATTATTATTATTATTATTTTTTTAAACATTTATTATAAAAAACAAAGAAAATAATAGTATAGAAATATATAAGTTTAAGTTTATTACAACCTATGTCATTACAACTATATAGGAAGGAAAAAAAAAATAAATTTAAATCCGAATTATTTAAGCCAGAAGTTGAGTTCATGAGTAAAAGGCTCCACGAGGCCTCACCTCTCCGTCGATGGCCATGCAAGGAGGGAGTATGCATGAAGGCCATGCGGCCTCTCCATGCAACCCACAGCCATGTGGAGAGAAAACCCTAAATAGGGTCAACCTCGAGGGCGCGCATCATTTCACCTTCTTTTCTGAGAGGTTTTGCTCTGCAACACTCGACAATGACCTCGACTTTGACCTTTCCTCTTGGAGAGCTCATGCCCTGAGCAGAAGAAAAGTTGCAGACTTCTTGATGGGAGCCACCTGCACAGCCTCAGAGAACAGCTTGAATGGAAGAATATATCACGAAAGGAGAAAACAAAATTTCTTTTGTTTCAGATATCAAGCTTTATGGTATTGATAGGGTTTAACCCCATCCAAAATTTTTCGGGGGACCGTTTCTGCGGTATGATTTGTGTATACATAAAATTCGAGACCTACACCGGAGGTGATGTCCAGATTCCATGTGTTTTTTTTTTGGAGTTCATTAGCAAGAAGGTTTACGACATTGCCGCTTAGAATTGTCTGCTATAAATTCAACATGTTTATGGACTTACCCTCAAAACTAAGTGGTATTTCTATATATCCTGAAAACAAGATTTATACTTAAAAGAATTCCCATTTAGAGAGTTTCATGTAATCAGTATAAAGTCGGCCGCTGGCTGCTACAGACTAGCTAGATTTATTGTTAGTGGCGGCAAGAGGGTTGTGCAGGAAGAGAGGGAGCACAAAGACGAACATGTGAGATTACCATTTTCATCAAAAGGTGAGGCAGTCGGCCCTTTTTGACGACAAGGACGTAGGTGTGCAGGTTTGTACCCCCCAATTTCAGTGTAATTTTTTTTTTTTTAATTTCTGATACTGCTAGACCAAGACTGGTGTAGAGAACCGTGGCTCCAGGGCTGCCCAAGGGTGTATCCCTCTCCTTGGCACTTGATGGTGGAGGCACTAGATCGGTAGCGCATGAGTTGTGTGCATAGGTCATGGGCCCGGAGCCCTTGATGTTCTCGCGGATTCGCTGCGCCTTAGCCCACAGCCTGTGGCTGGGCTTTGTGCATGACATAACTGTGGAATCATGGGATTCTCTTGATATTGTCTTTTTTTTGTGTGTGTTTCCAGCTCCTTCTTCACTTGAATGCGCTAGCACTAGATATATATATATATACCAGAGGTGAGAAGGGACCGTGAGTGTGACATGGCCTTTAATTGGTCAAGGGTTCGAGTAGTTGGGAGTCGCTGTGCTCTCAATTCTTGAACGACTAAACCCTAAACCAACTGCAATCTTTGCAGGGAAGATATGTTTGACATAATATTTCAAAATATAATTATGTTTACGGGATGTCATTCCAGCGCCTTCCCCCTCGTTCTGAAAACAAATGAAGCTCTAAATCCCCTTTGTGGTTCCAACTTCCACCTTTGGAAGGCTTGTAGGTGTTGGCTGTTGTAGTTCGCTACTCATCCAACGATGTCCTTGCCTTCCAAATTCGCATCCTCTTTTTTTTTGTGTGTGTTGCTGGCCGAGTGGCCAATTGGTATTGTCACGCGCGAAACATACCTGCGTTGTCAAGTATATCATCCTTATACGGAGAATGATTGGGACCCGCAGCCTCTACCTATTGGTCCCAGACCAACTCCAAGATTGTTTTGTAGGTTCTCCTTATTTCTTATGATTTCCAAGTTCTGCATTTATTTTAGTGTTTAGAAGATCTGTATTGAAACTCATCACATATGCCATTATTTTAAATTTAGGGATCATAATCAAAATATATATATATATCTAGATTGATGGGCCTAACTACCATTCTCATTTTAGGTTTAAGGGAAATCACAAAAATCTTATTATAAGTTACGAAAATGATTAAGCTCTTCAATAGGCAGTAATCGAGAATGGATGCACTCGCCAGTCTTGCTACCCTTCCTGAATGGTGCGCAGGCAGCTTCCTACACCAGAGAGAGATTACACGAGTCGAATCTGGTTTGATCTCTCCTTTGTAAAACCGACCATCATCTTTTGTTTTAATTTTAAATTACAAGTTAGTTGCTAGATAACATTTATTTATGTATTCCTAGGAGAGGCGGTGAGATATGACTGATCAACCGAACTAAATTGAATTAAGAAATGGAGATGTTTGATTTATGCTTAATCTCTTCTTCTTTCAAAAGATCGCAATCAATTATATAATAATCCACAGCTCGTAATTTCATACCCTCTTTGATTACAAAAGCTTGGTTCCATATATTTATAGGTTTTTATTCTTATTTGATTTCGCATAAGATTACTTATCTTCTTTACGGCGGTTATGCAATATTCTAGCAAATTGCATGTAGTGTTTTGTTAAACTTTGTACAGGCATGAGATCTTAAAAATTTGATGAACTAGATTTAATTTAGAAAGGAACAGATTTCCTTTGTGCTTAATTTCTTCTTCTTGCAAAAGACATTAAGAAATTAAAGAATGATCAACAACTCCTAATTTTAATTTCGTCTTTGACTGCAAAATTTTAGATTGCTTGATTCAATGAATTTATAGCTCTTTATTCTTATTTTGATCAGGCATAAGACGCCCTTATCTTCTTTACGGTCGTTTTGCAGTCTTCAAGAAAATTGCATGCATTGAATTTGTATATATTTTTTTTTATTTACTAATAGTCATACCATTATTGAATGAACAGACTATTAATTTTCTTTAATGTCTCCATAGACTGACTGGTGACTGCAAATAATCATACAGCTTGGTTTGAGCATTGTAAGTCGTGGATGTTACTAATGCATAGGTTGTATTGGAGCTTATTGCAGCAACCTAAGAGACCAAGTAAGAGAGGGGTTATATTAGACAATTATTGCATGATCTCCCGTCACAAAGCCAAGCTTCTTTGATATATTTCACTATACATTTTATTCTACCACTAGCTTAGAACAATGTTTCAAAAACTGAGTTTTGTTTCAGCTTGTAAATATATAGTTTTATAATGTAAGTCTTTTTTTTTTTTCAATTTTTCTAATGATCACTATTTGTTTATGTGCAGGAATATATACTGCGGGCAAGAATTTCAGTCTACATTTTGTCTTTTTATTTTTATTTTTTTTATACAGTAGGTTATTAACCTTATAAAATATGAGATATCTATGTGCATTTATGTTTATTAATGTTACAAAGATTACTCATCTGGGTTATAAATGAATCTAGCCAATTTCTTTATTTATTATTTTGAATATATATATATATATATATAGATATATAGATATAAACACAAATTAAAAATCCACTATTGTTCCAGAACCGTGAAATAAATTATGGAATTCCTCTGCACAAAACCAAATTTATAGAGCATTTTCTTGATCCATGAGTGTTTCTACTTGTATGTTAATTTCAAGTTCTCTAACTCAAATTATGTTTCCTGTAGGTAGTTTACACATTTACACAGATGGTCTAGATGCTATAGAAATTTTTTCAAAAAGGTTTTGTGTTTCTAAGTCTACCTATCCTAAATTATTATCATTATTATATATATATATATTGGGTTAGAACTCTCTTGCTATATGCATTATAGAAAAAAAAAACTAAATATATCTTTGTTTTCTATGCGTGCAGGTAGTTTCCTGGTGCTTACAACCATTGGAAAGAAGGATTTTGTGTAACTTTCTCTGTGTGTGTTTTGCAGGTAAAATTATTTTTCAATAGTATTAACAAGGTTTCATCCTAAGTTATGTTACTAAAGTGTGGGCTTAGTAAATTTTCACGGTAGATAGGTGTGTGCAAGCCTCTTAAGGTCCGAGTTTTTGAGCCAGTGGCTCTGATACCAAATGTAATACCCCTCTATCTGGAAGGGCACCGAAGTTCTAGATTTTGAAATTTAGTTTTGTAACCAGCTCCTACGGAGTTTTTTTTCCCTCTTATTTATTTCAATAATAAATAAGTATCATTATGCTTTCATTATGCTAATTTTCTGCGTAATTTTAGTGATTAGAAAATGTCTAGTAGCATACAGTGCACCTACATATAGTAATTTCAGCAACATACATATAATTGTAATTTCTTGCATAATACTCAGTATATTGAAATATAAATCTTTTTTCTAACTACCAGAAGAATACCTGGACTGATGTAGGTTGCAGATTGTTCCCTTGCCCCTGTAGCCTTTCCCGTCCAAGCTTTTTGCTCCCGCAGACTTTCTGTTCCAAGCCTTTATACCAAAAATAGATGAACCACCCTGCCAACCAGCTCTTATCGTGCTGGCCCTAGGAAACTGACGGGTTTCCTATCCCCCGAGCCCACAAACCAATAATCCCGACAACAACTTTCCTTAATACCTTTCATAGTTCAATAGTAATTTTACTTTGAGTTAACCCCACCTCAGTCTTTGAGTTTCCCACCTCCTCAAAGCTTCGAGTTCTCCCCCCTCCTCGAAATTCCTCCTTTTCATCAAAATATTAAAATACTAAGTGTACCTCTCCCAAAAGAAAACCAAAACCCCCCCCTCTCATCTCCGTTAAACCATTGCTTTATAGATCCATTTTCCTCCTCCACTTGCCTTCCTGTTTACTCCACCGCCCTCCATAAAAACCCTCGAGTCCCCAAAACATTAAATTGATTGCTTGTTTTACAATCCAATTCATAAATAAATATTATTTTATAGTACTCTTTTCTCGAGCAGTTCAATGGTATTAAGACTAGTTAGGTTGAATTTGATGGGTTGAAGGTACATTATTTAATGATTCTCGAACTATTCAATTTAAGACATTCATGAGGCGGTGGATTCAATATTAGTCTTATCCTCCATTTAATATGTTGATTAAAATAATAATTAAATACTATCATGTTGACCCTTTCAAATTTGAAGTGGTAGTTTGTTTTAATTATAAATATATATAAAAATCCAATCTCAGATCGGTTGTCTGACATGACAGTAATTTATGAATATAAATTCAATTGAGTTTTATCTTAACCTTCCTCATTTAATAATTTAATAATACTCCTTTCTCGTTTCATAACAATAAATTAATTAATTTAATAATTCAAACATGTTCACTTACCCACTTATGATTTCTTTTATTCCAATAAGGACACATTATCATTATTAACATTAGTTAAATAATAATAATAATAATATTAAATAATCATAATAATAATAAATATTAATGGTGATTTAAGTATCTTAACACTAATCTAACATACTTAATTAATAATTAGTACCTTGGCACTAATTTAACATACTTTTATTGATAAACGAAGTACTCTTAAGGGTTTAATTAATCAATATTAACAATTAGATAATACACGCTTCCAAGATTAATGTTTATCTGCTATACTTCATATTTCCGATACCTTCACTTGATGAGAATTACAATTGGGGGCAATTATTTTAATTGTTCATTACAATGTTTACATATAAGATTAATTAACTTATTTTATACATAAACAAATCGATCATCTATTACTCATGTCATTTACCCAAACCTTAACTGAGTTATCTATGACAACTTATAACATTGTTAAATACTGATAAGTATGTCGTAAACCGATACTATCGCACATGTACAAAATGTGCATGCGTGGCTAGCGTATGCACAGATTTGACAGGTACTATAAGCATACATCATATTTCCTATGCTTAACAGCTAACTAATACTAATAATACTTCATGCAAATAGAACAAGTATATTACATTTATCATAACATTACTAAAACATCGTTGGTTATCTTATGAGTTTTTAAGATTTCATTTCATTATTTTTATGATTACATCAGTTCAATCAATCAAGTACAAGGAAATGTACCTACTACCACTAACTCAAGATCAAGGAATACCCAACCCTCAACAGTACTAACTAAAATATCCTGCCATCCTAACCTGCGTCCGCATCCTCCCTATCCTTCCTCTGCTAGTACAAAAGTGGATGTCAGCTATACTGACCTAGCCACGTAGAATGTGAGAGCGGTAGCGTCGGCTAACTAGCGGACCTAACCTCTCCTAGCAGGCATCCAACCATCGTCATCACAACAACTTAGGGAGCGTGTCTCAGCACGACCCTCCCACGACCTCGGGTATCATAGAAACATAGGGTGGGCAATACATCCATCCCTCTCAACATACTGGGTCTACGCCCTTATCAACTCATACTTTGTTGCTCTCGAGATTATTGGTTTGTGTCATCGTATCATCAACTTTGGTAAACAAAGCTTTCTGCAAAATAGGTACTATACCATACTTCATATCAAGTATCTCGCTATTACATAGCCCCGGTGTCCTGCGGATTAGTACTTTGCAGCCATACATTTATAACAATATTTCCATTCTATCATCGTCTGATCCATATTGTCAACATCATTTATTTCATCACATAAAATCATTAAATCGATCACAGCATAAATACCACATCATATATATCACATTTCATCCAGGACGATTATTAAACATACACTGTCATTATGAAATAAAAGAATCTCGTGATAACTACAATATAGTAACCACATAAACCAAATAACATCATGCGGATGGTAACATCATAACATCATAACCATAGTATCAACATGGGCATAGTAACATCCTAAACATAGTAGCAACATATCATCATGTCTAACATGCCGCGAATATAGTTCACTCTGTCTAGCTGAGTCGAACAGATAATAAACAAATAAAGTGAAAGGTGTCTAACTCATAAACACGCCCAGTCAAAATATGAGGTGTTACAAGTAAGATCATGATAATCATTCATATGTATGGGATTGAGGCGACAACTCCATTCTTTATTGCAAGTGTTTGCCTATTTTATGAGAGTCGAGGGAATGACAGTATCGAGAGCACCTTCTGCGTGGAGAGACCAGAATTGAAAGACTCCCCTCCTCCAGTCGACCTAAGTAATCTATTCCTTCTGCGTGGATAGATATTACAATAAGTGAGCCTACATCTTGTTTGTAGACTGGCGCGTGAAGTCGACCTCTCCTCCAATATATCGTTGCTACCAACAACTGCGACCAATTTGAAGGAGGAGTGAGATCGTTGCTTTCCAGAATGTAGAAGACTGCATGGAACTCTTTGAGAACTGCGACCTGCGTTGGAGTGGGAGCTGGACCGTTTCTGCTCATCCCATATTGTGGATCTGCCTGGAGATTACTACTTGAACATTTTGGAGACTGGTGGCTGAAGTCCATCTCTGCTGCGAGCTCGAACTAGAACGAACTTGTTGTTGTGTAGTGTATTGAAGAGAATTCTGAAATGAAGACTATGTGAGCAGCACTCTCATTGTGAGGCTGCAAAAATCGTGGAGCTGTCATCTGTTCTGCGTGGAATTTGCATCGAGTTTGAAAGGAATTAATAGTGGAATTTGTATCGAGTTTGAAAGGAATTAATACTGTGAAGACAGGTGCGACCTGCGACCTTCTGCGTGAGAGATCCAATTGGCGTTTGGTGAAGACTCAGATGAAGGTGGGAAATATCGAGGTATATCATTGTTCTATATACCTCTCATTATATTCATTCTCCTGTCTTCACCTCTTCGTAGTCTCTCTCGGTTTTGTTGACAGATCAACATATATAGGAGTGAAATTGTTTTTGTGCCTATGAGAAGGAAGCACCATAGTATGAGTAGATAAGCTTCATGTTCTAGTCATCGGATCTCATCATGTATTTATTAAAGATAACATTGTTCTTACATGCATCATCATTGGAGTGCCAAAGCTCGGTAGTGCTTCTTGTTTCCATTTGGGCTCAATTGATGCGGTCTGTGCAAAAGGAACAACAAAGAACAAATACTCAAGGGATCTTGGGTGCTACGGGATCGATCTTTTGTGAACACTATATAAAGACTAGAAGTACAGAAGCCCATGCCATGGCCACAGAGGTAAATCATTCAATTTTTGAATTTTAATTCAATTTGCGGATTGTCATCAGATTGTAACTTGCAAACAGTATTTCTTGTATGTTCATTGTTCTCTAAGTTGAATGGGTGCATTCTCGGTTGTACCCGACACCTCTCCATATTCTAAGTCAAGTGCTTCAGTTGTTGAGTCTTGTACATAATTGCAAGAAGCTCTTCTCATTTGAGTGAGTCTTGAGTTTTTCAATGGCTAGATTAAATAGCCTTGTAGAGTTACTGAACACTCTACTATTTTCCTCTATCGACAACAATGTCATGATCAACAAGACTACCCTCACTCACAGCAGAGATTGTGTAAAAGATTCACAAGACACTCTTGATTTCCTACAACTTGAGTTGCAGCTCCAACAAGAAGAAAGACATTATGAACTTGTTCATGTTCAAAATAATCCTCTTTATGATCCAGCTTAGCATCCTACACAGATTGATGCCACTTTAGAAGCACATGAGCAAATCAGTGGCACACCATCAAAAGTGAAAGAAAATGAAGATGAAGACATGCATGCAGAGGTTCTACTTGCTCCTTCCAAGCCCATCATCAGACCTTGGGAAGAGATCACCCATAACAAGCACATAACCAATCTTGGTTACGACAAGGAAGTGACAGTTCACATTCCCGATTTCTCCAAGCCTATCTAGTTTCAGAGTGCTGGATCCATCAATAAGAGTCCTTCATCCACATCAGTTCATAGTTCGACATGCCAACACTGTGATCGAGTTGGCCACATGAAAGATCATTGTTTTGATCTTCACCGTTGTAAGCATTGTGGAAAATGTACGCATGCATCAGAAAGATGCTTCATTCTGAAGAAACATGCAAGAGAGAAGATTCACTATGGGTGGATTGCTTCTTGGCAATGGTCATCAACAACCAAGAAGATTTATAAGTCATACCGGAGAGTTCATTCATGAGTATTGACACATCTTACAGTTGAGACATCTTCCTCCTCACTTTGTACCTGAAAGGGGGGAACATGATGTCAGGTGTCAAGTTTTGAAGCCTCCATCTAACAACAAGCAGCCATGGCCCTCTACAAATAAGTGAGATCAAACAATCATGATTCACATCCAGTTTCAGAGGTGAGATTCAATGATAGAGACACCCAGACAGAAGATATACATGACATAGATTACTCATGTGTTTTGTTGTGACACCATTAGACTCTCCTCTCCTCACATTTTTCCTGACGGGGGGGAATGAAGACCATCAGTAACAAGCGAGTGAGTGCAAGTGAGCCAGAACAAGCAAGCCTATGAAGAGATATGTTCAGTTGAGCTCCAGATTTGGTGGTCATCCTAAAACCACCGGTATCGAGAGCACCTTCATTTAGCAGAAGAAAGTGCAAGCTTCTAGATAACTTGCAAGCAATTGTCAAGATGGAAATGTTCAGCAAGTTGCAGTTGTTTACTTCATGTTTTCATCTCTCCAGTTGGTTTGGTGTCATCCCATCCCAACCATTCCATACAGAACCTCTGAGCCTTCGATCCAAGTTCCAGAGAACCTCTAAGAGATTGTTATCGCCAAGCTTCTAGCTAACTTGGCAAACAGTTGTGAACACGGAAATGTTCAGCAAGTTGCAGTTGTTCAATTCCTATTTTTGGCTCTCCAGTTGGTTTGGTGTCAGCCCATCCCAACCATTCCACACAGAACCTCCGAGCCTTTGAGCCAAGTTCGAGATTTTTTGGTCAGCATTGAACCACACACATAGTAGAAGATTCCAGCCTTCTGCTATCCTATTTCAGTTGATGGTCAGCCTAAAAACCATCCCTTGTGAGAAACATTGCATCTAGCAGAAGCATGTGCAAGCTTCTAGCTAACCTTCTTAGTAAAGGATGTTCGAGATGGAAATGTTCAGCTGGTGGTAGCTGTTCACTTCCACTTATTCAGCTCTCTTATTTTTCTTGGACTCATATACACCCTTCGGATTAAGGGGAGATTTGTTGGAGTCTAATCCGTCAGGGTGGGAGACGAACAATCATCTTGGGAGTCTAAGAGATTCTTTGGAATACGAATCCAAAGGGTCACATATTATTGTATTTATATGTGCATATCTTAATGAAATGTATTGTGCTTTCACGCCATTCTATTTGTCTTTGTGTTTGTTATTTGGCTCTGTGTAAGCCAATCTGCTCATTTGCCCATTGGGAAACCTAACAAAAAGAATAAATTGTCTCCAAATACGATGAAGCAATTCTCCCAAGTACTTGATCAAAATCTATTGGATTTCAAGGGACACAACTAGATGAATAACTCTCTTCCTAAACTCTGTGGTAAACATTGCCCCAATGCCTACTAGAAATAATTCCATGCAATATGTTGGTTCTCATCATAGTTAACTATGTGAAATTGGGATTTAATAATGTCCTTGGAAACTTCCCAATTAGTCACTAATGGCTCATTTTCAAGTTCTTTTCCTATAGCATCACTCTCCCACCATGCCAAAGCATGACCTTCTAGATTCATTTGGGTAAATGAAAACCTCTATCTTCTAGTGAATTTTTGTACATTGAAGTACACCTCAATTTGTTGTAACCACTATTTCAATTTGGTGTCATATACTTATCCTAAATATGGTTTGATGTCCACCTTAGCCTATACATGGAAAGGTACTCTAGATATGATATGACTACATTATTACATATCTATCTTAGTTGTCTTTGGATTTAGTTCCTTTTTCATTTTATTGGAAATTGACTTCTCATCTATATGTATCAACTCCTTAATAGCTATGTTTCTCTTACCCTTTCTCACGTAGACACTTAGTGAATAGGCTTTTCATCTCTACTACTTCTTTCTCCAAAAGAAGCATCTGCAACTCAACACTACTAATCTCTAGAGTATCATCCTTGGCATAGTTTGAGTGTTCTTTCCCCTTCTTCCTCTATCAATAATAGGGTCAAACAACACCAACTCTCCTCCTCCTTGGATCCTCTCGAATCAAGTGAGAATCCATTGTCTAATTCCCTCCAAGGTAGGACTTGATCTTCTCTTATACCAATATGATCCATAAACGGTATCCCTATGGCCCATCCATTTCACCAACATGGATCCTTCTATGGAATGATATTTATTGGTGTCCTTGTTGTAGCTAGTGTTCTCACACCAGCTCGTGCAAAAGGGAACCTACTAAGGAATATTGAACCCTTAGTAGCAGTCTCAAAAGATAGATCATATGTGAGTGCAAATAAAAATAAAAAAAACTAATATAACTAATTGCTGCAGTAACATAATAAATAAACAGGAACCCATGAATGCAAACTTGATTTTGTAGGCTAGAGTTCAATAGGAATTTTGGCAGCATAAGGGTAGGAAGAGTGATTGATGGATGTGAAATAGGGGGCCTCCATCACCTTTTTATAGCAATTTTGGGTGGTGGAGTATGGACCCATGGTATTGGGAAACCACTAGTATTCGTTTGTGGTATTTTGAGTTTTCCCTCCTTTTTAATTTTATTTTGACTTTTTCCCCTTTTTCTTTTTCTTTTTTGGGGATTTTGACCCTTTTTATGGGATTTTAACCTTTTTTGAAGGACTTTCATTAATTAATGAGGGAAATAATTATTTTTTTCCCATTTGGTTACTAATTTAGGAGTTTTTGGAGGCCAAAAATGTAGGAAAAGGGGATAAATGGGTTATGTGACTAGGGGGATGAGCTAGGTGAACAATTTTTGGGTGTTAACACTTGAAATCCTTTTACAACATTGGGATCAGATGTTTTATTGCAATTTATTATATTTTCACACAATTGATGGATAAGATTCATTTAATGAGAGAAAAAATTCCACAATATACATAAATGATTATCACACTTGTCCAACCACAACACTTATGATATCTCTATATTGATAGTCAAGTTGTAATGTTCCTTAACACTTAAACTTGAAACACAAACTAGGTATACAAATATTATAAATTCATAAAACTAGATACAAGAGACAAATAAGATGAAATATGTAAAATATACTCTTGTATTATGAAAATCAAATGAAAGAAAGCAATTTTCACTTTCCTCCTAAGGTGGGGAGACCTTTCACTAAGAAAATCTCAAAATAAAGTAATAATCAACAAAGAAATTCATAGCCTCATAGATCTTTAAAATATTTTCAATAGTAAAACCCTAACTACTTGACCTCCCATCATTAATGAGTACCAACTACCTAGTGGGACTTATTTAACAAAGATGGCCAATTTACATTAAATAACTATCCACTACTATCTAATGGGCCTTATTAAAGAAAGATGGTTGCATGCATTATATGGATAACTACTAGTTAGCTTAAAGTAGAGAGGTTAGGGTAGGGCCTTAACATGTCCTTCCCCTTCAAAAGAAGCATTGTCCTCAAGGTTGAAGGTGAGGAAATTGTTGTGTAATAGTTGTTGTTTCCTGTGTGTCATCTTTTGGCTACATATCTTTCCACTAGATCAATACTTCTCAGACTATGTGTTTGCACAATTGACACTTTCTAGTATCCAATACTACTTCCAACTGGAGCCAAATGGAACCTTCTTCATCAAGTTCTAGTAAGTTGGTCCGCACCTTGCAATTCAATCCCACTACCTTCTTTAGACAAGACACATGAAATAATGGATGAATCTTGAAGTGGTTTAGAAGAGATAGCTTGTAGGCCACTTGTCCAATGCATTAGATGATTCCATAGGGTCAATGGAAATTTACTGATAGTTTCTAGTGGATATGATCTTTGAGTGATGTTTGTTTGTAATGTTCAAAGTGGATTGCTTGATCCCATTATACAAAGAACACTCTAAACAATGTTTGTCAGCTTGTTGTTTAATTCTATTTTGAGCCATAACCAAAGTTTCCTTGCGTGTAGAGAATGGCTTCTCTCATTCAAAGTGTTCTATCTACTACATTAGTTTTAGGGGTGCCTAGTAAATAGGAATCCACTTAAAAGGATTTTTGGCTATAGACAACTTCATATTGTGTCATTTTGGGAGCTCAATGATAAGCCTGTTATTGTACCACTATTCTATAAGGGGAAGCCATTATGCCCATTAATGCGGATTTTCAAAAGTGAAGCATTGCAAATAAGTTTATAGGAAATTGCTAACCACTTTTTTTTGACCATTTATTTAGGGATGATATGCAGTGCTCATGTTTAGATAGTATCCTAAAGTTTAAACAAATCTTACCAAAATTTTCTACTAAATGTGGGGTCCCAATTTGAGATCATGGAAGTGGGCATGCCATGTAACTTAAAAATGTGATATATTAAGACCCGGGAAACTGAGGAAGGGGTAAATGGGTTTGATGAGTCACAAAAATGATCATATGTAGAAATAAGTTTGACTACCACCATGATGATGTATTTTTTACCAACCCTTGGGAATTGTTGTCTAATTATTTAGTCACAAAAGTATAAACATATAATTAATTCATATAACGTCCCAAAAATAACTCTTATTATCCATAAACATCAATAAAATATTTGGACATAACAATCCATCCTAAATAAATGCATAAAGAAATACATCCCAATCAATGACACAAATATTATAGTGGGAAAACCTCTCCTCTTGATGCAAAAAAACCCACTTTCAATAATAGTTACAATGCTTACCTCAATATCAATATTTTTCTCTTCTTTATATCAACATAATCCCTTGAACAATCAAAATAGATCATCCTTTCCTCTCCTACCAAAAACTTAATATCAAGTATCTTCTACTTACAATTACATTTCAATCACTATGTATTCTTATGGTTTCATGTGTTAGTCATTTTAATGGCTACACAAGTAACTATGCTTGTATTGATTTATAATTAAAGGATATTTATCCACAAATAGGGGATTTTACCCCCAATTATTTTCCAAAGGTAGGGGATTTTATCCCCATAAAGAGACCCACTATAACTTCCATAGAAATTTCAGTCCATATATATGTTGGGATGGGTAGTTGCTGTAATGTGCTTGACATCTTGACTATCTTTCCCTTGTTTATTTGGAAAGTGTCAAAGGTTTCCTAACAAAATTATGGATGTTTATTTCCATGCCTCCCCAAAAGAATGAGCACTTATCTCTTTCATAAGTTTTATGAAAGCTAGAGTGATCCATTGTAGGTGTTGAATGTAATTCTCTAAGAACCGTTGTTTTAAGGAATAATTCTTTACCAAAACATTGTTCCCTTTATACCTCATTATATGTTGATACCATGCATATCCTTTAGGAGGTTTTGTATTTTCCTGAATTTTTTGGATGAGTTTAACTATAATTTCTATTTCCATCCATTCTCAATGGGGTTCCTCAATCCAACCAAGGAAAAAAGGGATTCATCCTCCTCAAATTACTTGGATAAATAATAAACCACCACATTTACTTTACCTTTATTATATATAATCTCATAATCATACCCTAGAATATTCGTGACCCACTTGGTGATGATAGCCTTTATTCTAAAAAATACTTTAGACTATGATGCTCAATATTGACCTATAAACACCTCCCTATGATATAAGGGCTCCAAGTCTCAACTAGATGAGTGGTTTCCATCTTTTATTTCTCATATGTGGATTTTCCCAAATTGGGTCAAACAACTGCTTACCAATGACTGCCAATGGGTTTCCTTATTGCATCAATACCACTCCAATGCCTTTAATCGAGGCATTACATTCCAAGGAAAAGTATTAGTTGAATATGGCTTTTCTAATACTAGAGTCACACACATGGAATCCTTTAGAGAAATGAATATTTGCTCAGTAGCCTTGCTCCCTACAAATACATTCTTTTTTAGCAATGAAATTAAGGGGTAATAATTTTTCCATAATTTTTCACAAACTTAATGTAGTAATCTATAATTCGTAAGAACCCACATAAGATCTTCAAAGTCTTAGGGTGGGGCCAATCTTACATAGCCGCAATTTTCTTGGGATCTACTCATACTCCATCTTGACTTACAATGTGACCCACTTATTCAACCTCTAAAGCTCAAAAATTAAATTTGAAAGATTCAATAATAATTGGTTCCACAATAGTTGCAAGGCTCAATTGACATGTTATACACAAGACTCCTATTTTTGTTGTAGATCAAGATATCATCTTATAATACTAGCACAAAATTGTGTAGGAAATGTCAAAAAATATTTTTCATGAGGTTTGAAAAGGTGGATGGAGAATTGACAAGGCCAAAGGGTTCACTAAAATCTCATAATGACCTTCATGTGTGCAGAAATGTGTCTTAGGTATGTCTATCTTTCATCCATATTTGGTAGCATCCAATGTGAAGGCCACGTTTACTAAAAAATTGGCACCATCAAATTCATGCAAGAGATCATTAATAACTCAGGTCAAAAAATTGTCCATGTTCAACTGATTGAGAGCCCAAAAATAAAGAAACATGCACCAAATTACTTCCTTATTTAATACTATGACCACCAATGAAGAGTAAGGGTTGGTACTAAGACATATGACTCTAGCTACCAATAACTCTTGAATTATATTTTCTAGTTCATTATTTTGTGCAAAAGGGTTCCTATAAGGACACACATTGGGTGGTTGGCTACCTAGAATTAGAGGAATACCATGGTTATGATCCCCACATGAAGGTGGTAAACCCTAGGGTGTTTCAAATGCATGCTATGTTTATAAAGGACCAACTACATAATTTAGGGTAAATCTCCTATTGGTGATGCCCACTATTGTCATGGCTTACTTGTGCCTCTTCTTGCTTGGTTTGCTTCGTAGGAGGTGTATCTTCCTAGTACTCATGGACCTTAAGAGAGATTCTTTCGCAGTTGTCTTCGTTTAGCATCGACTGAAATTTGGGCTTATTAGCCTTTTTCTTCTTATGTTGGCCTTTTTCCCGATGAAGGGCTTGCAGTTGGTTTCCTCTTAATTCCTGCATGTCCTTCTGACTGTCCTGTGCAGTTCCTTCTTCCTACTCAATAGGTGTGGGTGTGACTTCGTCCTTATCCTCATATTTCGTCTCTGCGGAGTTAGACTTGACATCCTCGGGGATGTCCACCTTCCATTCCGTTGGCCATTCTTCCATCATCTGTTCTATTTTATCAGCATCTAGCTGATAGAAGCCTGGATACCATAGATCGGTCTTTGTATCTGCCATGGGATTTATGTGCATAGTATGCATATCGACCATGAATCCCAGCTTCCCTTTGTATGCATTTGTCACCTGCTGTGAGATTCGCGGTGTTCACTGAATCACATCACATAGTTGCTCGTAATGTGTATAAAAAAGCTCATTAATTTTCCGTTGCCTAGAGGACTTCATGTTTTCCCATAAATTAGCGAAGTGTGTTCCCTGGCAATGCCCTAAGAAAACTAGAAGGCCTTGGTAGCCAGCCGGCTCTTTCCAACCAACGAAGGCAATTAGCACTAATATCCAAATGTAATGAAATGGACTTCCCTTGTCCTAAGTTTCTTGGACATCGTCTAAGAACTCGTTCAGCAGATACTACGCCCAGTTGTAAGGGGTGTTGTTCTTCGTTTGAGATGCGAGGAGGATTGCTGCGGACGACACCTCTGCTAGTCGGCATTTGTGCAGTATATTCCCTGTGAGGAGTTTAACTGTGAAGCGTGTAGCTTCATCATTGATATTGGTTGTAGGGAAGCCACGTTTTCCCCTGATCATGCCAAATTCTTCCGTCATTCTGGAGTCGAGTTCCTTGTCTTGTCCCTTTCCTACAAATGCTTTTGCGGGGTCTTTGCCTCTCTTATTAAGCATCGTGATGTAATATATCATATCGATATTTATATCAATTCTTTTGTCCTACCATAAATAGCCCAAGTGCGTGCAGGAAAGCAATGTGCGCACTACTGCATTAAGTTCTGGGCTCCTATCGAAATGTGGGATGCACAGTAGGTTAAGCAATTCGGATGGTTCAAGCACTTTGAGCCAATCCTGTACAAATAGAGTTTCGGCATCAAATTGGTCATCAACCTGGCGACGCATATATTGGTTCGGTTGAAATTGTTTGTACTTCTTTGGCTTGGACTGACCTCCTTCCAGCAAGTCATGATCTTTGAACTTGCATTCTTCCACTTTCCCTAGAAGGTCTCCTACAACCTTCGCCTGATTGGATATGGGCGGTAGCGGAATCTCATAAACGAAATTTTTCTCAAGGTTGAGAACTGGTGCATCATCCTGCCGAGGTGGGATATATTCATGCACGAGATGGATGGGTCGCTCTTGAGTTGTGAATGGTGTCTGTGCCTTTGCTGCCTTCAGCTCTTCTTGCTTTGTAGCCTAGTGCTTATCATTTTTCATCCATGGGACATGCCTTGCAGAGCTCCTATATGAGGTGCCTTTTTCCGCTACAGGTTTCTAGGCAGGTGCCGACATGACTCCCTTCAACCCCAACTGTTTGAATATATTTAACACTTCGTCAATGGTCACTGGTTCACTCATTCACTTGCAGAATGCTCGGCTTTCTAGTTGTTAAGGCTCTAAATTCACACACAGATGAGATAGAAACTCATGGTAAAACGCACAAGTGGTTAGCTGGTGGCTATTTATAGACCTTTCTAGTCTGGAACGTGCCAATTAATCTGTTAGTGGGACGTTCAATGTATTGTCCTTCGACCAGATCTCCCCTGTGATCTCGGTCTTTTCCACCAAGTATTAGCTCTGATTCGGTGATGTTTCTTTTAAATGTCGAATGCTACCGGTTCCGCTAGGCTGTTAAATTAGTTAAGTGAGTCATTAACTACCATCCTCCTGGCCGGATCTCGGTGAGATATCGATCACTTCACTCTTTATTATGCTCGAATGGCCAGATTTTCCTTTAATGCATGATTTTGTCGATGCCGCCATTTTGGATAACGACCCACTAACTGGCCAGCAATTGTGATGGTTACCCTTTTCCTTCGTGATGCGCTGGCGGTTCTGACAAAAGATTCTTGCGTGGCTATTTTGTGCATGTGTGCTTTTCCCATTTTAACTTCAGAGCTGCGCTTTCAACCCATGTTTTGCATCGCAGCTTCTGGTACTTCACAATTGTCCTATTCCCTTTGATTTGCGCGGTTGCATTTTGAACTTCACAACTACGCATTTCTACTTCTCCTTCTTTTGTTTTGTTTTCTCTTCTTTTTTTATCTACCCAGCTTCACTTTACTACTAGTGCTGCACGGTTTGTACATCCTTTCCATCGAACTTCGTGTATCGGACCAAAACTATTTACAGACTCTGCTCAATTTCTAGTGCCCAATTTCAACTGTACTTGACACTTAGAAATTTCATTTTGTTCTGATCACTGAGTGTTCTGCGAAGTAGGAATATCCCTGTAGCGTTTTAGTCTACTTCCATTCACTAGACCTGGTAAGTTGTCTCTGGCTAATGTGGCTAACTGTGCTGTGCCACCGTTAGTAACATGCATAACAGTATATGGGCCAGTCCAATGCATTTTAAATTTGCCAGGAAATTTCATGAACTTACTATCATATAGGAGGACAAGGTCTCCTACCTGGAATATTTTGTGTTTGATATGGCGATCATGCCATGCTTTTTCTCTGTCCTTTTGCACTTGCAGGTGAAAGCCTGCGATGAAGCGATCCTTAAGCTTGGTACAATGTACTCCATAGGAATCATAGCTTCCTATCCATAGACCAATCTAAAAGGTGTGTGTCTAGTCAACTTATTGCAAGTTGTTCTGTAAGCCCATAAGACAACTGGAATGCGCAGATCCCAATCATATCTGTTTGTATTGCATACTTTTGTCAGCGCATTCTCCAACACTTTGTTAAATGCCTCAACAGTTCCATTGGATTGTGGGTGGTACGGTGTACTCCTCTGATGGTAGATGTGGAACTCCTCGGTAATGGATTCAATAGTTATGTAAAAAAAGTGAGTCCCTTGATCACTCATTAATACTTTTGAGCATCCAAATCTGGTAAGGATGTTCTCGAAGATGAACTGCACAGTAGTAACTGCGCTACAGTCCTTCAGTGGTTTAGCTTCTGCCCATATGGTGAGATAATATGTCACGGTGATAATGTATCTCGCACCAGTTCTCTTTCGTGGTGGGTTAATAGGTCCTACAAAATCAATAGAAAATTTGTCAAATGCCTGTAAAGTCATTTGCGGTCTTAATGGCATTTCATCTCTTCACGATGGTTTCCCAGTCCTTTGGAAAACATCCCAACTCTGATAATGCTCCTTTGAATCTTTGTGTAGTGTTGGCCACCATAGCCCTACTCTTAATATCTTCTGTGTAGTGACTCTACCTGCGTAGTGACCTCCAAGACACCTGAATGTGCCTCGGACAATATAAATGGCTTCTCATTCTCTAACACACATCTTCGCAGCACTTCATCCAGTCCCAACTTGTATAACTACCCTGCGATGATAGCGAAGTCTGTTACTTCTTCTGCTGCGTAGTGAACTCTGTGGGTGCCAATACCGTAGTAAAAAATTCGATGATATCTTTGTAATAATCGTCTTCTATATGTATGGAAAACAACTGCACGTCAGGAAGATTGTCTTCAAGATCAGTGGGTTCTTTGCCTAACTCAATCCTTGAGAGATGGTCAGGTCCTAGGTTCTGTTTGCAAGAATTAACAATGATCTCAAAGTCATACTCTTGAAAAAGCAACAACCATCTGCATATTCTTCCCCCTAACACTAGCTTATTGACCAGATACTTTAAAGTTGAATGGTTAGTGTACATGGAGAAGTGCCCACCCAACAAATAGTGTCTGAATTTCTGGAGTGCGTAGACCATAACTAGACCTTCTCTTTCTGTGGTCGTGTAATTATTTTCGTCTAAAGATAGCTTTATGCTTGAAAACGCAATGGGGTGATCAATGCCCCCTTCACTTGGTTGAGCGAGAACAATGCCCAACGCTATAGATGAAGCATCAACATGTACGTGGAATGGCTTATTCCAATCCGGGAACACAAGGATCAACGCAATTACCATTTTCTCCTTAATGTGTCTAGTCCCTTGTCACAGTCTGCATTCCAGATGAACAACGCTTCTTTCTTCAGAAGTTTCTCCATTGGCGCGGTTATTTGCGCATAACCCTTGATGAATTTTCTGTAATATCCAGTATGTCCAAGCATTGTACGAAGTTGCTTAACTGAGTTAGGTGCAAGTAAATTCACAATCACTGCGATCTTCACAGGATCAACCATCAAAACTTGCTTGCACACAATGTGTCCCACTAGTATACCATAGGGTACACAGAAAATACATTTCTTCCAATTCAAAGAGATTTGATGTTGTATGCACATAGCTAACATCATTCATAGGTTTTCATAATGGTTCTTCAGTAAACCAAAAACAGTCCAATCATCAAAATAGACTTCTAAGAACTTATGGTAAAGTCCTTGAATGCAACCACAACAACTATGGAAAATATAGCAGGTGCATTCTTCAATCCAAATGGCATAACTATATACTGATATGATCCCCATTCAGTGGCAAAAGTGGTCTTATGCCTATCTGTTGAATCTATTCTAATCTGATGGTAGCCAGAGAATCCATCAATGAATGAGTAGGCCTCATTTCCTCCAACATTGTCCAATACTTCATCTATAAATGGAGTAGGAAATGGGTCATGTAGCGAAGCATCATTCAACTTCCTCAGATCTATGCAGATTCTTATTTATCCTTTTGTCTTCTTGTCCTGGATAACCATAGGGCTTATCCACTCAGATTTTTCAACTAGCTCAATGATCCCTGCATCAAGCATCTTGTCGATTTCTTCCTTGACTCGTTCTTTATATCTAGGATTCAATCAATAAGGCCTCTGTCTAATAAGCTTTGTGCCTGGCTTGAGAGGTATCTTCATCACTCCCAAGTCGCCCAAAATGACTTTCATTTCGGCGAACTTCATTGGAAATAAATCCTGATATTCATGTAGAAGGCCGGTGATCTGCTCGTCCGTTTCATCATCCCAGTAGTCTCCAATAGATGTGAACTTTGGCTCTTTACTTGTGCCAATGTTAACCAACCTTGTTTTTACAGGGCCGATCATGTCTGAAATTTCTAATGGAG
Organism: Larix kaempferi; assembly: GCA_027924585.1. Lineage (NCBI taxonomy): Eukaryota > Viridiplantae > Streptophyta > Pinopsida > Pinales > Pinaceae > Larix > Larix kaempferi. The sequence goes on from BSBM01000008.1 coordinate 13,776,924, forward strand.
GTCCCTTTACATCGGGCGCTCCCTCTGATTTAGTTATATTGACATTGCGCAGATCCTCCTCATTACTTTCCTCTGTATCTTCTTCATATTCAGCGAGGTGATGACACTCAAGGGCATGTTCTATCGTTCTTTCCCATTCTAGCTATAGGTTCACAGGTACCTTTACATCTTCCATTATCTTGTCTTTGATGGCCTCTAATGCCTCGTTTGTACTTGGTCGTTCTTCTCTGAATATCCTTTCTTTGATGACCTGCAGAGCCTCATTTATGCTTATACAGTCATCTTCAAAATTGAAGGTTCTCTCGAAGTTCGCAGTTAAAATAGACCAATTTGCGGTTCCTCTGCGAAGTTATTCATCTGTGTACCAATTCTTTGGAATATGCTCTAGTGTGTGCACAAACAGATGAACCCATTCTGTCTGTTGTCTGTTTATCCATGCTTGTGAACAAGTCTCTATGTGATCCCTCGGATCTGTTTGTCCATTATACTTTACCATGGTCAACGCAACTTTCACTATCAATCTGATTTGCATCATGTGCTTGCACTGATCCCATGTGGTCAAAGTGTTCTTATGTACAGCCCACCATCTAGAAGGTGTAGCGTGGAGTGTTGTATCCAACGCTGGTATGTGATGTTAAGCTGGAATTGATACAGTATATTCTTGCAAAAATGTATAGACGTTAGTTGAACCATCATAAGTGGGGATTGGAATTACCTCGGTTCCAATCCAGCGCAGTGATTTGGTGATCTGCGTGCATCTTCTTGCAGATACTTCATGCAATCGGCCTTGCCAATTCTCTAGTCCTGCGTCGGAGTCTGATACGCAAGAGATGTCGCAGCGCCAACTAAGTGTTCCATCAGCCGTAGGATTGATGTAGTCGGCGTGGTTTGCTCTCATCTTATAGATGTGATCTAGATCATGAGCTCTACATTCTTCTCTGATCGGCTTAGTGTATCTCGGTCCTTGTGAAGGATCCAAGGCTGCGATGACCTTGATATACACCCCTTCAAATATCATCTATTTTTTCTTCAAGTCGATGATCGCGAGGTTATCCATCGCCCAGTCTATCACCAATAATGATGGATATGGGTTGTTGTCATCGATGATCTCAATAACCTCGAAGTTTGTTGAAGTGCTTACTCTGTCGATATCCACAAGAACATTTGCTAGCCTTCCAAAGAGTATAAGTTTCTGCTGGTTGGATAATCTCAACTGTATGGGTGACCATGACAACTTTGGTTTCCCCATCTGTATTTATGTCTACTTGGTCAAGACATTTACTTCAGATCCTAAATCAAGGATGATCTCATCCATCTCAGAATCTCCAATTTGTGCACTTAGCCTCATTTCTTGGCATGTTCTCTTATGGATTTTGATGTGGTGAACTGCGCTATGAGCATTACTCGTGCAACTGCGTTGCTCATAGTGGTTCAACAAATTTTGTATTTCCACCAAAGCATCTTCACTCTTCAACAGCTTCATACAACTCTGTAGAAACTGCACAACAAAAGTCCATGTTTCTGCTGTGGTACTCGTTTGATCATACGCTACTGGCATATCCTTCATTTGTGTCGTTTTACTTCGCAATGGGATTCTTAGACTTACAGGTGTTGGTTCTTTGAAAGTTTCCCTTGCTTCTGCGAAGGCTTCCTTGTTTCTTTCTAGATTGAGAGCAGGTGCTTTCCTAGTTTCCTTTCTAATCCAGACCCCATCAGTAGGTGTTTTCTTAGTGTGGTGCTCTCCAGAAGTCGAAGCTTATGGTTCTTTATCTTTTCCTGTCATAGTGCCACTTCGTGTCACAACATTGACGTTTGGATCCCTTTTCTTTGTTGCGATCATCTGAACGTTTGGGTTCTGTGGTTCTTGTCTTCTTTCTTTCATTTTTGCTTGTAGCATTGGGCATGCTTCAATAACATGGTCAAAATATTTACAGTATCTACATGTAGTATTAGGGTTTGTACAGTCTTTGGAAATATGGCCAAGCTAAGTTCAGTTATAACAAATCATCTGACCTCTTCCTCTTCCTTGTCCTTGTCCTTGTCTGCTGTTTCTTCCTGTTCCGCGAAATCCACCATGGCCTATATATGTGCCTTGATCATACTATGCATTATCATGGTGTTGGGGCGTTTCTTCTTGAACTCTATACACATCGTGATTCCTTTCTATCATCAGGTCGTATGCTCTACAGTTGGAGTCATCATGCCCAACTGATTTACATAAATTGCAGTACAAATTCTTAGGTGTTCTCACATATTTCTGGATTAAGTAACAATCCTCTATTCGATGTCCTCTACATCGACAAATTTCACACCATGGTCCTTGTTGTTGATTTAGTGGATTTGGTGCTCCACTATCGATGTAGTCTTTTAAAACTGGACAGTTTTCTTTCAAGTGTCCCTCTGCTCTACATTTTGTACACCATATCTCTTCTCTAACTTCCTTTCCTTTCTTAATGTCCTGGAGTTGTAACGTTAAGGTTGCTAACTGGTTTTGTATCTAGATCATTCTTTGACTTGTTTCTCCTATCGGCGAAGCTTCTAGTTTCATCGCAATCTATAAGGCTTCTACCTGCGACGCAACCTTCTATTGCAGCAATGGCAGTCTTATATGAGGAAACAACGCGGCTATGAACCACTCTTGGTGTTGTTGCGATGCAATGTCAAAGATTACTTGGTCTAATAATGCTTTAAACTTCAAGTCAAATTCCCATACTAACTCAGTTGTTTTCTGCTTAATTTATTTTAGCTTTGTTATACATTGTGATTCAGATTTTGGTTTCTTGAACTCTCTTAAGAGGGAAGCCTTGATATCCGGTAGGGTTCTATTCTGTCCGACATAATATTTCATGAACCAAGTTAATGCTCTATCTCTGAACGTAGTGATGAGCTGTGCGTGCTTAACAACATCATCCTGGACTTGTTTGATTCTCCACACAGCTTCACATAGAAACCAATGTTGCTCAGGGTCTTCTAGACCCGTACCTTTAAATATCAACAGTTTTATGTCGTCAGTCATTCTCCTTCTAGGTGGTACAATGTTCTGCGCATTATTCTGAGTGGTTTTAGGGATGTTACTGCGCAGAATGTTCTGAGTACTCAAATCTTCGATGAACTACTAGTATTGATGCTCTAAGGATTGGGAATATTAACAACTGGTGGATTCTGTGGAATAGGAGGCGCAGTATTGGCAACTAGAGGGTTCTGAGGAGTAATGGGCTGATAGGTAGCTGATGGAGGTGTTGTTTGGCTATCAATCTAAGCTTTGAACTCAGTTTCTACGTGGATTTCATGTTCTTTAAGGTTGTTTTCTATACTAACCTTATATCTTTTACCACTTCTTAAGATATGAGTTTCTTCTTATGTATCACTGTAAGTATTATCGACCATTACAGACTCAAAATAACTATGAATCTTACTGTATTCTTAAAACTCATTTTTCAGCTAACAACATTTTGATATATAAACTCAGATTGTTGAGGTACTTACCTCTGAAACCTTTGAAGAACTTTGCTTATGCTGCGCTGTAGGACTTCAATGTGTCCATAGCGAACTCTGTCACGAATCCTTCTAGAATACTTTCAACCCAAAAGTCAACTGCTCGCAAGAGTGGAATATCTACTGCTTTAAGCCTCTGAATAAGCTCTGGGTTCCACTCAGTATGTGCTCCTTCTTGGAAACAGTTCTTTCACTCCGCGAGTCTTGAAAACCACTCATGCAACTCATTTCCAAAGGTTGCGAAGAAAATTTCATGAATATCCTTCCATAGGTATTTCTGTAACCACTCTACGTCAGAGAGATGCGGATGTCTATTCTCCTTTCTGTCAAAATCTCTTTCTATCTTGTCCACCTAGTTCCATATTTTTGTTTTCTAAGGATTCCAATTTTCAGTGCTCATCACCAGTTGAAGCGTGGAAACGTAACCATTTGTTGGCTCTAGATATGTTCTTTAAGCTTTAGTTGATAGACCCAGGTTCTGCATGGTTCAGGGAACCAACAAAACCCCTTTTCACCGGTCCTTTTGGCAACAGTCTGCAAGCAGACTGAGGTCTCACCTGAGGCAAAGTTATGGGGAGGTTGCGGAATCAGGTTTCCACAACCAGGTGATGCGTGCTTCAACAGAATGGTGGACATCGTGAAGTTCACTTACTTCGCGGTTAATGCTTATGTTATCGCGCATCCACAGACTGCACGATGCGAGAGGGTCGCTTAACAATAGGATAGCGCAACTGAAGACTGTGCTTCCTCTTCAACACTTAGGAAACTTTGCCAAAATTTTACTTAGTGCAAAATGACGCATTCAACAGCATAATAGAATGCAAACCTTGCAAACATATACAATAAGACGGACTACAAAGTAACATCGCACTTCCAATGTTGCGCTTCAGGGAATCACACTATACAGACTCCGCTGGTTTAAGTGCTTACCCGACCAACTTATGCATTCATATGACTTAGAAATACTTGTGCATTCAACACTCATTCACACATCTTGATACTTAACATATTATTCCCATCATTTATCCTTATGGCGAATACATATAAAAGCAAGAACACATGAACTCATAAACAAGATCTCAACCATTCAACATAAGCAAATACGCAGATACAAACACATAATCAATCACATAACACAAGGAATTAACGTGGTTCACCCCCAGGATGGGAGCTACGTCTACAAGAACTGTTGTTATATTATCAATGGGAAGGGTACAACAGCTCTAGTCTGCGCACACAGCTGCAGACTCTCTTATCTTTTCAGTAGGTCTCTGCACACATAGCTGCAAATCCTTTTTACAATAGCTCATCCTCTCAACAGAGATCGATATTCAACATACCTCAACAAAAATCTAACCCTTTCCTTTACAAAAATGTGCCCTTTTAAAGATCGTTCCCTTAGTTCACATCTGTTACAATCATGGTAGGCCAAAACCCTAAGGTTCCCCAAAACTGGTGCGGTTACCCACCACCCTGCCTGTCACCATCGACAGCTTTCCCCGCTTGCTTCAGGTTGCCTTGTTGGGCCACTCGTGGCTCACGCGCCCTTTTGACAGCCGCAGTCATCATAAAATGGTTACAACCGCATCTTGGCCTATCGCTTTCTGCCCCTTTTTCCTTGTTGTCGTCGTCAACCCGTGGCTTATCCTCTAAGGCTTGTTGCCACTCTCTTTGACAGGTCGCTTTCCTTTATCTCCACTCTGCTCCTTACCCAAAAATCGGGAATCCTGGAGTCGCTTACCCAAAACTAGTCACTTTCATAGCTCGACCTTCCCTTATACTCTTTACTAAAAATAGCTAATGCACTAGCATTGCACATCAACATGGCTTCGCATCTCTGACTACACAATCCAAACTATGCACTCCATAAAATTGTGTCATCTGACTTCGCAGCCCAAACTGTGCACTAGCCAAAATTGTACTTCTTCAAAAGTGTGCCAACTTGGGCCATGCCTAACACTTCCGCAGCTGCAAAGTGTCTTCTTCTCAGGTTAGCTCTGATTCCATGTTAGTTTTTCACAATTTAATTCAAGATTAATCTAGGATCTTACTGAGAGAATAACAAGCACAACATTTAAACACAAGAGACAAGAGACACAAAGTTTTCCCTCGGGGAAACCATAAAGGAGAAAACCCCGCAACTTCCTCAGAGATAGAATGAGCAACAATACAATGGCAGAAATATAAACCCCAAAAGTAGAAATGGTCCTTAGCAGCTTCTCTCTTCTCCACTTGTGCAAACTTGTCCTTCTCCCCACTAATGCGAACTTGATGAGTGAGTGAATGAGCAAATAGAGAGGAGCATCTTCTCTATTTATACTTTTACTTTCACTTGACCTTAACCCCAAACAAGTCGGCCCCTAGGTGTAATTGACTGGGCCGACTTCTCTAGGAGAGTCTAATAACCCAATGATGACTCAACTCTGGGGTCTAAAGTCCCGACATACAATGGAGGGTTAACCTCAAAGACTTTACATGACTCAAGTACAATAATGACTCTCCCGAATGAAGGAATAAACATCTCTATCGGAGGTACAATAATAAAATACAAATACAACATAAAATATACAAGTGAATATCTTCTGAAGTTACAATTACATTAACATACCCCTAACACCCAATCTCTCTCTCTCTCTCTCTCTCTCTATAAACCACCAATCTCTCTCTATAAACCCCTAACCTGAAATATTTCTCTCTCTCAATCTCTCCTTGTCTCTAAACCACTAAGCCCCAATATCTCTCTCTCTAAACCCATAACCACCAATCTCTCTCTCTCTCTAAACACCTACTCTCCAATATCTCTCTCTCTAAACCCCCAACCACTAATCTCTTTCTATCTCTCTCTATAAACCCCTAACATTCTCTCTCTCTCTCTCTCTCTCTCTCTCTCTAGACCTCAAACCACTAATATCTCACTTTCTCGCTCTCCAAAATCCTGACATCTAGTCTCTCTCTATCTCTCTCTCACTCTCTCACTCTCTAAACACCTAACCACGAATTTCTCTCTCCCTCCCTCTAAACCACAAATCTCTAATCTCTCTCTCTCTCTCTCTCTCTCTCTCTCTCTCTAAGCTCCTAACCACCAATCTCTCCCTTTCTCTCCCTCTTTTTCTCTAAACCCATAACCTCCATTCTCTCTCTCTAAACCTGTAACCCCCAATACCTCTAATTTTAATCTCTCTCTCTCTCTAAACCTCTATCCTCCAATCTCTCTTTCTCTCTCTGAATGCCTAACCCTCATTTTCTCTCTCTAAACACGTAACCCCCAATCCCTTAATGTTTCTCCCGAAACCCATAACCACCAATTTATTTCCCTCTCACTCTCTTGAATCCCCTAACCCCCAATCCCTCTCTCTCTCTCTCTCTATGTATGTCTCTATAATCCCCCAACCTCCAATCTCTCTCTCTTTCTCTCTCTCTCTCTCTCTAAACCCCTAACCCCCAACCTTTATCTCACTAAACCCATAACCTCGAATCTCTCTCTCTCTCTAAACTGGATATGGGTTATAGGTTTTAAGGGTTGGGTGTTTGATGATAGAGTTTAGAGTTTATGAGAATTAGAGGTAATAAGGGTTAGGGGTTAATTTTTATTTGACTAGACACTTTAGAGGTTAGGATTAGGTGGTTAGGATTATATGGGTTAAGGGATATTTAAGTGTTAAGGAATGGGGGATATATCATTATGTGTTAGGATTTAGGAGTTTTAGGGGCTATACTAGTTTAGGATTATAGTGGGCCAAGAGTTATAATGGTTAGTTGTACTAGGGACTAGGGATTGCAATGGCTAGAGACTAATGGTCAAGGGTTTGGGGATTGAGATATAGGGGTCATGGATTTATGGTTATAAGGATGAAGATTTATATGTACAAGAGGATAATGCGAGTTAGTGATTTTGTGTAATAATATATACATATTATAGGATTTGTGGGTTACAAGGGTTACTATATAAGGATTATAATGATTAGGGGTTATAGGGTATATTGGTGATAAGGGTTAGATGTCAATGGTTATAGGGGTTACATTCCTATTATCATTAGTATCACTACTCATAATGGAGGATATGCTTGAAAGCTCGTGTGTAGTGGACTAAGGCATTGTTCTTAAACTTGGATGATTACATTCTTATTTTAGGGATTAAAGCCAAGGTTCCATCCCTCAACCATGTATAGGTACCAAACACCCATACCTAGAATCTAAGACATTAGAATGGCCACACCCATATTCATACTTGGAATCAAGGCTAGCCTCAGGAAATCCTATGTCATGGCTTTAGTTGTTATTCATGGAAATGAATGACTAAATCTCCTAACCCTTGTGGTTAAGGAGAGAAGAGAGGGGTGAGGGAGGGAGGATGGATTGGACAGAGTGGAAGAGAGGTGGGGGGATTTGGTGAATAGGAAGAGAGGGGGGGTTTAGGGAGAGATAGAAAAAAAATGAAGGTGTCAAAATGAACGTGTGGGCACATCTATGTATGCATGCATTCACACGCACACATGTTTAGATTCTTTTTTTTTGCTCCCTTCCAGGTTTGGTACTAGCTTCGGATTTCCAAACCTTGAGGCTCGGTCTGAGTTATGACAAAACACACCAATTTCTATAACTTCATGTTTTTCACACTTAGTTCTGCATATGCTTCAGTTGTGCACTACTGATGAAATTACACGCACTTGTCAAGCTCTGTGTGCAGATTCTAACTATATATTTTTTGAAAAGATCATTATTGTTTTCTATTTTTAATTCATTTTTAAGTGCACTCATGTCTAATTTGTAAAAAACATAGGTCGTTTATTTGGGCTATAACTTTTGATTGGCTTACATATTTCGAAAATAGAAAAGAACCCACACAAGAGTACAAGAATACCTACGAGCTAAAAAAAAGTTGATTGATTATGTTAAGACAATGATATGGTCGACCAACGCTCGATCATGTCTTTTTAAGGCTTCATTGAATTTCGTAATTTAAAAAAAATATAAAATTAACTTTTAAAATTTTGAAAAAATAGTCCTGCACAAGATCCGTGTATTGCCTACGCCTCTACATATTTGTTTCCTCATAATTTGAAAATTTACATAACAAACTGGTGGACCAATGAGAACATATGCATTATGTTTTAGAGAAAAATAACATATCAATCTTAAAATAATGACATTTTGGGCTAGTTATACCACTTTTCCATAAATAAAAGTATATATTCCGGAAGGTGATCCGATTTTCTACATTTCATATTTTTACATCTAATTTTAAAAAAAATTGTAGGTACCTCTAATAATTCATTTTAGTGATCAGATTTCTATTTTTCTAACATGCCATTGCAACTAATGTGTCATAAGTGGGTATCATTACCTTACACCAGCACATCAATGTGTGTTTTTTTTCAGGATTCTAGAATACACTCCCTTGATATAAGAAAGAAAGATTTTCTTAAGTTGAATACTATTCCTTTGTTTATTAGCCCTTCTTGCCTTAGCTATAATTTTATTAAATTAGATTTCACTATATCTATTCATTCTAAATGTATTAGCCAAATGATTCAACTTTTGTAAATATGCTCTTAGCATAGGTTACTAAGGTGTTGATCATTCTTAGATTTTTGGATAGTAAATGACATGAATTGGCATGCATATATCTCTCAATGAGTATGAGCTTTATGTACACTTATGTGTTAAAGTGCTATCCTCCCTTAAATCCCTTTTACTAATAAGGGATGTTGTTTTTCTCTTGAATTTTATGTTATCATTATTTAGGTGATGTCACATTTCATATTTTCATTTTTTATTTAAATATTTAAAAAATAATAATAGAAACATATAAAAAATATACAAATTTATTAATTATATATATATATATATATATATATATAATTAATTAATTAATTAATTTAATATATTTTTGAAAGAGATATAGTTTGAAGATAAATATTTTATAGGTTATGATAATTACATTTTTTTTTCAGCCAAAAAAAACCATACTATTCTATTCATAAATGAATTAAATAGTACAAATGTTCATAAGTCTGAGTAAAAGATTTATCATACAGTCCAAAATAACCCAAACTATATGCCTCTTGACTTTCATCATACTACATAATTTCAAAAACCATTCCCAAAAAACCTTAGTAAAGTTTAACCTTACAATCATCAAAAAAGATCTCGAGTGATCCAATCAAATATCATAGAATCAAAAAGTGCTCCTCCCAACAAATATCACCTTTCGCTCCTGAATATGCTTCCTTGGAGAGAGTATCAGCCATGGAGTTAAACTATCTATAAATGTGTTCTAGTGAAATATGCTCAAAATCCACATCAGAGAGACCAAATAAATATACAACTCTGAGGACACACCAAAGACCAAGAATCTCAACTTTCATATTGATGCCTTGACCACACTTCAGCTTCAAAGTAAAATAATGATCCATATTAATGTAAATGACTCTGCCAAAAGCACATTTACCACCAGTAACTCTGCACCATCGAAAAAAATCATAGCTTTATAATGTGAACATATGAACACTACTCTTAAATCATCTTTACTACACATTTAAAAGACCATTCAATAATTACATTAGATATTATAGTAAACATTATTTATTATTAAAAATTCAAAAAATATTTTAATAAAAATTTGTCATTAAATCATTAGTTTAAAAAATATTAAAATTAAATTTAAATTTTGAAAAAAAAAAAACTTAATCAAACCCTTCATTTACCAAGAAACCCTTTTCTAACATTTGATGTTAGCAGCTCATTAAGGGAACAAAGCCTTCTTAAGGTTTCATACAATAAGTACTTCTTATATTTCCATGACGTGTCGTTAAATGTTAAAAATAATTATTGTTATCGATCGAACTCCAGATATCCACACACAGCACTCAGCTCTGCAGCTCATCACATGTCCATGCCGAAGTGATTGGCACGTGACATGGGATTGTTCACCTACATTGTTTATCGACGAAATCTTATCTTTAAAGTAAAATGATAAATTTGCATTGTCGGAGGAATCCATGGCATACGCAGGGATAGGTTGCGTTTAATTTGCTCGTTCAGGTTTGCTTCGTCACTCACAGCTCAGTCTGTCTGTGTGAAGCTGGTCACGTTCTACAAAGCCAAAGATATTGGCGTGTCGAATGGCAGATACTACGCCTGCCTCATCCCACTTCAGTTCTGAATTCTCTCATCTATAAATAAACAATGATGGATCGGTGAATACCGTAATTCGATTGCAGCTAGTTCATATTTGTAATCCAAGAATATGGCTGGGTGCATCTACAGGAATTTGTTCGTCAATCTCCCTGCAATTCTATTCATCCTTTCAGGTTTGTCCTTTCAATTATATATTATTGCTGAACATCCAAGTTGCAGAGATTCTGTTACATTATATTGGGTATCAAACAATTCTAAACGTATGTATGTATTGCTACAGGTCTGATACTGGCTACAGAACTAGAGCTGTACTCGGTTCATGCTGCAGAAGTAGCGAAGGGGGTGGTAACTCGGGGTCCTGTGGTGGGGAAAGGTAATTTCATATTTCACTGGATGATTGATTGTTGTGTTTTTCGTTATGGAATGGAATTGAATTATCTCATGTGATTGGCAGTGTGTCCGTTGTTTTGCTATGAGGATGTGATATACTCAACTTGCAGACATGGGAAGAGATTGAAGCACGCAAAGAAAGTGCTGAAATCGTATTGCAATTGCTGCCTTTTGAAAACAGACTATCCTTATGCCAAAGGATGCAAATTGCATCTCAGAACTGGAAAGGTCGTCCGTTGTTAATGAAATAGATAAATCCACTTAATAAAAACTCATGAATAAGATCTATGGAACTGTGAAGTGTCTGGCAGCTGGAGTCCGGTTATTGTCTTTATTTTACTTGAGCTTGTGTGAGAATCGTGCCAAGGCTTTCCTTGTTTAGAAGAAAGTGTGCAAGGCGTCTCTGTGACAGTGATTATTATATAGATTATATGCATTTCTCCAGTGATGTTTTACAGTCCAAAATTAGGTTGGAATTCGACGTGTAAGCTTTGGTTTTGTCCATCTCTCAAACAGAGTAAAAGTAAAGCTGTTGATCCGACGATATTTGAATAATGTCTTATTGTTAGTGTGTTGTGTTTATTGTTCATACAAGTAAGAACTACATTAATATAATAATATTAATGTGTTCTGTTCACTGTTTATTAGTTATAAGTAATAACTACATTACTCCTTTATGTTTTCTACTGTTTTTGTACAACTGCGGTACTGTTTTCTGTTTTTGCCTAAAGGGCTCTAGCTTACTCAATTTTTTTATAATATCAGTGTTTTGTTTACTGATCTCATTTTTTTATAGGATCATTATTTTGTTTACTGATCTCATTTTTTATAGGATTATTTACTGATCAGCTTTGAATTTGATTGTATAGAACAGTGTTATACTTTTTTATTCTAATAGAGTATCAAAATATATTTTTTTCCTCTAAAAAAATAATTATATTAATAATATTAATATATATAATAAGAAAAATAAATATTAATGAAATAGATTGATCAATCTAAAATTTGATCATTTCAATAAATGAATTGTCTTAAATTGTTATTAACATATCACATTTTGTAAATTAATCTATCTTTAGTTTACTCTTTTCATATATATATATATGACTGTTTATATATATATATATATATATATGACTGTTTATATATATATATATATATATAATTTGTTTTAAAGGATTCCGAGTAGTGCATACTGTGTAAAAGTAATCTGGAAACTTTTTGGCATCTTCTTGGCATCTATTTATGGAGTGTTCCTTTACCTTGGAACTTTGGGAACAAATTTATCAGAATTTGGATATAAAGGCTACATGGGGAAGTCAAAATATTGCTCAATCTTTGCAACAATGGAGGTTGGAGTGTAAAGAACATAAGACCCTTCCTATTTTCATATGTTGGGTGGTCTGGGGCATTAGAAATAAGGCTATTTTTGAAGATACTAGACCATACCTGGAAAATTCATCCAAAATTGTTATCAGTCATTATCTGAATTTTCAAAAAGAGGAGAAGCCCAGGATTCATAGAAACATTGGGCAGTTTGATTTTGTGGTTACAGATCCAGTTCTTTTTTTTGATGGTGCTGCTAATATGGGGGAGTGTGGTGTTAGTGGGTTAATTTTTCTCAATCAGGAGCACTACTTCACACTTAAGATGAAATGTGGACGTGGTACCAACATGAAAGCTGAACTTTTGGCTTTATGGAGTGTTGCAAAAGTGGCTAATAGTTTTGGGCTGATGAATGTTAAGATATTTGGCGATTCTCGTGTGACTATAAAGTGGGCTAAGGGGGGGTTTGATCTCAATGTATTAAATTTGGCTTCTTGGTGTGAAAGAACAAAGATGGAACTTCATAAGCCAGGAGTGGTCACTTTGGAACATATTTTTAGAGAACATAATGTGCAAGATGACCAACTTTCTAAACAGGCATTGGAGGGTGATGATGCATATTTATTTTGGGAAGAAATATTTGAGAGTTAGCTGATTGACTCTGGCAGCTGTTACTTTCTTGGTTGATACTTGGTTGATCCTGATGGTTTTGTGTTAAATTTTTTGGACAATTTGTGTAACTATTTTTGAGTTTAAGGACATTATATGTCTGATTTTGGCTTTCTCTGTATATTTTGTTCTTACCAAAAATACTCTGAGATGTGGGAGGTGGAATTTGGACAGTAGAAATACTGAGATCATGTACTATTTGATTCAAGTTTGAATATCAATGGTATGCTTTTTTTTAGGGAAAAAACATATCACATCTTGTAAATCAATCTATCTTTTGTCTTAAGTTATTATTAACATATCACATTTTGTAAATCAATCCATTAGTTTACTGTTTTCATATATATATATATATATATTGTTTTAAAGGATTCTTAAGTTATTATTAATATATCACATTTTGTAAATCAATCCATCTTTAGTTTACTGTTTTCATATATATATATATGACCATTTTCATATATATATAATGTTTTAAAAGATTTTTTTAATTATAATGTTTTTTTAAAATATAATGTTTCAAAATAAAATGGTAATTTGAAATTAAGAGGCATATATGATGATATTAACATAAATCATATTATATTATTAACATAGATTATATTATTATTATTAACATAAATTATATTATTATTATTTTTAAATGAGTTTGATATATAAGAAAATAATGTTTTTATGATTAAAATAATTACTTTGATTTTTAATTTATAAAATTAATGTTTTTATTGTTAAAATATTTTGATTATAATTTAAGATTGTACAATGTTAATATCTAATATATATGATGATATTTAAGAGATGAGTATATACCTTTTTCGAGGTAGGCTATCAATGTGTTTTTTATATCAGACCGTGAAAAGTACAATAATATTGGATTTCCGTCTATACATGCATTTACAGCTAGATCTCGCTGAAAATTTTCTATAGTTTAAGGGAAATGCCTTCACATGTTGCATTCCCTGCACCTTTATACTTGGCCCTTGTTGAAGATGACACAATTGCATGCATGTGTTTACGGCGAGATCTCGCTGGAAAATTTCTATAGTTTAAGGAAAATGCCTTCACATTTTGCATTCCCTGCACCTTTATACTTGGCCCTGGTTGAAGATGACACAATTACATGTTATATTCAACCTCCATTGAATATAAGATAAATGCATGTTGCTTCTTTCCACTCCAACTTACACTAGTTAAACCATAATTGAAACAAATCCAGATCTGCACTTCCTATCATCCCTGCATTCAACCTAATCAAAGTATGTGTATCCAACTAAGTCAAAATTGTTATTATGCTATGAAAATTATCCCTAAATCGTGGTTCATTTAAGCTACCTTGAATATGCAATATACCTAGATAGTGTGTTAATTGAATAACATCTATCAAGTCTATTAATGGTTAAATAAATCAATCTTCCTAGAAGCTCTCTATAAAAAGGTCTCTCATGCTTTCTGCCTTTCTTTCATTCTTTGTAAACGTCATTTGCGAAGCTATTGGTGTGTTGTAAACATTATAGTCTTACGTTCTAAATTTATTGATCAAGTACATGGTATACTTTGAGTAAGACAAGATAATTCCTTTTGACTAATATATGAAAATTCCTCTTAACTTGTTACATACTTCCGTACCAAGATAATGATGCAACGCTGCAATGTTAAACATCTCATAGGATTGTTATATGGCTTACTTCATATCTTTGATATTAGCTTCAACATTACTTGTCGAAATTAAATATTCAACATATAAAATGATTAGTTATAACCCTCCACTTGCGATGGTCTTCACAAATTATTTGGATCTGTATCAAATGTTAAGCGTTTTGTTTTTCTAGCATTCTCATCAATCTATGGAGAGCATGCTTCAATCCATACAATGTCTTTTGGTAGTTTATAGATAGGGCTCTCCTTACTAAGATCCACAAATTTAGGTGGTTGGTTTATGAAAAAATTATCATTTATCTGTTCATTTGGAAAATAACTATTAACATTTATATGGTAAAAAATCCATTTATATAATGTTGTGAAAAAATCATTTATATAATATTACACTGGTTAGCACTTTTTTTTTGTTTTTATCTTAATTATTGATGCATAAGCTTGATCATAATTAATTCCTTCCTTTTATACATAGCTTTGTTAATAGTACCATTAAGTTAGTACTTTTTTTTCAACCTGAAAAAAACTATAACTTGATATTTCAAGTTGAATCAAAGTTATAATAACAAATGTACATAATATACATCCAACCAAGATCCAAGTTTTGTTCATCTCAATAGAATCAATTTTAAACTATGTAACATATCTCCGCTTCCTCATAGGCCTATGGTTCATGTGTACTAGGAACTTCAATGATTAGTGCATATTGACTAAGGGTGAATTCAAATAGTTGCTTCTTTGGAGCTCCACTTTACTCTACTATACACTTTTGTAACTTCTAATTCTCTTATAGTTTTTACTCCATCAAAATTTTTATATTTTGTGTCAAGTGTCTTCACCAACCATTTAGGTGTCAAGATGATTTTTTACTCTTTGACTCAAAATTAGGAAATTATGGGTTTTTGCTAGTATCAACAACAATGATATGTTATGTATCAAAGGTTTTCTTATATTCTATCATTTATGCATGCTTTATTAGATAATACACTTAACTTGTTTATGAGTGTTTGCTCCATCAAATAATACACTTCTCTTGTTTATGAGTGTTTTCCCATTAGATAATACACTTTGCTTGTTATGAGTGTTTGATCCTCTAAGTCCCACAATTAATATGCATTCAATTATTCCGTATATCCAAAAAACAAATACTTGCATTCTCTATCCAATAGTTTTGTATTGTGCTCCTCCTTTGAAGTATGTGGATAGTAATTAATGTTTCCAAACATGCATAAATGCTTAATAGTAGGCTTGCACCCACTTTGTGCCCCTTTGGTATGACGTCTTTAGATTTAGTTGGAATTCTATTGATAAAGTAAATGACACAATTACAAGGTTCAATGCAAAATTTCCAATCCACATTTTCTAACTTCAACATACAACGCACCATCTCTTGAATGACATGATTCTCACACTTTGCAACTCCATTTCAATCTAGTGTATAAAAGGACGTGAACTATATCTTAATACCATGTCCTCTATAAAACGAATTAAATTCATTGAATATGTTTTCCGACCATATTATGAGAACATTATGCAATGATCAAGCTCTTTAAAATGTTATTGTTTTTGTACTATTTTCCTTAAATAAGGAAATCAAGGTGAATAACATTACCCTCTATGTATCTATTGTTGCTTAAAATTGAAAAAAATAAAAGATGAGCACTTTAATTCCATTTTTTAATATATCACCATTCCACAATGCAAATGTTTCTATTACATGGATTTTTATATGCCTTTTTATGAAAAATATATATACAAAGAAAAAAATAAATGTATATTCACAGTGCTTGTTTCCATAAAAATTTAAAAAAAACAATTTAAATGAATTACTACATGCTTTTATAATGTTAATTCGTACTATCAAAATTTTAATAACAAAATTAGGTTATTACATAACACTTCTCAATTAATTGCTATCTCATTAGTACAACATGCATGGATCACAAAGTCAAGCATTGATAAAAAGAAGCTCATGCAAAAGATGCATGCATAACAAAGCCAAGCAATTGATAGACCTGAAATAGATGCTTTGGCACAACTGGAGTTCCGCATGCTCTCCTTGTACAACTCGTGGTACAACTCAACAATTGGATTCTATTATGATACTATGTTGGTGGTCCTAACTATTTATACATTCCCTTGGGGAAGGATTTATTTGAATGTTTGTGAAGTTGAGCAGGCCATTATAGATGAATCAGTTAAAACAGACAACAAGGCACTTGCAACAGTACTCCTCAATCAATAGTTCATCATTCAACTTGGTCTCTTCACAGCTCTCCCAATGATCATAGAAATTCTTAGGAGCATGGATTCCTTAATACAATCTTGGAATATTTAATCATGCAATTGCAGTTTGTATTTCTTTTTCACACTTTCTCGATGGGTACTCGTCCACACAATTTTAGTCGAACAATACTTCATGGGGGTGCAAAGTATTAGGCTACAAGACATGGCTTTGTTAGATTTGCGGAAAATTACAGACTTTATGGTCGCAATCTTTTTTTGAAGGCTATTGAACTTCATCCGAGCTCCATTGGGTCTCTCCCCGACGACTATAGGGAATTCTTATGATAGCTATCAAACATGTACCTAACAATGTAAGGACATAATCAGGGCTCAAATTTTTAGTCAGATCCAAATGTACTAGAATCTAAAACGCAACTTCCTAATACCATAAATTCCATTTATTGTTATTAATTATTAATTTCTCATTATTTCAAAACTAATATGTTTTATTCTCTACTTATATATTTATTGATTTTCATCAAACATATATATGCTACCAAATATCATGATCACAAAATATAATCAGGGTAAAATGAATTGGAAAAATACATAAGAAAAGCAATGTTATTACTCCCATAGCATTGTTTCAAAAAAAGTTCAGTGTAACTTGGATTTGATTATATTTTCAAATTTGTGCCCCATTTACTTCGAAAAAATTATCCAAAGTGAAAAGAATTGAGATTGAGAGCCTATATCCATAAGGGTGAATATGTGTGGAATCTCAAGTTCAAGGTTTTTAGCGACACCCTTGCCTTTATCCAATATAGTTTGAATTGGGGACAAATGAAGAAAGGATGAAATAAGACATAAGTGGGATGGTCATCATCGACATAAAGAGAGCACAATAATACATACAAGCTAGTTTACATTGCCAGTGACATCTTTGTTCATCCATGCCTTAGTTTGACGTTTTTATTTATAATTTTTGAACCAACTGCAGAATTCACAAAGCATGAGACTATGTAGTAATTGACTATATTTGGAAGTCGAGAGTGAAGAAGATATTTCCCTCAATTATTACGTCAATATCATAGCCTCGGGTTTTTCAAGCATGCAAACTTTTCTCTAGGTCTGGATCCATGGAAGCCCCTTTCCTTCAATGGCATTTTATGGTACTTATGTCATTTTCTTTGATTCTGAGTATGTTCTCTGAGGATCTACATCGTATATTGCATTTGATTGAATGCATTGTGATCTATGAATGATGTCCCACAATAATAATTGTGAAATTTAAATCAGATGTGGTTGATAGATAGAATGATGAGATGAACGACATTCTTCCTCTTCAGGTGCCCGTGACTAGTCAACTGCATACTCATTTTCTATTTAGGTTCGTCGAGTGCTTGGAGAACATGGTTTCCCTGGGTAAGAGATAGGAGGCTGGTGGTTCTCACCTAACCTAACCCTTTCTAAATGGAAAGAAGGTTACACAAGTGAGGAATGAAGCACCCCTTCACTCCCATACAACTAAATGCTCACCAAACTATATAAAGCATTGCCTTAATTCTTAGCATGTTGATGTAATCAAGGGCCCAATCATTAACTTTCCAATGTAAACCAAAATATGGGTTGATGCCTTAATCCATATCATGTTGCGACGGCTTAATCCTTAACTTTCTTCCTTCTCTACTCTTATGCCAATGAATTGGAAGGGAATTAGCTAGATTGCAACTTCCCCTCTTGTTTAAAATACAACTTAAAGTAAATAAATTGTGAATTGTTTTAAATTGCATACCTTAAGCCACTTTTAAAACCGTCATATTTTAAAAATTGAGTTCTCAATTCAAGCACACTTTGTATTACAGTTTTATTTCATGCATTCAAAGGTATGTCAAATCTCAAATTTATAAAGAGTGAGATTTATAAATGTACAATTAAAATATAATTAAAGTTTTAAAAGATGAAATATTAAATAAATAAGTTAATTAGTATATCATTTTAGTTTTTAGGTTAAATTTGGTTTTTTAAAAAGCAGAAGTTAAAGTTTTATGTGATTGGTGGTTTGATTATCAAAATTTTAGAAAAAAAAGTATAAATCAAAAAAATAAAAGTGAAAAGTGAAAATAAATAACTAAAGAATTAATGATGATGGTGTTTATTAATATCCACTAAGACCAACATTGACTTATGAGACCTTAAAAAAGGTAAATGTCACATCCTTGGCAAGGAGGGAGCCTTGGCCATCATCCTACCAATGGACAGGCTTCGACAAGCTTGGCGAGTGATCGACTTATCGTCGGTTCGTGCATCCCATGGAGAAGCGGGCGCATGACACCCACACCTCGATTGATTACCCATTACGAGCATGTTGGTTGTGGAGCCTGATCTTCCTGATTAAGAGATGTTGTTGTTTTAGCCGTGTTTGTACCCCAGTTTTATATGGAGTGCAGGTAAACTGTACACTCATACCAGCAGGGGGGTGTGGGGGGCATCGCCCCCTCATGGGGGTCCATACCCCCCGGCTGGGGGGTCTGGGGCGGTGTTTGGGGGTAGCACCCCCAAGAAAGGGGGTTCGGGGGCGAAGCCCTCGAAAGAATTTATTTTGGGTTGTTTTGTTAGCCAACAGATTACGGGCCCATGTTTTCGGGTAGCTCGTAGTATTTTCCCATGGTAATTCCCCTTTAAAAGGAATACATTGTGTTTGTCCTAGAAATTGACCCTAGACTACAGAGGGGCAAGCTAGCACAATCTCAACATAACAAACATGAAATATGGTTTTGTTTTTGTAGTTTATTGGTCTTATTGTTTGATGATCAAGAAAGTAATCACATTCAAAACTAGTACAAACTCATACAGAAACTAAATCACACAAGACATTAAAGTAAGGATATATTCAACACTTTAAAGATAAAATATAAGCCAATCCATTCATAGACACATTACTGGTTTTTCCACAATACATGAGCATTCCATGATTAAAACATTAAACAAAGAATGAAATCATTAACTGTGGGATCACACAGATCATAAAAAACAATAAATAAGATAATAATGGCTTATAGATATATATTCCAATCTCGGTCTTTCAAAAACTTACATGAGAGATATGTATATGAGTCTGAAAATGTCTCAAAACTTCCACACTATAGTCCTCCTTGATCCAAAAATCGAACCCCTGAACTGTATGTTTGTCTTCCTTTTATCATTACAACAGTAGAGTATTTCCATAACAACCTTCTAGGTCAAATTTTGAAGTAGTTACATCAATTAGTTACACTCTAACTTGAATCTTTAAAGTCAATTAACTAAAAATAGCAAATCGGACTTTCGGAAATTAGGCGAATTTCTGGAAAATTGGGTCCCAAAGACGACTCCATATCTCTTGATTCACGACACCTGTTAGAAAAATGAGAGAGGTTGTTTTAAATGATTCCATGAAGAACAAAAACCTCTCTTGGTTTAAAAAATTCCTCTCCAATTGATCGGAAGATGTGCCGAAAGTTTGTGATTAAAACAGTAAATTATTAAATATTTTAAACCCTGAAAAATAGGCCACAAAGATGAATTCAAATCTTCCAAACTATGACAGTTGTTGTAAAACTGAGAGAGGTTTTTTTAAATGAGTCTATTGTGGACAAAACACTCTCTTGGATTTATCAAAATCCTTTCCACCACCTTGTAATCCATGCTCAATTTAAATAACAAAAACAGGAAAAAACAGAGGAAAACTATGCATTTCTGCCACTCTTGCCCATATCTTCAGTTACACTTCGCAAATTTAAAACCCTATTCTTCAACAACTGAATTAAGGTAGAATTCCTCCAACTCTATGTGTCTTAGCTGGGAAAACTAAACCCCCAAAGCGGAGTTCATGGCATCTAGAACTCTGTGATGATGAAATGGTAATCACCATAAGTTTGTACAAGTGTCATGATGGAATGAGCTAGTGTCTTTAAGCATCCCCTTATATCATCAAACACATCGGTTATGTCCTACCATTATAACTCCACCAATCTTCATCATTTCGGGATTTATGCAGTGCACCAGTGTATAAAATTTGGGGGTTGCGTTGTGGGAAACACTCAATGCACAATTTGACATGTAAACTCAATGGTATAGGTTAGACTTTGGATATAACCTTAGAAAATACCTAGGAAAGTATTCTAAAAGATTTTGAAATGAAATATAACCTACATAAGCCACTATGTGTAAAGTACTCAAAATCATAAAAATAGAAATTAGAGAATAATCAAAATAACTTTAAAAAAACAAAATGAAATAACATGGAAAGAGAAAAATAAAATAAAAATATTAAAGACAAACACACAAAAACTAGAGACAATTCTAGTGTTAACATCTGGCTCCAGCTGAGGGATGAAATCCTCCTTGTGAGGTTTCAAGAACCTGTAGACTAGTGCCTTCTTCATTGGGCGATGGATTCATTTCTATCTCGTTCCCCAATCTGTTCCAAACGTGTAACCCTGTTCTTTTGACTATTAAAAACAAACTGAAACTACTCATTCTAAACCATACTTGCTGAAAACAAACCTCACACTGCAAACTAAAATCATTGCTCAAGAAATGAAATTATTTATTTACACTGCCTACACTGATCAGCTGAACTCTGCTTGATCAAGTGTAATCCCAATTCCAATGAAGCCAAGAAACGATTTGACTGAGAGTCATAATTCCATGCATGCTATTGTTTGAGAAGACCCACAAAAGATGTGATAAATGAAATAAAAAATCTGTAGGCAACTGATATTTACAGCTGGAAATAGGAAGTATACCAAAAGATGGAGCATTATAAACCTTTGAAAAATACAACTCCATCCAAGAAACCACGAGATCATGAAACTCATGCAAAATTATTCCTTCATGTTGTTCAAAAAGAATGGACTACAAATGGGTGTCCTCAATTTTCAATACTCCATGAGATAATGCAATAAGAGAACAATATATAAAATCTTCGACTCTGTTGAGGTTACCCTGTTTTATATCTTCCACGAACCCAAGCTGACTAATTTCTGAAGAGTGTTGCTTGACTAATGAAGACTGAAAGAATAGTTGTAGTATTTCTTTCTTATCTTGTTCACTGACCACATAATTATCAAATAAAGGAGGACTAGTGGGAAATTCAATGAGTGTTGATATAAATTTTTGCTCTTCTAAATCCTCTTCATATCCATAAAACAATTGGCACATTTTCATAATGGTTTTGAGTAGCAAAGTTATCATGGCCATGGCTATTAGACATATCTAATATTAGATTCAAAGTATCTACAGTCTGGCTGCTATCGATTTGAGAGTCAAAGCAATTCAGAACTTTTTCTTGTTCAATAGAAAGATTGGAATATAATTCACCTACAATCGGTTGCTGCTAATCATGGAATTTCCAATCTAAAACTTCAATGTCTTCATCATATTCATCATAAAATGAAGCATTCTGAAAATTTTCCAATGATGATGTTGAAGGTTCATGTTTTTCTTCATTCAATAAAACCTAAAAAGCCTTTTGTGACACCATATCATCATGTAAATAACCAGAATATTTTTTAGAATCATTTGAACCAAACGCTTCAACAGTAATTTCTTCATTACAAGGCTGATCTTCATTGCAAAAATGATGTCCAACATGATTTAACACAATAGTTTGTTCAACAAAGATTGATCTTCAAAACTGTTTAAAGCATTATGAGAACATTCCAAACCATCTTCGTTTATCTCATCACTAAAATCATTTTCAACATGACTTAAAACAGCAGCTCGGTTACCATAATGATTATGATATTCTTCCTTGACAATGGAAATTGAAACTATTTCCTCTTTATCTTCGACTAATTCTGAAATCACAGCTTCTTCATGACACATTTGGAATCCTTGATTACATTTATCATCATAACTTGTTGGATCACATAAAGAAGTTGTATTATGGAAATTAGCCTGCTTGCAACAATCTTTCAAAAGAAGTTCAGTTGAGAAAACATACTTACAATGTTTCCGGAAACATGCATGGAATTCTTTTAGTGAGGAAATGCTAGCAGCAGGAAGAGAAAAATACCATTCTCATGCATCTTGCTTGAGTGAATACATGAACATTTTCATGAGTACATCCTCATGATGAATTCCCAACTGATACATAACTTCATGAAATTTCAACAAATGTGTTGCTGGGTTGTCATCTTTTTTCTCTCTAAAATGTGGAAGGAAATCTCCCCACTCATCCATGATAGGAACTGCGTTTGGAAAGCCTGGGACAACTAAAAAATTTAAAGGTGCAAACCTTCGAGCCACAATGGCTTCCATGGTGTTTGACATCTTGAACCAATGGAGTCGCCAACAGATGCTTACTCCGTGGAGTCGCCGATGAAAAATTGTAGTCTAAACCATGTAACCGACACTTATTCACCATCAAAGACTGGATGTACTGATGTTAATGCCCAGGGAATATTTTCTTCACTTCTGTCCCCAGCAACAGTGCCAAAGATGTTTGTCCTAGAAATTGACCCTAGACTACAGAGCGGCAAGCTAGCACAATCTCAACATAACAAACATGAAATATGGTTTTGTTTTTGTAGTTTATTGGTCTGAATGTTTGATGATCAAGAAAGTAATCACATTCAAAACAAGTACAAACTCATACAGAAACTAAATCATGCAAGACATTAAAGTAAGGAGATATTTAACACTTTAAAGATAAAATATAAGCCAATCCATTCATAGACACATTACCGGTTTTTCAACAATACATGAGCATTCCATGATTAAAACATTAAACAAAGAATGAAATCACTAACTGTGGGATCACATAGATAAGAAAAAACAATAAATAAGATAATAATGGCTTATAGATATATATTTCAATCTCGATCTTTCAAAAACTTACATGAGAGATATGTATATGAGTCTGAAAATGTCTCAAAACTTCCACAGTATAGTCCTCCTTGACCCAAAAATCGAACCCTTGAACTGTATGTTTGTCTTCCTTTTATCATTACAACAGTATATTAGTTCCATAAATACCTTCTAGGTCGAATTTTGAAGTAGTTACACTCTAACTTGAATCTTTAAAGACAATTAACTAAAAATAGCAAATCAAACTTTGGGAAATTAGGCGAATTTCGGGAAAATTGGGTCCTAAAGACGCCTCTATATCTCTTGATTCACGACACTTGTTAGAATAATGAGAGAGGTTTTTTTAAATGAGTCCATGAAGAACAAAAACCTCTCTTGGTTTTAAAAAATTGCTCTCCAATTGATCAGACGTGCCGAAAGTTTGTGAGTAAAACATTAAATTATTAAATCTTTTAAACCCTGAAAAATAGGCCACAAAGATGAATTCAAATCTTCCAAACTATGATAGATGTTGTAAAACTGAGAGAGGGTTTTTTAAATGAATCTACTGTGGACAAAAATCTCTCTTGGTTTTATCAAAATCCTTTCCACCACCTCGTAATCCGTGCTCAATTTAAATGACAAAAATAGGAAAAAACAGAGGAAAATTATGCATTTCTGCCACTCTTGACCATATCTTCAGTTACACTTTGCAAATTTACAACCTTATTCTCCAACAACTGAATTAAGGAAGAATTCCTCCAACTCTACGTGTCTTAGCTGGGAAAACTAAATCCCCAAAGCGGAGTTCATGGCATTTAGAACTCTGTAATGATGAAATGGTAATCACCATAAGTTTGTACAAGTGTCATGATGGAATGAACTAGTGCCTTGAAGCATCCCCTTCTATCATCAAACACATCGGTTATGTCCTGCCATCATAACTCCACCAATCTTCATCATTTCGGGATTTCTGTAGCGCGCCAATGTATAAAATTTGGGGGTTGCGCTGTTGGAAACACTCAATGCACAATTTGACATGTAAACTCAATGGTATAGGTTAGACTTTGGATATAACCTTAGAAAATACCTAGGAAAGTATCCTAAAATATTTTGAAATGAAATATAACCTACATAAGCCACTATGTGTAAAGTACTCAAAATCATAAAAATAGAAATTAGAAAATAATCAAAATAACTTTAAAAAACAAAATGAAATAACATGGAAAGAGAAAAATAAAATAAAAATATTAAAGACAAACACACAAAAACTAGAGACAATTCTAGTGTTAACGCATTGTAATATGGTTGTGTAATGTATTGTAGCATTGTAAAGATATATGTGATTGTGTAAGAGAGATCGGGAGAGAGTGAAGAGGAAGTTGCAGTGGATGTGCTCGGGGTTGTATCCCTTCATTTGTTGGATGGTAGAATAATAAAAGGAATGGAAATTTATCTATGGACGTAGCCCATCTTGGGTGAACCACTTTATATTGGTGTCTCTCTTGTATTATGTTTATGTGATTTATATTTCCATCTTGTTTATTGTTATTGCTCTGTGATTCTGTTTTTCTAACAAAGCAGGTTGTAGTTACTTAGCCAAAGAAGCGAACATGTGAGCACGAGACGAAGTGACCCGATTCGAGAGCCCAGGGGCTTTCCCATCGACAAGTGGACCTAGTAGTGAGGCGTTTGGTGAGAAATCATGCCAAGTGGCACAACGTTTGGGTTCCTTCATGTGCATGAGGAGCTGATGGCAGAGCAGTGGGATTCGGAAACAATGCAACAAGAGAGAGTGTGCAAACATGCCATGGGTAGTGTATCCAGTAGACGAGATGGATGCTCCATAGAGAGAATCACAGAAGGAGTTCAGCTCATGTGTAGGGGTGTGTGAAAATGGGCAAGAGTTGGATGCATCAGTAGAAGCCCATTGCTTGTAAGCAAGTGGAATAGACCAAGTGGAGGTCGACTCCAAAGAGAAGAGGTGAGACCCAAAAGAGTGCAACCCTTGAAGGCACCCGGTAGCACACTTGGACACATATAAGTATAAGGAAGACGTTGAGGCAAGAAGGCATCCAATTCAGACTTGGAAGAAATTAGGCTATCAGCAGTAAGGCACAGGTCTAGGGAGACACACCTCAGGAGGGGGGTGCAACTCAGAGATAATTTTTAGACATTTCTAGGCAGACTTTAGCACTATTGGGACTAGTGCATCAATCAGGAAACTAGTACTAGGTGACGTAGAAGGAAAACCTATGGATGCGACAGGGGAAAGTCTGCAAACGGGAAGAGGACACCATCAAGAAGTGGTGGAGTTATTCTTTGGGGTTTCCTTGTAAATAGAGAAGCTTTCATTTTGGGCACTCCCTGGGAGAAGCATCTAGTGGGTGCTCTCCCACATCTATTGTACTCTTTCTCACATATTTATATTAATGAGAACGCCTGGTTGAGGTGTCAACACACTTGTATTGTTCTTATCTCTTGTGTATTATTGGTGCAAAGTGTAATTGTTATAATTGAACATAAGAATGGCTAAGTTAAACATGAACGAGTGTTAAGTGTGTAAATTCGTGAGGTGTAGACTGTCGAGCTCTTCGATCGAGATGCTATCACCACTGGAAAAGGACCTCAGGTAGTGTCGAATGATCTAAAGAGAGGGACGATTCTTTTGGCACTCAGGTCAGACCTTTAGACTTGTGGCAGGTGGTATTAAAGCACATCATGATTGATTGTCAAAAGAAGAGTTCTAAGTGAAGAAGCATCGAGAAGTAGTGCTGGGAAGTATTGCACCCAAGGAAGAAGGCGCTCAGCACCGGGACACTTGGGTAAAATGCACCCAAAACACAGTGGAAATTTGGGAAATACGTCAGGAGCAGTGGCACTTCAAGAGGCACTAATGATGTAACAATTGGGGAAGGTGCCGAGAATCACTCCTGGGACATAGCATAACTGTGTCGGAAGAAAAGCACCTAACTCATGGCATAGAAGTTCCTGACACACAATAGAGATAGGAAAGTGCACTCAACAAATAGCAGTAGTGCACCCTAGACATAGTAAGCATAGGCAGAGGTGCACCCAAGAAGTGGGAATTCCCAGGATAGCACCAAGAAGGTAGAAGGATTTCTGACATGTGAGGGGCAGTAGAGTGGTGAGACTTTTAGGACTTCCAAGTGATGTCTTGGAGTGAAATTTTCCATTGATGCAAGCTGGGAATCGAATTCAGAAGCAGTTGTGCCATGAAGGAAAAGAAAAGCAAGAGTCATGGAAATCCAAGATGAAAGCCACAACAAAAAGCTTGGAACAGTGGGACTACAAGATGCGACAGTTGTTCCAAGCACATAAGACAAAGGTTGAACAGGTTTGCTTATGAAGGGAATATTGGATCCAATAGTTGCATGTGATGGCAAACCAAGTAGAGACTTGGGAGATACCCAGATTGGGGTCGCTCAGTGTGGGGAATGATGCCCAAAGGAATATGACTTCGTAGTTGGGACCATCCATGAAGAGAGGAAAGAAAATGGGTTGTTTTCTTTGTGATGGAGACCACTTTGCGATTACTTGTCCGATGAAGGCATAGTTGGAAGCACACTAAGAAGAAGTCCAAGGGAGACCAATTGAGATGAAGCTAGTTTTTGTGGGAGGATTTGAAGCACAACGAACTCAAGAGAAGTGTTGGAAGCAATTGAAGCCTTAACATTAGGTCTGGGAAAGTTAACGGAAGTTTAAGACAATCCATAGGATGGAGACCAATAGGGCCTTTGTTTTGTGAATGTGACAATCAATGGGTTTAAGGTTGTCACATTGATGGACACCAACGCCACCCACAATTTCATGAGTAAGAGAATTACAGCGACACTTCACCGAAAAATTGAGGGCAGCGATTCCACATTCAAAGTGGTGAACTTAGTGATGAAGTCAGTAGAAAGATGGTTCATGCATTGCCAATGAAGGTTGGAGACTGGCATGACAAATTGTACTTGGTGGTGGCTCCATTGATGACCATTCAGTGGTCTTTGGGAAATACTTCCTGAAGTTGGAAAAGGCTATACCGGTTCCTTACAAGAGCATCTTGGTGTTCTTGGGTGAAATCGAGACTTGGAGTTTTGTTATGACGATGAAGAGGAAGTTGGGATGATTACCTAGGATTCCATCCATGTAGGTGGTTTAGATAGTCGTGGTGCCCACAGACAGACCTCACAACGTCGCACGACAACCACAATAGGAAGGTTCAGGAAGAGTGACCTTTGGTGTCGTATAGAGTGTTGATCACTTGGCCCACAAGATGACAGATTTGGAGCTTCAGGTGGAGTCGATTCCAAATAAGATCGAACAGTGCTCCTTCTGGGTGACCATACACAGCATGTTGGGGAAAATATTGCACCAATAGTGGAAGCAGAGGTCACAGAAGAAGGAACTCTCGACAGAACATCCTATGATCCAAGTGATAGCAGTGAAGATGAAGGAGTGCAAGAAGTGAGCTTGCTTCATCAAGCAGTCAACCAAATCCTTGAGGAAGAGAAGTGCAATGAGGCATCTTCCCGATGATCCTAACAATGGGTATAAGTCTTGGTGTCAAATGCAAAGGAATCTAAGGTGATGGAGGTTCCTCCAACGATTATGATGGTGGGTTAGAACGAGAGTGGAAGTAAAGACTTCCTGGTGCGTGACACCATAGACATCATGGAATTTTGTACCTTGGCCACTATGATCCCTGATTTCCAAACATTAGAGAGATTTTGAGGTCAAAAAATGGCCTCCTAAGAGATGTACTACAAAAATATGAGATATATTAAAATATTATGAATTGGGGGTTTTATGGGGTAGGTATATATGACAAGTCACCTCCCACACTATTTTCTATGCACAATATAAATAACCATGGTTGAGTTGCTTTTCAAAATTCACTAGAAATAAAATTAATAAAATAAGTCTACATTGATGTGACTAAGATTCATTGTAAATTTCCAAAAATTTATTGTCATTTAGCATTTATTTGTCTTGAACTTACAAATGAAATTAAATAATAAAAAATATTTTTAAAAGCTATTTTTTTAATTTTATGTTGACTTTTTATATTTAGTACTTTTCTCATGAATTTAATATAATGTAAGTTAATTGAGAATTTATTGACATGTAAAATGTTAATAATATTATTATTATCCACATTGCATTATTATTATTATTATTTATTAAATCTATTATTATTCTTTATTAGTTTGACATTATTTTATTAAATAGAATGGAGTGAATATATAATTTAAAATTAAAAACATAAAAATGATAATATATTATTTTATAAAAAAATGTGAAAGGACTTTCTTTATGAATTAAGAGTACTTCACTTGAAAATGACAATAATATTATTTTATGAGAGAGTGTGAAAAGACATTCATTATGAGTACTTTACTTGAAAATGACAATAATATTATTTTATGAAAAGACTATCATTATGAGTACTTTACTTTATGATTTAAAAGTAATTACACCACTACCTTGGTTAACTATGTGTTTTCATCCACCATAGAAAATTTGACAAATAAGCATTCTTAACTCATGCAATGCCACCTCACCAAGGGGGATGATGTCATCTACTAGAATGTGATTGGTTGTTTTTTATAGTACATTTTCTTTGTTTTGCGGCCATTTTTTTACCTCAAAATTTCTCTAATGTGACACCTAATCGATTAAGGGAAGTGGGTTACATCCCAATTGAGACGGAAGCAATCCAAGAGTTATTACAGAAGAAGTCTCACCTACAACACGGCGAGTCGGGTGAAGGGAAGAATAAAGCGGCGAAGACCACCTTGGGCACCCTTTGGCATTGTGATGATCGATAGGACGAGAGGATTATTTTAAAGACCTTGCATCACCTTGAGGGGGATATTGGCAGGTCTTGACTACCTTTTGAGGGGACGAGCAAGTCGACAAGGCACCGATCTAAGAGGAGACAATAGCACATCAAGGTGGATGAGACACCTTTGGAGACGATATAGGTACATGAATCTTGTTCGGATGTAGCAAAGGGAGGTGCAAGCCACCTTGTTAACCATGCGGTAGACTTATGTGAGTTATCTTTTTGGCTATCAGAATTCAAGCTAACAACAACTCGACTAGAAGAATTGGGTTGCAACTCTTCGAGAGAAGAGGTAGTCTTGAATCATTTGAGCAGTGAGCACAATATTGATGGGTGAAATACCGACAGATTTGGAGGCAATGGCCTTGGGAACCACTTACCATTATTCCTAGGATGAAAGTGATCAGATCGGCTCACTTCCTTTAGCACAAGAAATGAGATCGTAGGTGCCTTGTGAAGGGTTCCTTAGAAAATTCATCCAAGGAGATGCGGAAGGCATGTGACGATAACATGAAGTGGTTTCATAGACACAACTTGAACCTTAGAATGGATTTCAATAGTAGTGAGGAAAAGGTGACAACTTTGCCATAGTTCTACAGAACTGCACGAGATGGGCGAAGTGTGGAGGGAAAACATAGTTTTGGACTTGAGGAGGTTCGTTCTCATGGGTTGAGGCCACTGGTTGTATTAGATACCCAACTAGTTCAACACATTGGGATACATAGTGAACAGAGACTTAACTGAATTAACCAAGTATTGAAGCAGTATTAAGTTAATGAGGGTGCGATGGTTGGACAATTTGAGGAGGCTTCTCAGGAAGACTTGGTTGTGGTAGAAGGTGTGTTGTGGGAAAAATAGCCACCAAGGTGAGTAGCCTTCCCCACTTAGAGAAATCCTTGAGGTTGCAACAAGGAACCAATATTTTGAATTATAAGTTAGTATCTCAACCTCCAAATGGAAAAGCAAACTCTAAACAAGAAAGAAAATAAAATCTAACTTGAAATAAAAGGGACAAGTGCTAAGAACAAGAGTATTCCAAACCAAAAGTTGATTTCATAATAGTCCATCTAAATATCATGGTGTCAAATAGGAGGTAAGGGATTTAAATTAAATCCATCAATATCCCTTAGGGAGGTTCAAGATAACTAGCATAGAACAAGGGAGACACACTTTCTTCTTAAAGGAAGAAAACAAGGGAGATTTTGCATACCAACTTAAGGTAAGAAATGGATTGAAAGATGAACTCTCAATGCAATTCTTGCAGCATAAATTAGCTATAATTTTCTCCTATAGAATGCATGCCCACAGCTTCCTTTTATGGGCTAAATGGAGGCCAAGAAACATCCATATCCAAATGTGAACACCCTTGCTATTGAACCAATTGTTCAAGTACATGAAGGGTGCTATTGAATGATCCCAACCATGTAAGAAGTCGGGTTTGAATTTTGGATCCAAGGAAGCCATTATGAGCTTTGAATGCACCGTGCAAATAAGTGGTCCCGTTTTTTTGAAATTCATGCAACTTTTGAAGGAAAATCCACGCAGGTCGCTAAATAGATAGTCGTGCTAGTAGTACAGGGGTTCAGTGCAAGTAGTTGTACAATTTTTTGTACCAACTACCTTTGTCATTCTAGGGGTCAATTTCTCTTTTGGATATGATGAGGATGTCATTGGTGAGATGCATGGTGTATGTTGATGATGCCTTTCTACAGGATTGGCCAAAATGTCACATGTGTGTGAAATTCAAGCATTAATAGATACCCCCTGATGTATGAGGTTCGAAGGGTATTGTAGGGATGAAAAGCATCATCATTTCTTTCTCTCCATGTTCTAATAAGTTATAAAGCACTTGTGGGTAAAAATACCTTCCCATGGGGGAAGGTTGTCGATGATGACCATTGAAGTTGTAAACAATGAATGGTGTTTTATACAAACAAGATAGGCATACCTATTCTCATGAAAATATGTCAGAATATATTACAATAAGAGGGGACCGAGGGGTTGTCTCTTGATACAACTATGAGGATGAAGGTGGCTTCAATCCTTGGATGAGTAAATGAATCCTGGAAATGATGTTACTGGAGTCGAAGAAGGGGAACTATTGATGACCACGAACATCCCACTAGGGTGGGGAACCTAAATAATGGTGAAGTTATTGGATGAAGTACTTCACTATACTATATGTTCTACTACCATGAATCATAAATGTGGACACTACTACCATCGAAACATACAACTCCCCTTGAGGCGATAGACTTATTGGCGTCAAGCATAGGGGATACCACTAAGTTAGGGAGCACTAATGACTCTCCCTACTTAGTTCAAGATGATCTCTAATATAGATGAGAAGGGACCCCAAGGTACAACGTGTAACTGCTGCAACTCTCATAATGGATTGATTTGACATTTATCAGAGTTGAATCAATTGATAAGACAAGGGCCTTATCTCAAGAACCAAGATCATTTTGTAACTAATTGGGACACTAACAGACTTGACACTGGACTAGTTGATAAGCGTGGGGCTCATGACTTCCCTTATTTGATGTAAACTAGGGAGTGGCTGACAACGAAATCCTTCAAATGGTGATACAGTGTGTAACAGAGGGAAACATACTGGAGTTGAAGGGATTTATCATAGACATATTACAGATGGGGTAAAGCGAAAAACGAAATTGGAAATGTTGGGGTTGGGTGGACTCAAGTACATTGATTAAGGGAGACCATGGGGTGATTCCAAAAGAATAATGTAATGGGGTTCCCACTATTTTGGGTGAATTGGGGAACAACTTGTACATAAATAATTTTGGATG
The DNA here is from genome assembly GCA_027924585.1 of Larix kaempferi. NCBI lineage: Eukaryota > Viridiplantae > Streptophyta > Pinopsida > Pinales > Pinaceae > Larix > Larix kaempferi. Next base: position 13,809,321 of record BSBM01000008.1, read on the forward strand.
CGGTTCCCACAGTTTTGAGTGGGTTGGGGAACAAAAGAGTTATATGGGTGGGATTCCCACAGTTTTGAGTGAGTCGGGGAATCATTTTGATGATGATGGAATCGTTTTGTGCAAACGAGAAGATGGGTTCCCTATGAGTAAATTCCATGCAAAATTTTCCTGTGGAAATAATCAAATGGGATTGGTGTCTTCAAAGGGTGGGGCCCCATTGTTGTCTTCTCAGGGTTTGATTGTACAAAGAGGAACATAGATGGTATATTGCTCATGGGGGAATGAAGGGTTATCTATGAATCATAATCGTAACATGTGTTGGGAAATATGAGGGATGATATTAGTAGAATGCAAGGTGATGATATGTGGTTTTATCTTGAAATACTTGGTGAGTTATCAAATTCCTCGGACTTGGGATGGTTCGACATCATGGGTGCCAAAATATGAATGTGTGATAATGGTGCACACACCCATGGGGGAACATGATCTTGTCGGTAACGATAGTGATGGTGTGCCATGACCGATAATTACGACCCTATGGTTATCAACAGTAGTACTAGGTAAATCGAATTTAAATAGAGGGAAGTGACATTGCCTATATGAAAGGTCAAGATGATATACCTGTGGCCGAAGTCCATGCATCGTTGTTGCATGATTGGAAGGTGTTTCTTAACGATAATCATGTACACATGACATAAGTAACCAAGTGTAATACTGATTATGACGAGAGTATTGACAATGCAGAAAAATAAACAAGAAACATAGTGCACCTGGGGTTATGGCCTGAAAAATAGGTGCCAAATGAAGTTTCATGGGGAATCGAATGGATTATACCATGTTGAAGAGATCATGATGTTGATCAGAGTGGTGATGATGGTATTTCCAACAAACCTATGGTTCGTCCGTACAGGTCATTTGAAGATTAGATCAATTAGCTATAAATAGGGGTGGGCCCACTTTTCTAAATCATTTCTACCGTTTGATGTGTTGGTTACCTAGAGACGTTTTCATTGTTTCTGGGATATTTGATCAATGAATTTCAATTATGTGAGCTTCAAGTAAGCATTGATCCCGTTCTCTTCATTTTTGTCTGTTCGATTTTTAGCTTAGGGGGATTTTTAATCGTACCGCCAACTACAAGGGTTTTCAGCCAGTCCCGTGGGTATTGAGGGATCTCCTGCACTACCTTGCATGATTTTTCTCTAGCCAGTTGTGCGCCGCATGGAATATAGTCGATTCAATTGCATGTTAATGTAGTGTGATTGTTCGCTAAAGAGTCATGCGCATGTGTGGCCAAACCAGCCACCTCTTATGCGTTGTATGAGATACAGTCACCCTAAGCATGGAAACACAAAGTAATTTCTTGTGTGGGTATACTACGCAACTCCTTGTGGGGACTGTCACATAGGTCGTGCAACTTTCTAAAGGAAAAGTTGCGCTATTTTTGTCAATTTTTTTCTTTTGAGGTGTTGAAACTGACTTTGGGTTTGGGTTGTCTATGATTCCAGGTGTCCCTAGATTGTGAAGATGGCATTAGTATCATGGTGAGAGAACCATCATGATAAGTTGGTGCGTCATGTGGCAGGGACCCCTACTGCTGAGTAGGCCTTGCATGAGGCAGGGATGCTCAAGTTTTTCTTATGCCCCTACATGAGATCATGTGATGAGCTCTTATGGGCTATATTGAGCATGTGGGATGCTCATCAAGGCTATTTTGTGGTGGGTGAGGAGGACCTCACGATTGATAGTGAGTATATTTACTACCTTACTAGGCTCCCCATCCATGGGGTTAGGGATCCACTTTGTCCTACACTGGATGGATTTCGAACAACTAACTAGCTAATAGCTCAATATTGTGGTGGGAACTCAAGGCCTAGAGTTTTCGAGCATATTTGGATTTCTAATATCTAGGACCTTTTTGTTCGGGTTGTGGTGGATACTATGGTTCGAGTACTCAAGGTGACGAGTACTAAGAGGATTATTGGGGGACAACTCTTATTGGTGGAGCAAATGATGGAAGGTCATCATGTAGCACGGGGGAACATGTTGTTGCAACAACTACATGAGATGATGAACTAAATGACCACACGGGGCACTAGTGACTTCACCTATGGGATCATCGTGTGCTCCTACATTTTTTAGCGATATCCATCACTTGGGATTCCTGTGGTAGTACCACCGAGACGTCTAAGGGATCCATGGATGGTGTTATGGGGGCGACTGATGCCCAAGGCCGGTGGCAGAGAGGTCGACACATTTTTACAGAGAATTACCTACAAGTGTGGTGAAAGAGGATTGGTCTGATGGAGTAGTATCCCTAGACTAGGATGGACTTCTGTGGAGATCCACAGCTACTTGTGCCTATACATGGGTGGGATGCCCGAGGTGACTATGATATTGTTATACATGTTTTTTTTCATTTTTTTAATGCACATGTTTTTGCTTATGTATATATATCGAGTATTGACATCTAGTGATGCTTGATGCAGATGCCAGGCCAGTGAGACCATCTAGGATGTTGATTGTTGCAGATGTACCACCTTCTCTAGGTACTTACCATCGCCAGTGACGTGATGAGGGGGTTGTTGGGGCATGGGCAGTAGCGAGGGGATCTGGATTAGTAGGTGGTGTTGCACTCGTAGGTGGTGTTATTCCATGGGTCCTCACTACTAAGGAGTTGGATGACTTGGAGAGCCGGCAGACCATTTTGGTCATGGACGTGGATGAGCATCCACTAGGTGCTCTTGGTGAGGAGCAGCTAGCCCCAGTGGTATGGTTTCAAGTGGTGTATGGTCCTGGTTGGCATCAGTTGGTACGCAGGGTTGTAGAGGTCGACCATCTTACATAGAGAGTCTAGGGAAGACGGATTCCACCATGGGTAGGATCAATTCCATCCCTAGGTCCTGTTATAGTTCTAGGCCCAGCAGCACCACCAGCACATGCAGTACCCCCTTTCGTGATCTTGGGGCGTCATGCTCCACTACCAAGGGAAGCTCCATGATTCAAAAGTGCCCATGTGTTGTATTTTTGTATAGTGCTAGGAGCGCCTTTTTGTATGTCATTGGCATACCCTATGGGAGACGTTTTTTATGTACCCTCATAAGGAATTTTTTTGTATGTGTGTCCTATGAGGCCCATGATGTATATGACACTTGATGACACACACACACACACGCCATTTTTTGCAGCATTTTAGGCTCATTTATGTGTTTGATGTATACATGTATTCAATGTATGTTGTGATTATATACATATATGTTTTTATGTTGATGTGTAGTTTTGGGACTAACACATAACTTGTATGGTATGAACACATATGCTTTACTTGTTTGCGGGATCAGATTGACTGTTGATGTAGAAGGTGCCAATTGAGGACCTCATTCGTGATGTGATTGGTGAATGTATTGGTACTCCTACGGACATGGGTGAATGTCATTGTTTCAAACCGTTGTACTTCTGACTCATTTTTCGTCACCTTCCTTTAAAGCCCGCAAATGATTGCAAGGAATATTTATGATATATAAATATGATAACATTAAATAGGTGGGACCTCCTGAAAGGATTATGTTTCAGATTTCATGACGAATTAGCAACTTCAGGTCATACATACAATGTTCTTAATGATTGGTTGTGATTCAGTTTCGTTTCGGTAATTGGACTAATGGCAAGGTTTTCATCAAAATATTAATGCAATAATTCATCATTCAATTATATGTGATTTATTGACAAAGCTCATACTATATTTATGTGATCTTCAACACATGGTTATGGTTAAAAAATCATTAATTGAGACACAAATATAACCTACATCTACTTACTACTTCCCTTGCATCTTTTTATAGCCCTATGTTTGTATTTAATATTGCACATTATAGTTGATGGAAAATACAAGGAAAATGATCTGAGTATCATATTGAGACCGCCAAGGTATTATGCTTTACCAATCCACATATATGGATAGGTTAATCCTTGATTATTCGATTTCTATTTGGTATGTGAATTAGATAAATGGAGGTCATTCGTAAGTTTTAAATTAGTGATCACATACTATTGTTGGTTCAATAACTATATCATTTGGTTTCGAGGACATAGTGGGAAGGTATATATATTTTACCTTGCAAATGTGGTCAAATCTTATTAATGGATCACTTTACGAAGGACTAATGCACAGATTTTATTTAGATTTAACTTGATGTGAGTGGAACTGTTATGATATATCCATTGACTCCAAAAGTTCATGTTTAACTTTGGTTTACGTGGATGTTGACTCAATTAAAATCCTGTATCTTTATTTGATGATGGACGTTATGGTGTAAAGAAAGGTGGCAGGCATACAAAAACACGACTGGTGAAGTTAATGCACCAGTACATAGCATTAACACGTCACTCCTCAACCTTTTCACTGTAGAGGTTTGTTCATTCACCTTTCACTTTGAGGTATTACCATTGTCATGTCACGCCAGAGAACGAATTTTTGTGTTGTAACCACTTTCGAAGCCAGGCAAGCTAGGGTTAATCGAATCTCGAGAGGTATGGGATTCTTCAGTAAAACCCCCCATCAAATTCTGAACTTGTAATGTTGTTTATATATGGCTCAGGTTGACTATTGTTGTGCATGCGTATTTTCCCCCTCCCTTGTCTCCCAAAAATTGTTTATTGGTTGATTCGTGGAGTTGTGAAAGGATTTACAGCATTGTGAAAAGATAAAATTGCTTTAAATGTTGATAACCTCCTTTCTAGTTGTGTCTTGAATGGATTACTTCTTTCATTACTCAAAAATTGAAGAAAATAATGTTAATACAAATGTATGGTTTGAAGAATTCGAGCAATGCCTGGATTGTTTTTATGTTGTGTGTGGTTTCAGTTTGTGCTATGAAATGAACATTTTTAAAAGAAAATAGTTCTATGCTAGTCCTATTTTGTGATGCGGTCTGTTTAAACAATTATGGTTTGAGTATTTTTCCTCACATTAGTCAGTAGTTTCCAAAATAAGCAGACTAGTACCGTGAAGGAATTTTATCTTATATCATTGCCAACAATATTGGTTATTGTTTGAATCAAGTTTCGAATGAGGAGCGACTTTGGCCATACAGATAGTGAAGACTAGGGTTTTCTGCATACGTCTATAGCATAGCTCTAAGGGTTTGACCTATGTTATTATTGCTTTGCCGATTCTACTTGGCATATGTATGAACTGAAGGTTCATTTAAAAACAAATATAAAGTTTAAATCCTAGCCCCACAGTCTTTCTCCAAAAGAGAAATCTCAGTTGTTTTAAAATCATATTTTGTTTGAGACAAATAAAGCCAGCTTCAATTTGAAGTTTCGATCTTTTCGATCTTCTCCAATAATGACAGTAGTTTTAGCTCAAACATGTTCTGAGCTCTGGGTTTTTAGTTGAATATGATGATGACCTTTGCTAAATTTTTGAGCAAGATTATTTGATAAGGGATGTAATAAGGTTTTACCGGGGTAGCATTCAAAATTATGGAATACAGAAATAATAAGTGTGCCAATCCTATTAGTATGCATACAAGAATGAAGATCTAAACGATCACAATCCCATAACCCCGTCCATGCTGAGAAACTATGAGAATTCTCGTCTGCAAATGATCTTTGACTAATGATTTTGGAGGTTAATAAATAATGATCTTTGACTAATGATTTTGGAGGTTAATAAATAATGATCTTTGACTAATGATTTTGGAGGTTAATAAATAAGGATAGTAAAAGTTGAAGTTGAAAGGAATATGGTATTATAGTTTAAAAGAATCAAAATTATTTGTTTTCAACTGAACTCTGAAGCTTCCTTTCAATCATGAAAGGTTATGATGGGATGAATTTCAATTAGTAAAAGGATCATGTTTAAAGAAAGTTGTGTTCATAAGCATTGATTGAATTCATGTTGTATTTGGGGCGAACTCAATTTTATAAATCTGGTTATTATGCTGCTCATTTGATATAAATATAGTCATATTGATGAAGTTTGCAAAAAAAATGTTGGCAATACGAAGAGTAGTAGAAACTACCATTTTGTAATCTTTTTCTTCTTGTATGAAGAACTCCAATATTTGTTGTGTTGTCTGGATATTATGTTTGGCAGTTGATTTCATGTTTAAAATGGAATTTAAGCAAGTATCGTTCACTTCCCTTCATTCTGCAATATCCTTTCATTCATTTGTTTTTATTCCACATTACATTTCCCAAGTATCATTCACTTCCCTTCATTCTGCAGTATCCTTTCATTCATTTGTTTTTATTCCACATTACATTTCCCACAATTTATCCTTTTTCCCTTGCTCAAAAAGAAGTATCGGAAGAGGTGAATGTTGTTAAGTGAAGTTTTTCTCCCCTCCCCTTTTATGTACCTATTTTTTCGTGTGCATGTATGACTGTTAAAAGAAGCCATTTATAGACTACTTTAGATTGCAAGTTAATTTGATAAGGATTATTACTGTTCTTTCTCATACTAATCTTTTTTCCTTTGACTATAGATGAGTTTTTTCAGCAAGGGCGGAGGAAGAAATAATAGGGGTAACAGAGGTAACTGGAATAGAGGGAAGCCAACATATTGACAAAGAAATGGAGGTAGAAATAAGAGGCTCATATTTTCTATCCACGTTGATGTTGATTCAAATGAATTTCAGCAGATCTTGCAAACAGGTTTTCTCAATTTTGGTAGCCAAGTCCAACAACCTCTTGTTTAGTCCATAATTAGGCCACCTCTTGTTCATTCCCAGCCTAGTATTCTTGGGATCCTAGTTCCTCTGCATGTCTCAATGCAACATGAACCAAATGATGGTTGGAAGCAGGTCATTCCAAATCATCCTTCCGGAATTAGGGGATGTCCAAATAACTCATTACCTCTTCCACCTCCCCCTCTGTTAAATCAACATCCTAATCTTCCAATACCATCAAATATTTCCCATGCTCAAGATCCACCAGATATTGAAGTGCCAATCAAGGAATGCAACCAGTTAAGCAAGGTGGATAGTCTTCAAAGGTCATCCCTTATCAAATAATCTTATTACATTCCTTATCACTCAGCCTATTTTACTTGATGGATATATGTGGTTTATTTCAAGGTTTATAAACATTACGTTTGGATAATGATCTGATTTTGGAAAAATATTTTCTCTTTTGGACAGATTTGTGAACATATGAATATTTGGAGGCATGCAGCACTTACAACATATGTTGGGCCTAAGTAATTATGTTTTGATACTATATATGTGTGTGTGAGTGTGTGTGTGTGTGTGTGGTCCTATCGAAAATATATCAAATGTTTGATTCTGTGATGAATGTGTCTTGAGATAATTATTAGATTTCTCAATACTTATTTCTATGTTTGTGAAAACAAGGGATAAAGGAGATGATTTTAAAAAAATGGAAGGGGTCCCACCTATTTAGTGCTATTAATATTAATATTATTACTTTATTATTTCTATCTTGCTTAACTAATAAGTTACCTCTTAACTAAAAAGTAGTTCTTAACTACCTCAGCTTCCAAATCAAAGAATAAAAGGGGAGATACAAGGAGTTTTGAGGCATGAGAGAAAAGGGAGAGAAAGCATTATGATAAAGCAAAAGAGCCGCTTGAAGGTGGCCAAAGAGGATCCAACGCAGAATCATTATTCATGTTTGAAGAGTCAAGAATTGGCATCCTATATCTCTACTTGATCTAGCAGTTGTATGTAATTTGTCTTCTTGGCAAACAGAGTTCTATGAATGAGTAATCAATAATCATTGTCATGTTAGAATTTTAAGTGTCCATCTGGTCATCACTTATGCAAAGTGTGAAGAGAAAATCTTCAGATTTGTAACTTAGAGACATCATTAATAAAATTTGTTGATTTCACCCCAATTTCTGAGTCTTGAAGCGATTGGTTAGTATTTTTCTTCCTTGTTTCTATGATTCAATTTTATTTTCTTCAAAGTTTCTCTTGTTGTTATAACAATGTTTTAATATTTCCTTTTTAGCACCTTGAATTATTTTGAGTTTGTTTATTTAAAAAAAAAATTGTTCCAGATACAAGTAATATGGTTATACACAATGTAAAAGGCTTAAAAATCAGGATTATAATCCTACCTATTTTACCCCAACTGGGTAAAATTGAAATTGTTATTCAAGAAAATTCATTCCTTGCATCAACAAATATTTGGCGACCATACTAGGGAACAAGAATTTATTTCCCTTGATTTTGTACATTTTTCTTTTTTTATTTTTTAGATTTTCATGAATTTGAATGAGCGTGTTCAACCTGATATCAGAGTTGGTTTGAGAGACCAAAATAGTATAACATCTTGTCTATTTTATTTTATACTTGACTATGCTCAATCTGCACAGGAATTAGAAGCTTTTTGGGAAGCAATTAGACAAGATATCCATAGAGAAGAGCAAAGAGAAAGGGTTGCAAGAGAAATAAGAAATCAACGGCCTAATCATTAGATTTCATGTCCAGTACTCAAAGAAACACAGGTGAGTCTCTCAAATTTGACCCCTTGTCAAAAATTGTTTGGAAAAAGGAAGTTCTTCAACTTATTCATTCCAAATTAAGAAGAATTGTTTCTGATACTTCCTCATCAATAGAAAATACGATTCCTAGTCTTTCTTTTACTTGGGCAAAAATGTCCTCATCTGGTAGTGGTAGTAGTTCTTTTAGTGAAAGCTCTTCATCTTATTAGATTGGTAGTTTATATGCTCATTACAATCCTCAAACATCAACTACTAATCCTGCAATAGTCATTCAGCAATATGGATTATTTAAATTTGAAGAAGATCTCGATAATACACCTTGGCATGTAGCTTCTCCTTTGAATTTGCGGGCCTCTTGCTACAGCTCCACTCCCAAAATTTAAAGATCATTTACCCAAATTATCAAGCAATGGTACAATTACCGTTAGTGAACACTTTATTGGTTTCTCTAATTCATGCCATAACATTAGGGAAAATAATGCAAATACTTGTATGAGATTGTTTGTAAATTCTCTTGAAGGGAAGGCTACTGTAGACTTTTTTTATCTGCCTCCTAAAAAAATTTCTACTTGGGCTGAATTGTCCTATTGGTTTAAAACCACATACGACAAGCCCCAAATCCCTACAGATAAGCTAAAAGAATACAATAATTTGATCTATAACAAGGGAGAGTCTATTAACTCTTCCAATCTTCGCTTTACCAAGTTATATAATAAAATTCCATAATTAATAAGGCCTTAAAATCAAGCTGCTCTAATCCATCACTATAATGTTTTACCCCCTCACTTTAAACAAAAGCTTGAAGAAAAGAATGGTGATAATTTGGGATCATCTTTACAAACTTGCCTAGAATACGAGGATCAATTAAACAGGGTTGGGTTACCAAGTGAATATTAAGTTAGGCATAATGAAATTTCAACTGTCCTACAGATAGTACAAGACGTGAGCAATCGAATGATTTCTTACAAAAGGAAGGGGACAAATCTTATTCCTAATGTAGAATCATCCAATCAAGGAACCTCTAGAAATACCAATAATCCCCAACCTAGAGACATTATTTCAAGAGCATTTTTGTAATTGTTGTGAAGAGAATCGCGAATAAGATACCTATGAAGTCAAAAGAATAGAAAGAGACAAAAAATTTGGAAAGAAAATTGACTCAACTGTAGCAACTCTTGATTGGACTCTTGAGGAAGATTGCATGGTGGTGAATACTAGGAACACATTTTACAATAATAAAAGTGCTTCTTCAAAAACTCCTTCTCAAACCTCATCCTCCCAATAGCCCACTCAGCCACCAAACCTAAATAATGAAAATCCGAATTCCAATCTTCCTTCTTCTAATTATAATATTATAAGACAATTGGCTACCATTAAAGTTGATGCAACTTTGTTGGATCTGATTATTGTTCCCGAACAACAAAAGCATCTTAAGATTTCATGGAGGGAAAAACTCCCACCGTAGCTAATTTTTCTGAAAAAAGAATAAGAAGAAGAGTCAAATGTAAATAAGCTAATTGTGTATAATCCTAGGGGTAGTCTTAGAAACCCTCCTTTTTATGTTTCTGTAAAATTTATGATAAAATTTCTCAATATTTCCTCGTAGATGGTGAGTCTGGTCCTAATGTGATGCCCAAAATAATAATGGAATAATTAGGCTTATCTTGCACAAATGAATATTCAAGGAGTTTACTATCTTATAATAGCCAACAATAGGCAACTGTAGGAGAAATTAAAGATCTTACCTTATCTTTATGTGCTCACCCGAAAATGAAAACTACCTACAATATTCAAGTAATCGACATGCCAATAAGTAATTTTTCAATTACTTTAGGTAGAGACTGGAAAGTTTAAGTAGGTAGATATATTTCAAATGGTGGAATGTACATGTCCCTTCCAAAGAATGGGAAAAAATTTCTTGTCCTAAGAGAAGACATAATATCCCCTTATATTGAAAGTGTCCCTCAACCACATGCAAATTACATTGAAGATGATTTAGGAGTATATTCTATTTTCTTAGAAGATGATGACAAACCAACAACTCCTAGATCAGAGCTTGAGGATGGAATCTAGCACATGCATTTTGATGGTACTAGTTCTAATGAAGGCAACGAAGAAGACATAATTTTGATCTCTCTTATTTGTAAAATCCATAATTTTTCTTATAGACTTGAATTTTCCTGCACAAACAATGTTTCTGAATTTGAAGCTTTAATTCTTGGATTAGAAAATGCTTATAATGTTAAGATTTAATATGCTAAGATAGAAAATAGCAGCATTACATTCCATTTCACAATAATAGCATATACAGGATCACTGAAGAAACAACAAGCACAGCATAAACACAAGAGACACAAATTTATCCTGGGAAACCCTCATGGGGTAGAAAACCCAGTAAAGCTTCCTCAATATAGATGACCAGCAATATACAAAGATGTAACCTTGAGAATAAGCTCCTCCTTCTCCATAGCAGACCTCTCCTCCACAAGTGCACCACTCTCAAGTGAGTGAGTGTGTGTAAAATGAGGAATACACCTCCTCTATTTATACACTACTCCGACTTGTCTTTTACACAAAACATGTAGGCTCGTATTTAACCAATGGGTTAAATACCCCACTACAACTGACTGGGCCGACCCCTCTAGGGTGGTCTAATAACCCTTTGACCCACATAACATATACAGGGCCGACCCCCACTAGGGAAGTCTAATAACCCAAGTTACCACAATCTGACGGAGAAATAAACATCTCCGGATATACAATAAGGTCTTCAAGGAGGAATGAAACATCTCCAGAATAATAAAGTACAAATATAATATTCTTTGAAGTTACAATATCTCAACACTCCCCCTTAACGAGAAGGATATTATAACAGCATCTGCACGAGCAAGGAGTCATCAACATCATACGTGATACATCTATAAATCATTGGAAGCTTTCTCAACATCATTAGTAACTCAAGCAGTTACTGGAACATCTTCAATTATACTGGAACATCAACATCTTCAGTAGTGAGTCTTCATCTTCTGCAGCACTCGAACAACTATAGCAACATCAATATCTGAATCCTCACGATCGTCATCATACGATCATCAGCATCGTCATCACACAATCATCAACATCATCATCAAACGATCAACATCGTCGTCTAGATCAACACGATCAGCATCGTCACATCATCTCAATCTACAGCATCTGGATCATCTCGATCTACAGCATCTGGATCATCACGATCTACAGCATCTGGATCATCACGATCTACAGCATCTGGATCATCTCGATCTACAGCATCTGGATCATCTCTATCTACAATATAAGTATCCTCAACCATACAAGTACATTAATCAATACATGTATCATCAAAAGTATGTATTCTCACCAATACATCTATCATCAAAACATGTATTCTTACTAATACATATATCATCAAAAGCATGTATTCTCACTAATACATCTATCATCAAAAGCATGTATTCTCACTAATACATCTATCAATACAAGTATCCACACCGATACAAGTATACACAACAGCAGCATACCCTGCAACACACATGATCCAATTACGGGATGGTCAATCCCTCTCACTTTAGGATATAGGTCCAAGGATGATACAATCCTGATCCACTTATGGGATGATCAATCCCTCTCAATTTAAGACATCTCTCATGTCTATGGACGATGCAATCCAGATCAACTTACAGGATGATCAATCCTTATCCTTTTAAGACACCTCACCATGTCTAAGGATGATGCAATCCCGAATCAACTTACAGGATGATTAGTCCTTATCACTTTAAGACACCTCACCATGTCTAGGGACGATACAATCCCAATCTACTTACAGGATGATTAGTCCTTATCACTTTAAGACACCTCACCATGTCTAGGGAGGATGCAATCCCAATCTACTTACAGGATGATTAGTCCTTATCACTTTAAGACACCTCACCATGTCTAGGGACGATGCAATCCCAATCTACTTACAGGATGATTAGTCCTTATCACTTTAAGACACCTCACCATGTCTAGGGACGATGCAATCCCAATCTACTTACAGGATGATTAGTCCTTATCACTTTAAGACACCTCACCATGTCTAGGGACGATGCAATCCCAATCTACTTACAGGATGATTAGTCCTTATCACTTTAAGACACCTCACCATGTCTAGGGATGATGCAATCCCAATCTACTTACAGGATGATTAATCCTTATCACTTTAAGACAAGTCTCATGTCTAGGGACGATACAATCCCATCACGTACATTTTGAACCCAGTTCATGGACGATGCAGTCCTCACGTACATTTTGAACCCAGTTCATGGACGATGCAGTCCTCACGTACATTTTGAACCTAGTTCAGGGACGATGCAGTCCTATCTTCAATTTTCAGAGACATCAGTCTACGGCTCAATTCTGGGACCGAGGTCCGGGGAAGATGCAATCCCCTACCTGTTCATTCAAGACTTCATTCTCAGAGACATCATGTCTACGACTCTCTTTAGGACTGAAGTCCAGAGATGATCCAATCCTCTCATGTCCACCAAGGACTTCATTTTCGAAGACATACATCTACGGCTCTCTTTAGAACAAGTGTTCAAGGATGATACAATCCCTCTTCTTTCTCGGAGACACTTGTCTACGGCTCACTTTAGAACTTGTGTTCAAGGATGATGCAATCCTCACATGTATTCTCATCAATTTACTAGGGTGATAAGACAATTCTAACATTAATCAAGATTGTACTGATAAATAATATGATGACAAACACATTATGAACTTAATCAAGAATCAGATTTCAAGACATACCTGAACCTTCTTAAGTCATACCTGTCGAGACTTCTTGTAGTATTCTTATGTAAGGCCTTAGCCTCAACTCCCCCTGAAACTTGATTTGGAGCTTGATTAGGGTTTGCTAGAGAAACCCTAAAAATTCAATCTTTGACTTTCACACTTCCGAATGAATGGAAGGATGTGTCTTGCTGAGCTTGATCAAACTAGCATACTTCAATTTTGAAATCTCCAAAATTTGACCCCTCAAAATTGCCTCTGAAACTTCTGGATCTTCTGGACAGGATCCCGAACTAGGGTTTTATGAAGCCCACCCTTCTGCTCAATCAAAAGGTTTGATCCAAGGCTCTAAACTCTTATTTTTCTGAGGAGCTTCCAGCCGTGGTTACAGACTTCAAAAATTCCAACTTTTGCTAAAGCCCTAATTTTCCATATTTCCGATCAAAATCCCGAACTAGGGTTTGATCAAGCCCAGTCTTCTACCCAACCAAAAATTTGATCTTGGTCTCTAAATTTCGATTTTCCTGAGTAACATTCATCCATGGATTCCGATTCCAAAAATTATAACTTTCTCCGAAACCCTAGATTCTGGAAGCCATGAATAAAGGTACTCCAAAAATGATTCTGTTTTGACAGAAATATGTACCTGATTGTTTCTGCTATAACTCCAAAATTTTCGCTCCATAGGGTCTGAAAAACTTTTTCTGCAGTAGCCTGACTTGTCATCTTTCCATCCTGACAGGCCTGACCTCAATTGGATTTTCTGAGAGAGAGTTATGCCAAATGTCGCAACGTGACCTGTTTTGGGATAATACAGGAGAGCGAACTTGTACGGCGTGCCACGTGTCACTGTTTGAACTTCGGCCTCTGAAAAATTTTCCTGAGATAGCTCGCCCTGTTATCTTTCCATCCTGATATGCCTGACCTCAATTGGACTCTCTGAGAGAGAGTTATGCCAAGTGTCGCAACGTGACCTGTTTATGGGATAAAACAGGAGAGCGAACTTGTACAGCGTGCCACGTGTCACTGGTTCAGCTTCGGCCTCTAAACAAATTTCTTGAGATAGTACAGTCTGTGTACTACCTGTCACTTATTACTAAATTTCATTTGGAGCTTCCTAGCCCAAGTTATGGCCTTTTTTCCTAGGTCACCTAATTTTGACTGAGATCTGGAAGAGGTAGAAACCCTAACTTGTACTGATCATAACTTACAAAGTACAACGAATCTGAGGGTGCCCTTTGGACACAAGATACCTGGAGATGTTATTTACGACTTGTAAAGGTTTCAGATCCCGAACCTTCGCCAAAATGGATTTATAACGAAAGTTCCACGATGACTAGATTTTGCTATATAAAACCCTAACCTTCAAATTGTCGTAAGTAAAGCAAGTGTCGTAAGTGCCATACCTTGCCTTCCTTCAGGTTAGCTCTGATACCATGTTAAGATTTAATATGATAAGACAGAAAATAGCAGCAATGCATTCCATTTCACAATAATAGCATATACAGGATCACTGAAGAAACAACAAGCACAACATAAACACAAGAGACACAAATTTATTCTGGGAAACCCTCATGGGGTAGAAAACCCAGTAAAGCTTCCTCAATATAGATGACCAGCAATATACAAAGATGTAACCTTGAGAATAAGCTCCTCCTTCTCCATAGCAGACCTCTCCTCCACAAGTGCACCACTCTCAAGTGAGTGAGTGTGTGTAAAATGAGGAATACACCTCCTCTATTTATACACTACTCCGACTTGTCTTTTACACAAAACATGTAGGCTTGTATTTAACCAATGGGTTAAATACCCCACTACAACTGACTGGGCCGACCCCTCTAGGGTGGTCTAATAACCATTTGACCCACATAACACATACAGGGCCGACCCCCACTAGGGAAGTCTAATAACCCAAGTTACCACAATCTGACGGAGGAATAAACATCTCAGGATATACAATAAGGTCTTCAAGGAGGAATGAAACATCTCCAGAATAATAAAGTACAAATATAATATTCTTTGAAGTTACAATATCTCAACATATAATATGGGATATTTTCACCTAAATGTGTTTGGGGATTCCGAATTGATTATAAATTTGATTAAAAGTATCTGTATCCCTTCAAATAAACTTTCAAAACGATATACACAAGAAACCAGAACTTTAATCTCAAATTTTCTCTCATTTAATATTACTCATATCAGAAGAGAATTAAAATCAATGGCAGACATGCTGGCTGTATTTGCTACTAATCCACCGATACAATTGATGCATGAAAGACCAGACTGTATATTCTTATCTTTAGTATAGGCCTCATCTTCCAGATAACAATGAATCATGGCAAGTATTTTCGGATGACGAAAGTATTTGTGCTTTTGTACAAAATAAATCTTTTAAACAAAAAGAACTTATTTCTCTAGAAGATGATAAGTTTCCCAAAGGAATAACTCCGCTGGAAAACTCTTTTTCTTCCAATGATATAGGAGATCAAAAAAATAAAAAAACAAGAAGAATCAAAAAGAAAAATCAAACTTCATAGTCCTCAGAATTTACAGGGATGATCTTTGGATCTAGCAGAGGACAATTGATTCTTCTGCATTTGTGCTTGGCGCATTTAGGATTGACGGGTTTTTTAAGGTTATGGGATGTGTTGGACTTGAAGCCAATTCTATTCTCATCATATTTGGGTTCATTTCAATGAACAACTACAAGTTGTCTGGATCATTTGTTGCATAGTGAATTTTCTAGAATTGGTTTCAACATCCACTTTTGGTGGTTTTTCAAGAAAATATTCATCGACACTCATGAGGTTTTAGACTATGGGTTACAAGTTGAAGACTTGGATATGTTATCAACTTTTGCACTAGTCATTGTTGCCTAGTTGATACGAAATTATGATTAAGGAGGGCATTGTTAACATTATTATCCTAATCATAAGTCCTAGACCACCTAATATGCATCTTGGGATATAGTGTCTATCCTAAGTTATTTTGCACTTAGTTATGAGGATCGTTATGTGGTTGACAATTAAAGGTGGTTAAGGGTAAATGTATTATAAATGTTATTTATTTGTGAATATACAACATATTTGGCTCTTTCCTTTTCCACCACTTCTTGACTTTCTTTACTTTCTTGTTCCTAATTTTTCTCTTTATTTGTGTCAACTCAGTTGCAAGCTAATGGCAGCTTGAATATCTTTAAAAATAGACTTGACAAGTTCTATATTTGGTTATTCCAACCAAATTATCAATGCAAAGGGTCATTGTTCCTTCCTTTGTTTTGCTATTAGACACTTCTGTAATTTCTATGATTTTCTTTTTAGCTTTTATAGATTTCTTTGGGATCTTGGGGATAGCTTTCCTTGAAGCCATCATGACTATCTATACAACAACAAAATATTTCCAATCACTAAACTAAATTTCCATAAGAATGGAACATAAATAAGAATATGCCTACTCTTATATATATATAATAGGCATATATGTTAGCGGGTAGCAGGAATTGAACCCGCAACGTTAGCTTGGAAGGCTAGGGGTTATAGTCGACATTGATTATTCAATGCCTCTAATTCAAAAATGGGCATGAGAATTTCATTTCATTTGTCTCCTTCACGGGGGATATAGAGCGGTATAAGGGAAAAAGCAGAGTATTTATATCAAATGTTTTTTTCTAATAACGTTTTTTACATTACGAACCAAAATTGGCAGAGCCCTAAACAAAACTTGAAAATAATTTTAAATTCTAGGTACTTAATTCTAGCTTGCTAGTGGGGAAACCAAATATCTTGCTCTGAACAATGCTTGAATGGAAGACACAACAAATTTTACCCTAGGAATTTTGGACTAACCCAGTTAAATATAATTCGAAAACCAAAATCAATGATAAGATTTGAAATCATGAGGATTCTGAAAATATATTCCTTCATCAATTTCATTAATGATAGATGCGACCTCTCAAAATTCAAGAGTTTATCATTAAACGAACCACTATGATTTAGTGATTCCATTTACTTCCTCTTTTGCTCATTTTGTGATGAAAATCAAATGTTTTAAGGATTACATGTATATCAAGCTAAGTTGATAACTTCACCAAGGAAAAATATTTATATACTCCACACAAATAATTTCATCATGGCACCATGGAAAATGTGTGTAATCATTTTATCGGTGCAAATTTGACATATTATTGGAACACAAAATCTCATTTTGTATGCCGAGAAAATTGGTTGACTACTCCCACAAAGAAATGATTGTGGTGAAGATAAATTGTTTTAAATACAAAAGGAAGCCCGTAGCAAAGTTTTGATCGACGATTTTCTTAAATTTCAATGGTGTTATTATTCATTTATAGTTTTTAACAAAGGGTCAATCAAACCCCACAGTTGATTATGCATTGACAATTCGTAAATTGTATCCACGTTGTAGCTTGCTTTACCTTTTACTTATTGTTCCGCATTTATTTTTACTTTGTTTTACAAAAATTATATTTGCTTTCCGACACAATAATCATTGAAACTTGTCATTTTATTCAATGAATAAAATTAATATTCAACTCCAACAAAAGTTGCAAGATTCGTGGCCTCTCTCGAAGCTTTTACTTGATTTTCCATTTTCTAAATTTGTAGATTAAACCCCACTGTGAATTCCTTTCAGTGATATTTTTCACTTTTATCGAGAAAGAAAGTTAACTTTCAACCCTGATGAAAGTAACCAAGCTACTCTGCAACAACTTTACTGTGTCGATTTTAAAGGATTTACATTGGAATGAAAATGCATTTCAAAGAGCGCAAACAATAGATTTTCAAAGAAAAATATTCTAAGTTAGAGATGGGAAAATTTTAAAAACTTCCATTTCTACTCAATTTTTGCAATGATTCCAAAAAAGCTTGATCAAAGTATGAAATCTCACTAAATGATCTTTAAACCTAATGATTGAGTTTGCAAGAAATTTAAAGAACCGATAGAGGTACGCAAAAATTTACTTCCAAAAAAATTCTAGTGTGTTTAAGTCTCAACAGGAGGTTGTCAAAGGGAACTTCACAAAGCGAACATTTTCTACTTTCTTAATAAAACAAGGCGGGTGGATTTGTTCATTGAGGCATTTTGCTAGATGAACTCACCAAAGATTTGAATGCAAGGGCTTCAAGGGAGAGGGTTGGGAAGCTCAAAGAACTCCCCCCATCCCATGGCCGTTGGCATGGAGAGCGAAGGGCTTAGGGTTTTAGTCAAGATGACATAATGCTTTCTTGCTCACAATATTTGGAGTCTTTTACATAGTTCATTAAACTTAATTATACAATAATAATACTCTCGTGCAATAAAAATAGATACCAATGATCACGTTTTGTGATTATTATATAATCGTTGTGATTGCTATCTTAATTCATCTTTGTGTGTGAGTCTATTTGTGGCTTCAATACAAATTAAGCTTGTAACTTTGAAAGAAGCAATTATCTCAATTATCTCATCAATGATAATATTGTATGCTTTATTTATTTATATTTTGTTTCAATCTATATGTGCATTTTACTGTCCCTTTTTTTAAATGTTTTGGGTGAGTAAGTTTAAATTTGAATCTTGTTGTTTTGAGTCAACAAAATAAGTTCGCACTTTTTGCTATGACTTTCATATATTACACCTATAAGATTATACAATTTGTATTGTTTTGAGTCAACAAAATAAGTTCGCACTTTTTGCTATGACTTTCATATATTACACCTATAAGATTATACAATTTGTATTTCCCTACGTATCTTCCCTCCAATATTTTCACTTAATATTCTCTTTTGGTTTCGAATTCACTAGTTATTCTTAATTCATTTCCCTCCAATATTTTCACTTAATATTCTCTTTTGGCTTCAAATTCACTAGCTATTCTTAATTCCTTGAATTGAATTGTATTTGCATTTGCATGAATCTTACACATTTTAGAGAGTACTCATTTATGTTATGCTCTTTTTAATTTCAAAAAATAAATAGATTTTAAATGAGCTTAATTGTATGATTTACTTTCACTCCATTTGTCATTTTACATTCACTCTATTTTGTCATTTCGCGTGTCCTAGCTTCTATTATTAGATACCCAACACCTAAATAGATTATTGTGAAAATAAAGTTTGCATATGTTGGCAATCTATATTGATGCATGTACTTGGGCTTTATTTAGACACGTTCAGTCCTATATACTCGAGGAGCTATAAATTTTGATGTATCTCCATGATAAAGTGGTGGGGTTATGAGGTAGAATTACACTATTTCCAAGGTTACTTTAGTCAAATAAAGGTCGACGAGAATGAGTTTAAAGTATGAAGTAGTTCTAGGTAGAATTACAATATTTCCAAGCTGACTCCAAATGAGCTTTAAAGTATGACGTAGTGTAGTTATGGGGTGGAACTACACTATTTCCCAGCTTCTCTAATTATATTTATCTCAATAAAGGTTGGTTTAAATGACATCTAAATTAGGAATTACATTTTTTTTTCATTTTCATGGTCTTAATCATATCAGTGAATTTGACTTTTAATAAGCTTTCATTCACTTTTAGTTATTGTTTGCATTGAGGGAAATTAAGTACAATGCAGATAACATGTGTAACATACATATCACTAATAAACCAATTTTTTGTATTAAAAAATCAAGATTGATAATGTAAATGTGGAAAAAAATGCAACCATTAATAAGAAAAAGGATTATATACAAAATCAACAATAATAATTACATACTTATATAAGCCTAATAGGTTAAATCAATCAATGTAAACACGTCATTTCAAAGAAGAGTTTGTTATGAGGTCCTTGGTTCTAGCCCCACTAAAGTTCGAGTCCGATTGAGTATTACTAGATCACCAACAACTATTATGGTTGGCAATTAATCCACCCTCCATCGAAGCATTCTAAAAAAGAGGGGGATCCATGACATTTTCCTTGGGGTAAAAAACAATGAAGTAAGCATCTATTGGCAAAGAACTAGCCAAACACCCAACAACATTGGCAACGATCGATTCAACTAATGTATATATCCCAAGGGGTTAGCTCAATTGATTATCACCAAATATTTGGTTAGTTCTTTGCCAATAGATGCTCGGTTCAAATCTAGCAAGGTTAGGCACAATAGACTACACTAATGTGGAAAAAAAAACCTTCAGTTTCTTTCCAAGGTTTCCTTCTGTGTGTGTGTGTCAATATTCTGCTTCACTTCTTGAGGGTGGGATGAGAGGTTTCCAAACATTTTAGCTCAAGGTGTTAGCTTAACCAATTGTCACCAATGTTGTTTGGCATTTGGCCAATTTCGTTCGAGTAAATCCCCTATGTGAAGTGCACTAGTATATGCCAACGGGTTTACCAGGGATACAATCCACAAATGTGGGGAAGCATCTTTTCGATTTTGGGGGGAGATTCTCCTTGGAAAAAATACATATATACTCGACCCAATGGGTTAGCTCAACGAGTGGTCCCTAATATTATTGGGCATTTCGGTAGTTGTGTTGGCAAGGTGCCTAGTTTGAACCCCTTTCAAGAGGCACATTAGTCTACGTTGACGAGTTTACTAGGGATGCCATCCCTAGTAATGTGAAAAAAGAATCCCTTGGATCACCCTACAAGATCCCTCTCTCTCTCTCTCTCTCTATATATATACAATGTGACATCATCTTAAAGCTTATATCTTAAGCACAAAAAATATGTTGCATTGATTTCTCTCTTATTCATCTCAATGCTTAATAAATCTAGTTTAAAATGGATCTATGTTGGTTCTAATAAAGCTTGTATTGAATCATTAATACCTTTTCCCACTAGTTTTCTTTAGAGAGTGTTGTCGTCGGATCAGCACACCTGGTTAACGCAGCAAAAAATCTTTGCTACTGCTCGATGTTCCCTTGGGGGCAAGTCTCGAGTCAAGGCTGTCACCTGATCTTGACTCCTCCATTTAGGCAAAACTCCCAACGAAGCCAAGGGGGGTAGTCCCTAAATAATGTTTCTAAGGTCTTTAGAAATTCCAGTGAAATAGTTAAAAGGTGTTTTATGTTTTTAGGAATTTATTAGGGTGTGACATTCAAAAGTAAACCAATGTAGCTTTGCAATGAATTAAAGAAATACTTTCACCAACATGAATTAAAATAATTTCCAAATAGATGCACAATGTTCGATATGGTATTAAGCAAATGAAAAGTGTAATGGACCGGTGCCTTATGGAGTCAATATAACAGTATAATAGTGTTGAATGAAAAGGAAAATGTTTTGCAAATGCCTCTTGGTTACTTTTAAATTATTAAGATTTGATCTTGTTAGGGAAAAAAGGGGAACTCCCGAGATATCGTCAGGTACAGGGAGGAATGTCCGGAAATTTAGAAATCAATAGCTCCGTACAAGGACATGTGGGTTGGAACGGAGTCTCGAGAGTGGTGTTTTACACTACACCAACAAGGATGTAGGCTAACTGGTGCTCTAAGGTCGCCTCCCAGCGGTTCCCGCGTCCTTAGTCAGAATTTCCCCACACGAAATCCAACCGAAGTGTCGGATTTTCACAGTTCGGTTGGATTTCGTGTGGGGAAATTCCAGCTGAGGACACGAGAACCACTGGGAGGCGACCTCAGAGCACCAGTTAGACTACATCCTTGTTGGTGTAGTGTTGAACACCGCTCTCGAGACTCCATTCCAGCCCACATGTCCTTGTACGGAGCCACTGATTTCTAAATTTCCGGACATTCCTCCCTGTACCTCACGGTATCTCGGGAGTTCCCCTTTTTTCCCTAACAAGATCAAATCTTAATAATTAAAAGCAACCAAGAGGCATTTGCAAAACACTTTCCCTTTCATTTCAGCATTATTATACTATTATATTAACTCCATAAGGCACTGGTCAATTACACTTTTCATCTGCTTAATACCATATCGAACATTGTGCATTGATTTGGAAGTTATTTTAATTCATGCTGGTGAAAGCATTTCTTTGATTCATTGCAAAGCTACATTGGTTTACTTTTGAACATCAACACCCTATAAAACTCTTAAAAAAATAAAACACATTTTAACTATTTCACCGGATTTTCTAAAGACCTTAGAAACTTTCCTTGGCTTTGTTGGGAGTTTTGCCTAAACGGAGGAGTCAAGATCAGGTGACAGCCTTGACTCGAGACTTGCGCCCAAGGGCACACCAAGCAGTAGCAAAGATTTTATGCTGCGTTAACCTGGTGTGTTGATTCGGTGGCAACAGAGAGCCAATCTAGTTACAACCACATAGTAAGACATGTGCTTTCTTTTTCGATGATCTTGGTGAAGGCTTATTACTAGAGGCTTTAAGATTTGATTCTCCCCAATGCAATTTTAGGATTCCTATTGGATAAGAGTCTTTTTGGTACATGAAATTGTATGAAACTAAATGGTATAACTTGGTTAGTGATTAAGTAGTTAAGTATAATATCTATTAAAATGAATAGGGAGACGGTTAAACAGAACATCCCTATTCCATATACCTATAAAAAAGGTGATTCTATGTAGATGAATTATTTATTAACAATGGAATAAAAACAATCTTGTTTTCCGGCTTCTACCCTATTTTCATTCTATACCAATTGGTATTAGAGCGACTTTTTGATTCACCATTGGCCTATGGCCATAAAGTTCTTTCTTTTTATGAAAGAATGAGACGGCAACCTCATGACCAAACTTTTCATATATACAACCAACATTGTGGGAATAAACACAAGCACAAATAATATCAAAAATCATTGTAATTGATAGATTGTTGGACTTCAGTTGTTAAAATCAACAAGGATATAGAGATTAAAGGAAGAAGAAAACTCAGGCAACTCCAATGGAAGAAGAATGACCAAGCAAAGGTGGCATAGAGATTGTCGGTTATGCACATGAGGAAAATAGCAATGTCTCCCAAGCCCAAGGAAGGAGAAATGTAGGCACTGGCCAAGTTGCTTTTAGTCAAGGAATTCAAGTTGGAAATGGTGTTCCATGAGAGAGGACATCACATGGAACAATTCAGGAAGGAATTAGAAAGAAGAGCAAGAGAATAAACTATTTTGAAGAAAGTTGATAGTAAATAGAGTCCTACAATGAAAATAATTTATTTTTTATTTTTATCTGTTTCCCCTACTTTAGTTCCACACTCAAAGTAAAAGCTGTTCCATTCAAAAAGCCTTCCACAACTCACAATGACTTTATATTTTCCTACTTTAGTTCCACTCTCAAAGTAAAAGCCTTGCTCCACACTAGAAAATGCATATATGTGTTGGGAAGA
Source organism: Larix kaempferi (assembly GCA_027924585.1). Classification (NCBI taxonomy): domain Eukaryota; kingdom Viridiplantae; phylum Streptophyta; class Pinopsida; order Pinales; family Pinaceae; genus Larix; species Larix kaempferi. Next base: position 13,832,827 of record BSBM01000008.1, read on the forward strand.
TAGGGCACATAACCATTGTGCCTCAAACTTCCACAGCTGCCAAGGATCCACTCCCTCGGTAGTGGGCCTCTACAGCGCCAACGGAACAATTTTATTTCAAGGCTCCCATAACTTTCTTTATTTCTATTGGTGATCATTTTCAGCATAATACAAAGAAGACATTATCTGCCATCCTTCCTAAACCAAGAGAAAAGTGTGAACACTTTCTATCTAAACCAGAAGGAAATGATATGAGAATCTGGATGATATTAAATAGTAACAACAACAATAATGAAATGTTAATAATGAAACAATAACTACCTTGTTTTTCAACCTCTAAATTGTTTTCATTCAGTATCACTTCTACATCTCTTTATTCAATATGTTGTTTGGTTATGAATAATATATTACTATCTTGCAAGTGGCCGGTTCAATGGACGTAATTTGAGTAGGTTGGAATGTCTTCGCGTTTTATGTAAAAAAATATAGGTTCCAGGGTCTGGAAAATTGGGTAAATTTGAGAAGGCTGGAATGTCTTTGTGTTGTGCCTAAAATATATAGGTTGTAGGGTCTGGAAAGTTGAGTAAATGTATCTGTTGTTCTTTATTGAGTACACTTTGTCCTTCGTTTTGGTAATACATTGTCCTCTTTACAAAACGATTGGCATCTTACAAATAAACATCGCGTAGTGTAAATTGAAAAAGTGGCAACCGATATGCTCTACTGCCCGTCTATGGCCAAGATAGATTGAAGTAAATTATATGGTGCTATGTTGATTCGTTATCTTGCCAACATATTATGCTTCCCCGCATGAAAACGTTATATTATCACAAATGGTCCCCGCCCCATAACTGACCTATCCTCCCTCCTACACTCACATTTTAAGGAAGTATAGTATTCTTCATATAGAATAGAGGTAGGAGTACCTCTCAAGAAATGCTATAGTGCAAGAGAAACAAAATTTATGGATTTTATTCATGATTTGATTACTACATTATATAAAATAACTAAAAAGAATATTTCAAAATAACCAGTAAAATTCAGATGTATGAACCCATTGAATGTTTTTCGTGCAAATGACCAGTGGAGATCATATACAGGAAGTGTGGATCTCCAAAGGAAACAAAATTGAATTGTCTGCCACAGCTCCCTCTGTTAAAATATGACAGTAAGCACATTACGCAGCCTGTCTCCTAACTCCACTTAAAAATGTTCAGTGACACGAAACCCACGTAATATACATCATGTTTCAATGTCATCTACCTCATATGCTTCTACTATCTGTCATTATTATTTAAGAAAATAACAACTCAAATTGAAATAGAAGAATTTCTAAGACATACCACAAAGAAGGTTCATTGCAAACCTCAAAATAAATACTCTTTCTAGTTACCCTAAAGTTACCAAACAATACAGCCAGGTGTTTTAATCATGGAGTCTGCTGGGAGGTCCCAAATTCTCTCTGAAGATCCTCAAATGAAACAGTTGCTGAGCCTCTTCTTCTCGGCTTCTGTTGTGAAGGATGTGGTGCCCAGCCAGTCATATAGATAACCTGATTAAAATAGCAGGTACGATTCATTACTACCAGCATAGTAGCATACCCATCCATGTGAGAAAGGAAAAGGCTACTTTATTAATTGATCTTCTTTATAGTTATCTTACCTGAAATGTAGCTGGGATAGTACCATCTTCTCCTCCAAACATTGACTGATAAATGGAAGCAGTTGCTAAAGCAGTCTCCTTTTTCAGTATCTGGCCAGACACAAAATACAAAATAGTTCAGACATCTATAAAGCAAACTATTTAAAGTTGAAAGGATCTGGTTCAACAGAGGAAAACTGTTATATCGTAAATGAACTGCAATTGCAGTTTAGCCTCACTTGATTTCTCTGCAGAAGAGCATTGGTTTCACCCATCGAACGGAGGTGCTCAATAAGCTCTAGAGCTGCCCCACAACAAATACACATCATGATATCAAGTTAGCAGAAGTTAGCAGACGAATCTAAGAGAAAAAAGTTCCAAATTGAATAGCAAATAATACATCAGCAAGAAGAACACCAAAAGGGTACAACTTACATGCATCAGATTTCAATCCACTTTCCTATGCTATTATCTACCAGAGAGATTCAAATTAATCACAATTTACCTTCTACATCTGGTAAATTTCTTCTGTTATTTTGATAATATTTAAAATTTTAGTATCTACGAGTGCTCTAGACACTCACATAGTTGAGTGGCCACTGATTCCAACCTATTTCTTGGTCATTTGCGGACATTAGTAAAATTGTCTTTTCTTTCCTTATCTACACGATTCCAACCTCAACTCATGTTGGACCCTTGTTGGAATAAAAAACATATGAAGCATTAAAGCTGTTACAAGTCCTCTATTAAAACCTCAACATTATCCAAGGAGTCTTTTAATTTCACATGTTTGTTCTACCTTTGAAGTGGTCATTTAGAAGGCTTTCTAGAAAAAGGAGCATGAATTACAAGGGATCGCCATGAAGTAATATATTTCTCTAATATAGTGAGCCATGTTTGCCATGCTAAATAATCAAATCATCAATTGCAATACCATGAGGAAATCTCTGCCTCGGCTAATTACAGTAAAGAGATATTTACTCTTTGAATGCCTCGACTTCCAAATGCCTTTTAAGAAATACACAGCATGTTATAATGCACATAACAAGGTGTTATTTGATCAGAGGTCTTGAATGTAGTGACAGTTTGCATAACATAGTTCAATCTAACAGCAACATCAATGAACAACCAACTGAAACTAATTTTCAAAAATTAGAGATATGCACCAACGTTCATGCCCTAGGTTTCAGGATTCAAAATTCAAGCTAAAGAAAACAGATGAAACAAAACATCATGGATTCAAAGTCTTGGTACGTGCCAGTGTAAACAAAATAGAAAGAAATAAATATAAACTAAGAAATACAAATTCATATGGTCTTAAGTGTTTCTCTTTTATCTTTTAGTATGCTCGTATGTTTATGATTTTTAAGTGATCCACATAATTCTCCGAAACTTAGGATCTGAATATTGTTAAATTCCATACATTCATAGCATAATAACATAAATGCATAACCAAGATCACTAGAAGAAAGACAAAGCACAAAACAATCACACAGAGTTTATCCTGGGAAACCCAATTGGGAAATACCCAGCAACCTTCGTATAGAGATGATAATCCCGAGATCAGAGTACTAATGATAAAAGAGAAAATGTGAAAATGTCTTCCACAAGTATAAACCCCAAAACGGCTTCCACCACTAGCTTGTGCGAATTCTGCTCTCTCCCAAGTGATGCGCAATTGCCAATGAGAATGAGGATAATGAGGTGCACTAGCCTCTTATTTATACAAGTGCAAATATGAAAAATACCCTAACTAGGCCGACTTCACCTGGGGGCAATAAATAATTTATTTTTAATAATTTTATTTTCTTCTTTTGCACCCCAAGGTTTACATTGATTCTTTCATGTGTTTACATAAGGTTCATCTCCCTTAGGAGGTGCAAACAAGTACAATGAAAGTACAATAAAATATGATGAATAATATCTTCCGAAGTTGTACAAAATCCAACACTCCCTCTCAACGAGGAAGGTATTCTTCGGTCTTCATCTGCATCCTGATCATCTGGGTTTTCATCTTGTGCATCCATGTTGTCTCCATCATCTCTATACATACTGAAGGTTGTCTGCACAGTCTCAGTGCATTATCTTCACCAGTCCTTCGGTGAGTCCAGGAGAATCACTCAATCCTGGATATCTGAGATTATCAGTTGTACCATCTATGTTATACAATTTGCTACCTGTCTGTCTCATTTGTCGATGGGGTCCTCCCATACCTAGTTGAGATCTCAGGCGAGCAAAAGGGCACGGCCATCTACTGACTGTCTGACTCATCTGCCTATGGAATTTCTCCCATAGCTGGTTGAGTACCTGGACTGTAGAGGCACCTGTGCAACCACACGGCCAACTGTTGACTGTCCTACTCATCTACCTATGGGATTTCTCCCATATGTGGCTAAGTAACTAGACTGCAGAGGCACCTGTGTGAACCCGACCAACTGCTGACTGTCCTACTCATCTGCCTATGGGATTTCTCCCATATCTGGCTGAGTAACTGGACTGCAGAAGGTACCTGGGTGAGCCCGACCAACTGCTGACTGTCCTACTCATCTGCCTATGGGATTTCTCCCATATATGGCTAAGTAACTGGACTGCAGAGGAAAATGGGCAAAGCAGGGCAAGCATCTCAATGTCATCTTCCCCTCTCAAGGAGGGATACGTTCTCTTCGACTCCAAGTCTTCCGCGAAAGTATTCGAACTTCACCCTAGGCAGAGCCTTGGTGAGAACATCTGCAGTCTAGTCGTCTATCGGCACGTACTGTAACTCGACCGCACCTTTCTGCACCATATCACGAATGAAGTGATATTGAATCTCGATATGCTTCGACCTGTCGTGAAATATAGGATTCACTGACATTTGCACACAGCTCTGGTTTTCACAGTGAATCACGGTCAGCTCTGAAAATTGGCCAAACAATCCTACCAGGTGTTTATGAAGCCAAACTGCTTCTCGAGCTGTTGTGCTAGCAGCCATGTACTCAGCCTCTGCAGTACTGAGTGCTACTGAGTTCTGCTTCCTGCTGCACCAAGAAATAACTGCAGAACCCAACCGAAGCAACATCTGGAAGTACTCTTCTGATCTACAATCTTAGGTCACTATCTGAAGCATATTTCAAACCATATCCCACAGTGCCACGTAAGTATCTAAGCACATGTTTTGCAGCAATCCAATGAATCTGCCTCGGTTCGCACATGAACTGACTGAGGGAATTCACAGCAAAACATATATCTGGTCTGGTGTTGGTCAAATACATCAATGACCCAATCAACTGGCGATAAATGGTGGGATCAATCAAATCAGAATCTGAAGTAGAATCTCTCAACTTCTTCCAATTTGCATCCATCGGAGTAGCCATGGCCTTGCAGTCCAACATCCTGAATTTCTTCAACATATCAATGGTGTATTTTCCTTGTCCTAGGAAAATCTCTTTCTGCCTCTGCCATACTTCTAATCCCAAGAAGTAGTGCATCAATCCAAGATCCTTCATTTCAAACTCAGAGGCGAGAATCTTCTTACACCATACAATGAGTTTCTCATTTCTTATGAGACACAAGTCATCAACATACAATACCAAAATCAGTGGCTCATCATCTACAACCTTGTAGTAAAGGTTGGGGTCTGCATCACTCTTGGAGAATCCCAAGCTCACCAGGAATCCATCTATCCATTCATACCAAGCACGCGGTGCTTGCTTGAGTCCATACAGTGCCTTTTTCAATCTGCATACATGCGACTCCTTTCCTTGGACAATAAACCCATCTGGTTGTTCGATGTAAACTTCTTCCTCAATAACACCATTGAGAAAGGTTGTCTTTACATCCATCTGATGCAACTTCCATCCTATAGCTGAAACAATAGCAATAATGGATCTGATGGAAGTATATCGAGCCACAGGAGCAAATGTCTCATCATAGTCGACTCCCTCTTTCTGAGAGAATCCTCTGGCTACAAATATGGCCTTGTATTTTTCAACACTGCCATCTACTCCATGCTTAATTTTGTATAGCCATTTAGAAGTCACTATTGACTTCTCCTCAGGTCTCGGCACAACCTCCCACACATCATTCTTCATGATGGATTGATATTCTTCCATCATGGCATCCTTCCAAGCTTGATGTTTGGATGCTTCTTCGTAAGTGGTGGGTTTTGAATCAATAATGTTGTTCATCAATGCCACATAACTAGAGAACCTCTGAGGTCTTTTGCTTTTCTGAAAGCGCCATGTGGAGCATCATGCCCCTCTGCATCCTACAATGTTTGTTGTGCCCATCTAGGTCTTTTCCGACCTATCACATCTCTGGGGATATCAACTGGATCTATAGGATTGATAGGTTCATCCTTTTCTGTTGACTCCCACTGAACTGGAGAGGGAGATGATCTCATCTCCTTTGGTTCTAGCATTTCTTCATCATCGATCTCCATATCTAATCCTCTGCCTTTCCTGACAGCCATCTCTTCTTCAAAGGTCACATCCCTACTGACTTCAATCTGTCTGGATCCTGGAATGTAAATTATGTAAGCCTTTGAAGACTCACTGTATCCCACAAAGGTTCCCTTCTTTCCTGAAGGTTCTAACTTTGATCTTTTCTCTTTGGGCACATGTATGTAGACTGGACAGCCAAAGATCCGGAGATGGCCCACTTCTGGTTTCACACCTGTGAACACTTCTTCCAGAGTCATATTCTTCAATATCTTATGTGGACATCTGTTCTATACATATACAGCAGTTCTGGATGCTTCTGCCCACAAGAACATTTGAAGACTCTGTTCATGTATCATAGCTTTGGCTGCCTCCACAATTGTACGATTCTTTCTTTCTGCAACCCCATTTTGTTGCAGGTTGTAGGGAACTGTGAGCTCCCTCTTAATTCATGCTTCCTTGCAGAAATCATTGAATTCTATAGAGGTATATTCTCCACCATTATCGGATCTCAAAATCTTGATCCTCTTTCCTGACAAATTCTCAACTTGTGCTTTAAACTCTTTGAACTTGTTGAGTACTTCCTCAGATTCTTTTGACTTGAGAAAGTATATCCAAGTCTTCCGTGAGTAATCCTCAATAAAGGTGATATAGTAATGATATCCACCTAATGACAGAATTGTCATGGGCCCGCACAAGTCAGAGTGTACCAGATCCAAAATCCCTTTAGATCTACTCTCACTATCTGGAAAGGATTTCTTGACATTCTTGCCAAGTGCACATCCTCTACATGATCCATCATGGTCTACCTGGAGCCTTGGCAAACTTGTCACAATATTCTTCAGAACTGGGAGAGCTCGATAGTTCAGATGAGCTAACCTTATGTGCCATAGCTCGCCCATACTTGCAGCATCATGTATTAGGGCTTAGACTGGTGAAGTGTTTAGTCTATACAAGCTCTCTTCTCTTATGCCAATAACTTTGGTTGTGCTCATGCTTGAGTTCTTGTGCCAAGCAAGGACTTTCCCTTCTGAGAAAGCTACTTTATATCGCTTGTCCTCCAAGGCTGAGATGGAGACAAGGTTTCTTTTCATACCAGGTACATAGAGTACATCACTTAGGGGTAATGTATCATTTGGTTCTAATTGAAGGGTGGTGGCTCCAGACCCCTTCATCGTGTAATTTGCATCATCTCCAAGTACAACACGAAGATTGGAATCTTTCTCAACTAATTCTGAAAGATTCTCTCTATAACCTGTCATGTGCCTAGATGCACCACTATCTATGAGCCAAGTGTCACTAGTGGTAGGAATAGTACCTGATAGTGCTGATATGAATAGAAATTATGTGTGGTCTTCATTCTTTTGCTTCTTGTGATGATGATCTTCTTCTACATCAACAATGGATGCTTCATGCTTCCTTTTGATTTGGCTTCGACAGCTACTGACGTAATGTCCATACTTCCTGCACCTATAGCATTGAACTTGAGAGACATCCCTCTTCTTCTTTTGTTCTTGGCGGGGACTTGATCTCCTTTCCTAGTGCTTGTGTTTATGGAACTTCTTCCCTTTTCCCTTACCTTTCTTGGCATGGGAAACAAAAGCTTGATTCTCTTCAGCTTGAGTGTCATGGAGTCTTTGGCATGCTGCAATCCTTGTCTCCTCCTGAGAGCAATCTGCCCAAAGCTTGTCAAACTTTGGTAGTTTGGATCTACCACTTATGCTTTGGATAAAGGACTCCCATGATGGTGGAAGACCATTTAGAGTATGGAGGACAAGCTCCTTATCATTAATAGGATCTCCACTAGTGCTGAGCTTGTCTCTGAGTTCTATGATCCTCATAAAGTATGAGGCAATGGATTCTGACTTTGCTATCTTCATATTTGAGAGTTGGTTTCTCAAAGTCATGGATACGTTGAGGCTAGTGTGTTCAAACAACTTCATAATGGTCTTGAACATTTTTCTAGCATTCTTCTTTCCTGAGATTTGTGGGACCAAGTGATCTCTCACTGAATCCACAAGTATCCTTCTTGCTTTAGCATCATTCTTCCTCCATCGGGATTTATCCTCTTCGGCTTCTGGTTCAGGAACCTTCTCATTTACATATAGTAATAGGTCATTTTCTTCTAGAAGCAGAAGAACCCTAGACTTCCAAGAGATAAAGTTGGAAGCTCCTTCCAAATGATCTTCAACGTTCATACCAATCATCTTGATTGCAAATCTAGTTCAGAAACCCTAGCAGGAGCTAGGTCAAAAATGAAAGTTGATAAATTGAAAAACTGAAACCACGGATAAATGCGCCTTGCCAAGGAGAGTTGAATTGAGGGTGGGCTGGTCCAAATCTGTGGAGAGAAATGAGTTAAAACTAAAACCCTAATTTTGTTGCAGCCACAGAGTTAGGTCAAAAATTGAAAACTCTCGGAATGGAATTCCGTCTTCACCAAAAGATGCGCCTTGACAAAAATGAAATTCCTATAGCCCTTTTTCTCCAAAATGATGGTTGGAGACTTCACAAGATGAAACCCTAGTTTCAACAGGGTTCCGACAGTGTTCTAGCAATGGCTTCTTCTAGAACTGCTCTGATACCATGTTAAATTTCATACATTCATAGCATAATAACATAAATGCATAACCAAGATCACTAGAAGAAAGACAAAGCACAAAACAATCACACAGAGTTTATCCTGGGAAACCCAATTGGGAAAAACGCAGCAACCTTCGTATAGAGATGATAATCCCGAGATCAGAGTACAAATGATAAAAGAGAAAATGTGAAAATGTCTTCCACAAGTAGAAACCCCAAAACAGCGTCCTCCACTAGCTTGTACGAATTTTGCTCTCCCAAGTGATGCGCAATTGTCAAGTGTGAGAATGAGGATAATGAGGTGCACTAGCCTCTTATTTATACAAATGCAAAATATGAAAAATACCCTAACTGGGCCGACTTCACCTGGGGGCAATAAATAATTTATTTTTAATAATTTTCTTTTCTTCTTTTGTACCCCAAGGTTTACATTGATTATTTCATGTGTTTACATTAGGTTCATCTCCCTTAGGAGGTACAAACAAGTACAATGAAAGTACAATAAAATATGGTGAATAATATCTTCCGAAGTTGTACAAAATCCAACAAATATAAGTTACAAATTATTGTAAAGGAAATAAATGAAATGGAAGCTCAAGGAACTAGAACTAGAGCAAATATAATATAATATGCAATATGCCATTTGCATCCAAATTACTCATCTTCTTGCAGGTACAAGCACAAAGTGCTAGCCTCCAAAAATTACAATTTTGTGATCTTATCATACACTGTCACTCACTTCTGGATCTAAACCAATGGAACACAATTAACCTAGAATATTGCTTTGACTATCTTCATGCAACCAATATCACTCCACATAATTCATAGCATAAAATGATCTCAATGTTCATTCTTCTAGATCATAAATCAATGTACACCAGCATAAATTTATCTTAAGTCCAGATCTTCACGAGTTGAGGAATCAAATCTCTGGAGGTGTGAACCTTTTTTAAGAGTGTGATTAGTCACAATACGATTCCAAATGGCTTTCCAACAAAGCAACTGCCTTGTAAGCATTTCTTTCATAGCCAATGCATCATACAATTGTTTTACATTCAACTTATATGCCCACTATGCAGACATGGGTTTCAGTTGCTTTTCCCAAGATATAGCTCCTTGTGTAAACATTCTCAACTCTTTATCTCTTCATTAATCTACTAAACACATTATTCTATGTGATCTTATAACAAAATATAAGATAGATAACAATTGTTATTGGATATCAGGTTTGTGCTCTCAATTTGCAACTACTTATTGTTGAATTTTGTAGCATCGGATAGGTACTTCTAAGTGGTAAGTGTCTACAAGTGGAAGTCATCATTATTGACTCTCAGAGTTAATAGACTCACTTTAGTAAAGTGAACTATTAAAGTGATGGTACTTTTCTATTTACCTTATGTAAAGTGAACTAGGAGGCCCATGGTATTGACCTTAGGTATTTGCATATTGTAATGTTATAAAAGGCAACCTAGGTGAGAGGACACATCAGTCAGTCACACAGAGTGAGAGAGGGAGATCTTACTGATTGGTTGAAGATGGACTTGCATGTGCAAGGGGCAGAGGTCAAAGGAACGAAACAAGTGGCAGTCGAGGGTTAGCAACCAACAAAATCGAAGGACTCATCTTGAGGTTTGAAGGCTAGCAATCTATCATTGTATTTTCCTCAATGGGCTATTATCCCACGACAGGAGCCTAGGGTTTTTATAATTAATAAAAATCAAATTGTTTAATAGATTTTCCGTAATTGGCATTTTCCAGCGTAAATCTAAGTGTCAAAATGTGTGTGATTTCCAGAGTATTTCTGTTGGGTAATTTTAGTTAAGATTTAGTGTGTTTTTTCAGTTAATAATTTTCAGTAAATTAAACGAACTATTAAATCGGATCTGGATCCCGAAAGTTAACATGGTATCAAAGTCGGTTTCGCTCTAAGCAGGAAATCATGTTTGGCATAGATTTACGAAGACAAACAAAAACAAAGTAGGAAATTGTATGGTGTAGGTGTCATATGGACGTATGGACTGCAGCAACATCGTACGGCCGCGTGCAAATTGTTGTTGGGCGGATCGGGTTGGTGAAACACGTGAATGTGGAAGTTGTGACACCAGACGAGAGTCAACATATGAGCGTTGCAGGCTCGTGGGCTCGAACTATAGAGGTAGGCTACAGATCGAATCAGCACAAGTGATCACGGGTAGAGAGACCGGGCCGTGCAGACAGTCGACATGTCAGAGTTAGGCTCGTGGGCTAGCAACAGGCTGCAGTACCCGTGGGTGGAGAAGTTGCGGGGGGCGATAGCAAGCCACAGACACAACCGGCAAAGGGAGGTTGTGGACACAAGTTGACGTGGCCAACAGAGGAGAGCTTGGGACAGAGGCAGGGCCATAGGACAGCACACGTAGCAGTGGTGGCGATCTGTTGTGGTGCTGGGAGACAAGAGCTCAGGTGTGGAGTGCAACTGGAGACGCGGGTGCAGGAATGACGTGAAAGCTCGGGCACGTGAGGAAAGGTTGCAGGAGAAGGTGTAACGCAGCCGCCAACAAGTGGCAACAGGAGGTAGACATCGACCAAGTGAGGGCACGGTGGGCCATAAAGGAAACCATCGTTTGGGCAGAGACGCCAACAGGCCACTCACATCACAGCCGCCAAGTCAACTCAACCAGGCCACAAGACAACCGTCGGGAAGGGAAGAAGCCCAGGGAATCCAACGAGCAGCTGCGAGCAAGGTCGAACAGGCCTGAAAAATCCGGGCAGATCTCAAGAAACCATCGGGCAGCAATTTGAAGTGCCTAAAACTACTACATCAAATTTTGGGCAGAGGCAGAAAGACTTCGTACAGACACCAACAGGGCCAAGGCAGCCTCGAGCAACCCAAAAAAGGTCCAAGCAGCTGCCCAAAAAAGTTGGCCATCCCAAGAAGACTCGGGCAATCCCCGAAAATTTGCAGAAAAAAGTCCGGGCAGCAAATCAAGGTCCGAACAGCAACAGCAGCAAGTTAAAAATGGTTGTTGCAATAAGTTTTGAAGACAGGTGGAGGGCGTCCCCAACTACATCCCTTGGAAGGTGTAGGTCACACTGGTTCTCGTGGAGAACAACCTGTGGGAGTTTGCAAGCACAGGGTTGACCGCATCAACAGATCCTAATGAACTAGCAGTTCACAAGTTGAAATATGTGGAGGCCAGGAGGATTATCTTGGATGCAGTGTGTTACGATGGTACCAGTACCAGCGCACCTGCAGAGGTGCCCCAGGGAGAGAGGTCATTTTTTCTCGTAAGGAGTGTTGTTTAGCCAGCTTTTTCTGGGCAGAAGTTATGGCCAGACCCTTTGGTTTCTCCCTTGGAAGTAATATGGCCTAGTGGCATTGATGACTGCCTCATGAAAGGGCTTGAAGCCCTGAGGTTGGTGTCTGGGGCTTCCATGGGTGGATCACTGGGTCACATGACCCCAACCCTGATTCAGCATTCCGGTGACAGATCTTTCAGCACTGAGGCATAACTTCGTCATATGGACTCCAATTGAGGTGATCTTCGCACTGTCGGAAAGCTCTCAAAGTGTAGAACAAGGTCAAGGGGTTGAGATCTATGCTTACAAACTTTTGACCCCAAAAAAATCGTTTAAGCCCTCAAACGGGACTCAAAAGGTTCTGGGCCCCAAATCTGCAAAGTAAGACCTGCCCCTAAAATGGGCCCTACAAGCCAATTCATCCAATATTTCCACCCAAAAAGCACCAAAATAGATGACAAATTATATATTGCTCCATTTTGGATCAGCAACTTAGGATCTATGGCATCCTATAATATTTATAATTTAATCTATTCCAAGTTTCACAATCATCAAATATCAAAGTATTTATATCAATGAGAAATCACACACCTGTTGTAAGATTTTTTATATATCTTATGCTACCATGTGTCATACAAATTTCACGATATAAATAAGATAAAATCCATGTGTTGGAAAGTGAACATACCACTCCCATATCTGATTGTGAACTCATCAACATCAACTGCCGGAAGTGCAAGCCCTGCCCTTGTCAGCAAATTCCCAGCATCTCTCACCTAGAGTGGACCCATTAAAAAGAGTAGATCAGAACAATATTTCCAGTGAAACAAACAATAACAAAAATTTCATACAGACTTATATAGAAAACAGAAATGAAGGTTTTGAACAGATCCAGTTAAGAAGGATATGCTATCCAAGATCCAGAGACATCGAGACAGATTCTAAAACCTTAGGGTCTATCACTAAAGAAAAAGGCAAATGATGTGTTTCCTGGTAAAGCATAGTCAAACTTAAAGGTTTAAATGATGGAAAATTTGAAACAGTACATAAATGTTAAAAGTTAAAAGCAATTAACATGAAGGCATGGTTTGCTATAAAGAAGATAACGGGATTGAACATCTCATCCATAGGTCGCCTTTGAAATTGGAACTTGCCTAGTTATCAATGGTACGTGTTGATAACCTGATCACATATGCACTGTGCATGAAATTCAACTATAGTCATGATTAAATTTGAACTCAAATAAGAGAATATCATAACAATTGACACTTGAGTTACTGTCAACAACCAAAAAAGGTACCAAGGATAACTGCTTAACACTAAACCATAACACTATCGTTGAATTATTTTACTTAGGTCATGATATTCACATTTTTGTACTGCAAGTAGCAGACTCCTCAAAAGAACATATTCTTTCAAATCCACCATTAGCTTTAGCCCAAACTGCCAAAGAAAAGCCCCAACCTTCCCCTTGCATGCATAAGAATATTATTTATACAAAAGGCAAGGAACAGGTTTTTCTGTGTTCATTTTTTCTTTTTCAGGAAATGCATCTTATATTACAGTAATGCATAGAAAGCACATCAGAGGGTACATCATAAAATACACACTTACGGGAAAGTACAGACTATCCCTTCCTACATATACAAGGCGTATCAACACATCTTCTTTGGCCCCAATCTCAAGAGAGTCAACAACCTTTCTGAAGATTACAATGTCAATTCTAGCTGAAATCTGAAGTTTGAACCATAGTTACCAAATTCAGCCGTATTGGACTGAAGAATTTGAAAATTCAAGAATTCGGTTCAATTCGGTGTAATTTGCCAGTTCGGATTTGGTACGGTGCTTAAATGGTGCTTAAGCTGTTAATTTTTTGCAACTAAAGCTAAAGGCATAATCTTTGGGTCAGTTACGATCCTCAATCTTTCCTGGGTTCAGTGGATAGCTAAAACTGGATTCAGAGATTTTGATATTCGATCTAAAGTTCCTCTGTCATTTATTCTCCGTGCAAGTGGGCTTCACAGTTGCTGGTTTGTTTAAAAACCGCTGATGACATTCTGTGAAAGTTTCTTCGTTCGTTTATTCGTGATGCAAGTGGGCTTCATGGTTGCTGGTTTGTGAAAGGAACTTGTAGAATGGTAGAAATGAAAGGAATGGTTAATGACATGAAAGGAACTGTTGACAACAATAATTATAATTTTTTCTATTTTGGATGATGGTTGCTGAAGATTAGTTTACTAGTTTTTGAAGAAATCCACTAAAATTGCAATAACTTTTAATTTACATAAACTCACTAAAATTTGCAAAAATTTTAAGATGCTTTTCTCCTCATTTACAGAAACTCACAAAATTTTACAAAACCTTCAAGATGCTTTTCTTTTGGACGATGGCATTTAGAGCATGAAGAAGAAAGTAAAAGCTTCCATTCATCTTTCTCCAATGTTGTTTCACACATGAATGAGATTTCAAGATTTCAATAACGGACATTTTTGTATTTGTATGATGTATAATACTGAATTTTTTCCGTAATGAATTTTAGGCAGTCGAATTTTTTCCGTATCGAATCGAATTCCAATTCCAATTCCAACTAGAAGTTGGTAACTATGGTTTGAACTGACAGTCCTATTCTAAACACTGTAATCTCCCCCAAATGAAGAGGAGAGGAATCTCCATTGAATGTACATTGCATCTCCACTTCTGTAAAAAAAAATAAGAAAAAAAAAACCTTGACAACCAGGTAGTGCTCCAAATTTCTCTGCTATGGTGTCTGACCAGCCACATTTCTCCCAAGATAACCCACTTCCAAGGAAGCATGTTGACAAAAAGGATGGCATATCCAGAAATTCAAATAACCCATTCCCAAAAATCTTTGTCATACTACTGTCTACACTCCCAGAAAACATGATTGACAGTCTCTACTTCGTAACAAATGAAACCATACAACATTGCCAAGTAATGTAGCAAGTTCAAAACTGCTGAGCTCCAGTTGAGCACTAACCATCCAAGGGCTCAGGTCTTGAAGGATGAGTGCATAGTTAAAATACTCTGCTGACTGGACCAGTACTTAATAGTTTCACTCAACTCAGGCAAAAATCAATGCAAATAAAACCAGCGAGACAAAAAATCAATGAGCCCAATCAGACTCACCATAATTCAATGAGTTTGATAGTGTGCTAGCCGATTACTGTAGGACTTGACCACTTTGACCGAGTCTTGAAAGACTCCAGCGAGTCTGGGCTAAAAACATGACTAACGTCTGTAAATACTGTTATCACATATATAGTAGCCGGGCTACCATATGTTTTATTCCAGATTCCAGTACATTTTTCAGCCAGTTCCCTTACATTTGAGATGCCGAGATGAGCATCTACATTGGATCACTATTTGATTATGGACAGCAGTATTATTCCCATGCCATGACTGAGTCTCAGGAAACTCAGATTTGATGACTGATGTAGCCATTTAGCCATTTACAGAGCAGTATGTATTGCCCAGAGTTGCAGCAGCAAGTTCTCAGTGGACAGATGATGGTTCAGATTATTATGCACAGGTATATGACCCAACGGGTATTATCTTGTGTTATGGTTATTATTGCTTTTATACTCATTCTTGTGGCATGTCTTAGCATTTAGTATCATGATCTGGCGATCATATAGATATTTGGACCTAATTGTATCATTTATGTATATATATATGTCCTCACTTAGACTTAGAAGTTCTTGACCTATACTCATTGGTTTTACCCTCCTTAGGGAGAATAGAGGTGATCATTCCCACTATCTTTTGGCTTGATAGTGTTGGTCTCATTATTCACTTTCTCCGCCCATCCATTACCTACCAGTTGTTGTTGATTGCCCTGATTTACTACTTGACTAGTGGCATGGAAGACCTTCCCCCACTTTAGCCTCTTTGTTGGATGAGCTTCCCTTGTTATATTGTGTCTCGGCTCTGAGTTGTCTAAGTTGTGTTGGCTAAACCTGAAACAGATAGTGCTACCATCAGTAAGTGTATATGGAAATCAAATGTATATCTTATATGAAAGCGCGTTCATGGAAGCGTGTTTCTGAACACACATGGATGAAAGGCAAGCCTAATGAAATTGGCTTTGAAATGTTAAATGTGAAATGTGAAATGTAAATCCATGGAATCGTGTTTCTGAACACACATGGATCATAAAGCCTAATATATGTAAATCCAAGAATGTGTTTCTTAACACACACGGATCAAGGCTATGGAAATTCAAAGGCCCAAAAAGCAGTGGTTCATAAATGTTATATCTAAATGATTGTTGGCCTCACTTGTATTGATTTATCCCTCACTAGCTTGTGAGTTATCATGTGAGATGGAGTAAGGGACAACTCGAGTTATGTCCCCCAGAGTCTCAAGTTACTGTTTGTCGGGCACCTAGTCATGGCGGCTCTAGAAAAGATCCTCACGGAGCTGTATCAGCTTGGATGTGAGTTGTAGGCATCTGTCAAGGTTGAATAAGCACTTCTAAAACAACTTGCCCATTTGTGAGACACTGCCATCCCCTGTGTTACTGCTAATGCAGCATATGCTACAGTGTGTATCCCCTTTCCATTTCGAAAGTGTCACAGTGTCAAGTCAGTGGTCACCCTTTAGCCTAGCCTTATATAAGTTTTAGCCTTCACCCTTCACTAGCAGATTGATCACAACTATGAAGTGAGTATGGTCTTGAAAGTCTAGTATGAGTCTTAGTAAATATTGAAAACACTTTATATTTGGTTTTAGATCGCCAAAGAATTGATTACTATATGTTATAATTGCTATTTGAATGATTTGTAGAGCATGACTTAACCTCTAACACTTGTAGCAGTTTGATTTTAGCCTGGGTCATTTTATTGGTCATGTTGACTTGGTCAAACCTAGTTTGACCAAAGTCAACTACAGGACATGAGGTGGATGGACCTTGGATGATGTAGATGGATGATTTATGGTCTACTACAGGTCACCAGTTGGTTCCATGCATTGGTTACAGGTTTATGATGATGATCTGGCATTTCAGCATATTTGATCATTTACAGATTTATTATTATTTTTACCTATCTGGATATATTGGAGATATTATATGATCCTACAGGGATCCATATGGTGTATGGGTACACACCCTTAGTAGATTTGGGCTCTCTGAGTTCAATGAGACAGTTGGTTTTCAGTTCTAGGCAATTACAGTGAGTATTTTCCTCAGTTTATCGTTCTAGTGCATATTTGCCATGTTAAATGGCCTGTCAAAGCAGTGTGATGATGTGATTGGTTTTCCTATGGCACTACAGAGGGGGCATATAGTGTAGCCACTTGTTGTTACTACATTGCTTTGTTCCCGGAAACATTGGTGCAATCAAATTTGGCCCCAGGTGATCAGACAGAGAGTTACAGGCATTTTGATTCTTTCTAGAGGATAAAAATGGTTAATTTGGCTACTGAAGAATTCGATTTGGGCTACTGAGGCGAGGAAATGGCATGAGATGACTTTCTATGATGACTGTGATGTCTCCCACATCTTCCACAACAGTTGCAGCATCCAGTGGGGCCCACACCCATCTCTTCGGCACATTTTATGATTTTCTAGAGCCTTTGGAGGCTCACGACTTTCCTAGAGGAGCACGATTTGGTGCTTGGTTGAGATATTTGATGTTATTGTGCCATGGGAACACACTAGGGGTGTTAGATATTACCCCCTAGACCCACCATGTGCTTTTATTCATGTTTATTTTATCACATTGAGTGGGACCCCCCTCTCCTAGGGTGATTTTGCCCATGTATGTTATATTTTTTAGTTGATCCATGTACTTTATTGTTGAGCTCATCTCAACCGTAGATTAGAACAATTTGATCTTTTAATCTTAGCCATCCATTCAAAAGGTGGTTAGGGTTTTGGTGTCTCTCCATCTTATTTAAAGGAGAGAGCTTCTCATTGTAAAGGGACTTTTGGCTCTGGATTTCTGGAATAGAATATTTTCTTGGAGATAATTGTGTTGTGGTGGTGAATGCTATTGATGTTGACTGAAACTATCTTTCCATTGCACTGAGATTATTGGTGATTGCCATTGTTATTATTTTTCCACATAGAATTCATCTACAGGTGAGGAGGCCGAATTGCTCAAGGAAGGCGCACTAGTTGTGGACGACTCTCCTTGCTCTCTGTTTCGTCAAATCGGTTTGGTTCAGGGAGTATTATTGTCTATGGCCTTTTAAATTCGGAATCTTTTCATCATTTGCATTTACCTTTGCTTCTATATTTCTGATTGATTTCCATCCTTGGTTTTATAGGAGAGAGAAGGGCGCACGTGTGGGACAAGGGCATCAAGTTTGGCACTAGCTTTCACCGAGATTTCTCATTTAATCTTTGCGGGGATAGTCTTTGGCATCATAGCAAACATTTCCATCAATCAGGTACGCTCTCAAGGTAAGATTTCTATTTCCTCAAACTACCCATCTGTCAATTACATTCAAAACCCTCACTATTTTTATTCAGAAAATTCTCTTGATCAAACCTCTTGATCAACTGGCAAAACATTTCTGGGTTATTGGCTTAGTATAAATCCCAAGGTGGGTTCTCAAGGGCGTCACCCTTGGGGACTCCATTGGCCCATTTTCCAAGGCACTAGCCTCTCCCTAACCCTCACAACTTTCCTGGTATGCTGGTTTTTCCTGTTGTTTATTCTTCCTTTGAGAGCTTGTGTACTTTGACACTATCATATTTGTCTATCAAGTTGTGCTAGAAAGCCCCAATCCATAATTTCACTCTTTGGGTCACTTTCCCTGTTTTAAGGGTCACATTTCCCAAGGCAGCTAATTTTATCATTTTAAACTAGCACTTGAATCCTGGAATCATACCTAACTGTCAAGCCACTGTGTATAATTAACCATCATCAATTTACTTATGTCCTAAGCCTCCACAGTGGTCTTGTTCTCCTTAAATCTAGGGTTCCATACCTGTCACCTTACGTACTTCCTTTGATTGATTTGATCTGGTGATTGGGTTGATCTCTCCTGTCGGGAGTAGATTTGGGTCTCCCCCTTGTTATCTTGGCTTTGGTAACAAAAGCGAAGAGTGCCTTGGTTGGCGTGACAACCATCCATTTGGGAACTAGGGCTCTCTTGGTTCACCACTTTGGTTGCCTATCCCCTCTACCATCCTTACGGATCCACCATTTAGGGGCAACTACAAGATTGGTGATAACAAATACCAAAGCCAAGAAAACACATTCATTCAGAATACTTAGTTGTTTCCCCAATTCATGCCCCAATGTTGTAATCTGGAGCTCTGATACCATATTGTCATGTACCCAACCAACCCTGCAACACTCTTGAGGTAATGGGTATTTCAGTTTCACATCTGAATTGTCTTCTGATACCAAAATCAATTCTAACAGCTACTTGTAGATGTTAATAGCGGAAGCAAGCTAAAGTATGCAGTTCATATCTTGAGGAGATTTGGGATGGAGGATTGCAGGCCTATGTCTACACTTATGATAACCAATCTAAAGAAGCTTAATGCTTCCGAGACAGATTTGGTTGATCCTGTAGTGTACAAGCAGCTGATAGGTTCATTGATGTATCTGGTCAACACTAGGCCGGATATATGCTTTGTTGTGAACACCCTAAGCCAGTATATGGTAGGGTCGAGGAGGGTGCATTGGATTGCAACGAAGCATGTTCTCAGGTATCTGCGAGGTACAGTGGAGTATGGACTGAGATATGTCAGGGGTGATGGAGTACAGTTAGAGGGCTATATAGATTCAAACAGGGCAGGCAGTGTAGTGAACAGGAAAAGCACCTCAAGATGTTGCTTCAGCTTGAGATCAGCAGTGGTTTCTTGGTTCAACAAGAAGCAGAAGTCAATGGCACTCAATTTTGCAGAAGCTAAGTATATGGAAGAAAGTTTGACGAGTTGTGAGGCTATATGGCTTCGCAAGATGTTCACAAGATTATTTGGTCAGGAGTTGAAGCCGACTATCATTCACTGTGATAATCAGATTTGCATTAAACTCACAGAGAATCCAATGTTCCATGACAGGTCCAAACATATTGAGATCAAATATCATTTCATCATGGACAGTGTTTGGAAGGAAGTTGTAAAGCTTCAGTATATCTCCACAGATGAGCAGGTTGTGGACATCCTTACCAAAGCATTGTTGAAGGGCAAGTTTGTATTCTTCAAAGATAAGTTGGGGGTGTTGCAGAACACCTTCCTTGCTAGGAGGGAGTGTTGATTTATTATAGTGAGGACAAGTGCTTCTACATTGGCTATGTGTCTAGCATGTGGAAGTCGTCCTACAGTAACTCTCTAGACATTAACTTTATTTTATTGTCTTTTTATTATCTGCCCAGGGCGAGGGGTCCTTTTTTTTCTTCTTCAAGGCCAGGATGGGGGTATTATCTGCAATTTGAAGGGTTGGTTATGGCCATACCCCTTGATTCTCCCTTTAGGAGTACTATGGCTTAGTGGCATTGTTGACTGCCTCATTCTGGGGCTTGTAACCCTGAGGTTGGTGTCCAGGGCTCCTAGGGGCAAGTCACTGGGTCCTAAGTCACAAGATTCGGTGAATTTGAACCTTGAGGTTCAAATTTTGCCGAATCTCAAGTTGGTTCGAATCTGAAGGCGAATTTAATAAAAAAATTTAAAAAATTGAGTTGGTTTCTTAACCTTAACCTTAGTCCTAACACACCACGGTCTACCTACCTCAGTCTCGACTCCCAACTTGCGAGCAAAGTTTTTCCTCTCTCCTTACCACCACTTAGCAAAGAAAACCTCATGCTAGTGCTTAGAGCTCATGACTCCATGAGTTTCGATCTGTGTTCACGAATCACTTCTACTCCTCACAATCACCAACTCACCATTCGAGTTACAAACTATAATCTACAAGTGCAACTGCAATCATAAACCCGCGATTCTCCTGTGCTGCCGTTGAAGACTGAAGATAATCGCTATCGAGATTAAATTTATCTAAGCGGATGAGTTGAAAATTGAAACAAACCCCAAGTCGTGCGTTTCTAGTTCCACGAGTAAATTGTTGATGTAAATTTTTATTGTTTTGTACTATATTTCATATATATATATATATATATATATTCAAATCTAAAGACGAATCTCAAACGAACCTCATCGAGAAATTCAAACTCGAATCGAATCAAATGGTTGTCGAACTCAAATTCGAATTCGAACCATGTGACTTAGACTGGGTCACATGACCCCCTGCTTGATCTCTTCACTGGTGATAGTTCTTCACTCAAAGGCACTTGTCTCCTCTTCCAATCACCTCAGGCACCCCTTCTAGCCCCTTTTCAACAGAGCACCCTCTCTCCTTAGGCCCTGCAAAGTGATGACGTCATCTTGTCTCCCAGGCCTGCAAGCTTATTGAGGGGGGCGTTGAGGGTTTTTCAGCATATTTGGGGTTAGATGGGGCATGACGTTCCCCCCCTACTCACTCCATTCTTCATATTGGAGTCATTTGCTCAATTTTATCTATTTTCGTCAGTTTTTTGGTCACCTAGGGGGGAAATACCCCAGGTTACCCATGTCTTAGATTATTTTATATTATTTTATGTTATATTTTTACATTGACATTATATTGCCTTGTCGGCCTGGTTATTTGTAAAAGTGAGGTGGAGAGGCTATAAATAGGCCCTCCTCACTTCATTTGTAAATCATAACACAAGGGATACACTATGTTGCTCTTTTACCCTAATTAGGGCTTTTGGAAGTGATGCACACCTGTTGGAGGATTGTCTTCTTTGGCTTATGGATGAATTTGGATGCTCTCTAGGGTTTTAACTCATGCATGGTGGATGTTATGAATTGTTGGAATAACACAAAGCTCAAGTAAGTATTGTTTAGTCTTTCTTGGTGAAGGTAGGTAAGTTTTGCTTCTTTGATGATTGAATGGTGGCCCTAGAGTTGCATTTTTTCTGATTTTGGCCCTCTTTTCTACCTTCTATCAACCTTGCATGGTGGAAAACGCTCTCTAGAAGAGATTTTCCCTAGTTTGACCTTGGATCTCTGAGTTTGCCCTAGATTAGGCTCCCACAACGAACACTTTGGGTTGTTGTATGATGCCCTAGTTTAGAGTCAAGGAGAAAATCAGTCCAAAAGGGAGGCTGGTCAACTCTCCTCTGGGCCTAGGGTTTAGGGTTTCATCCATTAAAATTTAAAACCCTTGTCTTATCAAATTTTTATCAATTTTTTGCATTTTCACATGTAAATAGTGCATTTCATGGTAGATTAGGTTAGTATTTTAGGTCTGAAATTTATGTCTAAAAACCCTAAACAAATAATAACAAAATCAGAAAAATAGAAAAATATTATTTTTTTTAATTTGTGGGCCTCCCTAAAATTTCGGCCCTCTCTCCTAAAAACTCGACCTGGCCTTTTAAGCCCTAGAAACCCTAAAACGAAATTCCAAAAGGCCTAAAAAACCTAAATCTACCCTACACCTGTCCTCTTACCTCCCTAAGCCTTCCTACCCCCTCGGCCAACATTCCTAGGGCCTCGGCCTACCCTCTTGTGCCCTCGGCCTCCTTTTCCCTGTCCCCACCTCCATCTTCCAGCCTGTCCTATCCTTCATCTTAGGCCTGCCCTTAGGGCAGCTTGTCACCACCCTTCTGCTGCTATAGACCTGCCACAAAAGAACAAACAGAAAAATATTCAAAGGGTCAACAAAAGTTAGATTAAACTTGTGGAAGAAAAACACATAATTTCTGGTTAATTGAACGGTAAATTACTACTGATTTTGCAGCTAAATTGCATGCTACAGGAGCTGATATCATCATTTAAGATTTTATAAGTAAATTTACAGGACAGTTTGTGCAGTTTTGATTTTGAGGTTATCTTATCATTGTTATAGTGTTTCTTAATGCTACAGGACTTCCTTTTACTTAAGACTAAATTTATCCATTGTTTAGCACTGTTCAGAGGACCTAATTATTGTTTGATATTAAGTGGATGAACCCTCTCTTTGATCAAAGTGTACTGTGTACTGTTGGTTAAGCCACTGTATTAAATTGGTTGATTATTACTGTTGAATTTATCCTGCTACACCTTTTGCGTTAAACACGGCAGTGCTCATGCTTTTGTTTCTTTCTTAGATGAATGATTACCTATTCAAAATAACTATTTCATAAAGAAAGCTTTGCTATGCTAGTGATATGTGTACATTGGTTTGATAACAATACAACATTCACATTCCTATAGTATGTCTTCCTCATTCTCTATATGACACCATTAAGGCACTGATTTGGCCATAGAGGTTGTTGGCAGTCGTGCTCTTTTGCAACAGGTAACTACTAAAGGGCTCTCCCGTTGGAGGTCAAGACTCTCCAAAGAAGATAAAGATTTGTGATCGAGGTGACATTGGGTCACAAGTCCTTGCATGTTCTTACTGGGCACTAGTCCTGCTAGTTTGTCCAGTAATAGATCCCATGGTATTGGAGGGCCCATGGTATTATCATCCATGGTATTTACATATTGTAATATTATTAAAGGAAGTCTAAGGAGAGCTAGAAGACACATTGAGTGATCTACCTTGAGAAAGGGATATTCTCAAGGGCTTTAAAGAAAGGGATTTTCTCAAGCTGTAAGAGTGAGTCATTGACTAAGGAGGTGTGATTCTAAGGTAATTTGAGGTGGATTGAGTCATATATCTAGCTGCTGTAACTTCGGAAGAATTCTCTGTCAGTCAAAATAATAAAGACAAACTATGTTGTTAGTTTTCCCCATTGGGGTTTCCAAGGTAAATACTTGTGCAAATTGTGTGGATGGTTTTTTGTATGTTTTGTTGTGCATCTCATGTTATATTTCACACAGCTTCCAAGAGTTTTTGCAAATATATTTTTATTATGCCAGAAATCCAAGAGCCAAAAGTCCCTTTACAATGACGGGGGTCTCTCCTTTAAATAGGAATGAGAAAGACCAAAACCCCAACCACTTTTTGAACGAGTGGTTGAGATCATAAGATACAACAATGATAATCAACAGCTAAGATGAGCCGGAATAAAATATACATGGATCACTCAAAATAGAGGGGATGCCCTCCCTCAATGACGCCCTAGGGGGGAACGTGAGACATAAAACATGACTAGGGACATGATATAACAACATAACATGGTGGGGGGTCTAGGAGATCAAGTCTTCACTAGACTAAGGCCCCACCTACATCAAATACAATACATCATGTGATAAAGTGTCTAAAGACCAATGTTGCACGACTCGGACTCGGCAAAGACTCGGCTGGCATATGACTCGGCGACTCGAGAAAGACTCGGGAAAGACTCGGCAAGACTCGGCGAAAATTAAAATAACTTAAAATATTGTACATTTTGGGCACAAAAAAGAGTTTAAAAGCATTTCCAATCCATATAAGCGATAAAATTACAATTTATGCAATAAGTCATAACATTGTCTCATAAACTATGAATATACGACATAACACAATCAATTTTTGAATGCAAAAATTTGAATAGGGATCATAAACAATAGTGTTCATAAACCATAAAGTGATCATAAACCATAGTGTTCATAAACCATAAATCATAACCATAAGCATAAACCATAAAGTGATCATAAACCATAGTGTTCATAAATCATAAATCATAACCATAAACATAAACCATAAAGTGATCATAAACCATAGTGTTCATAAACCATAAAGTGATCATAAACCATAAAGTGGTCATAAACCATAGTGTTCATAAACCATAAACATAAACCATACTGATTTAAAAATCAGATTGATGCAAGTTCAAAATATAGTCTCATAACAAAAATAGAAAACCAAAATAGACAATGTCTCCATGTACTCGAGTCTCATGCCTAACCACGAGCACGCCTACAATAAGTCATCGAGGAGCTAGTGCCAACATCGACAGACTGAAGCAACTGTGAAGCAGGTGTATTTGGAGTTTCCATTTGAGATGGCAAACTAGAAGGATCTTGAGTCTCCTCATCAAGCCAACCCAAATCATCAGGGAACTCCTCCTCCACAACCCACTCAAACTCTAAATCAATATCATCCAATAAAATTGGATCTAGGTCCTTCAGTTGCATTTGCTTTGTGAGCATTCGAAGGTTGTAGTAGATGAAAACCAACTTTTCCAACTTTTCAAGCTCCAACCTATTCCTCTTTTTGCTGTGGATGTGCTCAAATACCGACCAATTGCGCTCACATCCTGAAGCGCTGCAGGGTTGACTCAGAACTCTGATGGTGAATTCTTGTAATTGTGGTGCTTCAAAGCCACAATCTATCCACCAATGGGCTGTAAAAGTTAAAAACAACAATGATTACAAGTTTTGCAATGCCAAAATTGAAAAAGAGAACTAACAAATTTACAAGCTAAGTTCTAAGTCTAACAATTTAGTTTTTACAAATTGAATCTTACATGGCATTTTCTTGTCCTTGAGTCGTTGGGTTGAGCTGAATCCAAACATGCCTGCTGCTTCTTTGTACATATCACGTTGCATGTTGATTTTGTCCTAAATTTCTGGATTCGGGAACATCTTCTCAATGCATATCATGACACCTCTCATCACCTCCTGATCTCTTTGAATGCCAGAATCTAGATGATAGAATAAGCTTGGATTGAGATATGCTCCGGCTGCATGCAATGGTGAATGTAGCTGCCTGTCCCACCTAGAATCAATAATTTGCCATATAAGGAGATATTTTGATGAATTCCCCTTGTAGAAAGTCTTGATGGCCTCTTTGGCCCTATCCATGACCTCATAGATGTATCCCATTGCAGGTTTCTCTCCATCCATGATCCTCAAGACTTTTACAAGTGGCTCAGTGATGCTAACAATCTCAGTGACTTTCTCCCACAGACCATCTCCTAAGAGAGACAATTTCACAACAACTGCATCTGGCTTTGTGCTATCTTTCCAAAATATCCATTCTTGGCTACAAACCATCCGTCTCAAATCTTGGTACTCATTCAGAAGGCTTTGGAGGGAAAGAAAGGTTGTGGCAAACCGTGTGATAGCAGGGCGACTCAGTTCACCCTGTGCGTATCCCCTCATAAGGTCAACACCCAAGCATGGTTATAAATGAATTTGGTAATTTGTTTGCACTCTTGCACAACTGCTTGCACCCATTCCATCTTCCCAATGTCCTCTAGCATCAAGTCTATGCAATGGGCAGCACATGGAGTCCAAAAAATGGTGGGGTATTTTGCAGAAAGCAACCTTCCAGCTGCCACATAATTTGCAGCATTGTCCGTGACTACCTAGACAACATCTGTTACCCCGACTTCCTCCACAACATCAGACAACAGTGATAAAATTAGATTTGCATCCTTTACATGCGAGGATGCATCAATGGACCTTAGGAACATGGTTCCTTTAGGGCAAGCTATAACAAAATTGATGATTGTTCTGCCCCTTTGATCTGTCCACCCATCAGACAAAATTGTGCACCCTGTAAACTTCCATGAGCTTTTAATGCTCTCCAATTGTTCCTTAACACACTCGAGCTCCTCATCTAGCTCTTTCCCCCTAAGTGCATTATAGGAAGGGGCTTTGTATCCAGAGCCAGCAGCTGTAATGGCATCTACCATGGGCTGATAAAAATAA
Organism: Larix kaempferi; assembly: GCA_027924585.1. Classification (NCBI taxonomy): domain Eukaryota; kingdom Viridiplantae; phylum Streptophyta; class Pinopsida; order Pinales; family Pinaceae; genus Larix; species Larix kaempferi. Next base: position 13,859,314 of record BSBM01000008.1, read on the forward strand.
GACTTTGCATAGTTGAATGAAAGGCTATTATGGTACCAAAACCTCCGCAATGCCATATCTGCCTCTTTCCTCTTCTTTTCATTGAAGCTCTCCAGGGATGGCTGAGATCCTGGAGTTGTGCAAGGAAGGAAGAAAGAAGAAGCTACACTTCTATTTACTGCAGCAGCTGAAGTGGACCCTCCTGTACTTGGACTTGCATTCGGTGGTGCCATGGCAGATCTACCTATCATGGAAGTTTCAAACTTGTATCTTGCCCTCTTTTCACTCTGTTCCCTAATGGCATCCAAAGCAGCTACCATTTCTGCTGTGACTTCATCGGGGCATTTCTCACAAATTGCCACATCTTTGCAAACAATTCTTGCTAGATGATATTTCATCCTGTTTATGCCCCCAGACATTTGAGAGGTGCAGAAGTTGCAAATGACCCTATGGTCTTCATTGGGATTCACCCTGACACAATATTTCCATGCCGGATCAAGAGGCCTTCTAGCCTTAGGTGCCATGGAATCTGGATTGCAAAAAAAAATTTAATTTTAATTTGGATTTAAATTTTTTTCACTATTTGCTAAATCATTGAATTTTTTTAGAAACATGTAGCATTGAGCTGAAAAAAAACATGTGGCATTGATTTTTTTAGAAACATGTGGCATATAACAAATGTCAAAAATTAAATAAATACAAAAATATAAAATAGAATAGAATAAAATTAAATTTAGAAATAAGAAATAAGTATTAACTTTTAAGAATTTAGAAATAAGAAATAAGAAATATAACAAAACTAAAAAAATATAACAAAAATAAGAAATAAGTATTAAGAATTTAGAAATAATAAATAATAAAAATATATATATATATGTATAACAAAAATAAGAAATAATATTAATATATTTATATATTAAGCAATTTTGGCATTGCAAATAAAGTTAAGCAAATTCCATTATCACTTCATATGTTCAAACAAAAATTAAATACAAATATTTTTTAACTTCAGATATAATCTAAAAATATGTCAAGACTCGAGATTGAAAAATGGTTAAAAATTCACAAGGATAGGGTGCATCTGAGATTCTGAAAGCTATCATTTTTCATTGGATTTGCAAACAAGGACTTCCACACAGTAGTGACTCAAAGTAACATTGTCTTTATTGATATTTGTTTCTATTTTCCTCTAAAACAAAAGCTCTATCAAAAGAATAATTTCAAACTGGAAATTCATCCTAAAGCAACAGGTGGAAAACCATTTTAAATTGAAATGTATCTATGTTCTTAAAATATAAAAATGTATTTATATTTTAAAAAAATTCTGAATTAAAATTATATAATTTAAAATTTAGCTTACTTCTTTTCTCATACATTAGTTTAGCTTACTTGTTTCCTAATACACTACTTTAGCTTACTTCTTTTATTATACATCTGTTTAGCTTACTGCTTTCCTAATACAGTATTTACTATTTTAGCTTACTTCTTTTATGCTTTGCCTTTCAGCTTTTAGGATATGCTTGGGCACTCCATTGGGCTCTCACAACTGGATTGCATTTTTGCATCCCAAAGATCTATTTCTTGGTCATTCATGAACATTAATAAAATTATCTTAGTTTATCTTATTACAACCAAGCCAACCAAAAGTTGCTTCAGAATTACTATCTTGCAATGATAATTCAAAACAATGGATTCAACATGCCAGAAGATATAACAGGATTTGACCGTAATGAACAGTTCAGCTTCCTGCAAATAATAGACTTGCTCTTACCTCTAGACAATGAATTCAGCACGCCAGCAAATATAACAAGTTACGACAAAGAGAACTCAACTTCCTAAAAATGATGTGGTTGGTCATAATTATTTCATACAGGGGATCATACAGCAATTCCCTATATTGCACTCCAACAAAGATGAACTCAGAAATTTTAGAAAGGACCATAGAATAAAACATAGGATATGCAGAAATTGGAAGTTGATCAAAGTTTAAATATATAATTAAATATATTATTATTTACATAATATATATATATATATGTTAAATTAAATATATTATTTATTATTATTGACTTGGTTCAATTTTAGGAAAGAGGAAAGCTATGTAATAAGAAAACTATGGTTAAAGAAAACTATGTAATAAGAAAATTAAAAATATAAATAAACATACAATTTTAAATAAATATAAAAAAAAATTATAATTCAAAGAAAAATATATAATAAAAATATTATATGATAAATATTAAAAACATAAAAAAATTTAAATAACTATTAAAAACATAAAAAATTATAAAATTAAACATAAAATTGACTAAACATAATAAGAAAATTGATAAGAAAATAAGGAAATTAAAAATATAAATAAACATAAAATTATAAAGAAATAAAAAAATACAAAAATTAATTAAAATTCAAATAAAAATATATTATAAAAAATATATAAAAATATTATATGATAAAAACATAAAAAAATCTAAATAACTATTAAATAATAAAAACATAAAAAAATAAAAAAATTAAATTTAAATAACTATTGAAAACATAAAAAATAAAAATAAAAATTTTAAATTTAAATAACTATAGTTTTAACTTTTTATAAATAAAATATAAAAAAACTTTGAAAAAAACTATTAAATAACTATACATAATTACATATTATAGTTTTTATTATTTCAACTTCTTAACGTTTTTATATATAAATTTTAAAATATAAAAGAACTTTAAAAATAAAATTAAAATCTATAAAAATAAAAAAAACAATAACTGGATTTTCATTTAAACTTACAGGAATGGACATTAAATTTAATACTAAATTTTAATTACTAATACTGTATTACAGTATTAATACAGCATTGTATTAATACTGTAATACTGTATGTAATACAGCAGCGCAGATTACATACAGTATTACAGTATTAATACAATGTTGTATTAATACTGTAATACAGTATTAGAATTGTATTAATAAAAACATTTCATAAAATAAATAAATAAACAATAAAATTACTAACCTGTTGCTCGTGCTCGATGCTCCACTGATGCTCGAGCTGCTCCACGAACCCAACCTCCTCAACGCCGGAATTTGGAACTCCTCAACGACTCAGACTCCAACCACAATTGGAACTCCTCAACGACTCAGACTCCGACCACGACCTCAACAAATCTCAGACTGCGACTCAAGACTCAGACCACTCCACGACAAATCTCAGCAAAGTTACAAACATCGCCGATATATCGGCAACATCGCGATATATCGCGATGCCAACCCTCCGGCGATATATCGGGAATATATCGGCCGATATTTTCCCCGATTTTTTGCCGATTTTTTCCCGATTTTATCGCGATTTTTTGGCGATTTTTTTTAATATATCGCGATTTTTTTGCCTTTTTTTTGCTCATTTGCCGTGTTTGAAAACAAAAATTGTTGTGCCCATAAAAAATGTTGCCTTCTTCATTAGTAATTGGTCATATTAAATGGTAATATTAAATTCTTAAAGTAAAAGTGACATTCTCCTTATCTTTCATTTTCTTTCAAGTGACATTCTCCTTATCTTTCATTTTCTTTCATTTTCTATCCTTTTACTTAAATTTTTAACATTACCATTAATTGTTTCAGGATGTTTGAGAGTGGTTCCAACCTCATTGGACTTCATATGCAAAAAGTAGAGTTTTAGATCCCATTCAGAATTCAACAGACTTAATAGTTTTTCAGGAGTTTAGGATTACAAAGTTTCCACTGGATTTTATCATGTATGAGGGTATGGGATTGGCATTTAATCAAGCACATCAACCCCTCAATGTACCTTGATGTTGGTCGTGTTGATTGTTGAACTCCTTTGTCACGACCTTAATAAAAATTTACTCTTCACTCAATCAAAATCACTTATTAAGCATGGGAAGTTTTTCTACCTTATTTTAACGATTGGATTAGGAAGTTTCATCAAAATTTAAAGTGTTGAGTTGTTGACTAATGTCCTTGGAGGATCAACTTTGAGATTTAAGGTAGAGGCAAGGACTAGAGCCTAGAGGAGGGAGGCATAGGGTGTTATTGATGAATAGGATCCCAATATAGGCAATGATTCGCCAACATGTATTATTTATGGTTTATGTTTCACATTCATTTTTTTAAATGTCCTTGCTCATTTATTAATCAAAAATATGCATATACATACATAGCGATTTAAAATATACATAGAATCCACTACAACCCCCATGACCGCTAGGGCCTTCTAGCTTTAGAGGCAAAGCCATTACTAAAGCAATTATCTTTGCTTGTAAAAGGGGTAGAGGGAATCAATTGTTTATTTACTTGATTTCATTGTATATAAGATACATTGATTGTATTTTTTTGGTGATTCAATAGTCGGGAACTCGGGATCCAAGACACGATTCATTTTTTGTGTGAACTATCACTAGATGTCTTATACATCTTATATATCAGTTTTCTTTCCATATTCATGTGGTAATGTGTTTACTTGATGTTCTTGTTGCTTTAGATGTTTAGAAAATTGAAAAAAAATGAATATTTTTGTATTTTTTTAAGTCTGCCGATATATTGCCGATGTTTGCCGACACTTTCGCCGATAAATCCGATAATTTCTTTTTGGACCCTCGGCGATATATTCGCCGACACGATATTTGTAACTTTGAATCTCAGACAATAATTGTGGTGAACAGAGTGACTGTCGGGGTTGTTTATAGCCTCCCGCATAGTCCGATTTCCCTCCAAACAAGCAGAACGCGGGCCTCAGCGAAATCCGGCGCCAAAAAAACTTGTTGTCCGCCCTAGTTTCTGCGCGAAAGCCTACGGCCGAGTCTCTCGAGTGTTGCCGAGTCCGGCCGAGTGCCCAATTTTAACCGAGTATTCGCGCGTGGCGAGTTTGCCAGCGAGTCTCTCCCGATTACGCGTTTTTGGTGCCCACTCGTCCAGACTCGCGAGTATGTGACGAGTGGTGCTTCACTGCTAAAGACACTAGGACGGGTGTCCAACAATACATAATAAAACCCCAAAAATGCCAAATGGGTTGACGTGTGGACCCCACTAATGCCGGAACAAATACTAGAGGGTGTGAAAAACATCATCAAAATATCCAGGACCAATCTCATGCCCTTTCCTTGCCCCACTAAGCCAAATCGATTTCCTTTGCTAGCCATTCCTCTGCCAGAAAACCACCAATGGAAACACAAAAATGCATGTAACTCTCTTCCGAGTGCCCAGGCCACAAAACTAACTACACCAAAATGTCTAGGGATAGGGTAATATGGTAATAATGACTAGCTGGACCCCCTATCCTCTCAGGAGCGGCCTAGGAGAATGTACATGCTCAATGAAAGTGCTGGACAGGCCATTTATAAATGGCAAAATGCAATAAAGTGGTAATTTGACCATATCATCACCTATAGCTGCCCAGAACTAATAACTGAATGCATCTATGAGCTCAGAATGCTCAAATCTACTAGGAATGAGTACTCATACACCATGTGACCATCAAGTGATAGCTCTGTAAGCTCATACATGCCCCGAATAATAAAATAATGGCTCATAAATAATAATAATAAGAAAAATCTATCAAACCATCATCTGAAACTGTCGTCTGAAGCATGGAACCATCTAATGGACACATAAGAGCCATGAATAATACATCTCGAACATTGTTTGCCCAAACTCATCCTAGACCCTACGACTACTTGGTCAAACTAGGTTGACCAAGTCAAGAATGACCAAAATAATGATCCAGGTCATGAATAACTGTTGCTGCAAGTACAAATGGTTATAATATGCTCCTCCAATTATATCACTAACTAGACTAAAGCATAAAATGATGTTTTACAGGAAAAAGCACGTAAATAATATAAACAAGATAAGTCTAGATCAAAGTAGCTAACAACTATAAACAAGAATCTCAAGTGTATACTCGTTTACAGACTGGAACAATTTGCTAACCATGGGTGAGGATGGAAAAACAAAGGCTAGGCTAGGGGAAAGACTTGACAACCTCAACACTGCAATCTCTTGGATGAAGGAACCAGGGGAACCACCTACACCTATGCTGGATAGAAAATAACACGGGCGATGGCGATCTCTCACAAATGGGTAGAGTGATTAGAATGCTTCCAATAGACTCTAGACAAGCAAACTTTTAAAAATTTATTTGTCAGCTTTTGCACTTGAGATTTAACATTTAATTCACTTTATAGATTTTCACTAGCGAGCCTCCAAAAGCAAGTGCCAAGAAAGCTTTTTGGGCTTCAGATATGACTCAGTATGACCTCCATTACCCGCCACCATCCATACGTGCGATGGATTGACCACCCTTTTCCCCTGTAGGGGCAAACAGCCTTACATCAAACAAGGATGAGTGCTCGTCTTTTGGCCACTGATGTAACACCCCCTGGCCCAGGTTAGAGCAATTATTGTAATTAAACATTATGGCTATGAGTATGTACATAGCTTGATTATATTTTAATACAAATACCAGCTGGCTACATGAGGAGCAAAAACACTGAAGAGGAGATCCAGATATTAACCAAGGGGTTGTGAAGGGGTAAGGTTGGCTTATGTACCTTGTTCCCTAAACCTTTGTTTCTAAAACCTTATGTTAAAACCCAAAAACCCGTACTTCTAAGCCTTAAACTCAATGGGGGTATTTAATAATTAGGTTGTCATTGATGCCAACAGTTAAGTCTTGGTGCCCCTTGTGGAGCCCCTAAGGGTTAGTATTTGGTTTGTGGTTGTCTGTGTCAAAGGAGACCTTTTGACCTTGTCCAAGCCCAAGTCTGAAGCCCTTGGAGTCCTTGGGACAATGGCAAAAGCCCTGGTTACCCATTGATTTGGTTATGTGCCCCTAAGCTATATCTTGGGCCTATGTAAGTCCATTGCTCCTGGTTGTCTTTTAGTTGATGTCATAGCTTGATGTTGAAGCGCATGTTCTTGACAGGTACAAATGACCCATTCTGTGGTCATTTGTTGAAAACAATATACTTGATAATGTCCATGCCTGGTTTGAAGAAGTTTAAGCATTACACTTGGTTTTGATGAAGTTTTTTGGTTATTGGTGCTTAAGCCCACAAACTGGATCTTGGAGACCCTTGTGCACAATGATTGTTCTTGGTGTATTTGCCTTGTTGGAAAACTCTTTAAATAACGTTGAAGCCCTTACTCTTGATTGATGATAAAGGAATCCTTGGAGTATTAATGTGGCAGGCCTTATGAATGCTTGAAGAAACCCAGATACAAAGAAATAAAGCACAACCCTTGCTTGATAGCCTTAAGCCCATGAGTTCATTGAACTGAATGACATTTAAATAAGAACAAGTCCTACGTGATGAAATGCCCTTGAAGAAGCTCATGAAGTTTTGAAGAAGCCCTTATACTTGTTGCTGGAGTTCATTGCAAAATATACAAGCCCTAGTTGCCTTGTTGAGCTCCAAAGCCCACATATGTGCCTTGCACGTAATGGTCATAAGGAAGCCTTGATTGCTGAGCCCAAACTTTAAACTTTACATTCAATACTATTTTAGAGTCGACCTGCTCAAAGAGTTGTTGATTGAATTGTTATTTTCGATCCAATACATGGAGTCGGCCCAGTCACTTAATAAAAATTTAAACAAATTTAAATTTGGAAAGTCGGCTCATTAAAGAAATTAAATTAAAGTTTATTATAATTTTTTTATGATGACAAAGTCGGCCCAGTTTGAAGGCATTTTTTAATAATAAAAATATATATAAATTTATCAGGTCGGTCCCCAAAATAAGGGGAAAGGAGCATATAAATAGAAGCCAATCCTCTATTTCATTGATGAGAAATTTGGGTATGAAATTAAGCTCTGATTTTCGGGTATCTTTACAGAGGTAAGAAGTCGTGGGCATCTACTGGCAGCAGCAGGAGTATGTGAAGAATTTCGGGTTAGCAATATACTGAGGAAGCTGCAACATACAAGTGATACATGGTCTGATTTCTAGAAATATTTTGGGTGGAGCTCTGATTTATCTTTGCTTGGTGTCAAGGGGATCCACGTTTGTATGCTACAGTTCGCTCACCTGTCTAGGGCTTCCACTTGCTCAAACTCTGATCTGATTTATCTAAAGTTTATTTTGCTGCTGCTTGAGACAAGGCTGTAACTATCCTGCTCTGATCTATCCAAGTCGTGAAGAGTCTGATTGAAATCCATTTCACTTGCTGAGGATTGGTTGAAGTTAGATCTATTTTGAAGCATCCGATCTGCCCTTTCTGTCCTAGCCGCCAGCTCTAAAAGTCTTGATCTATCTCAGCGAGGGTTTGCCCAGATCTGTTGTTAAGAATTTTCTGATCTGAGCGTAGGTGATATGATCTGCTACCATTGGTCTAATCTGCCAGTTTGAACTTATGCACAAATGCGGGACCTGTCAGCATTTGTGGAAACAAGGCAATAGTTGTTAACTTTGAAGTCCAATCACCGTATGAACTGGATTGGATTTGCAGTTGCACATCACTTGAATTCAGAGCAACAGCAGTCAAATATGAATTTGGTGTAAATAGCTCTGAGATTTTCGGTTCTGAGCTAAGGCAGTGTTATCTATAAAATTCAGTGGCCTCTCAACAAGTAATTATTCAGGTCTAAAGCAACTTTCGTGGCCTAAGCAATTTAATGACTGGATCTACGCTTGGTCTCCAAATTCGTGGTCTGCTGAGTCTCAGAGGTTTGCCTCCTGCATTAACTTCGGGTGATGTGAAGACGGAGTAAAGGTTGTTTGCTTATGTGAAATATTGAAGATGGTTTTGGACTTAGACAGAGCAAAAGGATACGAACTGTTGACCAATCTGAAGACATCTTACACAGTCCATTGCACAGTGATCCTTACACAGTGATCCTTGTCAGCTTTGATTTTCGGTCATCATCAAGAGAAAAGGTTTGGTAAAAGTCTGACTGGTATGTATGATGATTTTATTGTTGCTTGAAGTTTTGGAACATATTATTTGCTAGGCTGAATTTTGAAGGTTAAACAGGACTACTAGAATACCTGTGACAAAGTTCTTAATTAGAACTAAGATAAGATTGACAAGAGACTGGGCAGTTTACAGCCAAGTTGGGATGAGCAGTGTAGAAGCAGACTATTGATGATTGGAGATTAAGCAGTATTGATTTAGGCACAGGGATTTGTTTGATCAGTATGGATAAACACATAGCCCTGACAGAGACTGCAGATGTAATCTCAGATTGACAGCTGATTTGACTTGAATTTGACAGCCTTGTTGAAATAACTTGTGACTTATCTGATTAACTAGATGCATCAGACAGAGATCAGTTGATAGGACAGTGACAAAGTTGTACATGAGCAGGTTATGGCAGTGAAAAGACTTGTTGATATACAGGGATGATTTGGCAGTGAACGGTGTGCACAAGCAGATTCAGAGATTGGTATGTGACAGATTTACAGGTTGTGCGATGTGGTACAGATTGTGTTAGTGACAAGGCTGACGTGGCAGTGAACAGTGAACAGAGGTTTTCAGCAGCAGAGAGTACAGGGTTTGACAAGTCCACAGGTTCAGCAATCTTTCTCTTTTAGGGTGGCAGGGTGGTGCTAGGGCTCACAATTTTGTGAGCTGAGCTGTTGTAGCAGCTCGTCAGTTGCAGCTGACAAAGCCTAGGGGTTGTAGCCCCTTCCAGTTGTAGCTGGAGAGGTGGTATTAAATTTGTTACCCCAGTTGTTGCTGGGTCAAATTTTATCATAAAAGGCTTCCGTGGTTTTACCCCCAGGACTTGGGTTTCCACGTAAAAATCTTGTGTACTGTGCATCTTGTTTTTATTATGATTGTTGATGATATACTGCTATGATTGGTGATTAGCAACTTGCTCTCGATTAAAATTTTAATAATTGGCAAATACTGATTCACCCCCCTCTCAGTATTTCAACAATTGGTATCAGAGCGGGTTCCTTCAAGAACAGTCTAATCACTGGAAGGAAATTATGGGCAAGTTTGCCAAGCACAGTAAAAATGGAATACCCATGTTTGATAGGACTGGCTATACCTTTTGAAGTATACGAATGAAATCTTTTCTGCTAACTCAAGGAGTACAGGTATGGCAAATAGTTGAAAATGGATATAAAGTACCAACACCCCCACCAACAGATCCAGATGACTTAGTTCGTTATGATACAAATTCAAAAGCCACGAACCATATTTCAAGTGCATTGGATGAATCGGTCTTCATCAAAGTCATGCACTGTACTTCTGCTAAGGAAATGTGGGACAAACTCAAGATCATCTATGAAGGGGACAAAAAGGTCAAAGAAGCCAAACTCCAAACCTACAGAGGACAATTCGAACATCTAAAGATGAAGGATGACGAGAATATTGCAACCTATTTTCTTCGAATTGATGAACTTGTAAATACTATCAGAGGCCTGGGTGAAAGGGTTGAAGAATCAGTTGTTGTTCAAAAGATACTAAGAACGCTTCCCAACAGATTCAATCCTAAAATCTCAGCCTTGGAAGAAAGGACTGACTTGGATATTATGACAGTAGACCAGCTACACGGGACACTTGTGGCTTATGAAATGAGATTAGAAGATGAAGACTCACCTAGAAAAGAAGCAGCCTTTAAAGTTTCCTCCAAGCAAGCAATGAAAGACAAACAAGCCAAGAAGGACAATTCAGAAATAAAATCCAAATCAAAGACAGCATACCACTTCAACTGCATTGATGATTCAGATGATGAGGAGATAGCAAATTTCATAAGAAAGCTCAAAAGAGGCACAGGTAAGTACAAAGGTAAGTTACCTCTTAAGTGTTTTTCATGTGGTAAAATAGGTCACTTTGCTTCAAAATGCCCCTATGCAAAAGACTCTGATAGTGATGATAGTTTCAAGAAACATAAGAAATACAGGAACTTCAAAGGAAAGAAAAATGGAAGGTTTGCAAAGAAAAAAAGTCTCTACTCTAAAAGAAACACCAGCTCATCAGATGAAGATTCTGACAATGACTCAGATAGTGATAGTGATTCGGACAGCAGCAGTGATAACAAATCAAAAAGGGTACTTTTCATGGCTGTTGATTCAAAAGACACAGATGAGATCACCAAAAACAAAGAAGAATCCGATTCAGAAGGTGAAGTAGACCTGGAGGAAGAATTGATAAGTGCTTTGAAAGAGCTGAGAAGAGAAAGGAAAAAGAATAAACTACTTAAAGAGGAGATACAGGAGTTACGAGAAAGACCTCAGATATCTGAAGAAGCAGATCAACTCATTCAAAGTCTAACTATTCAATTAGAAGAAGCCAAAAGAATTCAAGACAATCTCAGAAAATAACTAGAAGAAAGTATGAATGAAGATGAGAGACTAATGGGGGAAATAGTGACTCTTAGAACTCAACTGCAAAAGAAAAATGTGAGTCAAGGCTATGACAACAGTTCCAAGATACTTGATCAGATCATCAATAATCAAAAGCCATACCTCGACAGAATAGGTCTTGGTTATAAGAAGCATAATGATGAAGGTTCAAGTTCCAAGACAGCTGAAGATAAACCAGAAGTTATCAAAAATCCTGTCATCCAGGAAGTACCCATATATCAGCCAAAACAACAACCAGAAAATGCTCCAGTTGAAAATCAACATGTTAAATTGACAGCACCTCTAAGAAGACCATTTCAACCTAGACAACCAACCTCAGAATGGACTCCAGTTGAAAATCGAAGTTTCAGATGGGCAACACCTCCAAGAAGACCATTTGTTCCCAGGTATGAATATTCATTTTATGGTTATTGTTTTTCTTGCGGAATATTCGGGCATAAAGCAATGAATTGTATAAAAGGAAGATATGCAGAAAACAGGAACAGGTATGAAAATTCTAGATGGCAACGAAACAACAACAGTTTTTCTCCTTTGGATTCTGAAGTCGAATGCCAGAAATGCAACAACTTCGAGCATACAGCCAGGAATTGCAGAACGACAATCCCTCCTACAGGCATTAAACAAGAATCAAGCAATCAAACGGGTGACCAGCAAAAAGTATGGATCAGACAAAAGAACAATCTGAATATTCATGAATGTGGAATAGCTCTTCAAGCTCAAGCTCAAACCGGTAGCAACAAATGGTATGTTGACAGTGGTTGTTCTAGGCACATGACAGGTAACAAAGGTGCTTTCATGTTTCTTGAAAAAGATAAAGGATCTGTCTCTTTTGGAAACAACAAATCAGCAAAAGTTGTTGGAAAAGGTACAGTAAATCTTGGCGGCAAAGATACAGTAGCAGAAAATGTGTTGTTTGTGGAGAGTATGAAGCATAATCTGTTGAGTGTCAGCCAAATGTGTGATCAGGGACATGAACTTACATTCAACTCAAAGTCCTGCAAAATAAGAAAAGAAGGATCAGGAAAGTTAGTGGCTACCGCTACCAAGACTCCAAACAACATATATGTTCTGGACGAGATCAAGGAAGAGAAATGTCACCTAGCAAAAGAAGATGAGAATTGGTTATGGCATAGAAGAATGGGACACGTACATTTTGATAATCTGGTCAAGATCAGCAAGAAGCTAGCCGTAAGGAACATGCCACAGATTACAAAGCCTTCTGATACTATCTGCAAGCACTAACAACATGGGAAACTTACGAAAGCCAATTTCAAGACAAAAGAATACTCTTCTACAAAACCCTTAGAGCTTGTCCACACTGATCTATGTGGGCCAACCAAGAATAAAGGATTGGATGGTGAAGAATACTTCATGTTGCTCATTGATGACTACTCCAGGATGACATGGGTATGCCTTCTTAACAGGAAATCGGAAGCCTTTGAATGCTTCAAGATTTTTAAAGAACAGGTTGAAAATGAAACAGGTTAATGAATTAAGTGTCTCAGATCCGATAATGGCAAAGAATTCACATCAAATGAATTTTATCAGTACTGTGAAGAAAATGGTATAAAAAGACAATTTTCAGTTGCCAGAACACCTCAGCAGAATGGAGTAGCAGAAAGGAAGAACAGATCAGTGTTAGAAATGGCCAGAACTATGTTGAATGAAGCTAAACTAAGCGAAAAATTTTGGGCTCAAGCAGTGCATACAGCAGTCCACATTATGAACAGAGGATTGCTCAGAAGCAACACTGATAAAACTCCTTATGAGCTATGGACAGGAAGAACAGCTAATGTTCAACACTTCAGAGTGTTCGGAAGCAGGTGCTACATCAGAAGAGATGATAAGAAGATTAGAAAATTCGAATCTCGTGCAGATGAAGGAATATTTGTTGGGTACTCATCCACTAGAAAGGCCTACAAGTGTTACAACCTGAGATTAGGTAAGATAGTGGAAAGCATTAATGTAAAGATTGATGAATCGACCCTGCCAAAATGTCAGGAAGACTTAGAAGATCATGAAGAAGAAGATGATGATGATGAAGTAGAAGAAGAAGAAGAAGAAGAAGAACAGAGAAAAATTCAACCAACAGTTACACAGGATCAACAAGTACAGGATCAACAACAAGAACAACAAAACTCTTCTAAGAATTGGTATCAAAAGAATCATCCACAGGAATTGATTATTGATGACAAAAATGCCGGCATAGAAACCAGAAAAGATCGAAGACAAGTCCAAAGACCAGAACAAGTATATTTCTCACTACTATCTACAGTTGAGCCGAGTAACTTTGCTGAAGCTAGTGCAGATGAACATTGGGTCAAAGCCATGGGAGAAGAACTTGATCAAATCGAGAAAAATGAAACATTGGAACTTGTTCCTAGACCGAAGGACAAAAATGTGATTGGCACAAAATGGATTTTCAGAAATAAGCTAAATGAAGATGGACAGGTAATCAAAAACAAGGCAAGATTGGTTTTCAAGGGATATGCTCAAATCGAAGGGATAGATTTTGAAGAAACATTTGCTCCAGTAGCCAGAATGGAAGCTATAAGAATGATATTGGCCCATGCTTGCGCTAAAAACATCAAAGTGTATCAAATGGATGTCAAATCAGCCTTTTTGAATGGCAAACTAGAAGAAGAACTCTACATTGAACAACCAGAAGGATTCCAACTATCAGCAAACAAGGACTATGTGTGTAGATTAAAAAGGGCCCTATATGGGTTAAAGCAAGCTCCTAGAGCTTGGTACTCCAAATTGGACAGTTACTTGCAGAAACAAGGGTTCAAAAGGGGAACCGTAGACAACAATATGTATATCAAGATTGATCATAACAGCATAATTATTGTTGAAGTGTATGTTGATGATATTATCTTTGGTAGTGTTGATACTCTGAGCCAACAATTTGCCAAGGTTATGCAAAACGAATTTGAGATGTCGCTACTTGGTGAACTGACCTTCTTCTTGGGACTTCAGATATCACAATGTGATGAAGGCATCTTCATCTCTCAGACCAAGTACATTAAAGAAATGTTGAAGAGGTTCAAGATGGAATATTGTGAGCCTGTGAGCACTCCTATGACTACTAGCTGCAAGTTAAGCAAAGACGATGAATCAAATGCAGTGGATCAAAAACATTATAGGTCAATGATTGGTAGCCTACTGTATGTGACAGCTTCAAGGCCAGATGTGATGCAAGCTGTTGGACAGGTTGCAAGATTTCAAGCAGCTCCGAAGGAAACTCATGTTATTGCAGTCAAAAGAATCTTCAGATATCTTAAAGAAACTATGGACTTTGGATTATGGTATTCAAAAGGAAATGAGTTGGACTTATTAGCTTACTCAGACGCGGATTGGGCAAGATGTGTGGATGACAGAAGAAGCACAAGCGGTGCAGCATTTTTCTTAGGAAACTGTCTGGTATCATGGTCTAGCAAAAAGCAATCCTCAATATCCTTGTCAACAGCAGAAGCAGAATATATAGCAGCAGCAGCATGTTGTACTCTAATCCTTCGGATGAAACAGAACCTGCAAGACCTACAAGTAACATATGATGAGCCGATTCCAATTCTATGTGACAACACAAGTGCCATCAGCATCTCCAAGAATCCGGTCATGCACTCCAAGACAAAGCACATCCCTATCAAATATCACTTTCTTCGTGAACAGGTCACAGAAAAGCACTTCAAGTTGGAATATATTGAGACAAAGGAACAGATAGCAGATATATTCACCAAGCCACTTCCTAAAGGGACATTTGAGTACCTCCGAGAAAAATTGGGGGTCATTCCTTCTTCCCACTAAATTGATTCTTCACACAGAAGTGCCTAGTGTTTGGAAGCGCATGTTCTGAGGGGGAGTGTTACTTCAAGGTAGTACCCTTTGCCATTGATGCCAAAGGGGGAGAGAAGGTGTGGATAAGGGGAGCCTGAGTGTTGTCATCAATGACAAAGGGGGAGATTGTTGATTAGGTTGTCATTGATGCCAACAGTTAAGTCTTGGTGCCCTTTGTGGAGCCCCTGAGAGTTAGTATTTGGTTTGTGGTTGTCTGTGTCAAAGGAGACCTTTTGACCTTGTCCAAGCCCAAGTCTGAAGCCCTTGGATTCCTTGGGACAATGGCAAAAGCCCTGGCTACCCATTGATTTGGTTATGTGCCCCTAAGCTATATCTTGGGCCTATGTAAGTCCATTGCTCCTGGTTGTCTTTTAGTTGATGTCATAGCTTGATGTTGAAGCCCATGTTCTTGACAGGTACAAATGACCCATTCTGTGGTCATTTGTTGAAAACAATATACTTGATAATGTCCATGCCTGGTTTGAAGAAGTTTAAGCATTACACTTGGTTTTGATGAAGTTTTTTGGTTATTGGTCCTTAAGCCCACAAACTGGATCTTGGAGACCCTTGTGCACAATGATTGTTCTTGGTGTATTTGCCTTGTTGGAAAACTCTTTAAATAACGTTGAAGCCCTTACTCTTGATTGATGATAAAGGAATCCTTGGAGTATTAATGTGGCAGGCCTTATGAATGCTTGAAGAAACCCACATACAAAGAAATAAAGCACAACCCTTGCTTGATAGCCTTAAGCCCATGAGTTCATTGAACTGAATGACATTTAAATAAGAACAAGTCCTGCGTGATGAAATGCCCTTGAAGAAGCTCATGAAGTTTTGAAGAAGCCCTTATACCTGTTGCTGGAGTTCATTGCAAAATATACAAGACCTAGTTGCCTTGTTGAGCTCCAAAGCCCACATATGTGCCTTGCACGTAATGGTCATAAGGAAGCCTTGATTGCTGAGCCCAAACTTTAAACTTTACATTCAATACTATTTTAGAGTCGACCTGCTCAAAGAGTTGTTGATTGAATTGCTATTTTCGATCCAATACATGGAGTCGGCCCAGTCACTTAATAAAAATTTAAACAAATTTAAATTTGGAAAGTCGGCTCATTAAAGAAATTAAATTAAAGTTTATTATAAATTTTTTATGATGACAAAGTCGGCCCAGTTTGAAGGCATTTTTCAATAATAAAAAATATATATAAATTTATCAGGTCGGTCCCCAAAATAAGGGGAAAGGAGCATATAAATAGAAGCCAATCCTCTATTTCGTTGATGAGAAATTTGGGTATGAAATTAAGCTCTGATTTTCGGGTATCTTTACAGAGGTAAGAAGTCGTGGGCATCTACTGGCAGCAGCAGGAGTATGTGAAGAATTTCGGGTTAGCAATATACTGAGGAAGCTACAACATACAAGTGATACATGGTCTGATTTCTAGAAATATTTTGGGTGGAGCTCTGATTTATCTTTGCTTGGTGTCAAGGGGATCCACGTTTGTATGCTACAGTTCCCTCACCTGTCTAGGGCTTCCACCTGCTCAAACTCTGATCTGATTTATCTAAAGTTTATTTTGCTGCTGCTTGAGACAAGGCTGTAACTATCCTGCTCTGATCTATCCAAGTCGTGAAGAGTCTGATTGAAATCCATTTCACCTGCTAAGGATTGGTTGAAGTTAGATCTATTTTGAAGCATCCGATCTGCCCTTTCTGTCCTAGCCGCCAGCTCTAAAAGTCTTGATCTATCTCAGCGAGGGTTTACCCAGATCTGCTGTTAAGAATTTTCTGATCTGAGCGTAGGTGATATGATCTGCTACTATTGGTCTAATCTGCCAGTTTGAACTTATGCACAAATGCGGGACCTGTCAGGATTTGTGGAAACAAGACAACAGCTATTAACTTTGAAGTCCAATCACCGTATGAACTGGATTGGATTTGCAGTTGCACATCACTTGAATTCAAAGTAGCAGCAGTCAAATATGAATTTGGTGTAAATAGCTCTGAGATTTTCGGTTCTGAGCTAAGGCAGTGTTATCTATAAAATTCAGTGGCCTCTCAACAAGTAATTATTCAGGTCTAAAGCAACTTTCGTGGCCTAAGCAATTTAATGACTGGATCTACGCTTGGTCTCCAAATTCGTGGTCTACTGAGTCTCAGAGGTCTGCCTCCTGCATTAACTTCGGGTGATGTGAAGACGGAGTAAAGGTTGTTTGCTTATGTGAAATATTGAAGATGGTTTTGGACTTAGACAGAGCAAAAGGATACGAACTGTTGACCAATCTGAAGACATCTTACACAGTCCATTGCACATTGATCCTTACACAGTGATCCTTGTCAGCTTTGATTTTCGGTCATCATCAAGAGAAAAGGTTTGGTAAAAGTCTGACTGGTATGTATGATGATTTTATTGTTGCTTGAAGTTTTGGAACATATTATTTGCTAGGCTGAATTTTGAAGGTTAAACAGGACTACTAGAATACCTGTGACAAAGTTCTTAATTAGAACTAAGATAAGATTGACAAGAGACTGGGCAGTTTACAGCCAAGTTGGGATGAGCAACGTAGAAGCAGACTATTGATGATTGGAGATTGAGCAGTATTGATTTAGGCACAGGGATTTGTTTGATCAGTATGAATAAACACATAGCCCTGACAGAGACTGCAGATGTAATCTCAGATTGACAGCTGATTTGACTTGAAATTGACAACCTTGTTGAAATAACTTGTGACTTATCTGATTAACTAGATGCATCAGACAGAGATCAGTTGATAGGACAGTGACAAAGTTGTACATGAGCAGGTTATGGCAGTGAAAAGACTTGTTGATATACAGGGATGATTTGGAAGTGAACGGTGTGCACAAGCAGATTCAGAGATTGGTATGTGACAGATTTACAGGTTGTGCGATGTGGTACAGATTGTGTTAGTGACAAGGCTGACGTGGCAGTGAACAGTGAACAGAGGTTTTCAGCAGCAGATAGTACAGGGTTTGACAGGTCCACAGGTTCAGCAATCTTTCTCTTTTAGGGTGGCAGGGTGGTGCTAGGGCTCACAATTTTGTGAGCTGAGCTATTGTAGCAACTCGTCAGTTGTAGCTGACAAAGCCTAGGGGTTGTAGCCCCTTCCAGTTGTAGCTGGAGAAGTTGTATTAAATTTGTTACCCCAGTTGTTGCTGGGTCAAATTTTATCATAAAAGGCTTCCGTGGTTTTACCCCCAGGACTTGGGTTTCCACGTAAAAATCTTGTGTACTGTGCATCTTGTTTTTATTATGATTGTTGATGATATACTGCTATGATTGGTGATTAGCAACTTGCTCTCAATTAAAATTTTAATAATTGGCAAATACTGATTCACCCCCCTCTCAGTATTTCAATAGTGAAGGGGTAAGGTTGGCTTATGTACCTTGTTCCCTAAACCTTTGTTTCTAAAACCTTATGTTAAAACCCAAAAACCCGTACTTCTAAGCCTTAAACTCAATGGGGGTATTTAATAATTAATTATTATTAAATATTGTTCAATGTTATGATTAAGTGGTTAATCATGGTTAAGTTGGGGAAGGGAAACGTGTTCCTTTGGGGAAAGCCACGTGGGTGCCCAAAGGAGGACACGAGGATTGCCTCGTTGATCCAGAGGAAGTGGGAGGATGCGGTACACACGCCTGGGTGGTTGGACAGGAGTCAAGGGGGATACCCGCAGAGAATACACGGAGGGGGGGTGAGTCCGGACAAGACGGTGAAAGGAAAAACTATTGCCTGGGAAATTACGGCCACGGGTGTAAGGAAATCCGAGGAAGGGAAGCTCAAACATGGATCAGTGAAGAGGTTCATTGTGCATTTTAGAGTTCTCTGAGAGTGAAGAAAACTGGGAAAGATTTCCTGTGACTATCCTGAACCCAAACTACAGAGATAACCTGAACATTGTTAAGCTGAGATAAACCGAACTGGCCATGAATTCCTTGGTTGCATACACCAGTGAATTGGCAATGACGCATGAGACCCAAAGGGAATCCTGATGTTTGCAGTGAAGTGTGTCACTGTGCGTTTTGGGAAGGAACTCAGGTGGGTCAATTGCGGAATTGGCATGGAATTGGTTGTTATCCTATTGTTTTGTTAAGCCCTGTAAATATCCATTCTCTTTGTTATTTTCCACCTTTGACTCTGTGAGTGAGCTAAGGGGGGGGTTGGTGAGAAACCTTGGGTTAATCTCTGGATCTCGGCTCAGGGGTGAGCTTGGGAGCTGAAATAGTACAGGTTGGACAAGCTCTAAGGTTGGGTGGAGTGTGGCTTACATGCAGCCAGTTGCCATCTTCATGTAAATTCAGATAAGTGTATCTGTGTATGATTTATAATGTTTCTGTGTATTATTATGCTTGATATGTTCAATATGTGGAATGAATGTGTAAATTGATGTAATTCATGAATAAGCTATGTTAAGCCTGTTAGAAGGTTGTATTCATGAATGTAGCTACATTCAATTGCATAGGCTGTCTACTGTATTAATTTGTATGTGAAGGATGAATGGCGCAACTTCATTTGTGTAAGACATGTTTAACGGCTATCTGTAGCTCTTAATATTGTATGCAAATCATTGTATGGGTTAAATATAGGTGTAGTCCCTGTAGATTGTTATATCATATGAAACTTGTGTTATGGGTCTAATAAAGGCGCAGATCCCTACAGGTTTAATACTGAATGCAAACCTTTTTGATGGGTTAAGAAGGGCGCAGAATTCCTGTAGATTTTATTATATGCAATTCGTTTTATGGGTTAAGATGGGCTAATAATGAGAAAGACGAAGCTATTAATTGGATGCCTAATGGAAGTTGTTATGAGATTCAGTGAATTATAGGCATTAACCTGGGTATTAGCTTGATTGCCTGATGTTCATAGAATGATAGGCAACAACTGGATGATATGTTTGCATGCCTGTTTGGGAATCTTTTCTATAAATATGATTGTTTGTCATGTGGTGTGGTTTAACTCTGCCAGCTATGCTATTCCTATCTAGCTCAGAGTCTTTCATATGTTTGCTTATGGGCCACTATTGAGTCTTTTGATGTTGTTAATAAGATACTCAATCAAAAAAAAATTAGTTGCATAGTTTTACACTGTAATTATGAGTATGTGTAACGAGGGTACGTTACAAATTGGTATCAGAGCGCAGGTCACAGCTCTCAAACCACTGGGTATATGTGGAAATCCAAATTGGTATATGTTGCACAACTTTTGTACTAAGTATGTCGACCTTGTGTGAAGAACTATCCTATGTGTTGAATGTATGTTTACATTTGCATTTTGAATGATTATTCCCTTGGAGGATGATTATGCTTTAACATTACAAAATTGCTGAAGTATTAGTTTTTCTAAGAAATTTCAAGTGAATAATATGTGTTGCTTCTGCATTTTCGAATTATTGGGGAAAATAATGGATGTATCTGCAATGACGGGATATGTTGAGATAAGCATGGAATCACTACTAGGATTGGGATATTGTTTGGGCTGTGTTTGAATTGTTGGGTTTGCATAATGTGCAACTGCAATTTTGAGTTATGACCAGTCAATGGAAAACATCACTATTTTTATAATTCTTCATTTGGGTTATTGGAAAATTAATGTTTAATTTGGTTATTGCATGAGCTTATTAGATACAGGAGGTAGTGTAAGGGTAAAAATTACATGATAAGCCTCATCTACATGAGGGTGGAACATAAAACGCTCATTAGTATGCAAGTTACATTCGTCTAGACTGGGTTGTGACAAATTGTATTCTCGATATGAGAGAATCCTAGATCTTTTCTTCTGGGAATAAGTGTAATGCATAAATAAAAGAAATATATGAGAAATATATGCATGATTGTTGAGTGCATGTTGGAAAGAATGCATGTTGTTGGATGCATGCTTGGAAGAGAATGCATATAAATATGTTTAGGCATATAGCTAATGAGGTTGCATGATTAGCTTAAAGAGTTGTGTCTAGGCATGGGTATGTGTAGAAGTCATGCAGGTGAAATATGTTGAACATGTGTATGATATTGATATCTGATATGTTGAACATGTGTTGATGACTGCATATGTATTAAGGATGGACAAGGGATAATGCGGTTGTTAATCTGTTGTGTGTTAAGAAAGATATTGATCATATTACTGAAGAGGATAGAATATGCTTGGGAGAAAAATATCAAAGGTTGGTGGTAGCATTATGTTAGCTTCACAAGTTACCTATTGATCAGGTAAAATCAGAGTAAGCAGCGGAAGTTATGCAGGTATGCTTGTGTTTGTATAAGCTGAGAAAGGAACTGGTAAGAATTCCTTCAATTATATTGGATATCATGCGATTGATATGTTTAACTGTTGAGTACATTATGTGATTAGTTGATACCCTTGAAAGGGGTAGTAAAGGTAATAAGATCTTAAATTCAAATGGATGATAATTCTTTTAAGCCATGAAAGCTAGTTAAATGATAATGTAATGTGGGGATTGTGTATAGAGATATATACATGTATTAGAATATATGATGTAATTATTTTTTAGGCTAATAATCATTGTTGGTTCAGATTGTTAGAATAATACAGAAATATTCAGCCATCCAAATTGCAGATTGTCAGTAAAGACAAGCAAACGGACTTAAAGGGATGGCAAAGAATCCCGTATTTTCTAATTTTGTTGAAGAAGTTGGTGAAGAAGAACAAAGACCAAAGACAATAGAAGCATGGCTGAAGATGTTGATGATGATGTTGCCTGTGACCAGCAGTCTTATGAAGAAATGTTGGAGCAACAAATCTGTGATCAAGAGGTTGGTGGAAGGACTGTGTAGTCCTTAGTAAGAAACCAACTGATCAGGTAACAATAGTGAGTTGATGGCAGCCTTGCAGGTAAGGTTCATTATGCTAATATTATTAAGTGGTGAGAAAGGATGGGTAAGAATCCTTTAATCATGTTTTAGTCATCATAAAATGGTATGCATGTAATAGTGAATGCAATTGTGTGAATGACATTCCACATGGCATGTTATCATGTGATTGTTTAAGAATTCTGAATGCATTCATATGAAAGAATATTACACCATGTGTATAATGGTTAGGGATTGATAACCAAGCATGTAGGGACTTATGGTCATGTTGTGGTAATACTTTAGTGCTACACAAACCACCTATTAATTCCCTATTGGTGTTAAATTAGGATGAAACCTCTTGCCAACAACCATGGAGTGAGCAAACTCGGGATGTGTTGTTGAATGGGGAAAGAGGGCATCAAATAGACAACCAAAAATTGGGGAAGATGACTGGGCATGGTGTTGGAGCATTGGCCAGAATGTCCAACTTACCATTGTAGGAAACATGTGTAGGCACATGGATGTTCTTGATCAATGTGGTAATGCGTTGGGTGCATTTAGTAAATGTACATTAAAAAGATCTTGTAAATATTGTGATTAAGCATTGAGTAAATGCATATAACAGTTTGTGTAAGTGTTGTGAATGTGCATACATGTGTGTGGTTGCACATGTTGTGATGCATTGTGTGAATGCATAATTGGGATGTGTATGTGTCATTGCAAATTAAATAATGAATGAAATGTTGAATTATGGTAATTCTGAGATCATTTCATGAGCTGATGTGAATGCAGGAAGGATTAGATGGAGGTAGTCATGATGAGAGGGCTGCCAGAATATTCTGTGGAAGGACAAAGCTGGATAAAGGTTATGACTAGGAAGTAATGGGTATCGAAAGTTTATTACAATTACATAAACAACGTGATGGTGTCTTTTAAATTTTATTATGATGAAGAAGCATATAAAATACAACTATACATTTCGTTGTAAGAAGATGTTAGGAGCAGAAAGTGCTTGAATGATTGGGTGATTATGATTCTAAAAATCACTTCAATGACTATTGCAATAAAAATATTATGTGCATGAAAGACTCCCAAAGTGTTTGACTGGTTGGAGTTCAGATTTCAGGTAGATTGCTTTGGACATGCCAAGGTGGGTAAGTCCATGATGAAGGCTGAAAATCTACCATGTGCAAGAGTCAAACCTCATGAGAATAATCTCATGGTTGTAAACTTAGTTATGCACATAACAGATTGTCCATTTCAGACTTGTAAATTTCAGATTTGAAAACTACTGATGATTGCTAATCACTGTTGGCTTGTATAGAACTGTGTCAGGAGGACATGAGTAAGTGCGTGTGTCCATGTTATGGTAACAAGCATAAAACCCAATGGGTATAGTGGTGCCGCTTGCAAAAGCCCAACAATATGAGGATGCCTCATCTGCACTACATGGTGGAACTGAAAATCCATGTGAGTGAGATGGTAAAATTTATGCCAAATAGGGCATACATGTAACGTGAAAGAGATTGGGGTGGCAAACCGAGGGACTGACAACTCAGAGAAGGGAACCCCACTCCTCGTAAGGAAGAGTAAGTACATCTGCAAAAGAGATAAGTGTTATGTAACCCTAGCTGAGATATAGACATCTCTAGTTACTAGAGTTAATATGCAGAGCATGTTTTATTTTATTTAAACAATTTCAGACTGCCTGAAGTAAGAGTAGGACCTGCATAGTTCACATAAGTGAGGGGTGCCCTTTCTGGTGATTGAGTTATGTTAGGGTTATCAATATTGACTATAACTAAGGGAATGGACGCATTCCTGGTATTTCAATATTTGGTAGTGAATGTTATGAAATATGTTTACCACTGTAGAACATCAATACTAATGAACTAGCTTGTTCATTTTGTGTGTCAACTCGAACAAATACAATTTGATGCGGCAAACTCATGGAGCACATGGATGACATGCATGTGTTGAGCAGAAGCTCTGGAGCACATGGACTACTCATCATGTGTTGAGCATAAGCTCTGGAGCACATGGATGACGTATATGTGTTGAGCAGAAGCTCTGGAACACATGGACTACTCATCATGTGTTGAGCATAAGCTTTGGAGCACATGGATGACGTATATGTGTTGAGAAGAAGCTCTGGAACACATGGACTACTCATCATGTGTTGAGCATAAGCTCTGGAGCACATGGATGACCTATATGAGTTGAGCAGAAGCTCTGGAGCACATGGACTACTCATCATGTGTTGGGCATAAGCTTTGGAGCACATGGATGACGTATATGTGTTGAGCAGAAGCTCTGGAGCACATGGACTACTCATTATGTGTTGAGCATAAGCTCTGAATAGCACTAAAGTGACTCTACTTAAAAAGGTGCCCTAGATGAGAGGCCTGGGACAGACATCAGACACTAAGTGTCATAGCCAAGAAAGCGCAAGTCAAGTACTCACATTGAAGTGAAAGACGCTAAGGAGCATGGAACCACAGTGTTGATGTGACTCCGGATTAGAACGAGACTAAGAGGGGGAAACTCTTATTCTCATTTTTCCTTTTTAATTGATGCATTACAGAAAACAAAAAATTGATTAAATGCATGTTCTGGCTGAGAAATGATTGTGGTTGATTGCTTGAAATACTTGTGAAGGCTAAATTAGTTAATTCCTTGTGAAAGGATGAACATGCAAGAGTTCATGTGCATGTTGGGCAAGCATGAAAAGTTTGAAAGTCTCATAGATATAGCATGGACTTTTCCCTGTCACTTGGGAAATTAATCGACTGATTTTAATCGTATGTTATGTTGGGCCTAACAGAATTACAATGATGTATTTCGCAGGTGAGAAATTGAAGTTAATTTGTTGCAGCTGTTACAAAGCAAGTAATACTTGTGAGCAAAGTGAGAGCCAATTGTGCACATTGACCATGGCAACAGACCAAAGGCTGTTGGATTTGGCTGAAAACCTTCTACAAACAATTGTCAAGACCCAAGAAAATCTTGGGGAGATGCTCAAGCTACAGAAGCTGCAGAATGAGATGAACCAAAAGGCTTTGCAGAAAGCTATTTGTTTACAAAGAGAGGTAAAAAGCATTCTAGGAACAATCGGCAGTGGAAAGGAAAGTGGATCAATGAAGAAGCATTCGTCCAATCATTACATTACAGTCCTGAAGAATCTACACGGGAACTGGAAGATATAATGCGGGAAGAGTATCCACATTTATTTTGAAAAAGTGTATATATTAAAACATTAAGACAGCAAAAAATTTTGTATAAGTTTTGATACAATGCTAATCATCGAGGACGATGAAGACTCTAAGGGAAGGGGAATTGTAACACCCCCTAGCCCAGGTTAGAGCAGTTATTGTAATTAAACATTATGGCTATGAGTATGTACATAGCTCGATTATATTTTAATACAAATACCAGTTGGTTGCATGAGGTGCAAAAACACTGAAGAGGAGATCCAGTTATTAACCAAGGGGTTGTGAGGGGGGTAAGGTTGGCTTATGTACCTTGTTCCCTAAACCTTTGTTTCTAAAACCTTATGTTAAAACTCAAAAACCCGTACTTCTAAGCCTTAAACTCAATGGGGGTATTTAATAATTAATTACTATTAAATATTGTTTAATGTTATGATTAAGTGGCTAATCATGGTTAAGTTGGGGAAGGGGAACGTGTTCCTTTGGGGATAGACACGTGGGTGCCCAAAGGAGGACACGGGGATTGCCTCGTTGATCCAGAGGAAGTCGAAGGATGAGGTACACGCACCTGGGTGGTTGGACGGGAGTCAAGGGGGATACCCGCAGAGAATACACTAAGGGGGGGTGAGTCCGGACAGGACGGTGAAGGGAAAAACTATTGTCTGGGAAATTACAGGTGTAAGGAAATTCGGGGAAGGGAAGCTCAGACGTGGATCAGTGAAGAGGTTCACTGTGCGTTTTAGAGTTCTCTTAGAGTGAAGAAAACTGGTAAAGATTTCCTATGACTATCCTGAACCCAAACTACAGAGATAACCTGAACATTGTTAAGCTGAGATAAACCAAACTGGCCATGAATTCCTTGGTTGCATACACCAGTCAATTGGCAATGAAGCATGAGACCCAGAGGGAATCCCAACATTTGCAGAGAAGTGTGTCACTATGTGTTTTGGGAAGGAACTCAGGTGGGTCAATTGCGAAATTGGCATGGAATTGGTTGTTATCCTATTGTTTTGTTGAGCCCTATAAATATCCATTCTCTTTGTTATTTTCCACCTTTGACTCTGTGAGTGAGCTAAGGGGGGGGTTGGTGAGAAACCTTGGGTTAATCTCTGGATCTCGGCTCGGGGGTGAGCTTGGGAGCTGAAATAGTACAGATTGGACAAGCTCTAAGGTTGGGTGGAGTGTGGCTCACATGCAGCCAGTTGCCATCTTCATGTAAATTCAGATAAGTGTATCTGTGTATGATTTATAATGTTTCTGTGTATTATTATGCTTGATATGTTCAATCTGTGGAATGAATGTGTAAATTGATGTAATTCATGAATAAGCTATGTTAAGCCTATTAGAAGGTTGTATTCATGAATGTAGCTACATTCAATTGCATAGGTTGTCTGTTGTATTAATTTGTATGTGAAGGATGAATGGCTCAACTTCATTTGTGTAAGACATGTTTAATGGCTATCTGTAGCTCTTAATATTGTATGCAATTCATTGTATGGGTTAAATATGGGTGTAGTCCCTGTAGATTGTTATATCATATGAAACTCGTGTTATGGTCTAATAAAGGCGCAGATCCCTGCAGGTTTAATACTGAATGCAAACCTTTTTGATCGGTTAAGAAGGGCGCAGAATTCCTGTAGATTTTATTATATGCAATTCGTTTTATGGGTTTAAGATGGGCTAATAATGAGAAAGACGAAGCTGTTAATTGGATGCCTAATGGAAGTTGTTATGAGATTCAGTGAATTATAGGCATTAACCTAGGTGTTAGCTTCACTGCCTAATGTTCATAGAATGATAGGCAACAACTGGATGATATGTTTGCATGCTTGTTTGGGAATCTTTTCTATGAATATGATTGTTTGTCATGTGGTGTGGTTTAACTCTGCCAACTATGCTATTCCTATCTAGCTCAAAGTGTTTCCTACGTTTGCTTATGGGCCACTATTGAGTCTTTTGATGCTGTTAATAAGATACTCAATCAGAAAAAATTTAGTTGCATAGTTTTACACTATAATTATGAGTATGTGTAACGAGGGTACATTACAACTGACTAGTTAATATAGATATAAGCAGTAGTGTTTAGCAACAATGTTTTTCTTGACTTAGCATTTCTTTGGATATAGCATTTAAGATCTGATGCTCTAGTGTTTAGCAACATTGTTTGTGGGAATAGTTGGTTTCGAGGACTAGAGGAGAACAATCACTGTGACCAAAATCACACACTCTAGAGTCGAGACACAATGCAAACAAGGAATCTATCCAACACAGAGGTCTAGGTGGGGGAAGTCCTCAAGACTACTAGTTAAGATGTAAGTCGGGATGAAACCAAACTGGAAAGTAACGGATGGACAAAGAAGAGACTGATGATGCCATGGATAGCAAAGGCCCAAAAATAAGGGAATGAACAAGTATATACTTCGTAAAGTAAAGGTATGACCAACGAGTATCCACAAAAACCTCCTACTCATAGTAACTGACTTCTTCTACTCTAAACAACAAGAAATCATCATAAGATATAGCCAGTAAACAATCATCGTATACCCAATCATAAACTACCTAAATAAAGGAAAGAGCACATCAGCAACCCAAATGCACCAATCATATACCTGTTGGATCATATACCTAAGTCCTTAATCTGAACTTAAGTCCTTAATCTGAACTACCTAAATCACACTGAAGAACTGCATCTGAATATACCATGGGCACTGACAATCAACCTGCCCTGGATGATAGAAGAATGGCTAATTCAGTCACCGACCTGGGGTCATGGGGCCCAGTCCTGGCATGAGACTGTAAATGTACAGAAACTAGATCCACTGAATGTGTAAGAGTGATCACCAACATACTGCTCATCAACAATTGATCTCATCAAAATGTGTAAAGGACTGGCTCAAAAATATACTAGAAACTTATCTGCAATTATGGTAGCCCGGCTACTATGGATGTGACAACATTTGGCTCCAACTAGTACAAATGCTCTAAGGGAGAGAGTGCTTGAGAACCTCAGAACTCTCTAGTCCCCAACACTCACTTCATCAATCAACAATCTTGCACTCGAGCTCTGTATCATCTTCAAAATATGTACCTAGTACCTGCAAAATGCAAAGAGCTCTACCAATCTCACAGACCTGTCGTCACTAACATCATATAAACATAACATAAAATAAATAAAAAAGTACTGAAAGTAGAATGTTGAAAATAAAATACCGAATCTACTGACTAACAAGTTTTATTTTGCTGCAAGAAATAAAGAACGCTAGGAAAACAAAAAGGACAAAAGGGCCAAACTCAATGGCGGGGGTAACTAACTACTGCTCAAGTGAGCTTATTCGGTTTCCTACCTACTCTAAGCTAAACAAGCAAGGAAAATCCAAGCTAAGTCAAGTTAGGAATGTACTCCCTCAACTCTCTTTGATTGATAGGTAGCAAAATCTGTTGTCCACTCCCAGTGGCAAGAAAGCACAAATTGCCACTACAATGCTCTACCATAAATGGACCCACCCAAATGTCATCAGATCCCTTGGATCTTGTGTAAAATATATGGTTAGGCACTATGACTCTATCACCACTAGAAAATCTACAGCGATTCATAGACTCGAGAATGACTTCAATGTTACAAATAGGAATGGGATGAACATTAGCACGGCGTAGCGGTTGCAAGGTAACTATTCTTGAGTTCCTTCGAGGAGGAGCTGCATCAAATCTGGGAGGACCACCATCTAAAGGAATGGCTACTCTACTAATAAGAACTTCCAGAATCACTCTTCTCCTTTCATGTCTTTCATTCGATTCTTCATTATGTGGGTGAGTGATATACTTGGGAGTTTCGTCCACAGTCCAGAAGTCCCAGACAACCTCTTCAGTTTCCTCTTCCAAGGGAGATGGTATAATGCGGTCTTCATTACTTCTACTACAATTTTCTCCGAATGGAATTGGAACAACCATGTGCTCTAAACTTGAAGGATGAATCATGGGTGGTGTAGGACGGTTCAAAGCCATGTCTCGAAATCTCTGAGCTTCTAATTCTAGGAATGTTGGCAAGGGAGTGGGAATGTGAGATGGATCATTAGAGTGTACACTTCCCTCACCACTAGGTAACTCACAGGGTAATAAGAAGCTAGGGATATTTCTCAAATATGGATATGACGATGAAAGCTCACCTTCGTTGGTTGTATTGGTGACAAGGGGAGTTTCCTGAAAGATGGCAAGGTTATTCAATGAAAATTCTCCCTCAGGGGTATCATGTACCCAGGCATGCTCTTGCCAACTCATGGAGTTGTCACTAACTTGCCTTAATAAACCATCTTCCAAATACATATGAGATAAATGATTAGGAACATCAGAATAAAGGGAGTCATTTGGCTCATCATCACTTCCCCATACGGAAGAAGGATGTGTTCCTTCATTGTTGTTTATCCATGGAAGAATGTGATCAAGCCCTTGTCTTTCTCTTTCAATATTGTGATCAACCAATGCAAGAAATTCCCTAATTGTTCTAGGCATACGTTCACCATGTCTTACCTGCTCTAAAACGCTATCAGAGTCATCTATCTTGGCGATAGGATTAGGTTCAACATTCTGTGGTTCCACATCACCAAGTTGAATCAAGGCTTGCATTTCTGTAGACACTTCACCACAATGCATTTCAAGGTTTATCTCGCTGGGCAATTCAATTCTATCATTCTCTTCCTCAAATGAGTCGGCATCTCTAAAGGACCTCCACATCTCTTCTCTTCCATTACTATGATCCTCACCAAGACTACCCATGACCATAAAAATACCCTCAGGCAATAATTCTCCCTGTACATAAGTATTCTTGACACCATCCTCGAAACTATCAAGATGACCATCATAAAATGGTTCTCGATAAATCCTAATCATAGCACCATTAGAGTTTGGAATAGTGGCGTATGATAAGTCCATCTGAATATGGCCTCCTAATCAAGCAGACCACTTCCTACACAGAAGCATTTCGTAGACAGGAGGCAAATCTATGACCACTACGTCCATAAGAATGGATATATCGGGCATGAAAACAGGTCAGCTCTCAAGTTCTTGATCAAACCAAAAATTTGAACTGGTCTTGAGTCTATGCCGCACACATTCCCATATGGCATAGTAATTTTCAATCCCATGGCTTCCATCACTTGCAATGGCATGACGTTCATGGAAGCTCCAGAGTCCAACATGCAATTGTGAAGAAGGATATCACCTATATGAAGTGTAAGATAAAAGGGTTGGTGACCACCATTCTTCCTCTCGTATAAAGCTATCTGGACGTTGATGGGAGGATCCTCCCCATCTTCAATCATGGCACTAGGGGCCAAGTCTGAAAGAGGCTGAACTTCTCCATCATTATTGGTAGTCTCAAGGATACTTTCGAAAAACTCTACCAAGTGATCTTTAATAGATGGGATCTTCATTAATTCAGTGAGTGGAATATTATGCATAACTTTGTCCAACTCTTTCTCATAATTGATGTCTAACTCATAATCAGGGAGAACAGAGGTCGGCTCACTCACTAGACTAGGTTGCTCACTACTTTTCTTGGCTTTTGGCCATCCTTTCTTCTCTGATAAATCCTAATAGGAGCTTGGCCACTACTTTCGAGTTGTTCTGTGGCAAATACAGGAACACTAGGACTAGGACTTTCTTCATTTGATTCATCTTGATCCATCGGTATATGTCCAAAGTCCTTGTCAAATTCAAGATTTTCGACCCAGTTAATGTTCTTAGGAGAATCTTGAGCATCCTCACTGTGAGGGAGGTACTCTAGATCATCCTCTCTTTGTTCTTCTAACCAATTAATTCCAGGTGGTTCAAGTGACATTTGGCCCACCGGGGTTCTTCTGTTATCATCATTAGAGGGCCTCTTTTGAGGGTTCCAATAAGATTTTGGGCCATAGGGTTGCCTATCTCTCTCCGATTCTCTACTCTTAGCTATATCCCTAGTCAGGAGAGTTAAATGTTTCATCATTTCATGCATGTTTTCCATCATATCGTTGGGATCTCTAACTGGTTCCTTTCCTTTCCTAGTATTGGGATCAAATCTAGAAGACGAAGCACTATTAGAGTCGAAAAAAATTTGCTTCCCCATAGAGGCAGCATTGGCTTCAGCTTTTCTAGCATTTTCCTGGGCTTCTTTGAGGTCTTTCGGGCTTTTGTCTTTGAGATAGTAACCAAGGTAACCTTCAAATGAATTGAGGTAATGAATCAACACTGCTTGCTCTTTAGGCCTAATGTCATCCGGTATGTTGGCCACTATCTTATCAAAACAGAGGTTGAATTCATGAACAGAGTAATTTTCTTTCTTCTTGATTTCAAAAAGTTGGTTTAAAAGAAAACGTCCATCCAACTTGACAGACCACTCATATTTAAGCTTGCAAACGAAAGCATCATATCCAATAACTGATGATACAAGTAAGCAGTCAAACCACTTGCGACCATCACTCTCTAGGGATGCGAAGAGACCTCTCATATAAACATCGTCTTCCTCAACCCCATAGGCCTCCATGTGAGCCCAGACAGCCTCGATATGATCTTCAATGGAAGTTGCACAACTTCCATTAAATTTAGGAATCTTTTCAAAATACTTATCAGGCATGTCATGAGGTGAACCAAGGATTTGGGAAAAGTTGAACG
Organism: Larix kaempferi; assembly: GCA_027924585.1. Lineage (NCBI taxonomy): Eukaryota > Viridiplantae > Streptophyta > Pinopsida > Pinales > Pinaceae > Larix > Larix kaempferi. The sequence goes on from BSBM01000008.1 coordinate 13,891,145, forward strand.
GTGAAGCTTTAGCTTTATTCCCAAATCTACGAGCAACTGGAGGGTTATTTTGATTATTATTGCCTGGAGGAGTTTGATTAGTTCCAGCCATTAAATTTGTTTGATGAGACAGAGAGGTAGGAGGAACCTAATTAGTTGAAGGAGATCCTAAAATACGATTTGGAGAATCAGAAGAGTTCACGATTTTCCAAAATAAATTAGATGATTGAGCTTTGGGATCTCTTCGATGATATTTAAGTGCGGTTCCTGTTGTCACCTAAACTGTAGTTATCCCTATGGATGTATCCACTCATGAATGGCAATAAGGAAGGGCAACTCAAAAGGTGCAACCACGATCACCTCGACCTCCAATAGATGGTTGTCATGCCAATCGAGGCAACCTTCACGTTATGTTGTCTAGCCCAGACAACAAAGGGGGAGACCCGATCTACTCCCGACAGGAGAGATCAAAACCAAGACACCAAATCAAGTTAATTTTAAGTGAAGTAAGGTGTATGGTTTATCCTAGACCTTAGGATGAATTCACAAGACAAGTGAGGGGTTCAATGAGTATAGCTTTGGTTCATTATTGATGTGAAAGTGACTTATGATTTGTGAAATAGGATCCAGGATTTAAGTACTAGTTCAATGGGAGAAAATCCACTGTCTTGGGAACCGTGTCGAATGCAGGGTAGTTTAGGGGTTGAATTGGGGCTAACTAGTACAAGTGACAAGCTTGATCATGATACATGATGACATCAAAGAGTTTAGTTCACCACACTAAGGTCAAACCACAAGTTAATCCAACAATCTAGGAAAGTCGAATTGACTTGGAGAGAAACCAGTGCCTTAGGAATTGGGATAATGGAGTCAAAGTAAGGTTAACTTGTGGTTAAGGACTCCTATTGCATGAGACAAGTGGGCAATTAAAGTCTTGATGGATGAATAGGTCTAGATCTAGGTTTGACCTAAATGGACCACAATCCCTTAAAACAAGGAATGCTATCCCCAAGGCAAGATTTGAAAAGGTGACCTACTAGACCTAGGTTTTGAATTATTCTCGTTCCAAATCCACTGAAATCTCAAGTACCCACGTCCTGAAAGTGGGACAACTCCCTTCTCCAAGGTGGTGCGACTTTACCCAAGGAGGCTAAAATGTGGGATAAGTGGGTCAAGACAAGTCCGATGGCATCCAAACTTTAGATCCAAGTAGGTTGATCAAGAGGGAGTGTGGATCTACAATTTCAAGGCAATCCGATGGCTAGATCTTACTAGATCTGAGTTTAAAGATACCAAGTGGTCAAAAGTGGGGATTAAATCCCTTAAAATGTGGAATAGGGCCCACAAGGTAGCAATCAGAAAAGTGACAATCTGGGGATAGGTTATTGGATGTGTAGATCATGAATCAAGCAGAATCTCACCTACCCACATACTAGATCTAGGTCAACTCACCAAACTAGGAAGTGCGCCCTTGCTTGGAGAGGCTAAATGCCTTGGCAAGAGGGTCAAATGGAGGCCAATCCTCACCAAACTATAGATTCGGGATGCCGTGGATACTATAGAGGTGGGTTTTCAATATCTTACCCAAGAAGCCACTAGATCTTAGTAGATCTGAAAAAATGTAAAATGAGGGTTTTGAAGAAATTAGGGTTTTATCAATTTATGAGCTATGTCAATGGATTGGATCAAGATAAGAGAAACAAACCTGTGGATCTTACCTGGGTAACCTTGTAGATGCCTTGATGATGATGATCTATGCAAACCCGATCAATTTGAGAAGCTTTGAGGTAGTTTTCCATGCAATCGATTTAGTCCAAGAAGCCAATGCGCCCTCTATCCTGCACAACAAACGTCAACAATATCAGATTTGATGTAATCAAGAGATAAGACTAATGCCACAAGAGAAGTAACAGAAAGATAGCATAGATCACAATGATACTAATGATAACCCCCTGATACAAGGAAATGCCAAGAAAGTCGATTTGAAGAAGACTTGCAAAATCGCCCTTGTTGAAGTCGCCCTCCTGTAGACAAGACAATGATTTCCAAAATAGATAGATCTTACCACAAATTCCAAATGCTAGGTTGCAATAGACTTTCCAATCACCATCTAAGAACACCAGATGCAAATGAGACCACAAGAATTTCCACAAGAAAGTTTTTCTATACCAATAATCCAAGAGCCAAAGACCCCTTACAAATGAGAAGCTCTCTCCTTTAAATAGGAAGGAGAGGCATCAAAATCCTAACCACTTTTTGAATGAGTGGCTAAGATTAAAAGATACAAATGTCTAATCAATGGTTGAGATGAGCTCAACAATAAAATACATGGATCACTAATAAAATATAATATGAGTGGACAAAATCACCCTAGAAGAGGGGAATCCCACCAAATCATGATGACAAAATATAATAAGAAGCTTATGGTGGGTCCAAGGGGTAATTTTAGCCACCCTTGGTCAATTCCCATAGCACAATAATAATAAAATAGTCATCAATATACCAAATCGTGCCTCCATGGTCCAATCGTAGGCCTCAAAAGACCTCAGAAAGTGCCATAAGTGATGGATGCGGGCCCCGATGAAGCTGAAACTGCTGGAGGAGGTGCGGAAGACATTGATCCATCATCACTGATCATCCCATGCCAAGACATTGCCCCAGTAGCCCAAATCGATTTCCTCAATAGCCATTTCTACCAATCCTGAAATGCCTCGTGAAGCATGAAACTGCCCCAAACTGCCTCCTGGAGTGCCTGCGCTGTCAAGGTGAGGGCACCAGTGTGTCCGGGAGGGGGGTAATATGGTAAAAACAAGTGGCTGGACCACCCCCTCCAAGCACAGCGCCCTAGGTCAACCGGATAAAAATCACATATGCTCTGACAGGGCCTCCGATAGACCAAACTGCACTGGGATAGCCTACTGAGGCTCAAACATCACTGTAAGTCCCCGGAACTGAAAACAAACTGTCTCATTGGACTCAGAAGGTCCAAATCCATCCAAGATGTGTACTCATACACCATATGAATATCTGCATGATCAATATATATATCCAATATACCGGAACAGGGCAAATAATAATAATCTGTAAATGATCAAATACTGCAGTAAACCAAGAATCATCATCATAACCCTGTAGCTGCTGCATAGAATCATCATGTACATGTACATAGACCATATACCATCTATCCATATCATCACAAGGTCCAACCATCTCATGTCCTCTGGTTGACCTTGGTCAAACTAGGTCTAACCAAGTCAACATGACCAAATATAACTCAGACCATCATCAGAAGCTGCTGCAAAGTGTCCAAGGTTAATGCATGCTCTACAACTTATTCAAACAACAATTATAGCACAAAGTAATCATTACTGGCGATCTAAATCCAAATATATAATGTCATTAATTATTATTATTACTCAGACCAGATTTTCAAGATCATACTCACTTCATAGCTATGATCAATTTGCTAGTGAAGGGTGAAGGCTAAAATAACTGGCTAGGCTAAGGGGTGACTTGACTGACTTAACTTTGTGACACTTTGGCAAAGGGAAAGGGAATACAAACCATAGTATATACTGAATGAGCAACAACACAGGGAATGGCGGTGTCTCACAAATGGATGAGTTGTTCAAAGAGGGTTTATTCACCTTTAATAGATGCGCACAATCCATAATACAAAGAAGGCCAGCAATTGTTTTGATATAGCATTTAAGTTCCATTGCTTTTTGGGCCTGAAGTTTCCATAGCTTTGATCTATGTGTGTTTATAAACACATTGCATAGATTTACATTTATTTTAGGCTTTCTGCTGCAGGTGTGTTTTTAAGGCACTTGTTTACCTGAGCACTTCTAGGTGTGTCACGGACAGCTTGTTTACCTAGGTATTTACATTTCCAAAAGATATAACATTTTATTTTCATGGCCATTTTCATTTGGCATGCCTTTCATTCATGTGTGTTTAAAAACACATTGCATGAATGGGCTTTTCATACAAGATATAGCATTTCATTTTCCAGATTTTGTATTCATGGCAGCACTAAAAGTTTCAAGTTTAGCCAACACAACTTTAGTGACTAGGGAGAATTCCAAGGAACTCCAACTCACCATAGGTAAGTTTTGTCACCAACTTAGAGCCGAGACACAATAAACAGGGAAGCTCATCCAATACAAAGGCTACAGTGGGGGAAAGTCCTCCATGCCACTAGTCAAGTAGTAAGTCAGCGTGATAAACTAAAAGGTAGGCAATGGATGGATGAAGACAATGAATAATGGAGCCAACACTAGCAAGCCAAGGTATGGTGGAGGGATCACCTCTATTCTCCCTAAGGAGGGTAAAACCAATGAGTATGAATAGTGAACTTCTAAGTCTGAGTAGGGACAATATAATATATATAATAAGATCAACCAGGTCCACATATCTATATGATCGCCAGATCATGACACTAAGTGCTAAGACATGCTATAAGGATAAGTATAAAAGCAATATAACCATAACACAATGATATACCTGCTGAGTCATATACCTGAATGCTCAACAACCTGTACCATCATCTGTCCTCTGAAACTGCTACTGCAACTCTGGGCACTACTGACTGCTCTGTACAAATGGTATAATGGCTATATCGGTCATCTCTCTGAGTGTCCTGAGACTCAGTCATGGCATGGGGAACATATACTGCTGTCCACAATCTGATAGTGATCCAATATAGATGCTCATCTCAGCATCTCAAATGTCAGGGAACTAGCTGAATAGTGTATTGGCATCAGAAAAATAATGTATGGTAACCCGGCTACTATATATGTGATAACAGTTCCTTCTACTTTATTCGAATTGACTCGACTTCTGAGATCGTAAGGATGTATATGAGGTCATTCCTCAGCGAAGTCACGTTTAGGAGTCGCTAGGTAAACTATAAATCTCATCTACCAAAAGATATGTCGTATAATAGCAGGGAGAGATGAGTGAAATGAGAAGGCTACATATGATTTAGTAAAGTAAATGGTAACCATCCAGAAATCAAAACTGGATGCGATAAGATAGGAAATAATCGCACGGACACTCGCAGACACCTTAGGTAAGCGTCTACCTCCCCGGCAACAGCGCCAAAAGATGTTATTACTCAAAGTGTGGCTACCACCAAAGGTATCCTATCTAGGACGGTAGAGGTAGGGTAGCTAACCAAGTGACACCGCAAGGGCCTCGTCCACTACTGTAAAGGGGTAGTTGTCACATCAGACTGGCTCTTGTCACTTTAGATCAAGCTAATGCAAGATCAAAGGGGAGACCCTTACTAGCGAACCAACACAAGACACTCTAAAGACTAGGAGTGAGGTACAAGAGTAGATCTTGGTTGGATAAATCTAGATCTAGGGAAATGTAGTGGTATATAGGAGTTAAGATCCAGTTGAGGAGGCTTAGGCAAGAGATGAATGCTCAACCGTAGAAGAAATGTACCACAATGGAGTTAATCAATTAGATCTAGTGCCAAATGTAAACACCCAAGTGGGACCCACCTAGGGTTTAGTCAAATGATGAATATGTGGATCCAAATGAGGAGTTTGAGGATGAAATGACACTGGAATGAGAGCTTGAGATTAGATATGACAATTAGAGAGGGTTCAAGCAAGACCCAAGTCATAGATCTGAAAAAATAATGAGAAAACCAAGGAGGGTGTCCCACCTAGAAGTGACTAGTGCTAGATCCAAGGGCAAATGGAGTCGGATTAAGTTCAAATTTGAGATCTAGGGTTTATTAATTATTTCTAAAGTGGGTTTTAAATATTAATCCCAAAATATCACAATATCTATGAGATCTATAAAATGAGGTTTTTAACTATGAGGGTTTTAATGGTGACAATTGGAATAGATCCTTAAACAACAAAAATAAAATGAATCGCACCTGGAAATACTTGCACCCGCCTTGCAAATTGATGATCTTCCCAAACCGAAGCAATTACAAGTGAGATCCAACCTTCTCCAAGTGAAATCGTTATGCATCCAAGATGACCAATGTGCACTTCCTTGCCAAGAAGATCTGCTATGAGAATCAAATCATGCATGAAAGAAACTAAAGATAAATCACGAAGCATCAAAATGATGACAAGATACAATAAAGATACTCCCTGAGATGCAAGACATATTAAGGGAGAGAGATGGAGTCTCCCTACAATAGTGCCCCCTTCAAATCACCCTCCTTCACTACCACACGGTCCCTACAAAAATGGTTATGGAGAGAGCTAGATCCACAAGAATGGTCGAAGAGGAAAGACTTTACAATCACTTGCAAGAACATTCACAAAGCTTCAAAGAGATTTTGCAAAAATATTTTTATTATGTCGGAAATCCAACAGCCAAAAGTCCCTTTACAATGAGGGGGGTCTCTCATTTAAATAGGAATGAGAGAGACCAAAACCCTAACCACTTTTTGAATGAGTGGTTGAGTTCATAAGATACAACAATGATAATCAACGACTAAGATGAGCTAGAATAAAATATACATGGATCACTCAAAATAGAGGGGATGTCCTCCCTCAATGACGGCCTAGGGGAAATGTGAGACATAAAACATGACTAGGGACATGTTATAACAACATAACATGATGGGGGGGTCTAGGAGATCAAGTCTTCACTAGACTAAGGCCTTACCTACATCAAACACAATAAATCATGTGATAAAGTGTCTAAAGACACTAGGACGTGTGTCCAACAATACATAATAAAACCCCCAAAATGTTAAATGGGATGACATGTGGACCCTATTACCTCCTGATTTGTACATTAGGTGGATTTCTTGCGAGCCGCCAAGGTTATGAACATGTTCAATGTTTATCGTCAGTGTTCAGAAGTTCATCATGCCAACTTTTTTGGCCCTTTGTAAAATTTGCATGTCCAGACCCCCATAGGGGAATTGTAATAAGTTAGTCTAAGCATGATTATTTTGTAAAAGACTTGGCCTACCTTAGGTTTGGCTATCAGGGGGATACTCTAGAGTGTTTTTTCCTTAAGAATTATGCGTTACTTTTCAGTGGCGTATAATACCAGAGTTTTTCACTCACACCTCCAAAGTTGGAGTATTTACCATGGTGGTCAAACCTAGGGAGGTTATTAAAGTCTGTGTGTCTATGTATTCTTCACATGCTAGCAATCAGTAATAAGTCATATGGACATGCACTAGGTCCCTTAGGAGTTTGGTTTGATTCCAATAAAAATAATTTTTCCGTAAAATTAGACCATTTTTAATGGTTTAATTGGAAAAATTCAAAGTGTAATAAAAGCATGGTCTGGAGGTGGAATTTGGCATGGGGATGCTCGTTTTCACGCTCAAAGCGTCCTCTTTAACGTAGAACCCATTTTTCCTGGGTTTCGGGCGAATAAATTGTCATTTGTGGCAATTGTTTGGGTTTCGGGCAATTAATCTTGAACTGCTTCGTGGAGACGTGTCGGAAGAAATTAGAGCTTTAAACAAACTTAGTGATGTGGAGCCACAGATTGATCAACTTGAGCCCATCACTGAAACAAACAACTCTGAGACTGATTTAGATCAAATAAGGAGGGGTGAGCGTATACCTAGGACGATTAATGAATGGATTGCTTTGGTTGATCATAACATGGAAAGAGAAAGGCAAGGGCTTGATCACATCATTCCTTGGGCAAACCACAGTGAAGGAACACATCCTTCCTCTTTTTTGGGAAGTGATGAAGAACAAATAGAATTTCATTTTTCTGATGTTCCAGATCATTTATCTCATATGTCCTTGGAAGATGGTGTGTTAAGGCAAGTGAATGACAACTCTATGAGTTGGCAAGAACATGCTTTGATACATTATGCTCCTGAAGGGGATTTCTCTCTGAACAACCTTGCTTTGTTTCAGGAAGAGCCTCATGCCAATATAGCAACCAATGAAGATGAGCTGTCTTTACATTATCCGTTACTTAGGGACATCCCTAGTTTTCTTTTTCCCCGTGAGTTACCTATTAGTGAAGAGAGTACGCACTCTATTGATGCATCTTACATTCCTACTCCTTCACCAACATCCTTGAACACGGGAGCTCAGAATGATTCTAGCATGGTTTCGAGTCATTCGTCACTTCCCACCAACCACCTAGCAATTTTAGAAGATATGGTTGTTCCCATTCCAACTAGAGAAGGTAGTAGTAGAAGTGTTGAAAATCAAAACATACCATCTCCATTGGAAGATGAGGAAGAAGAGGTTGTCATCAGAGACTTTTGGATTGTGGGAGAGACTCCAAAGTATATCATTCACCCACAGAGTGAAGAACCAATAGATGAGCATCCACGGAGAAGAGTAATTCAAGAAGTCCTTATTGGTAGAGTACCCATTCCTTTAGAAGGTGGACCTCCCAAGTTTGATGCAGTTCCTCCTGATAGGAACTCGACGATAGTCACACCCCAACCTCAATGCAATTCTGATATCCATCCCATTCCAATTCGTAACATTGAAGCCATCCCTGAGTCTGTAAATCGTCATCGATCTTCATGTGGTTATAGGGTCATTGTGCCTAATGAGTTATTTTACATACGATCCAGGGGATCTGGCAATTTTTGGGTTGGACTGCTCACTGTCGAGCATTGCATTGATGATATGTGTTTCCTCATTACTGGGACGGGGCAGCATATCATGCTACCTATCAATCAGAGAGAGTTAAGGGATTATATCCCTAACTTGACTTGAGTTGGGACTCCTCTTGCCTATTTAGAGTAGGTAGGTCTTCGAATAAGCTCACTTGAGCAGTAAGATTTGAGTGCCTTTTGCTTTTTCTGAGTGTTGAGTATTGCGAGTCTTTTGTCTTTCTTTTGAGTGCTTTTCCTTTTTGTTGAGTCCCTTGAGTGAGTTGAATCTACTCCTTTCTAAGCCCGTTCTCATCTCCTGCATTTGCATTAATAAAATGAAAATGTTAAAATATGTCTGAGTTAGTACTTTCTTTTACATGCATTTTAATTTCTGCTTTAGATTAGAATTTTATTTATGCAGTTTATTTTGTTTTATTTTTATCCCATACATGCGTCACGTGGTAGCTTGCTTTCTGTGTGTGTAGAGATAGGTACAAATAAAGATGAAAGCAAAACAAGTCGAGTGTTGGATTGAAGATTGATGCAGTCAATATTGGGGACCAATGATTCTGAGGTTCTCAAGCACTCTCTCCCTTAGAGCACTTGTCCCAGCTGGAGCCAGATGTTATCACATCCATAGTAGCTGCGGCACCATGGTTATAGAGCAGATATCTGCACTTTTCAGAGCTTTGCCTTTGCACATATTCAGTGAGATCAGCTATGATGAGCAGCATTATTTATGATCACTCACACATCAGAGCATCCTTATATCAAACATACAGTAGACCTTATGCCAAGGCTGAGCCTTAAGGCCTCAGATTTGTTGACCGATATGACCTTATATTCCATACCGATACAAGGCAGTGTTCAGAGTTTAAGCAGCAGTGTTCTCAGTGGGTTTAGTTGGTCAAGATTACAGATATTGATGTATGACCCAGTATATATATGATGTGCATTGGTTGTTATCTTGTTGTTTATGTCATTTTGATAGTTGGACTTGGCATATAGTAATTTTGATCTGGCAGTATATATATGTTAAAATGAAATTGGTTGTTCTGGATTATATGCATGATTGTATTACTGACTTTTGGAAACTCTTGTTTTATACTCATTGGTCTTTACCTTCCTAGGAATGTGGACATGATCACCTTGGTCTTTTTTACCTGCTAACTTAGGCACCATTTTCACATGTCTCCATCCATCCATTTATCCTTCCTCATTATTTGATCTCTGCCCTGACTTACACCTTGACTTGTGATATGGAGGACCTCCCCGCTTTTGCCTCTGTGTTGGGCATGCACCCATGTTTATTTTGTCTCGGCTCTGAGTTGGCGACAAAACTTGCCTTTGGTGAGTTGGATTTTATACCTTGATCTCTCTAGTCGGTTGCCCCAATATTTGATCTTAATTGTGGAAGTCCCCATAGTTGCTTGAGTTGTGTTGGCTAAAACCTGAAGCAAATTGTAATACCTTTGGAAATTATTGATATATATATTTTGTGAAGCCCAATGAAAAGGGTTATGAAATGTAATGCAATGAAATGTAAAAGCACCCCGAATGAAAGCTACGATTAGTTGTGCTTTTAAGCACATGCCAAATCCCAGAGGGGTCCTAAAGGCCTAAAAAGCAATGGATAAATGTATGCTAAATCTAAAGATTGATGGCCATGAAAATGTACGAAATGAAATGAAAGGTCCAAATAAAGTAGTGGTTAAGTGTATGCCAAATCTAAAGACTGCTGACCTTATGTGAAATTTTCCTCATTGAGCCTGCGGGTTATGATATGAGATGGAGCAAGGGACAGCTAATTCTAAGTGTCCCCTAGAACCTCAAGTTACGGTTAGTCGGGCACCTAGTTCACAGCGGTTCTAGTAGTAGACATTTGGCCAAAGTTGAATAAGCACTCCTCTAAACAACTCACCCATTTGTGAGACACCGCCATTCCTTGTGTATTCTTTGTCCAACACATGCTTAAGTGTGTAACACCATTTCCCTTATCCAAAGTATCACAGTGTCAAGTCAATCAAGTCATCCCATTTTGGCCTAGCCTTGCATCCTTATCCTTCACCATCTGCTAGCAAATTGATCATGTCTACAAATGAGTATATTCTTGGGATTCTCTTTGAAAGCTAAGTTGCAGGAAACGGCCTAAACCCCCACGTCCCCTGTCCGTTTCCGTACGGAAACGCTGAAACGCGTACGGAACGGGTGGGAAACTCGTTTCAACATCGGAAACACGTTTCAGAATTTATAAAACCCGTTTCCAAATCGGATTTCGAAAATTGTGCCACGTTTCCGGCCAGTCGACGCTCAGCCCGCGAAATTTAATTTTTTTTAATGATTTTTCGGCTCCAATTTAGGGTTTCGCTATTTCGAGAAGCTTTTGTTGTCCCTGGCTCCTTTAAATTGGCATGCTGCGGCTATCTCAGCTCATTGCCTGGCGATTGTGAGTGAGCAACGTTTGAGTGTGAACTGGAGTGTGAATGTGCGCCGAGTCTGAGCGTTTGAACCGTGAGCAGAGTGTGAGGACGCGAGCTTTCTGCAGCTGCTGCTCGAGCCTGTTCGTGTTCGCGGAGGACAGGAGGACGCGAGCTGCTCGAGTGTTGTTCGTGTTCGTGTTGCCGGAGCTGCTCGAGCGCTGTGTTGTTCGTGTTCGTGTTGCCGGAGCTGCTCGAGTGCTGTGCTGTTCGTGTTCGTGCTGTTCGTGTTCGTGGAGCCGTAAGCCGGAGCGCGTGTTCGTGGAGCCGTAAGCCGGAGCGCGGGACGAGCCTCGGGCCAGAGCGAGGTTAGTTTATTGTATTTTAATTTTTTGTTTTTTTTTTTAATATTATCATAGTTTTCAATATTGTATTAATAATTTAATATTTTATTACATAGTTTATTTTATAATCGTTCTGTTTTTTTTAATGCTTAATACATTTTTTTTTTTAATAGTTATTAATATATTACATAGTTTATTGTATATTACATAGTTTATTAATATATTACATAGTTTAGCCAGGTTAGTTTATTGTATTTTAATTTTTTGTTTTTTTTAATAATCGTTCTGTTTTTTTTAATGGTTATTACATTTTTTTTTAATAGTTATTAATATTAATATATTACATAGTTTATTTAATAATTATTACATAGTATTTTTTATAATGGTTATTCTGTTTTTTTTAATAGTTATTACATTGTTATTAAAAATTGTTTTTTTAATAGTTATTACATTGTTTTCTTAATACTTATTACATAGTTTTTTTAATAGTTTTTAAGTTATTACATAGTTTTTTTATTATTAGTTATTACATAGTTTTTTTTTAATCATTATTCCATAGTTTTTTAAATTTTTTTAATACTTATAGTTAGTGCATAGTTTTAAATTTTAAAATTTAAAGTCCCAAATGCTGTATTTAAAATTTAAATTGTTTGTTATTTTTTTTTCATGGAATAATAGAATATGCTTCACAAATCCATTTTTTTATTTCTGATTTGTTTTTTAAATTTTTTTGCAGCAGCAATGGCATCCAGCGAAGCTACTGGTTCAGCCCCTAAGGTCAACAAGAGGGCTGAATATTATCCTCTTTGGGCTCATGTTGAAAAGATTGCAAGATGTGGAGGTGGTGGCTCATGGGAGTGGCGATGTACACTCTGCAAAGCTCAGTATAAGGGCTCCTACCCAAGAGTCAGGTCACATTTCTTGCATGAAGCAGGAAAGGGTGTTGAAAGTTGCCCAAAAACAAGTGACCCAATTGAGAGGAGGAAGTATGAAGTTGAGCAAGAGGAGGCTGACAGGCTTAAAAGAAGACATGACCAGCTTGCAAATGCTTCCATTCAGCCTCTAAACACCGAGCCAAGGATTGTGCTTGAAGCAAGGAAGAGGAAAGCAGCTCAACAAGAAAAAGTACAACCATCAAAAAATCCCAAAGGGACTCCTTCAATCCAAGAGAGTAGAATAGCCAAATTGGTGAATGTTCAAGGGAGAGAAGAAGCCGACACAAGGGTGGCTAGGGCCCTCTATGCTTGCGGGATACCTTTCAATGTGGTTCGGTCTCCTTACTGGCAAGATCTTGTGCGAGCAATTAACACAGCTCCTGCAGGGTACAAGGGGCCAAACTATGAAAAAGTCCGAACTGATCTCCTAAAAAAGGAGAAGGAGCTTGTGGAGGATATCTTAGCACCGATTCGTGCTTCATGGGGCAGCTCTGGGGTTACAGTAGTCTCAGATGGATGGACAGATACTAGGCGTAGGCCACTGATAAACATCATTGCCACTTCACCAAAAGGAGCAATGTTTCTGAGCGCTGAAGACTGTTCAGGGGAGGTGAAAGATGCTCAATTCATTGCCAATGTTTTAATCAAAGCTATTGAGCGAATAGGCCCTAATAAGGTGGTGCAAGTTATCATGGATAATGCACCAGTTTGCAAAGCTGCAGGTTTAATTGTTGAGAGCAGGTTTGAGCACATTTTTTGGACACCTTGCATTGTCCATAATCTGAACCTGATCTTAGAAGAGATCGACAACAAAGTTCCATGGATCAAGGAACTCACAGGGCAAGCAAGGGAGATAGTTAAATTCATCACCAACCACCACCAATCTCAAGCCATATTTCGAGAGTACTCCAGATTGGAGTTGTTGAAAGTTGCCGAGACAAGATATGCTTCCAACTTCATCATGTTGCGTCGCCTTGTTGAGGTTAAGCAACCATTAGTTTCTATGGTAGTCAGTCAACTTTGGGTTGAGTGGAGACAGGCAGATTCAGAGCGGGGAATTGTTGTGCGCAGATTGTGCCTTGATGAGGAGTGGTGGAGCAAGATAGATTTCTTGCTCAAGTTCACAACCCCTGCATTTGAGCTTCTTCGAAGCGCTGACACAGACCGACCTTTCTTGGGAGAGGTATATGATGGCATGGATACCATGGTTGAGAAGACTATGGAAATCATTTTGCTTGAGTCTCCTCAGCTTTTATATGTTGATGCTGGATTTGTTGATTTGGTACATAAAATCATGGTTGACAGGTGGAATAGTTTCAACACTCCATTGCACACTTTACCACATGCCTTGAACCCAAGATTCTATGATGAACAACTCATTGCTCAAAGCAATGGGAAGAGGAGGGCACCTCATCAGGATAGAGAGGTGGCTAATGGAGTGAAAAAGGCCCTTATGAGAATGTTTCCAGCTCATCTACACAGGGAGGTGAAGGAAGAATTTGCTAGTTTTGCTGCAGGATTGGATGATTATTCAGATATATCATCTTTGGATGAGAGAAGCACCATGAGTCCGGTTAGGTGGTGGATTTGTCATGGAGCAAATGGTGTGCATTTGCAAACACTTGCCATTCGTATTCTTTCACAGGTGGCAAGCTCTTCATCGGCAGAAAGGAATTGGAGCACCTATGGTTTTATTCATTCTGTGAAGCGCAATAGGTTGGGTTCACAAAAGGCTGAGGATCTTGTTTATGTGCACTCCAATCTTCGCCTTGCTTCTCGTAGGGGTCCGGAATATACCAGTGGGTCTTCTAAAGAATGGGATGTGGATCCAGAATCAGCTGATTTGGACATCTCTCTTGCTGCCCTGAATATTGAGGAACCTAGAAGTGGAGTTAGCCAATCTTCTTCCAATCAACAATCCACTATTGGGCGTGCTTCTTGTTCTATTTTTCAGGATGAGTATGAAGATGAGCCCGAGGATGATGACTATTAGTCTTTGGGCTTGAGTGGATGTTTTTATTTTGTGTTCATTGTTCATGTTGATGTAGCTTTGTACTTGTAGCCTCATATATAAAGGCTGATTTTTGATATATATGTATTAGCGGCTTAGCCTCATTTATGAAGGCTGTTTTTTGGCTATTTCCACTTGCATTATGGAATCGTTTATGGGTAAAATACTAAAATGTGTTGTTTTTTGGATATTAATACTTGCATTATGGAATCACTTATGAAATTATGAGTAAAATCGTAAATGTGATGTTACATGTATGACTATGGCTAAAATTTTAATCTGTAAATAATTATAAATATATATATATATTATTATATATATATATATATCGCGTTTCCCCGTTTCCTAAATTTTGGAGGGTCACGTTTCCTACGCGTCCCCGTTTCGGAAACTCGTCCCCGTTTCCCCGTTTCGTGAAACTTAGTTTGAAAGTAAATTATTAACTAACCTACTATTATCTATTAACTGCCAGTGAAATAATGCTTAATGCTTTAGAGTCTTGCTATGAAAATGATTTAAAGAGCATGTCTTAACCATTTGCACTTGCAGCAGCATGGCTTCTTTGGCCAAGGTCATATTTTGATCAGTTTGACAGGTCAAACCTAGTTTGACCAAGGTCAACCTTGGGATCCGTGATGAGATGGACCACTTGTATTGTATGATGTTGATCTATGGTCCTTTATATACCTTTCAATGATTCCATATGATGGGCACAGGTTTCAGATGATGATTGATGCAGTTTTGTTGATTATTATTATTTCCAAATCATCATATTTTTACTTGTCTGGGTATGGTGGATGCTACAGATGATCTTACAGGTTACCATGAGGTGTATAAGTACTCATCTCTAGTGGATTTGGGCCTTTTGGATCCATTGAGACACTTATCTTTCAGCTTCAGGCACTCCCAGGCATGATTTGAGCAGCTTTTCACATGTTGACCAGTTTGGCCATGCTGATGTGCCCTGTTTAGCTAGAGCATTGGAGGCTAGTCGTTTCCTAGGGTGCTACAGAGGAAGGGGGTGGTCCAACCACTTGTTACTACCATATTACCCCCCTTCCGGACATGATGGTACCGTCAGTTTTTGTGCACAGGCACCAGACAGTGGGTTGTGGGCATTTTAGTGGTTTTCAAGTGGAATAAAAATAGAATGAAAAGGTCATTTAGGAATTCGATTTGGGCAATTGAGGCAAGGTTTTGGCATGAGGTCTGCTCTGAGGTCATCTATGGTGTATCCCACTCCTTCCAGATCAGTTTGCAGCATTCAGTGGGGTCCACACAGTCATCAGGATGTGTTTGGATGTATTCTTCTCTCAATTGAGGGGGGCAGGATTTGATCATTTGTACACTTGGACATGTCATTGAGTCTTATGTTATATTATTGTACCATGGAGTGATGCTAGTGAAGGAAAGTAATGCCTCCTAGCCCCACCCTGTGCTCCTAGTCACTTGTCCTAGTCATCTTATGTGGCACACTTGTATTTCAGTCATCTTTATGTGGTGCGCACCCCCCTAGGGCTCCTTCTATGTAGTGTGCACCTCCCTCATGTGAGTGATCCATGTTATATTGTACCAGCTCATCTTAGCCGTTGATTGTATCTTTTTATCTTTTTATCTCAACCACTCATTTCAAAAGTGGTTTAGGGTTTTGGTCTTCCTCTTATTTAAGGAAGAGACCCCCCTATTATTTTGGCACCTTTTGGGCTCTGGAAAACTTGGAATAAAATACTATTTTTGTGGATCTTCTTGTGCTTTGATGGGATGCTCTTGTACATGATTATACATCTCTTGCTTTAGACATCTTTACTTTTTTACAGGTGATTTTAATAGCTACAGAGGGAGGCTGAATTGACTTGTTACAGGGATGCAAATTGCTTGAAGGGAAGATTGTTGGGGTTTCTCACATCCCCCTTGGGCAAGATGTTTTCATCTTGAAGGGAGTTTTTCAATTGTGCTTTGTCCATTGATTTGTTTCTTTTGATATTCCATGCTTAGATCTCATTCATCTGTGGATCAAATATAACTTTTTGTAGTTTGTTTTACAGGTTGAGAGGGACGTTTTTCTTCCCTGGGCTTGGACGTTTTTGCTTGGAATCACTTGGATCTAGCTTGGAATTGTAACTAAATGCAAGGATCATTTGTGTGCAAGGTAGCCACATGCATTTGACGTAAGATCTACAAGGTACGTATCCATTTTCTTGTTTTTCATCCAATTAGTCATCAAAACCCTTGTATTTTTTATTTTTCATGTCTATGGAGATCTAGCAAACATTTGGGCTTAAAAATTAAATCCCACCTCTACATTAGTCACAACATTCCCGATCTAAAGTTTGGTGGACATCCGACTCCATTTACCCCCTGATCTAAGGCACTGGGCCTCTCCAAGGGAGATCGCACTTTTGGGTAGGTGGCCATTTTTGCTAGATCCCAACTTGGGTATTGCTAATTCCTCATTGTTTCATTAGATCCATTCATTTGCAAACCCCCTAGTGCTTTTCTTCATTGATTTTCACCTTGTGAGCCCCATTTGGACCAATTTCCATATTTTAAGGTTGGACCTCACTTGGATCTATTATTTTGGCACTAGATCTATCTAGATCTCCCACTTTAACCTCATAAGTAGACTTTATCTTTTATTGGTTGAATATTTGTCCTTCCTTAAGCCTCTTCAACCAAACCCTAACTCATTGGATCCACTTACTCATTCTAGATATAGATCTAATCTTATCTTGATCTTATACCTTATCATCATCACATTTCCCTAGGAGGTCTTGATTTGGTTCGCTAATCTTTACTCGCTAAGCTAGGGTCTCCCCCTTGGTCTTGCTTAGGCTTAATCTAAAGTGAAGAGTGCCTCAGTTAACGTGACACCCCATTGCATTGGGAATCATGGCATCTCTTGGGTCACCTCTTTAGTTGTCCAACACCTCTACCGTCCTGTACAAGATAACCTCTAGGGACAACTAAAATTTGTGTGATAACAAGTCCAAAAAATGATAAAAAGAGCTATGGAAAAGGTGGCTTAATAGTTTATTAAGAGGGGCGATAATGTTAAGTGGTTAGAGCACATGTTTTAAAAAGTCAAATCATAAGCGAATGAGTGATTTCCAAGATAGAGTGCGCCCTTCTTCCTCACATGGGCGTCACTCCATGCAAGCTCATAAAGGATTTGGTGATGTTTCCAAAGTGAGAGGCGCGCCCCTCTCATGAGGTGGCAGCCACCTCATCACATCCAACCTGTGAAATCGGATTCGTCCTGGAGGCCCCTCGTGTCCCGTGGGGATCGAATCGAACACGATTCGATCTGAATTCGTGTCCGATTCAACTTTCAGTCGAATTCGTTTTCGGGACACAATGCAAAAACGAATCGGACACAAAATTTGAGCGTGTCCCAACTGTCGGACACGAACCCAAAAAACAGGACACGTAAAGCACGGAAAAAGGCATCTGGGTTTGCTTTAAAACAAAATTTTGGCTTTCTTTTTGTCATTTGCAAGGAAGCAATTGGTTGAGAGTGAGTTGTATGTGCAGGTGAAGGAGATTTGAAGGAAATTTGAAGGCTATCCATTGTTTCCAAGTGATTCCAAGTGCATTCCGGTGGATTTGTGGAGAGGATTGCAAGCTCAACCATCACACAAGAAAAGGAATGTCTCAATCAGCTAGGGCAGGAGGTAGGGGGCAAAGGAAAGGGAGAAATGCACCATCTAAGGCCTCCCCTCATATTCCACCAAGAACAAGTGGTTCTCCTCCTCCGTCAAGTGCTCCATCGACTGCTAGTGGAGCTCATTCTATGGCTCCATTTAACCCTGTTTTAGCAAGACAACAAGCCCAAGAAAAAAAATACCCTTTGTGGAAGTATGTGACAAGGAAAGATGGCCCTGGGGCAAAGCTTGGTGGGGGAGGCAATGTGTCTTGGAGATTCAAGTTTTGCAAGCATGAGTTCATGAGCAACTATTTCCGGGTTAAGGGCCATTTGTTGGCCCTTCCTTCTTGTGGGATTTCTTCATGCAAAGCGGTGAGTGTTAACCAAAGGAGGGATATGGAAAAAGAGGATCATGTTGGCTTAGGGAAGGTGGCAGTTGCAAGCAAGAAAAAAGAGGATGATCCTCTTCCATTCTTGAGGAAGTCCTCTAGCTTCGAGCCTCCATTTCCACCTAGCATTCATGGGCGTGGGGATACTTATCAAAAAAGAAAGAGGCAATCTACAGGTGGTCCAGTGGATAGGATTTTCCAACAAGAGGCGCGAGAAGAGGTAGACCTTACCATTGCATTTTTCTTCTACCTCAACTTCATCTCATTCAATGTTGCACGGTCACCATTGTATTTTGAGACGGTTCAAACTATCTTGGAACGAGCTCCAAGTGGTTATGTGCCTCCTGGTTCAGAGAAGCTTAGAACCACATTGTTGCTTAAAGCAAAGAAGGAGGTAGATAAAATCCTTGAGCTAATTAGAACAACATGGCCCTCATGCGGTGTGAGTATTGTTTCTGATGGATGGACGGATCCGGCATGCCATCCACTCATCAATTTCATGGTATCTTCCCAAAATGGACCGTTGTTCTTGAAAGCGGTGGATGCTCTTGGGAAATACAAGGATGCACAATTTATGGGTGATTTATTCATCAAAACCATTGAAGAAGTAGGTGTTGATTCGTGTGTACAAATCATCACGGATAATACACCTGTTTGCAAGGCTACTGGCATGATTGTGGAAGCTAAATATCCACATGTATGTTCATTTTGGACACCTTTCATTTCTAATTTGCTCATTGTTTGAATTTGGTCACTGCAATGTTAGTGTTGTAGAGTCATTGATACATGCTTTTATTGCTCTTATAGGTTTTTTTGGACACCTTGCATTGTCCATTCCTTGAATTTAGCACTGAAAGCCATTGCTTCGGATGTGACATGGATTGGCAACCTTATTGAGGATGCACGCCATATCCGTATCTTTGTACAAAACCACACAAATGCCCTCACCATCTACAAACAGTACACACAGCTTGCATTGCTGAAGATTGCAGATACTCGGTTTGCTTCCTCATTCATCATGCTCAAGAGGTTGAGGGAGGTCAAAACCGCTCTCGGTTCCATGGTGATTTCAGATTTTTGGGCTTTTTGGAGAAAGATGGATCAGGCTGCTTCACAAAAGGTGAAGGACACGGTGTTAGATGATTGTTGGTGGGACACGGTAGATCTTAGCATTAAGATCATGGAGCCAATCATTTCTTTGTTGCGGTTTGCAGACACGGACCAGCCCATCCTAGCAGAGGTTTATGAGGGGTGGGATTCCATGATTGAGTCCATGAGGTCCATCATCATGGAGAATGAGTGTCCCGAGTATGGGACATCGGCAGAGAACTTATGGACCATTATTCGGGATATTCTTATCTCCAGGTGGGATAAGAATTGCACACCTTTGCATTGCTTGGCCCACTCCTTGAACCCCAAGTTCTACACTCAGGAGTGGCTCACTGGTGGATCGGGCGCCTCACACAGAGTCCCTCCTCACATGGATGCAGAGATTGCAAATGGGAGGAAGATAGCACTTAGATGGTTGTTTCAGGATAGAGACATGCTTGAGGAGGCGGAGAAGGGCTTTGTAGATTTTTCCACTGGCACTGGGAGATTTGGAGGCTATGATGTGCTTAGAGATAGGGAGGGTAAGAAACCCTATACTTGGTGGGTAACTCATGGGCCAACATCCCCTATTCTACAGAAGTTAGCCTTCAGGGTCATCTCTCAAGTTACATCATCCTCTTGTTGTGAGAGGAATTGGAGCACATATGGGAACTTGTACAGTGTGAAGAAGAGCAGGCTTGAGCAGTCCAGGGCAGAGTCGATGGTGTATGTGCACTCCAACCTTCGTCTTATTTACAGGCAGAGGGAGGAGTGGGTGAAGGGAAAGACAAAGATGTGGGATGTCTTTCCTGATGATATGGGTTTGGACAACAGTACTGAGTTGGCATTAGCCAACATGGATCTTAATGATCCAGTGCTAGAGCCGGTCACTTTTGATGATAGTGATCGTATAGAGGGGTCATCCTCCACAGCAGCAAATGCAGATCGTCAGATGGGCAGAGAGGAGGAGGAGGGGGAGGAGGATGAGGAGGATGAGGATCAGGGCAGTGGCAGTGGCAGTGATGAGTATGCTGATTCAGGCTTGGAGGAGGACTACTGACATATGGGATTCTCCCATCTTGATCCACGCCTTTTTGTATTTACTATTAGTCTATTTGGCATTTGCCAGTGCCCAGTGGCATTCCGACATATATGTATACATTTTGATTTTGATGACTTAATGAGAAATATGGTTCTGACATGCATCTATGTGTCTCATTGTGATTTGTGAATGACGAATGTGTTGTGAATCGTGATTTGTGAATGACAAATGTGTAATCATTAATGTGTTTTTATTCTAATTTCTATTGAATATTTGTAAATGTTCTAGTTTCTAAAGACTTTTGGATCTATATGTCTATATTTTTAAATTTTAATATATTTTTTAAAAAATATATATATGTATATAAAATGTGTCCTACGTGTCCTAATTCCGGGGCTCACCGTGTCTGTGTCGAACTCTCGTATTTTCGTGTCCCGTGTCCCCGTGTCAGGGGACTTAGCATCCAACCTACCAACACATGATTCAATGCAAGATTATTGCCATGATTGAAGGGATGTGCACCCCTCTCTCAATCCATCTCATGCGCTACTATCTTGGTTTCTTAACTCACCCTCTCTTCTCCTCTTTGCTATATAAACATGGGCTTGCTCCATCATTTAAGATGGAATGCAAGGAACATCTGCTTAGCTTTGTAATGTATTTGTTTATCATTTTGGAATAAAAGTTGAGACTTTGGAGGTCCATGTGTGCAAGGATTCTTATGGTGAATGCATGATTTAATTGTTGAGGTGATACCCTTATGATCTCTTTCCTTCTTAAGCGAGTGTAGTGATCTATTATATAGCTTAGAAGACTATCATTCTAGTCCATAGAGTAAGCATTTGAAGGCTTCAATTTGTTTGCTTGTGTGAGGTTTTCCAAGATTTGAATGAACAAATTGTAGTAAGTTATACTAATGTTTGTTTAGCACACTAGATTTGATCTCCCTTGCTTTGAAGTTCTTTTTGTAGATTTGCAGGTTCACCAAGCGTGAAGACGGGCTTGAGCTCAGTTGCATATTGTTTGGCTTCACAAAAAATATTTTGGGTCTAATTCTCCTTGTTTTGCAAGATCTCCAACTTCTTATTCAATATTCAAGCTTGAGTTTGAATCCTTCTTCTTTCCCTTTAAATTTCAAATCAAACTCTTTTCCCTTATTTTGTTTACAAAGCAAGTAGATCTAGATCTACAAGTGCTTATTATTCAGATTCTATTTGCTTCAATACTAGATCTAAAAAGAGTTTCAAGTTATTCATAAGTTAGATCTAGTTTCCATTAAAGTACTTGTAGCAATCTTTGAATACTTTTTTCAAGTACTTAAGTGTAAAACTTTTAAATGTATATCCATGTACTAATGCATTAACAAATCTTTTTGTTTGCTGGTTTTTCTTGGTTGTTTTACAGGAAAACAAGGAAAGAAGGCCCTTTTGGAGCATAAACTCATAAAATATCTTTCCTCTTCAATCCCTTGCTATCCCTTTGCCTTCTTGAAAGGCCTAAAGTCTCTTGAATCTCGCAATTTAAGCGGATCAAGAGCACTCTCTATCGGAGAGTTGTTCATAATTTTTGTAATAAAGTTTAATAAAAAGCAAGTGGGATTACGGCTCCCACACCCTTCTTCCCCCATTTGGGGGAAGCCCGTATCTTTCCATTTATTTTGCTTTTTACCTACATAAAACTAGAATACTAGCATGTTAGATTAGTTTTATTTACTCAAAAGTTTTGTTACAAAAAGTTTACCTTTGCTTAGCTTAGTTTAAAGAGCTTATATTTTGTTTTCTAAATATCAAAGTCATAAAAAGTTTCCTTTTTGCAAGTTAGCTAGTTAAATCCTTGCATCTTTCTTTTTGATAACGTTTTAAAAGCATCAAAATCTCTTGAATCTCACCATTTGAGGATCAAGAGTACTCTCTGTCGAAGAGTTTACTTTTTCTTTTTTGCTAACCCCCTCACTCTCCCGAGTACGGTCCTGGACCTGAAAGAGATTCTTGGGTAGAATTTAGATCATTTCAGTTTTTTTTACTTTGCATTTACAATTTCTGTGAGTCTTAAGACTCCTCAAAATCTCTTGAATCTCGCATTTGGCAGAGCAAGAGTGCTCTCTGTCGGAGAGTCAAATAAAATTGGAATTAACGATTTGCAAACACAGTGTATGCTCTACCCATCGCAGGCTAGTCTGAGCTTTGGGATATCTAAAACGGTTGTTTCGCACTTATCAAATTTTCACATTTTAATTAATCCACTCATTAATAAAATCAAGTCCCGCAAACCAACAAAAATCCGGCGTTGCCTCGATAATGGTCGAAAGTGGGGAAATTTCGACTGAGGAAGCGGGAAACACTGGGAGGCAACCTCAGAGCACAGTTAGACTACACCCTTGTTGATGTAGTGTTGAACACCGCTCTAGAGACTCCATTCTAGCCCACAAGTCCTTGTACGAAGCCACCTAGATGACATTCCGGACATATTCCCTGTACCGCAAGGTATATCAGGAATCCCCACATCCCACAATAAATCAACCTCATCTTTCAAAATCTATAACAAAGTAAACCAAGAAGCATTTGCACAACAGTCATTTTAGCACTCCAACAGACAGTGACTCCATTAGCACTGGTCTTTCATCAGCAACAATTGTTCAAATCTTTGCTTTTTATCTATCTCGAATTGTTGTTCATCTTATGATATCATGCTATGGATGTTATTTTGATTAAGTTGGCAAAGTTGTTGTTGTCGTTTATTTATATGTTGTGGATGTGCCATTGATTTAATTTGGCGAATGAAAATTTGGTTTAATTTTGCATAAATCAAAGACTTGGTTCCAATTTGTCTCAAATCAAAAAAACTCCTAAAACAACATCCATTCTAATCACATCAAACTTAAACTTTAAAAAGCCTTACCAAACCTTTTTTTAGTAGGGTCTACACCCCTTGGCTTCATTAGGAGTCAAGATCAGGTGACAGCACTTGACTCTTTGCTTACCCCCAAGGCCACACCGAGCAGCTTCGAAATATTTCTGCTGCGCTTCCCCCCAAGTGTGCATCTCGGCGGCAACAGACCCCACTGATGCCGGAACAAATGTTGGAGGTTGTGGAAAACATCATCGAAATATCTCGGACCAATCTCATGCCATTTCTTTGCCCCACTAAGCCGAATCGATTTCCTTTGCTAGCCATTCCTCTGCCGGAAAACCACCTCTGGAAACACAAAAATGCTTGTAACTCTCTGCCAAGTGCCTAGGGCACAAAACTAACTACACCAAAATGTCTGGGGATAGGGTAATATGGTAATAACGACTGGTTGGACCCCCTATCCCCTCAATAGCGCCCTAAGAGAACGTACATGCTTAATGAAAGTGTTGGACAAGCCATTTCTGAATGGAAAAATGCAATAAAGTGGTAATTTGACCATATCATCACCTATAGCTGCCTGGAACTGATAACTGAGCCATCAATGAGCTTAGAATGCTCAAATCTACTAGGAATGATTACTCATACACCATGTGACCATCAAGTGAGAGCTCTGTAAACTCATCCATGCCCAAAATAATAAAATAATGTCTTGTAAATAATAATAATAATAAAAATCCATCAACCCATCATCTGAAACTGTCGTCTGAAGCATGGAACCATCTAATGGACACATATGGGCCATGAATAATCCATCTCGAACACTGTCAGCCCAAACTCATCCTGGACCCTGCAGTGACTTGGTCAAACTGGATTGACCAAGTCAAGAATGACCAAAATAATGATCTAGACCATGAATAACTGTTGGTGCAAGTACAAATGGTTATGATATGCTCCTTCAATTATATCAGTAGTTAGGCTAAAGCATAAAATGATATTTAACTGGCAAAAGCACGTAAATAATATAACCAAGATAAGTCTAGATCAAAGTAGCTAACAACTATAAACGGGAATCTCAAGTGTATACTCGTTTACAGACTGGAACAATTTGCTAACCATGGGTGAGGATGGAAAAACAAAGGCTAGGCTAGGGGAAAGACTTGACAACTAAGTCACCTGACACGAGGACACAAGACACGAGTGTCCCCAAAATACGAGTGTCCCCATGGGACACGGTGACCCCCGGAATCAGGACACGAAGGACACATTTTATATACATATATATTTTTTTTTTTAAATATATTAAAATTTAGAAATATAGACATATAGATCCAATTGTTTTTAGAAAGTAGAACATTTAGAAATATTGGGTTATTATAGTCAACACTCATTTATTATATTCCTATGTGGTTATTATAGCATAAGTACTTTATTTCAATTTAAAAATTTCTCCAAACCACTTGTCACACAAAATAAATTTACAATTTAAAATTTTCTTTGCCAAATCACATCACTAATTGGAGGAGGCCAATTCCTCTTTAGGGTTTTACATTTTGTTTGCACATTTTCCTTGACCCTAGGCGACACTTCTAAAAACCCTCAAATTTATTAGAATATGACTTTATTAGCTATGGAGGATCGAATCTATTAGTGAGAGGTCGAGTTTTTGTTGGGTTTTCAGGCATCAACTCTGAACTGTAACGAATGCATTTTAACCATTTATCTTCAGTCGCAGGGTGTTTCTCTTTCCATTCTGGCCCATTTTCATATTCAGTTTATTAAATTCTCGCTGTATCCATAACACCATGGCCGAGTCCATCCATCCACTCATTCAAAAAATGCATGATGTTATCAACCTGAATGTTAACCGTAAGAATCTGCGAAATCAGTTAGAGAGTAGGAAGCTCCTTTTACAAGAGGTTAAGGGTGGCTTTGAGAGCCAGCAGATAACGGTGATCCTAAAGCGTTTGGAGAGTATGCATGTTTTGATTAAAGAGGTGGACAAACTCATCGAGCGATCACAACGAAGGCAACGGTATTCCTCATATTCGGCTTCCCTCGACATCATTTTATGGGCCCGCGGGCATCCTTCTCGCCCCTTTTCGTTTCCTGAAATTGGGACGGGAGTGCCCCACGTGGGGGACACAAAAAAAATCGTGTCCCGAAATCAAGACACGATTTTTTTCATGTCCCCCACGTGGGGCACTCGTGTCCGTGCCCAAACATTGCCCACGAGACACTTGGCCCTAGATGGACGTGTCCGGTTTCTTAGCTTGACAACCTCAACATTGCAATCTCTTGGATGAAGGAACCAGAGGAACCACCTACACATATGCTGGATAGAAAATAACATGGGGATTGCGGTGACTTACAAATGGGTAGAGTGATGAGAATGCTTCCAATAGACTCTAGACAAGCAAAGCTTTTAGCAATTTATTTGTCAGCTTTTGCACTTGACATTTAACATTCAATTCACCTTATAGAGTTTCACTAGCCGGCCTCCAAAACCAGGTGCCCTGAAAGCCTTCTGGGCTTCTGATATGATTCGGTATGACCTCATTTCCCTCCACCGTCCATAGGTGCAATGGAGTGACCACCTTGCTACCCTGTAGGGGAAAACGGCCTTACATCAAACAAGGATGAGTGCTCGTCCTTTGGCCACTGACTAGTTAATATAGATATAAGCAATAGAGTTTAGCAACACTGTTTTTGCTGACTTGACATTCCTTTATATGTAGCGTTTAAGATTCGATGCTCTAGTGTTTAGCAACAATGGTTGTGGGAATACTTGGTTTCGAGGACTAGAGGAGAACCATCACTGTGACCAAAATCACACACTCTAGACAGGGGAAATTTTAGGGGCTAATCTTAGCCCAGGGGCTAAATTTAGGGGTTTTAATTTTTTAGTGGGCTATTTTTTTATTAAACCATCATTTACTATGATTAGCCCAATTTTTATGTATTTATTTTTAATAAATGGCACATTAGCCCAATAAAATATATAAAGAGGATTTTAAATCTAACCATTTCGCCTAGGTTTGATTCGATTTGGAGCTCCCATAGCCCGTAAAATAATCCCGCTCTCTCTATTTCGCCCAAAATCTATACAAATGGCGGTTGCTGAGGGTAAATTCGCCCTTCAACGATCATGGAAATGCTGGTTTTTGGTTAAATCGCCCAGGTATTGTGGATTGAAATAGATTTTCAATTTTATATATATATTAATTTGAGGATTTTCAATTTTATATATATATATATTTTCAATTTTATATATATATATATATATATTTTCAATTTTATATATATATATATATATATATTTTCAATTTTAATATATATATATATATATATTAATATTAATTTGAGGATTAGGTCTCAACATATATCATAGCGTTGTCTAGTGTTCTTAGGCTTGTGCAAGTTATGTCTCTTTGTTTCCATAGAATTTGAATGTTTGTTGCATGGAGCTGATGCGTGGAGCTACTGTGAAGACTGGTATCCTTGTTGCATGCTCAGACTTGTATCGGTATCGTCTTTTCTCGGTCGACTTGCACTTGTGATAGACTTAGCGTCTTCCTGCTCGGCATTATGCATTCCTGCAATAAATCCTCTGAATTGTGTGAAGGACATAATACCAGCGACCAGAGTGGGACTGATATCTCTGTTTGAAAGAATATCGTGGTAACGTGAATACTGGAGCTGAAGCTGTATGTTTTTTCCATCCTGGAGACTATAGACTATCGTGGCCATCGTGCTATTTTGGAGACTGCATGAAGGGTGAACCCTCCTTACATTGTGTGACTTGCACTGAAATCGTGGAAGACTCCCTTCGGTGCTGCATTCAAAGACTTGAAAAGCTGCTGAATTCTGCAGCTGCTGCGACCTGTGAGCGGTGGTGATCGTTGTGTGTGATGCATTGCGTCTTCACTGAAATTGCTTTGCATTGAGCGTTGAATGCCGCCTTTTCTTGCTATGGAACATAATAGTTGAGAGCTCATAAATTCCAAGTGCATGCTTACCGTTTCTGGTGAGTGTCTCTGCACACAAATATTTCTCTCTTTTCAATAAATTCACGTAGAAGAAGGCCATTTGTAGATGTTGCGGGTCATTTGGAAAGGTGATATCTCATGCATCAGTCATAAAACAAATCTAAATGGAATATTTGTGGTGAGACTTGCGTGGAGGTTTACCCACGTGTGGAGAATGCAAAGTTGAAGGCATTCTGATGCTGTGTTAATATTGCAACCATCACCTAATACGTTGCATGGAGCTAGTACTGTATTGGAGATTCTCTCCTCCTCACTGTAGGTTTGATTGAGACTGCATCTTGGATGCGTTAATGTTGTGGGTATCCACCAATTGGAGAAGAAAATGCCTCAATAATCTTAGGTTCATTTGTATTATTGGAGTTCGCTATATCTAGACTCATGCTAGCTTAAATGACAGCAGTTCCAATGAATGAGACAACTACGAGTGGTGCATGCCTCTCCTTTCTTTCGAGTTTGGCCATGAAGTGAATGGTTGTTAGTTCTGCACTAACATTCGAAAATGGAGACCTACATGGAACTTAGCCAAAAACGTTCGTTGTGGTTGCGCTAATGGCACTTCCTTTCCCTAAAGATTAGTTGTTCGCTCTAGCGCTCACTGCACCCGTTCCTATACCTACATTCTTTAGGGGTTTACTTGTTGGAATATCCTGTCTACTGCTGGGTGATGCCAGAATATCGCTGGATTAGGGATTGTTTCCTGGAACTTTTGACTCATCCACGGGCTACCGAGTGGCTTATGGGAAATGCGCTGTTAGCAGGGCAAGGCTCTGTTAGCAGGGGCCACAACAATATCTGTCTCTGTTTTATGTTTAAAAAAAATAAAATTTATTATTTGTTTTTTTTTAAATTGTTTTTTCATTACAGCGTGTTGTTACCCTGGTATGTTCTATCTATCCAGTCAGATTCGTGCTCATTTTAAATTGACAGATAACATAATAATTTTGTGTGATAAGAGAGTAATCTCTCTGAAATTTCATATGTATTTTCGGATCCAACCATAACTTTGTGGCGTTATTGACTTAATCAATTGGATCGACTGTAACCAGCTGGGCTTTGGGTATAATAAACTTGGTTATTGGTCATGGGAAGGTGCACGTATCCCTTGCTTAGAAAGCGCCCCCTCTTTACTATATATGATTAAACAACTGCTTCTTAAACTCGCTAAGACCCATGGGAGCACTAAGAGAGCACGCCCTCCCATTACAAGTTATCACCGAGTCTCAGCTTTCAGACAAGAGACTCGTCGTTCTGATAGTGTTGCTGGCTATGTCTGAGACTGCATCTTGGATGCGTTAATTGCTGCACGTGAATTGCTGCCGAGGAAAACAATTGAAGATTATTGAGGCATTTTCTTCCTGGAGACAGTTGCTACGTTTTCCTTCAATGCGTGTTGGTATAATGAATCTTGAAGCTGCCTAGAATACTCAATTTTGAAACTATATGGAGCTGCAAACAAACTGACTGCATTCAATTATTGATGTACCCTCCTGCATGATACCTCTCTTCATTTGCGTTGGTGAACCCGATGTGAAGATTGTTGCTGCAAATGTTCTATGAGGTACGAAACCTGCGATTTGTTTGAGATATGAAAGAGGCAATACTAAAATATATATTGCAGCAAACAGTGCAAACTGCGACTATCTTCACATTACCAAGTTTATCATTTATTATTTTCTTGGAGAGGCACCACAGTCAGAACCTGAGGTACTGTAGCAAATTCTAATAGTCTTTGAGGGATTTGGCCATAAACAGAAATGTTAAACCCAGTTTTGGCCGTGTTTTGAACCAGACTATTAAAGACTGTTTCCAGGTTTCTCTCAAACACGCCGCCTTAAGCATAGTTGCTATCGTTTCTGCACCAAGTCTGGTAGGATATTTCATTGAAGACCTCTGCATGAAGAGTGATGATCAACGACGGCACAACAATTATGTAGAATAGGATGAGGAGAGACCATCCAGAATCCCTTCCAGGGAAGTTGATACTCGTTAGTGTTGCCATGGCCGATATTGGACAATGAAGAGACCGATATTGGAGAATAGAGAGGCTGGATCATATGAATGTTCCCTTCAACTCTGTAACTGTCCCACGGATATAAAAGCACCAACCAGATGGCCAAGAGGATGATCGAATCTTCTAAGCTCACTGACTCGTCTTAGAGCCGTAGAGTTCACGTTTATGTTTCTTTATCCTTTTCGATACTTGTCTATACTTTTCGTTCCGATTGCTTAACTTTAATGTGACGAATTTGTAGAAATTAATAGAAAAGTAAAATCTAAAATGTTTAGAGTTAAAATTTTAATTAGAATGATAATTTCAAAACAACTATTCATCAAGTCAAGTCAAATATAAAAGAGACATTCGTGACTGAAATTGCAAAGCCGCCCAACTCTTGAGCGGTCCGAGAGTTTGTCACCTTCCTAATTTAAAATCTCCGTCATTTACTAATTTGAGCAAATTTGATTTCAATTTATCCGGGTATAAAGTTTAGTTATAATTCACATTATCTTAATATTATAATAAATTACATCATGCAAAGTTAATAAAATTATCTTAAAAAGTGTGTATATATACGAACCATTCTAAACATGGTAAGATTTCACACATGTTAAAAAGTGTGTATATATACGAACAATTCTAAACATGGTAAGATTTCACACTCGCGTGAGTTTTTGACTGCAATATGTTTTTTATGTAATATATATTTTTTATGGAAATATGGTTTTTTTTTTAAATTTGAATTTTGTATGGTTAAAATTTAAATGAATAAATAAATTTAACTTACTCATACTCAGGTCATCTAAATTAAACAAAAATTTTACCAAATTTTGTGAAAATCGTGTAAAAATATGCAGTCCGGGACCAGCGATATCGTCCAATGTTTAGGCTAGGCGTATGAGATCAGACAAAGCCTATCCATTTTTTCATGTGAACTTTGATGCAAACTAAGGTTCACAAGTTTTACGGGCCTACCATCTAAATGCCTTTTGGTCTTAGAAGCTGTGAACGACCAAAAAATTAAAAACAGGGCTCCACAATATTGTGATAAAGTTGAAAAAACCTACGATAAGAGAATATATAAAAAAAAAAAAAAGAGGCTCCACACTTTTGTTGAAAAGGTCATTTGGAATTTGTTGGATGAAAGGTCAAGTCGGAGTTGGGGTTTTTATGATCTGATTTTTTTTAAATTGGTAGATATCCTTCCTCCTCACATGATAGAATTTGTATGGTCTAGGTTTTTATGATATGAATATTTACATTTGAATTTTTGCACCGAGTGTAACAAGGTGCTTACAACCTAGTATGGGGGAGATGTTGTAACGTTTGTCACATTTGTCACATTACAACCCAGTATGGGGGAGATGTTGTCACGTTTGTCACGTTACAACCTAGTATGGGGGAGATGTTGTAACGTTTGTCACATTTGTCACGTTTGTCACGTTACGTTTCCATGTCGGCTCATAACTTATAAAAAATCAAAAGTAATTAAAAATTTAATGTTCGCTCATAACTTATCAAAAATAAAAATAAAATAATTAAAAAATTAAAAGAGAGGGATCCAATTTCTTGAGGGGTAATTTTTTTCTTAATGTGTAAAAAATTTAAGATAACACAAAAAAAATTACACCTCAAGAAATTGGATCCCTCTCGGTGCTCGATAGATCCGGGTTTAAGATGGATCTATGCTGGTGTATGGTCAATACTACATGGTAGGGATCAAATTTCACCTCGGGAGATTTGATCCCTCTCGGCGCTTGATAGAGCCTAGGATTTGGATCTATGCTGGTTATGTTACAGAAATAGTTAATAATATTTTATTGCAGATATCATCTGTTTTGCTAATATATGTAACAGAGTTATACGGGATTGCATTGCGGAGAGTATTGTTTGCAGAGATTATTGTCAGGTAGCCTACGGTAGAAGACTGAAAATGATTGCAGAGAGCAAGAGAAAAACCATTCTAATGTTTTTGGACGTTCAGTAGACATGCAAAACGCATTAAAAACAAAAAACAACTTTTTACAATAAAAACCTTAGATTTCCATGGTTGGAATAAGTGTAAAATCCATTCTAATGTTTATGGCAGGTAGCTGAGTAATGGGAAATGAGGGACATGGTGGGACTTATCAGAGGCTCCATAAAGACAGTCGTATGTGGGAATAAGCAACTACGGCCTGGAGAAAAACCAATACCGTTGTTTGCCAACGCAGCTTACATTCTCGGCCTGAGAGTCTCGCCTACCCACAGGTATAAGTTTAACTATTATGTTAACTGGGAGTTGTTCATTCAATTTTCCTTTGGAATATTTTGCAGGCGTATGGGGATTGGGCTAAGTTTAGTTCGAGCGGTAGAAGAGTGGTTCACAAGAAACAGTGCTGACTACGCATACATGGCCACAGAAAAGGACAACGAGGCGTGCCTCAAGCTTTTCGTAGAGAAATGCGACTTCACCAAATTTAGAACACCTGCCATCTTTTGTGAGGAGGGAAATTTTCAGAGCTTGTGTATTTATGTGATCTTCTCACCATAAGCTGGGCATCTTCATCAAAGAAACTAGAGGCTTATAATTACATTGAGCTGCATTTACACTGGTGCATTATCTATGGAGAAATTCGTCTCGTTCATGGATAAAATCATTTTCAACAAAATTAAAAGTGAGAAAATATCTCATCCCTTGATTTCTCATTATCAAGATGTAATCTCAATCGTCAATCTCTTTAGATTGGGGATTTAGATCACTCTCATGTTATGAAAGAGTGAGCTCTCATTTGTTAGGGACTCTTGGCCATTTTTCAGAAATACAAAGAGCTGGAACTTCTTGTGACTCTTGCACTCTTTTCTTTGGATGGAAACACATATTTCATCTCTTGTCAATCCCTACTACATGCTACTTGGTGTACTTTTTCTACTTTGGGGAGTGATTTAATTTTGTTTTTCAAGTTAAACAAAGATCCATTAGAGCATGTGCGCCTTGGTTCCTTGGAGAAGGGGGGCACTCTATGTGGATAAACCAATTTGCTTCTAAACCATCTTTTTCTCATTGGCATTCCTTTTCAATATTTCATGTAATATTTATCTTTCTCTTTCAGATTTGATTTAGTTCTATCTCAGCAAACTATTTTTATTTGTGTGTGGCAGGTGGAGAGAGCTGAGTACCAATTGCACCTCGTGAAAATAGAACTGAGCTTGTATTCAGAAGTTGTTGAAGAGGAGAGCACTTGGCCAATCATCCTAAGTAGAGGTAATTGGTACTAACTATTTTCAACTCAAGACCTAAAAAAAGTCATTTGTTAAATAGTTTTTATACATTTTCACTTGTTTTTGTTGAGCATGTGGGGGGTTTAGAGTCTAATTTTAGTGGTTGTAATTTTTATTGGGGGTCTTTTCTTTGTTTGAATAGTTTTTTTAATCCATATTCCCCCTAGGATAAGAACTGATTTTAACAATAGTTTTCATCCATTAAATTTGCATTTTGGACCCACAACATGCCATTTTTTCTCATTGTCTTGTGTTATTCCATATCTTATTTTAAGCACAGTGAGGCTATTTGTATGCTAGGATAATATTACAATCAACCCAACTCTTTTATTTGCTTCCATATCCAACTTTGTGAGTGTTTTCACGCCCAAAATCTCTTAAATCACCTGAAATATAGAGTTGGAAATTACCACCTAGTATACTAATGATTTAGGCATCTTTTATAGCATCAATTGGTTGATTTTTTGTGTTGGTTTAGTCCCTATATAAGTACATACATCAACCCAACCACCTCACATACTTGTTTTAGTCATCATTTACATCCTTAAAGTCCATATATCATCTCAAGCAATTACTAGTTCACCTCTTGTTTGCATGTTGCTTGTTGGGTTTGTCCTTGGAGTTGTTTAAATTGCTACTTTTATTTATTTTACTCCTAGGTAAAAACCCCCCTAGGGCACTATTATCACATATTTTGTAGTTGGGAGCTACTCATCATTTTGGAAGATCAAACCACAATCATGAGCTTAGTCCTTACACTCGAGGTAGTGTTTTATCAGAGCATATCAATGGATGACCGATCTACAGTTTTGAGAAACTAGATCATGCAGGGGAATAACAACAGAGGGGCCACCCAAGTCATTATTAAGCCCTCTTCATTGATCTCCCTTGTCATACTTTTCAAACCTTGGTTCAATGAGCATTTAGGAGCAATTTTTTAGATGGATATTATCTTTCCTTTCCATTTAGAGTTACTACAGATGGATTACAGTTTATAGCTACAACTCAGGGATGAGGACGATGAAAAATTTCATTGTTGTTTTTCAAAAATATTCCCAAAGTATGGTGAATTTCTATGTACTAGGATAGTTAGAGTCAAGAGTGAGGTACCAAACTACCGCCAAAAGAGGGCTTGTTATGTGATGATTTATTAATATTTATCTCCTATTTAGTATTTTTTAAATATGTTTTCCTATTACTATATATGGTTTTAAAATTTATTGAAAAATTCGCCAATACTTCACAATATTTTATAATTTAGTAAAATATTTGCCAAGTCTTTATAAGGTTTTATGACTTTCTGAAAGATTCGCCGAGACTTTACAGGGCTTTATAATTTAGTGAAAAATTCGCCAAGATTTTACAATATTATATAATTAAATGAGAGATTCGCCAAAAAATTATATATACATAATATAAAATTGATAAAATAGCCTTCATATTTTCCTATATATCATGGGGATTCGCCCAATTATTATATATAGAAATTTAGGGGGGGTCTTAAAATTTTCCCTGACTCTAGAGCCGCGACACAATGCAAACAAGGAATCTATCCAACACAGAGGTCTAGGTGGGGGAAGTCCTCAAGACTACTAGTTAAGATGCAAGTCGGGATGAAACTAACCTGGAAAGTAACGAATGGACGAAGAAGTGATTGATGATGCCATGGATAGCAAAGGGAAAAGAACAAGTATATACTTCGTAAAGTAAGGGTATGACCAACAAGGATACACAAGAACCTCCTACTCATAGTAATTGACTACTTCTACTCTAAACAACAAGAAATCATTATAAGATATAGCCAGTAAACAATCATCATATACCCAGTCATAAACTACCTAGATAAAGGAAAGAGCACATCAGCAACCCGAATGCACCAATCATATACCTACTGGATCATATACCTGAGTCCCTAATCTCAACTACCTAAATCATACTGAAGCACTGCATCTGAATATACCATGGGCACTGACAATCAACCTGCTCTAGATGATAGAAGAATGGCTAATTCAGTCACCGACCTGGGGTCATGGGGCTCAGTCCAGGCATATGACTGTAAATGTACAAGAACTGGATCCACTGAATGTGTAAGAGTGATCACCAGCATACTGCACATCATCAGTTGATCTCATCAAAATGTGTAAAGGACTGGCTCAAAAATATACTGGAAACTTATCTGCAATCATGGTAGCTCGGCTACTATGGATGTGACAACAGGAACCATACAAGGATAGAGAGGTGGCCAACGGAGTGAAAAAAACTCTTATGAGAATGTTTCCAGCTCATCTACACAGGGAGGTGAAGGAAGTATTTGCTGGTTTTGTTGCAGGATTGAATGATTATTCAGACATATCAACTTTGGATGAAAGCACCATGAATCCAATTAGGTGGTGGATTTGTCATGGAGCAAATGGTGTACATTTGAAGACCCTTGCCATTAGTATTCTTTCACAAGTGGCAAGCCTTTCATCAACAGAAAGGAGATGGAGAACTATGGTTTTATTCATTCTGTGAAGTGCAACAGGTTGGGTTCACAAAAAGTTGAGGATCTTGTTTATGTGCACTCCAACCTTCGCCTTGCATCTTTTAGAGATCCAAAATATAGCTCTGAACCTTCTAAAGATTGGGATGTGGAACTAGAAACTGCTGACTAGGACATTTTTCTTGCTGCACTGAATATTGATGAACCTAGAAGTGGAATTGGAATTTCTTCCTCCAATCCACAGTCCACTGCTGAGCGTGCATCTTGTTCCATTTTTTAGGAAGACTATGATGATCAAAATGATGACTATTAGTCTTTGACTCTTTGACTCTTTAGTTTTTACTAGCTTATCATGTTTTAGTTCTACGTTGATTGTTCA
The DNA here is from genome assembly GCA_027924585.1 of Larix kaempferi. NCBI lineage: Eukaryota > Viridiplantae > Streptophyta > Pinopsida > Pinales > Pinaceae > Larix > Larix kaempferi. The sequence goes on from BSBM01000008.1 coordinate 13,926,580, forward strand.
CATTTTGATATCTGTAGCATTGTAGCTTCATACATAAAGGCTGATTTTAAAATTTTGAATATATATTGTATTGTGAAGGTTGTTTTTGGATATTACTACTCGGAAACTTGCATTATGTAATCATCTATGACAATTATTAATGATATAGAGATGGACTTATGAGTAAAATGTGATGTTAGATGTTTGAAATTATGATTTATCACTTGTCATTTATGTTTCACATTTTTTTTTTAATGTCCATATATATATATATATCGTGTTTCCCCGTTTCCTAAATTTTGGGGGGTCATGTTTCCAATGCATTTCCATATCGGATACATGTTTCTGTTTCCCCGTATCATGCAACTTAGGGAAAAAGTACTGCATGCATTAGTTGACTTCCCTTAAACCCCATAGGGCCAACTAGAAAAAAAGTACCATATGTGTTAGCTAAATATAAGTTGCAGGTATTCCTTATAAAGTTATATATATTTTAGTAATATCAAGCAATAAAATGCACTGCTTCAATATGTTGATTGAAAAGCAATAAAAGTAACAATCCAATTTAAGCAATAACTTCAATGTGCTAGCTTTGCTGCCATCCTAATACAATATTTGAAACCATTATCTGAAGTAAAATTCCCCTGTGCCAGAAAAAGCTCAAAAATAAATATGGTAGCAAAAATTTACTTCCTATTGTATTGCAACTATTCAATGGGCCATACCTACTTGAGCAAGTGGAGAAATCCGAGGACTTATGCCTCCTTCACGCTCCATTTGTGCCACTGTGCATGCAATTCTTAATTCCCTAGGCACCATAGAATAATTTTGAGTTATAAGAAAATAATGAAACCAAGGGAAACCTTGAGACTATAAAGAATTAGAACTTTACAATATTATAAGCAATATATTGAAACAGGAACCAAATAATACCTTAGTGTTTCTCCTCCAAGAATAGATACTAAAAATAGTCCATCTGGCTTTAATGCCATTCTGCACTGCCAGTAAGAGGTACAAAAAAATTGGTTTCCAAATACATGCAAAATTATTACAGGATTTCATGCCTAGGATCAAATATTTTTTTGTTATATTTTAGGAGCTAGAAATATCAATATTACTTGTATCATAGTGCCAGGAAGATCATTCACCCAATGAAGGCCCAAACAACTAATAACCAGGTCTAGAGATCTGTAAACAAGCATAAGGATGACATAAGATAAAGATAAGATAGGTTTATTAGTGTCCAACAAACAACCAAAAGTAGATCAATGGAACTACTAAGTAAGAGCAGTTTTAAATTTCTTCACTCAAGGATTAAGCATTAACCATCAAAGAATGCACATTCAAGATCATAACTATAACCTAGCAACTGCAATATATGGAGAAAGTAGAAACTCAATATCACATATCGCATTCATGGACAAAAATACAAAATCGACCAATCTACTTTAGATTTATAGAGGAGATTCACCTATGTTTGATAGGCAAATATTCTTCATCACCAACCACATATAAGGTTTCAAGCTTTGAATCGGATGAATTTTCTTCCATTTCTCTGCACCTCTTGATCATATCATGTGACATGTCCATCATAATAAGTTTCTCAATTCCCCCTGTGAAGTGAAGATATATATGTCAATTTAAAAATCAATATTGAATGGCCCTTTGGATTTTCAAAAAAATGTGGTAGCTCAAATTAAGGAGAACGGAATCTAATATTGTGTAAACTCTGCATAAACCAAGCAAGAATGTTCATTGACATAAAAAAATATTGTCAAACAAATTCTTATACTACAGTCTTATTCAAACTATAAAAGTAGTGTGGAAAGCTCAAAAGAGCAACAGCTGCAAAATTTAACATAAGTCTCCAAGATGATTAACTAATAATATAAACTGAAGATTACTCGCACAAATAGATATTATAATTTTTTATTTAGATGTCTTTGATGCCAACAGGATAAAGTTACAAACCATGAAACCTGATAATGGTTTCTAGTTGGCCTAGTATAGGGTTTTTGGTTGAGATATTGGATACAATCTGGGCAGGGATACGTCATATTTTGTGCCAGATATGGATATGGGCCCAATATGGCCCGTATACCTAACACTCTTTGATGTTGGGCTTCATATGCCTAGGATTCTTATCAAATAATCTGATAACAATCCCTAGCATAACCGGAAGAAATAAATAAAAATAAAAATAAACAAGGTTAAAAAACCTAAAACTGCTCAGGAGTCTGCATGCACCTCGAATAAACATGGAGCTGTTACTTGGCATGATCACGTGTCATAGTCAGACACTTTTTACTTGGCATGATGAAGTTTGAGCTTCATGTAGGAGGTCTTGGGATTAATATCCCGAGCTAACTGCCTCTATTGTGGGCATCACTCAATGTTCCTACCAGGTCAGGCACCATAATCAGCACCAAAGGCTTAAAATATGTGTCATTCGTAAAATGTGGGGAGGTGCCCTAGATATTCCCCACAAGCCACAATGTTTACCTTGGAAAAAATATTATTGTAAGGTTTTAAATATAATCCATAAAACATGGAAATGGGTACAAGTTTCTGCAACAGTTACACCATGGAAACCTGACCCCCCACAAGTTTTGGAAACATGGAAACAAGATTTGAAAAATACAAAAAATATAAATATTTCAGAAAATAGATTTTTTTAATAGCACATTATCTTGTAAATTTGATCAAATAATCAAGAAATTTAGTGTATTTTACTATTTAGCTAAGAAACCGGATTCGCTCAAAACCCTCAGCATGTCGCGTCGGGATCGAATCGGACACCATTCGGTCTGAATTCATGTCCGATTCGAACTTTGGGCGAATCCGTTTTCGGGACACGATGGGAAAACGAATCGGACTCGAAATGTGAGCGTGTCCTGACTGTCGGACATGAACCAAGAAAACAGGACACGTAAATCGCGGAAAAAGGCATCCCGGTTTGCTTTAAAACAAAATTTTGGCTTTCTTTTTGTCATTTGCAAGGAAGCAATTGGTTGAGAGTGAGTTGTATGTGCAGGTGAAGGAGATTTGAAGGAGATTTGAAGGCTATCCATTGTTTCCAAGTGATTCCAAGTGCATTCCGGTGGATTTGTGGAGAGGATTGCAAGCTCAACCATCACACAAGAAAAGGAATGTCTCAATCATCTAGGGCAGGAGGTAGGGGGCAAAGGAAAGGGAGAAATGCACCATCTAGGGCCTCCCCTCCTATTCCACCAAGCACAAGCGGTTCTCCTCCTCCGTCAAGTGCTCCATCGACTGCTAGTGGAGCTCATTCTATGGCTCCATTTAACCCTGTTTTAGCAAAACAACAAGCCCAAGAAAAAAAATACCCTTTGTGGAAGTATGTGACAAGGAAAGATGGGCCCGGGGCAAAGCTTGGTGGCGGAGGCAATGTGTCTTGGAGATGCAATTTTTGCAAACATGAGTTCATGAGCACATATTTCTGGGTTAAGGGCCATTTGTTGGCCCTTCCTTCTTGTGGGATTTCTTCATGCAAAGCGGTGAGTGTTAACCAAAGGAAGGATATGGAAAGAGAGAATCATGTTGGCCTAGGGAAGTTGGCAGCTACAAGCAAGAAAAAAGATGATGATCCTCTTCCATTTTTTAGGAAATCCTCTAGCACCTAGCCTCCATTTCCACCTAGCATTCATGGGCGTGGGGATACTTATCAAACAAGAAAGAGGCAATCTACATGTGGTCCAATGGATAGGATTTTCCAAAAAGAGGCGCAAGAAGAGGCAGACCTTACCATTGCATTTTTCTTCTACCTCTACTTCATCTCATTCAATGTTGCACAGTCACCATTGTATTTTGAGACGGTTCGAACTATCTTGGAACGAGCTCCAAGTGGTTATGTGCCTCCTAGTTCAGAGAAGCTTAGAACCACATTGTTGGTTAAAGCAAAGAAAGAGGTAGATAAAATCCTTGAGCCAATTAGAACAACATGGCCCTCATGCGGTGTGAGTATTGTTTCTGATGGATGGACGGATCCGACATGCCATCCACTCATCAATTTCATGGTATCTTCCCAAAATGGACCGTTGTTCTTGAAAGCGGTGGATGCTCTTGGGAAATACAAGGATGCACAATTTATGGGTGATTTATTCATCAAAACCATTGAAGAAGTAGGTGTTGATTCGTGTGTACAAATCATCACGGACAATGCACCTGTTTGCAAGGCTGCTAGCATGATTGTGGAAGCTAAATATCCACATGTATGTTCATTTTGGACACCTTTCATTTATAATTTGCTCATTGTTTGAATTTGGTCATTGCAATGTTAGTGTTGTAGAGTCATTGATACATGCTTTTATTGCTCTTACAGGTTTTTTGGACACCTTGCATTGTCCATTCCTTGAATTTAGCACTGAAAGCCATTGCTTCGGATGTGACATGGATTGGCAACCTTATTGAGGATGCACGCCGTATCCGTATCTTTGTACAAAACCACACAAATGCCCTCACCATCTACAAACAATACACACAGCTTGCATTGCTGAAGATTGCAGATACTCGGTTTGCTTCCTCATTCACCATGCTCAAGAGGTTGAGGGAGGTCAAAACCGCTCTTGGGTCCATGGTGATTTCAGAGTTTTGGGCTTTTTGGAGAAAGACAGATCAGGCTGCTTCACAAAAGGTGAAGGACACGGTGTTAGATGATGGTTGGTGGGACACGGTAGATCTTAGCATTAAGATCATGGAGCCAATCATTTCTTTGTTGCGGTTTGTAGACATGGGCCAGCCCATCCTAGCAGAGGTTTATGAGGGGTGGGATTCCATGATTGAGTCCATGAGGTCCATTGTCATGGAGAATGAGTGTCCCGAGTATGGGACATCGGCAGAGAACTTATGGACCATTATTCGGGATATTCTTATCTCCAAGTGGGATAAGAATTGCACACCTTTGCATTGCTTGGCCCACTCCTTGAACCCCAAGTTCTACACTCAGGAGTGGCTCACTGGTGGATCGGGTGCCTCACACAGAGTCCCTCCTCACATGGATGCAGAGATTGCAAATGGGAGGAAGATAGCACTTAGACGGCTATTTCAGGATAGAGACATGCTTGAGGAGGCGGAGGAGGGCTTTGTAGATTTTTCCACTGCCACTGGGAGATTTGGAGGCTATAATGTGCTTAGGGATAGGGAGGGTAAGAAACCCTATGCTTGGTGGGCAACTCATGGGCCAACATCCCCTATTCTACATAAGTTAGCCTTCCGGGTCATCTCTCAAGTTACATCATCCTCTTGTTGTGAGAGGAATTGGAGCACATATGGGAACTTGTACAGTGTGAAGAAGAGCAGGCTTGAGCAGTCCAGGGCAGAGTCGATGGTGTATGTGCACTCCAACCTTCGTCTTATTTACAGGCAGAGGGAGGAGTGGGTGAAGGGAAAGACAAAGATGTGGGATGTCTTTCCTGATGATATGGGTTTGGACAGCAGTACTGAGTTGGCATTAGCCAACATGGATCTTAATGATCCAGTGCTAGAGCCGGTCACTTTTGATGATAGTGATCGTATAGAGGGGTCATCCTCCACAGCAGCAAATGCAGATCGTCAGATGGGCAGAGAGGAGGAGGAGGGGGAGGAGGATGAGGAGGATGAGGATCAGGGCAGTGGCAGTGATGAGTATGTTGATTCAGGCATGGAGGAGGACTACTGACATATGGGATTCTCCCATCTTGGTCCACCCCTTTTTGTATTTACTATTAGTCTATTTGGCATTTGCCAGTGCCCAATGGCATTCCGACATATATGTATACATTTTGATTTTGATGACTTAATGAGAAATATGGTTCCGACATGCATCTATGTGTCTCATAATTCATTGTGATTTGTGAATGACAAATGTGAAATGTGTTGTGATTCGTGAATACTGAATCGTGATTTGTGAATGACAATGTGTAATCATTAATGTGTTTTTATTCTAATTTCTATTGAATATTTGTAGATGTTCTAGTTTCTAAAGATTTTTGGATCTATATGTCTATATTTTTAAATTTTAATATATTTTTAAAAATATATATTTATGTATATAAAACGTGTCCTGATTCCGGGGGTCACCGTGTCCGTGTCGGACTCTCGTATTTTCGTGTCCCGTGTCCCCGTGTCAGGTGACTTAGCTATTTAGGAATGATCTTAAACTTAATCCGTCATTTTTTCTTGTCAATAGACTTTTGTGTACTTGCTGCAAGTCCCACACACTTTTTAAGTAGTTTTGTGGCCTTGAAATGTGCCCTGTTTGCATTGATTTGGGCAAAAATGCACCGAAAACAAAGGCCCATGTTTTGGGGTATTTTTCTAAATCATGTAAAGGCCCCGAAATATTTCCAATGGTTTCAAAACACGTTTTGGCATTTCTGACCCAAAAAAGAGGTGGGGATGTTAAATTTTAGTACATGATATACATACCTGCAAACTAGAAACCCTGGAAAGCAGGAAAATTAATAATTCTCAAAACTGCTTGTTTTGCTAGATTTGTATACACAAGCTCACTAAAAAAACACTAACAGCAAATGATGGAAATTTGCAGCACCAAAATTGCATACATTTTCTTTATTATCTGTAAAAGAAAATTCCATACATAGCCACTCTGAAAAAACTAAATAAATAAAAACAAAGACACTACCCCTCTTTATAAAGGAGTCTAGAAATGTACACTGAATAAAACCTTACCCTAAGTACCTAAATTAGAATACCCAGCCTGCATGAAAACATGCATGCACTAGCCTCATAGAGAACTGCGGCTAGACTCAAGTAGGCTACACATGCACCTCGCCTTCACCCTCACCTTGGGATCAGCACCCTATCTCTCTAAAACTAAAGTCCACCTATCTAGCGCTCTTTTCCTAAAACTGGAAAAGTCACTCAAATAAAAAAGCAACTAAAAAATAGAACTGATGCTAATCTGCTGAGTTTAGAACAACTAAAATAAGAATGCAAATGTTGTTCTAATTTCATTGCACCAGTTACAGCTGGAAGAATTTGTGGATGGTACATGCATATTGGCGGCATGCATGCACCCTCAGACCTCTATCTACCTATAACCAATACACCTGCTAAAGGCTCGCTGCTATCCACACTCAACATGTCTCTTCTGCTGTACACGGGAACTGAGTTGACTGCTTTGCTGATGCACCACTGCTGCTGGAGAGAATACTGCCCAAGCAATAGGTAAAATCCAACAGTCCCTCTTTGTGAGGAAAGTGTTCTCGAACAAACAAAGTCTCTCCCTTTACATCTCAAACTTCCCCTCTGCTACAGGCTTAGTCAAAACGTCTTCAACCTATGAATCTAAAGGAACATATTCCTAGACCACTGCTCTCCTTTCAACTTTGTTTCTGATGAAATAGTACTAGATCTCAATGTGTTTGGAGCAATCATGAAATACTAGATACTCAAAGAGTTTGATACAAATATGATTTCCATAGTATAGTAGGCTCCAAAATCTGATCTGAAGTACTTGGAAATAAATTGGCATGTTCATCAAGTACAACATCATGACTAAAAGTATATTCATTGGCTTCAATGTCAATCAGTCTATACGCTTTATGATCGTCACTATATCTTGTAAACATCAACTTCTTGCATTTGGAATCCAACTTACTATGCTTCTTATCCGAAATCTACAAAGAAGCAACTGAACCAAAAACCTTGAGATGACTTACCTAAGGCTTCTTCCTGAACCAAGCCTCCTCTGGAGTCATATGGGAAGTGACTTTGTAGGAGATCGATTTAAAAAATATACAACAGTATGAACTATCTCTGCCCAATATTTGTGAGGAATGCACTTGTTCTCTTACATGAACATGACCATCTCCATAATAATCTAATTTCTTCTCTCTACAACTCCATTTTGTTGTGGAGTATAGGGTGTTGTATATTGTCTCTGTATGCCTTCTCGAATACAAAAGTTACTGAAATTATGAGAAAAAAACTAACCGCCATTATCAATCCTACAAAAACTCATACTCCTTGATTGTTTCTCTACCATAGCTTTAAATTCTTGTAACTTGGAAAAGACATCTATTTTTTACTTAGAAAATACACCCACATCTTTCTTGAAAAGTCATCTACAAATGACAAAAAATAACTGGCACCAAAAAATGATACTGTCTTCACTGGTCCACATATATCGGCATGAATTAATTCAAGAAGCACTTTGACTCTCCAAGCCTTTCCTTCATCAAAAGGCTTTCTATGTTGCTTTCCCGCAAGACCTAAGTCACATGGTTCGAGTTCGAATTCGAGTTCGACAACTATTTAATTCGATTCGAATTCGATTTTTGGATGAAGTTTGTTTAAGATTCGTCTTTAGATTCGAATATATATATATATATATATTAAACGAAAATATATTTAAAAAATAATAATTTATATATATATTAAACTGAAATATACTTAAGAAATAATAAAAAAAATATTAAAAAATAAAAATATATTTACACACCAACAAATAGCCTACACTCGTGGAACTAGAAACGTGAGTTATAAGTCTCGTGACTGATGTGAGTCCTCTCCTCGGTAGCGATTCAGATTAGCTGGAATCTTCAACAGCGGCAGGGCAAAATTGTGGGCTTGTGATTGCGGGCGCGTGATTGTGGATCTCCATCCCTCAACTGCAGGGCAGGGCAGTATCGCAGGTCCGTGACTGCGGATCAGTAGCCTGTGACTGTGAGCACTGATTCATGGGCAATGAAAGTTCAATTCGTGGATTCGTGAGCTCTGAGCGTGAGGGTTGTTTTGCTAAGCGGTCGCACGGCGTCGAGCAGAGGGAAAGGTAGACCGAGTTGCAAGTCGAGAGGTAGACCGTAGGGTGTTAGGGATAGGGTTTAGGACGTAGGGTTAAATACCCACTCGAATTTTTTTATTAAATTCGCGAATTTAAATCGATTTTTTTCCCTGTCTTGAGATTCGACGAATTTCGAACCTCAAGGTTCAAATTCGCCGAATCTTGTAACTGCACCATAGAGAATGTCTTGTGTTCCCATAGTATCCGGGAGACCATCCACCATTTTCTTAGTAGTCAAAAAAGAAAGATAAAGCAAATTGAGATGGCCATGCCTCTGATGCCAAAGTAAACATCTGTTATGTCCACTGCCAACCATTCAGTCTTTTGTTCCAGAACTGAATCGGTACTCACCAAGCAAAATCCCATTCTCTTCAACACCCTAACCAACTAATTTCTTACTATGTTTATGAACAAAATGGCATCTCTTGTTGCTAAAGATCACATCAAGATGAGGATTATGCTTCATAATTTCACTGAAAGAAAAAGGATTCTTATTCCAACCAGGGACAAAGAATACATTAAGGAAGAGCAGCCTTTTACCTTGCATTTCAATCTGCACATTTCCTTTTCCAGTAATTCTATATCCTTCCCCACCTCCAAAAATCATGGAATCTGAACCTATCTTGTTTGCCTTAAAATCAAGACACCTATCCTTTATGTTAGTGAAATGACGAGGCACCGGAATCAGTATACCAATCAGTTCTATTTGTATGAGCCTCCTTATACCTAGCATAGAAACACAACACCCATCTTCTTCATTATGTTCAAATATATTGCCCTGCTCCTGGTCAAATAAACTAGCCCCTGACTTGTGTTTTTCATCCCACATTTTCTTTCAACAAAATTTACTTTTAAGACCAGGTTTGCCACAGTAAAAGCATTTAAAAATCTTTCTGATTTTTGGATTACCTGAATCATTGGTCTTGCTGCTTTCTTTCTGCCCACTTGTAGTCTTGCAAACCTTGCCTTTTCCTTTAAAATTTGCTGCTAAGGCTACCTCTGAAGCATCATGACCACTATTATTTCCAAATTGCTTCCTCCACCTATCTTTCTGCAAAAGATTTTTGCTAAGTTGGTCAAATGTTAGGTCATCATTCAAAGTAATATTCAATGTCTCAATAAAATTTTCAAGGGAGGGGTTAAATTTTTCAAGTTTATGATAACAAATCTTCCTCTTCCATCTTCCTATCAATAGCCTTTAGTTGATCTCTAATATCTTTAATCTTCAATAAATGATCCGGAAGAAAATCATGTTCTTCCATCTTAATTGAAAACAAAATATCCTTCAATAAAAGAGCCCTACCTTTATCAAAGGTTGGTGAATGCATCGTCCCCATTCTAAACCAGTGTTTTAAAACTCAGCTGAGTCCAAGTCGACCGAGTTAGCCGAGTTGACCTCGAGCCGAGTGGACTCGGCCTGTAAATCGGCTTGGGTGATCGGTTCGGTACCAAACCGGTCGAGTCGGTGTCTAATTCGGCCGGTTCGGTACCAAACCGGTCGAGTCAGTGTCTGATTCGGCCGGTTCGGTACCGAACCGGTAACTCGCCCGAGTTATGGGATGACTCGTCGGAGTTGATCCGAGTCGATGGGTGGAGTTAAAAAACACTAATTTTTTAATTTTTTTTAATTAATTCCTAAGCTTATGAATTTTAGATATTTCTTGCATGTTAGTTAGGACTATGCCTATTCTTGTCTCTTAATCTGTCGACGATTTCTGCTAATGGTCATTTAGGACTATGGTAATTCTTGTATTATAAGCAGTTTACAGATCTTGTTACTGTGCTATTCTTTATAAACCGGAGTTGCTCTCCCATTGTGAGTGGGTTTAGCAGTGTTGAGGCCCATTAATTGCCATTTTGTTGATATTTCCTGTAACTGTGAGATACTAGAAGGAAATTATGCATGGTTGGAACTTGGAATGATAAGTACAGAATCTGGATTTTCAACTCATTATATTTGCCTACTTTAATTTACGAAGTTTGTATATGCCTCTGAGGTTTTGGTTATATGTAATGTCCTCTTCTGCTTAAGCACAGAGGACCATCCCGCTAACCTATATGATTCACATAGGTTCGAGCGGGCACTGACATTCAGGGAATCAACTGAGGATTGATGCCTTATGCACCCTAAGAAGATCTTTGGCAGGGGTATTAGATCATCAGTAGGTAAACAGGGGCCACAGGAACTATAGGCCACCTACATGCATGGCATCCGAGCATTATTTCATGATGCATGCACTGATTGAGTCTCCAAAGCACTGCATGCAAGTCAACTGAGAATTAGAAAGTAAAGTGACCTAATTATGTCAAAAGTTAGGTCTGACAGGTGAATGTTATAAAAGGAAGGTAAAGCTAGCAAGGAAGACCTGCTTATATGATTATTGATTTGTGGATTCGAATTGGAGAGCTCAACGAGCTAAGTTGGGGTTGAGTGCATGCACTCAGCTAACTGGTGTATTTTGGCAGCGAAATCTATCAGCCCTAATCGCCATCAAGTTGGATCATCCAGATTCAGCATTGCTTCATCATCAGGTATTACTGTTATTCAAGTCTGCAGAGTTCTAGCTTATGAGATATTGAGGGATCCGTCCTCCTGCATGGGCGCACTGTCCAAGGACCTCCCTATTCGCATTACATTCTACAAGGTTCATTCTTTCTGCATGCTGCTCTCATCCTCTTCAGAGCAGTGATATCACCCTTCCCCTGGAAGAAGGGCTCTTTAGCTTGAGTCTTTAGCTACTTCTCAGCATATTTATCTTCAAAAAGACATCCTCTTGCATGTGGGAAATTTTCTAAGAGAGGGGCACACGTTTAAGGGCTTGGAGCCATCAGTTGTTCTGCATGTTGCTTCTATCTTCCTCAGAAGGCACTATAACCCTAGCACACCTTGTCTGGAGCTTCATCTACTAATTATTATTTATTGAGGAGCATTCTGAGCATTGAGGAGGGCGCATTTATTCTCTGAAGGACGTCTAGCCTTATCTTCCTATTCCACCGGCACAATTCTCGCATGTCGGGATTATATGGATCTACATCAGCTGATCTATCTACTGGTATGTACATGCATTAATTCCTCCTATTTTATAGCATTTCTGATTATCTAGGTATTAGGGTTGCATGCAGCACATGCAATCTTAGATTAGTGCATCATACTCTCCTGAGTTGATACTCAAGATCACATAGCAAACAAAGAAAAAAAGAAAACTACCAGTTTGGGATATTACAATATATCTGAATTAGCAATTTAGTAGATGATAAAATAATAACTATATTGAATATGGAAAGAATCAAATAAAATAAATTAGTGAATTATGCCACTCTACAGGCCATTTAGGCCTTCTTTGATTATGTATTTTAATTTTGTTCCAATCTTCCAGATATGTATTGCACAGTACACTTTGTGCCATTTTGATATGTTCACCCTTATATGTTATATAGTATATATATGAGCAGACTTTGGATATTTTGTCTCTAATGCTTTGGAATCATGGATTAGAATCTTTAAAATAATTTTTTTCTTTAAAATTTAAATATTTTATGTGTTTTTTAGTGAACCTAGTCATTAAATTCAAATCGGACCAGTCATTATTGATTCATGGTCGAGTCCGAGTTCGAGTTCGAGTCGACCCTCGGCCGATTCCGAGTCTGAATCTGAGTTTTAAAACATTGTTCTAAACTGCAGGAAGCATCTCATCTATGATAGAGAGTTTAATGAGCATGATGACCTCTCTATTCTTGGCATCATATTTGGCTTGGGCATCTTTGTCAGTTTCACTCTGGACTTCCCTTCCGGAAATCAACTTGTCCAAACACTAGTACTCAAAGATCGCAAGAATTCATTGTTTCCATGTTTTGAAATTCTAGGCATTAAATTTCTAACTACCTTCAAGTATAATATTGGACAAAGTGGCGATGAGATTTAACCAAACATTGAATGAAAACAACAATTAAGAAAATCTGTACAATTCCCAAAAAATTAGAATATATACAACAGTGAATCCACACAATAGTTTGAAAAATCCATACGTCCCTATACTGTTGTTAGGAAATCCTATGGCACAAATTTCAGAAAACGTACAACGGCTCTCAAACTCATACGATGGCTTTACAAATCCATACGATGGCTAGGCAGTGAATCCATATAGCGAATTTGTATGGCAATTGGCAGTTGGCTTTGAATCCGTACTGCAGCTAGCAATTGGCTTTGAATCCATACAGCAGCTAGCGTCTGGCTGCAAATCCATACATTGGCTCAAGCTACAAATTAAATCGAACGGATCGTGAATCATGTTGATGATTGTAGCTCGACAAGTACTTCTGCATAGACCAAGTGTCAAGCATACAAGAGTCATTCAGATTACCTCTCTAGGTACTTGCTTGAGAGAGCAAGTGACTTTTGTATCTCTTTCCTTAGTCTAACTTAGGAAAAACACATTAATTAACTTAATGTTGACTAATGACTAAAAGTGAACTTAAGATTAAGTCACAATCATTGATCTTAACTGAGGCTTGAGATTTAATCTCAACCATCAATCAGTTTGGAGATCTAGGGTTGGGGTTTTGGTTGAGATGATATAAAAAGGAACCCTAAGGAGAGGAGGAGACACACAACAGCCACAAAGAGTGAGATTGCATTGATTGGTTGGAGAAGGACTTTCAACCAAGTGTGCAGGTGCAGGGCCAGGGTAAGAGGAAAGGAGCAAAGGAGCAGTAAGGGAGATAGCAGCCAACCAACAAGATCGAAGGACTAATCTTGAGGTTTGTAAGGCTTCGCTATTTGCTGATTTGTATTTTCCTCAGTGGGCCATTTTCCCAGGACGAGAGCCCAGGATTTTATCTTAATAAAATCATGAGTTTGTTGGTTTTTCCCCTTTGGGGTTTTCCAAGGTAAATTCATGTGTCAAATGTGTGAATGATTTGTTGTCTTTTCCATTGCGTTATTAGTTAAATTATCAATGTACTTTCGGTTATAGTTTAATCAGTAAGTTATTGAGAATTTGAGATCGAAGATCAGATCTGGTAATGTGAAATTTAACATGGTAACAGAGCACTAAAACTCTGAAGAGGGAAATCAGTTAACGGGGTTTTACAGAAAACAAACAAAAAAAGGACAACCATACGAGCCGTACAGCCGCACAGGCTGCAGGTCGAGTCTACGCCAACAGGAGCAGCCAGTAGAGGTCAAGCTGTAGAGGTGGCTCGAGTGCTAAGGTAGTGGAAAGCGGAATCCAAGGAGGCAGAGGAAGTCGTCGAGAGGAGCGCAAACAAACGGAGCCACCAGACAAGAGAGGACACAACAGGCTGTAAAGGTAGTCGTTGGGCCACCAGTGGTGAAAGGGCTCGCCACGAGCTGAGTAGGGAGCTTGGAGGTGTGAGGACCAACTACAGGGAAGTGACAGTGTGGAGATAGGGCCGAAAAAGACCGCGTAGAGGACGCAGGCTGTAGAAAGGGATGCAAAGAAGTTGGAAGCAGCGACAGCATGGGGGACGGGCAATGGTGGAGGCCACTAGCAGCCAATAGTCGAGCGGCAAGAAGCCAATAATTGAGTGGCAAGGAAAAGAGCAGTCGTCGGCCATAGCAACAGCCAACAGGTGGTGACGGGTGGACAGTTGCAGGAGACATGGGGCAGAGGTTGCGGACGGGGAGTTGGGCGACGGCATGAGGATTAACGACGGGTGGTCAACAACAGTGAAGGAGTGGGCTGCAGCCAGTGTTATCGGAACCGGACCGGAACCGAAAAAACCGGCTGGTCTGACCGGTTTACAGAGGTAACCGGTCCGGTTAGGGACAAAAACCGGTTGAACCGGATTTTTGTCTGAACCGGCCGGAACCGGTCAAAACCGACCGAACCGGCCGAAACCGGTCAAAACCTGCCCGAACCGGCCGGTCTGTACAGTGGACCCATGAAACTGATTTTTATTTTTTTTAAACACAAAAAAAAGTTTTCTATGCTTCTATGATTAGTTTATTGTTATTCATTAGTACTATGGTTGCCATTTCGAGCCTCTTTGTTGTTGTATTTTGGTTCAGAACCTCAGAGATGTATTGCACTGGGTGTTGTTTTGGTTATTTGCACCCATACTTGCTATATATATGAGAAACTTTGCATATTTGTGTATTAATGGTTTGGATTCATATGTATGCACATGAATATATATGTTTTTTACAAAATATGAATATTTTATGTATTTCTAGTCGACCGGTTTTTTTCCCGGTTTTTTTCCGGTTCCGATCCGGTTTCCGGTCCGGTTCACTTTTTGGGCTTTGCCAGTTCGATGACCGGTCCGATTCCGATAACATTGGCTGCAGCCGCAACCACAGTCGTCGACAGGACAACAGTAGTCGGGTAACTGCGGGCAGTCCCAAACAAACCGAGGGCAGGACCAGAAGAACACCGCCAAGATTGGGAAACCCAGAACAGCAGTCAGGAAGACCGTAGAAAACAACTCGAGCAACCCAAAAAAGTAATCGAACAATAACAAAAGGCTACGAGAAGCCTCGAGCAGAAGTTCAGGCAACAAGAAGAAGTTCGGGCAATAGGCAGAAATCCGGGCACTAGTTCAATAGTTTGAATCTGGTAGCAGTTCATTTAAGGTATGAATACAAACTGGACAAGGCATCCAACTACAACCCTTGGAAGGCAAGGGTCACATTGGTTCTCATGAGAACGAGTTGTGGGAGTTTGCTAACTCAACTGTGACCCCACCAATAGATCCAAAGGACCTGGCCGCTCATAACTTGAAGGACGTAAAAGCCAGGAGGATCATCCTAGATGTTGTGAAGGATCATTTGATCCCTCACATATCTAAGAAGATGGTACTGAAGGAGGAGCTCAAAAGCACCAAGATGGTAATGTGGGAGGCCTTGACGATGTTGTATTAGAATAACAACCAGAACAGAAAGATGGTACTGAAGGAGGAGCTCAAAAGCACCAAGATGTCCAGATCAGATACAGCAGCTTCTTATCTCACCAAGATCACACACGTTGATGATAAGTTGGCAGCAGTTGGGGAGACAGTGGGAGATTCAGAGTTGGTGAGAATTGCTCTAAATGGCTTCACCAAGCCATGGGCACCCTTCGTCAAAGTAATCATTGTACGAGAAAATATCCCTAACTGGGAGAGGTGGGATGACTTCATCCAAGAGGAGATTCGAGAGGAATCTCTATATGGAGGCCAACAGAAGGGTGATGATGAGGAAAACATTGCTCTTGCTAGTCATGCAAAGAGAAGCAAGGAAAATGCAAGTGGAGAGTCAACTTCACGGGCAGTGAAGAAGAAGGACATGAGCAAAGTCAAGTGCTTTGTGTGCCACAAGTGTGGCCACTATGCTTCATGTTGTCCAAAACCGAAGAAAGGCAAGAGTAAGTTTCAGAAAGTAGCAACATCTATAGAAGCTCAAGTCAAGAAGTTTGCTAAGAAGTTCGAGAAGGATTTCTCGTTAGTCTCTTATCTTTCTAGCACAGTTTCCAGTAGTGCCTGGCTCATGGATAATGGGGCTTCTCATCATATGACGGCAACACATGAGTTGTTCACCAGTTTGTTAGAGATTGACACAGATTTGCATGTGGAGCTTGGCACCCATGCCAAGTGTGCTCTAAAGGAAGTAGGGATAGTTAGGTTCCATTTAGAGTCACACGGATCTCTGCAGGTGACAGATGTGTTGTATGTACTAGAGCTCAAGATGAATTTGCTCTCATTATCGGCATTGGAGGACAGTGGATACGCCATCTCTTTCGAGAGTGGTCGGGTTCTTATTTGCCCAAAGGGATCTGGCATATACTCAGCACGAGTTCTTGGTGACAGAGAGGGCAAGGTATACAGGTTACAGGGAAAGCTTGTAGTTGGATCCAAGGGTATATTGGATCATGGATCGATGTCAGTGGAAAAGGACAAGGAGCAGAAGTCTTCGAAGGGTAAGCAGAGTTCACAGACTTCCAGTATGGAGAGTCAACCTTCTAATGGGAAAATGGAGTTAGCCCCTTCCAATTTTACCAAGAAACATAATTGGTACAAGATGACATTGATGGATGCTTAGGAATAGGAGAAGGCTCCTAGGAGCACATTGAGGGAGAGCAGGCCTTTGACTAAGTTTTCAAACTTTATGGCACTGATATGTAGCCTCATCGATTCCGTGACTTCCAATGATTAGGGACTAGCTAACCATCAGGGTCGGAGGGATGCCAATGTGCAGGATGATGTGTGCAATAGTGTGCCAAGGTCAAAGGGAGAACCAGTTCCAGGTGGCTCTTCGAGAAGTACCTTCCTCGCTAAGAGGAAGTGTTGATGATTGTAGCTCAGGCAGGTACTTCTGCATAGGGTAGGTGTCAGGCATGCAGGAGTCATCCAAATTACCCTATGTTACCGGATCCGCCAGGGAGGGTCCCAGGATCCACGGATCCGAGGTTTTGAACCGGATCCGGATCTGGATCCGCCTGGATCCGCCAAAAATACGCCACCGGACGGTTCAAAAAAAATGGGATACGGATCCCGTCAATTAGAAACGGATCCGCGATAAATGGTCGCACTTGAAACGGATCCGCGACTTAAAAAACCCCACCGACGCAGATTTCGAGCAAAATTTTGTTAACTTTTAAATTTTTTTTGTCTTTTCTAGTATTTTTCTGATTATAAAATGCAGCCAGCCCGACATCCAACACTTTGGCGAACAATTCGGGGTTTGGTCTAATTAATTATTTCGGTGAACATCGTTCAATTTGAAGAGATTATTTGATGTTTTGTTTCAACTTCCAAGACGACCACAACTGCAACACAAGTCACCCAGCAGCCCGTGATTATTTTCATCTGAATTTTGGAGTTTCCATTGTATTTTGCCTACGCCTGTTTTTTTCCTAAGCCTTCGATCCTGTTGCTGTCCACCTCTTTGTTAGTTTCCGCGGCAGTGTGCTACATGTATGCTATCAGCCCGTCACCTCTGCGTTTTATCATTTATGATGTCACCCATTTATGCTTTCATTGGCGAGTATGTGTTGATGAAAATAGCATTTCGGATAAATTGATTGACTTGCCTCTCTTTGCCTTAAGGAAGGGTCCTAAAACAGATTCTATTCTCGGTAAGCCTCGATAAGAAGCTTTTTGAGATCGATCGGAGACCACTTCTTGGACAACTCACCTTCTTCCTTGCCTTCCACTTTGAAATGTCCTTTTGCATTTCCTCCAACTAACCATAAGTCATGCGATCCATAAAGCCTTTGATTATAAACTATGAATATGATTTTTAAAACTTTTAAAATATTATAAACTATGAATATGATTTTTAAAACTTTTAAAATATTATAAACTATGAATATGATTTTTAAAATATTATAAACTATGAATATGATTTTTAAAATTTTTAAAATATTATTATATTTTTTTGTACTTGGCGTATCCTGGCCGTATCCGGATCCTGGCTTTTCAAAAATCTGGCGGATCCGTATCCGCATCCGTATCCTGGTAACTTAGCTCTCTAGATACTTGCTTGAGAGAGCAAGTGACTTTTGTATCTCTTTTCTAAGTCTAACTTAGGGAAAGCACATTAATTAACTTAATGTTGGATAATGACTAAAAGTGAACTTAAGATTAAGTCACAGTCGTTGATCTTAAGTGAAGCTTGAGATCTAATCTCAACCATCCATCACTTTGGAGATCTAGGGTTAGGGTTTTGGTCATTGAGATGATATAAAAGGAAGCCTAAGGAGAGGAGGAGACACACAATAGCCATACAGAGTGAGTGAGATCTCATTGATTGGTTGGAGAAGGACTTTCGGTGAAGTGTGCAGGTGCAGGGGCAAGGTTAGAGGAAAGGAGCAAAGGGGCAGTAAGGGAGATAGCAGCCAACCAGCAAGATCGAAGGACTGATCTTGAGGTTTGTAAGGCTTGGCTATTTGTTGATTTGTATTTTCCCAATCCAGAAGCCCAAGATTTTATCTTAATAAAATCATCAGTTTGCTAGTTTTTCCCTTTGGGGTTTTCTAGGGTAAATTCATGTGTCGAATGTGTGAATGATTTCATGTTTTTTCCATTGCGTTATTAGTTAAATTATCAGTGTATTTTAAGTTATAATTTAATCAGTAAGTTATTGAGATCGAAGATCAGATCTGGTAATGTGGAATTTAACAAATCATACAACCTGTAAATTAAATTCGTATGGCCTTCAAATCTGCATGTACAACTTGCAAATTAATCCATACAGCTTGCAAATTAAAATCGTATGGCCTCAAATCTCCTTCAAATTTGTGGTAATTTCAATCCTCAAATCTCTCTTGTTGTTTGTAATTGTAACTTCGGAAGATATTCAATTGTATTTTATATTGATATTATTATTGTACCTCCGACGGAGATGTTTTCCCTCCGTTCGGGAATGTCGTTATTATGTTTGGCCATGCAAAGTCATTGAGGTAAAACATCCTTTGTAAGTCGGGGCATTAGATCCCCTAGAGTCAAATGTAAAAGGTATTATTGAGTCTCACTAGAGAAGTTGGCCCAGTCAGTTTTAGTGAGGCCGACCTAGTAGTGTAAAAGGTCAAGTCAAAAGTAAAGTATAAATAGAGAGCCTTGCTCTCTCATTTGGACACACTACTCACTCACACAAGTTCGCATAGCAAGAGAGAGAAGACAAGTTCACTGGAGGAGAAAGAGAGAGAGCTGCAGAAGACATATTTTGGGTCTTCCATTTTTGCTTGATATTGTATTAGTGACGAATCTATCTTTGAGGAAGTTGCGAGGTTTTCTCCTTTATGGTTTCACCGAGGAAAACTATTGTGTCTATTGTGTTTTGTTGTGCTTGTTATTCTTTCAGTTAAAGATCCTAGATAACATTGAATTAATATACAAATTCTAACATGGTATCAGAGCTAACCTGAAAAGAAGACATTGTGCAGCAGTGGGAAACTAGGGCTTCCTAGTTTGAGGTCTTCTCTCCACAGATCATCAGAAAAAGGAGGCTAGGCTAATTTGCCCTAGGAGGGCGCATCTTTTGGAGGAAGCAGAATCGAATTTGGAGAATTTTCATTTTTGACCCAGACACTGGTGCCGGGAGAAAACTAGGGCATCAAGCTTTTGGGGTTTTCCTCCATTAATTTGGAAAAATGAGTACATTGAACAACTCACCTTAAGGAGGCGCATCTTCCTGTCCAATCAGAAGTTCAAGATTCCAACTTTGGAAAATTAGGGTTTCTTTGACAAACCCTAGGCCAGCCAGCTCCAAAACTAGGTTGGGTATCTCAAATTGGTAAGACCTAAATCTTTGCTATTTCCATTTGAGGTACTCATTCAAAATGTCTCACCACACCAAGATTGAGGATAAGCTTGAGGGAGCTTATAACTTCCGAGCATGGAAGTATAGGATTGCTCGTCCTTTAAGAAAATGATTTGGACAAATATGTTAATAAAGAGGTTCCAGCACCAGAGGGAGACAAGGCTAAGGCTATCCACAAGAAGAACTTGGTTAAGGCCAAGAGAATTATTGCAGATTTGTAGATTCCATTAAAGATCATCTCATCCCACATGTATCATCATTAAAGACACCAAAGGAGATGTTTGATGCGTTGACAAAGCTATTCGAAGGGAAGAATATCAATCGGAAAATGACATTAAGGAACCAACTCAAGAATGTGAAGATCTTAAACTCAAAGACCATGCAATCCTATTTCCCAAGGGTCTCGCAGATCAAGGAACAACTTGAAGCAGTTGAAGAAAAGGTAGAGGAAGGAGAGATCGTTATGACCACCTTGAATGGTCTCCCAAGATCATGGGACTCATTCATTCAAGGGATATGTGCCAAGAAGAAGTTGATCACATTCAGCAAACTATGGGAAGAATGTACACAAGAAGAAGCTCGACTTGTGGAACGAAAAGAGAAGATGGGAGCAAATGATGATCAAGCTCTCACAGTTCATGCTAGAATAAATCACAACAAGAGGGAGAACCACCATCACAATAAGAGGGAGAACTACCATCACGAAAGACAAAGGAGACCCAGAAGAGATCTATCCAATATTAGATGTTATACATGTGATGAGAAGGGACACTACTCCAGAGATTGTCCCAAAAACAAAGGTTCCTCCAAGAAGACAAACAAGAAGAGACATCACGCTCACACTGCTGAAGATGATGAACCAACAAGGAAAAGAACCAGAGAAGAAGAGAGAGATGATTCTTCAAGTGACGAAGAATATGTCCCGATCTCAGCACTCACGAGCACTGTCACACATGGGAGCAATGATTGGCTTATAGATGGTGGAGCTTCCAAGCACATGACGGGATACAAAGAATCATTCGTCAATCTATATGAGCATGAGTCACCTCATAAGGTGAAACTTGGGGATGATTATCAATACCCCATAAAAGGAAGTGGAGAAGCTTCCTACAAGCTAGACTCCGACAAATCTCTGAAGATGAAAGATGTTCTATATGTTCCAGGATTAAAGAAGAACCTTCTCTCCATATCAGCACTAGATGCTAAGGGAATGAGGGTTTCATTCGTCGATGGCCAAGTCCTAATGTGGACAAAAGGAAAGATAATAGATGATGCAACTGTGATTGGAGAGCAAGAGGGAGGCTTGTACAAATTGAAGGGACAACTTGAACAAGCATTGATGAATAAAGAAGAAGGGACACATAGAGTCTACTCCAGTACGAAGAACAAGTGATCTACAATGTAGAATACTTGCTCAACATTTCCGATCATAAGCAAGAAAGGCACAAGTCTTCAGAATCAGACAATGAAGTAGAGCACACTATCAGAGACTCCAGTAGTTCCTACAAGGAAGCAAAGATCAAGAGGGAGTCCACCCAACAACCAAACAAAGATAAGTATTTGAATTGTCATTTCTTGTATATCTAAATATTTAAATGATATTGTTCAGTCATGTACATAGTTATGTTCCTAGATTTAGGATGTGTATTATGCATGTTAGAAAAGTTGCATTAATGAACAAAATACTACTAATATGCAAGTAACAGGTAAGTGGCCTATGGTACTATAGAACATTCCATTGCTACTTATCTAGAATGAAACCTCTTTGCTAACATGTTGGGAGTAGTGCACACTCTTAAATAATGTTCTGGTAGAGATGGAAGGCATCTAGAAAGTTACCGTATAAATACACGATATGGATGAATGTTGTGTTGAAGCATTGGCTAAGATAGTTGCATGACTGTAGGACCTATGCATAAGAATTTGTTTTGAAAATTATGAAATGTTTCTAATCATGCAACTAAATTGACTTGTAGGAAAGATCGTGAGAAACTTGTGACGATAATTCAGCTATGACAATTCAAGAAGATCATGAAGACCACGACATGGCAGAACCACAAGAACCTGTAGATCCACCACGTGAGAAGAACTCCCACGAGGGAAGACCAGCATGGGCACGAAAGGCAATACAAGATGCACAGAAGTATGGCGCTCTAGATGGGATGCATAGAGAAAGCAAGAGACCTAAACCATACTCCAACTATGTGGCCCTGCTGTGTGACATCATTGATAAAGAACCTTCCAACTATGAGGAAGCAGCAAAGAAGAAAGAATGGAAGGATGCCATGATCGAGGAGTACCAGTTGATTATGAAGAATGATGTCTGGGAGATAGTTCTAAGACCAGAAGGGAAGTTTGTTGTGATTTCGAAGTGGATCTACAAGATCAAGCATGCCGCAGATGGTAGCATTGAGAAACACAAGGCGAGATTTGTGGCACGTGGCTTCTCCCAGAATGAAGGCGTAGACTATTAGGAGACATTTGCACCCATAGCAAGATACACTTCCATTAGATCTATACTGGCATTGGCTACAATAATGAAATGGAAGGTACACCAGATGGACATCAAGACAGCATTCTTGAATGGTGTAGTAGAAGAGGAAGTGTACATGGAGCAGCCACTGGGATTTGAGACACATGGCAAGCAGACTCGTGTGCAAGTTGAAGAAAGCCTTGTACGGACTGAAGCAGGCACCCAGAACGTGTTACGGCAGGATGGATAGTTTCTTGATGGGCTTAGGCTTTACCAAGAGTAAAGCGGATTCCAACCTTTACATCAAGGTTGAAGGCAAAAGTCCAGTGATACTTCTGCTATATGTAGATGACCTGTTTCTGACAGGTGAGGATGAGATCATTGCAGATGTGAAGAGGAGGCTTGCCGCAGAGTTCGAGAGGAAGGACCTGGAGATGATGCATTATTTCTTAGGCATGGAGGTGTGGTAGAGTGCGGATGGAATCTTTCTTAGTCAAGGAAAGTATGCAGTAGAGATTCTGAAGAGGTTCGGAATGATGGACTGCAAGGCTATGGCCACTCCAATGGCATCGAACTTGAAGCTACTGTGTGATGCTTCATCAAAGATAGTTGATACCACGATGTACCGTCAGATGATTGGTTCGTTGATGTATTTGATGAACACGAGACCAGACATATGCTTTGCTATGAACACCCTAAGCCAGTTCCTGACGGATCCGAGACATGTTCACCTGATTGTTGCAATGCATATATTGAGGTACCTGAAGGGTACAGTTGACTATGGGCTCAAGTATGAGGTGAATAAGAAGATTAACCTACATGGTTATGTTGATTTGGATTGGGAAAGCAGTGCCACAGATAGGAAGAGCATTTCAGGATGCTACTTCAGTATGGGATCCCGTATGATCTTCTGGTTTAGCAGGAAGCAGTCATGCGCGGCACTGAGTACAGCCGCAGTAGAGTATGTTGCAGCTTGTTCGACTAGTTGTGAGGAAGTATGGCTTCGGAAGCTACAGTCAGATTTGTTTGATCTCCAGTTAGAGGCGGCTTGTATCTTCTGTGACAACCAAAGTTGTGTGAAGTTTTCCGAGAACCCGGTGTTCCATGTGACAAGTCGAAGCACATTGAGATCAAGTACCACAATATTCGGGATATGGTGCAAAGAGGAGCAGTGAAGCTCCAGTATGTGGCGACAGACGAGCAGATAGTCGAAGTGTTGACCAAGTCGTTAGCTAGAGTGAAGTTTGAGTACTTCAGAGAGAAGCTTGGTGTTATCCAGATCGAGGTTCCTCCTAAGAGGGAGTGATAAAACCGGAAGACGCAGATGCACTAGAACCAATTCTCGCATGGTGGTAGACGTAGGTGGTCCTTGGGATGTAATGCACCTGGGGTGCTCCTGACTGTTCTCCCATGTTGGCAGATACAGGGTTGGTTCTCATATGGTGGTAGACGTAGGTGGTCCTTGGGACATAATGCACCTGGGGTGCTCTTGACTGTTCTCCCATACTGGAGACGCTGAGAGGTCCACCGGTTATAAGACACTTTGTGTGCTCCTAGGAAGGATCTCGCATGGTGGAAGATGTAGGTGGTCCTTGGGACATAATGCACCTGGGGTGCTCCTGACTGTGCTCCCATGCTGGTAGACGCAGGCTAACCGTTGAGAGATGTAATGCACTTGGGGTGCTCCTAGGTTGTACCCACTGGGTGGGAGACGCAGGTGGTCTGTTGGACATGAGGTGTGAATCTGGGCTGTGCTCCGGGTGATGATGAGATGATATGGATACGATGAGATGATAGTAGGAGACGCAGGTGGTTGTTGTGGCAATGTAATGTGTAGTCCTGGGCTGTACCTACTTGATGGCTTGTTCGTGGAAATGATGAAGACCTACATGAGAGCTAGGCCTACATCCAACATGAAAAAGGGTTGGCTCTGTAG
Organism: Larix kaempferi; assembly: GCA_027924585.1. Taxonomy (NCBI): domain Eukaryota; kingdom Viridiplantae; phylum Streptophyta; class Pinopsida; order Pinales; family Pinaceae; genus Larix; species Larix kaempferi. The sequence goes on from BSBM01000008.1 coordinate 13,951,034, forward strand.
AACTTCCTATGACGGATAGATTCGAGAGATGTCACTAATCAATGATCAACGGAATGAGGATTGTTGCAGCAGCGACGATGATGATCCAGTGTTGATGATGATGTTCCAGCATTGAAGATGATCCAGTGATGATGACGTTGTCCAGAATTGTGTCCAGGGTGATGATGACTGTGGCGAGAGAATACCTTCCTAGTTGAGAGGGAGTGTTGTTGTAAATGTAACTTCGGAAGAGATTCAATTGTATTTTATATTGATATTATTATTGTACCTCCGACGGAGATGTTTTCCCTCTATTCAGGAATGTCATTATTATGTTTGGTCATGCAAAGTCATTGAGGTAAAACCTCCTTTGTAAGTCGGGGCATTAGATCCCATAGAGTCAAATGTAAAAGGTATTATTGAGTCTCCCTAGAGAAGTCGGCCCAGTCAGTTTACTGAGGCCGAGCTAGTTAGGTAAAAGGTCAAGTCAAAAGTAAAGTATAAATAGAGAGCCTTGCTCTCTCATTTGGACACACTACTCACTCACACAAGTTCGCATAGCAAGAGAGAGAAGACAAGTTCGCTTGAGGAGAAAGAGAGTGCTGCAGAAGACATATTTTGGGTTTTCCATTTTTGCTTGATATTGTATTAGTGGCAAATCTATCTTTGAGGAAGTTGCGGGGTTTTCTCCTTCATGGCTTCCCCGAGGAAAACTATTGTGTCTATTGTGTTTTGTTGTGCTTGTTATTCTCTCAGTTAAAGATCCTATATAACATTGAATTAATGTACAAATTCTAACATCTCTTTGATCTTAAATGTAGTTCCTCGTACCATTATTGAACAAACTAGTCCCTAGGGCCTTCACTCACTTTCAGTCTAGGTTTCTTCACAACCAGGCTCTGATACATTATCAGGAAAATAAACGAGGAAAAACATACAGAGAATCATACACAATAGGAGATAGAACCGCCAAATATTTGTTCACATAGATAGAATAGGTCTTCTTACATTTATACAAGTGAAAAATAGAAGAGATTACATAACGTCTTTCCTGTTAACTTTATTTATTAATTTAAAGCACAATTTTTATGTACTTTTATTTATTTAAATATAAAATCTTATTTACTATGAATGACCATTAATATTAATTACACTAACACACAACAGAGTGCAACACTTGATAGGTTCCTTTACACTAATCACTCTATTGAGAAGAACAAACTAGCACTAGCATAATGCAAACACACAACAGAGTGCAACACTTGATAGGTGCCTTTACACAAATCACTTTATTGAGAAGAACAAACTAGCACTAGCATAATGCAACACTTGAAAGGACATCAGCCAAGGGGAGTGCAACCCTAGAGAGAGAATGAACCCAAGAGCAAGTATGCTAGATAGAGAAATAAACCCAAGCACGAGAGAGTGCAACAATTGATAGGTACCCTTACACAAATCACTTTATAAGAATGAAAGATAATCACATGATGTGAAAATTAACAATGATAATTGTGTATATATACATAACTCAATAGGTAGGGTGCTTTACCCAAGAGGGATTATGGACCTACATGTAAAAGGTCAGCCTTAGCCCAACCTAGAAATATAATAATGTTTACAATGCAAGTATTGGTTGAAAGTAAGGCATACAAGATATTTGATATCCCCCTAAGTTGAATAGGGGGGCATGGAGAAAATGACAACTCAATTTAAGTTCAGTCGTGGCTGAAATACAAATGAGAGTGAGTGTACAAATAACCAACTCAATATAAGGCTATTTGTGGTCAAATTTTAAATGAGAGTGTTTATAAATACCCAACTCAAGATAAGGTCGGTCATGACCAAAAATGAATATTACAACTCTATTTGTAGCATTCCCACTTAATTTGAACAAGGGGTGCAAAGAGAAGACATTACATCACAAGATTCACATCTACCCTTAATGTTGAATAAGGGCTATAGAGAGAAGACATTACATACCCCCCCTGAATGCCATATCTCCCACACTAATACAATTCCACAAGCATGACCTCTAGTAGACGTATCAAAGAAGAGATTTTTGCAAAATAGGATCCATACAGGTCATTGAAAAGGTCCTTGGCATAAACATCAATCTGCCTAGTCACTGTACGAGGATCAAAATCATAATGTGAAGTACAGAGATTCACTGAAACACATTGAGAATCATATAAGAATAAGTGGAAAATATCCTGGGGGAACATGAATATAAAATTCATCAAAGAAGGTGAGGAGGTCCTTAGCTCCCCCAGACAAGTAGTCATAGGCCCACAAATGTCACCAACTCATGAGGCTAAGAAGCACGTCTCACAGCACAGTAACATGAGGTAAACATTTCAAAACCATCATCTATGTCCTTTATAACCCATCAATAATCAAAGAGGAGGGGCCCATATGCAAAGTGTAGAAACAAATGTGCATTGTAAGATGAGTCTGTCAAGTCCAATAATATTGCAAAGAAGAAGCCTCTATAAAGTCTTCAAAAGTTCACCTTGATAGACCCAAGAGAAAGAGAGGTATCGGCATCTTATGGAAAAAATCTGCAAAGCACCACATTTACAAAGGAAGGAAGAGAGCATTGGCCTTGAGAGAGGGTGCAAATCATAGGAAACCCTAGAAAAAATGCATAGGCCTTGAAGGAGGGTTTGAACCCTAGGAAATCCTAGAAAACATGCACTACTCTTGAAGGAGACTTTAAACTTTAAACTATAGAAACCCTAAAGAAAGAGATGATCGTGTTTAAACCCTATAAAAAGATGATCTAAAAAACCCTAGATCCACAAGTGCAAAGAAGCCTTAAGCAATGTCGATAGCCAAAAATATTTGAGATCAACATCTGAAGTAAGAGAGATTAACACCTGCTCAGGAAACATGTTGAGATTCACAAGTGATAGCGAGAGAATTGAACAAAACCAATACAAGCCTAAATTCCATAATAAAGAGAAGAACAAACCAGCACTAGGGAAGTTCAACACTTGAAGAGAAATCAGCAAAGAGAAGCGCAACCGTAGAGAGGGAGTGATCCCAAGAACAAGTGCACTAGAGAGAGAGAAATAAACCCAAGCACAAGAGAGCACATCACTTGATAGGTGCCTTGGGGAATCACTTTATTAAGAATGAAAGATAATCACATGATGTAAGAATTACAAATGAGAGTTGGGTATATACACACAACTGAAGACATAGTGTGCTTTCCCCTACATGTACAAGGTCAGGCTTATCCAAACCTAGAAATATAATAATGATTACAATATAAGGTTGATAATGACCGAATGTGAAGCTTATGTCGTTTTCACCATGAGTCCCTCGGGATTCACCCTCAAGATAATAGTAATAGGCAGGATTACTATCTTTTACCAAATTTAAACAATTCTCAACTGGAATAATAATTTCTTTGCCTAAAACATGACGTAGATAATGCTCCATGACCAATATGATACCCTTTCTTCCACTAAGTGATAGTGGGCCTTTAAAAAATTTAAATGGTACCCTTACCTTTTGTAAATGACTTGATATTTTAGCTCAAGGAGTTAGCTCAACCGGTTGCCACCAATGTTGAAGGGCATTTGGCTAGTTCTCTATAAGAAGGTGCACAATATGAATCCTCCTAGGGAAGGTGCACTAGTCTATGTCAATAAATTTACTAGGGATTCCATCCACAAATGTGGAGAAGCATCCCTTCGATTCCCCTGCGAAGTTTTCCTTTCTATATCGAGGAAGGAGGAGGCTTCCCTCCTTTTAGGCACTGGACTTGAAAGAGGGTATCCCACAAACAACTTTAAGAAACCCTAAAAAAGGAGGCACTCACCTTGAGGGAGGGTTCTAGAATCTAAACCTTAAAAAATAATGATCCAAGAAATCCTAGTTGCGCATTGGCAAATCAGCTTGAGAGATGCCACTAGCCAAAAGTCTTTTCAGATCAGCTGCTGAATTGAGTGGGCGAGGTTCACACCCACTCTAATACCATGTTTAGATTCACAGCTGTTAGCAAGAGATTTGAATTGAACCAAAACCGACCCAAATTCTACAATGAAAAAAAAAAGATAAATAGCACTAGAGTAGCCAAGAGTGGCACAGCCCTAAAGAGAGATAAACCCTAGCACAAGTGCGCTAGAGAGAGAGAAATAACCCAAGCACAAGATAGATCAAACCAAGAACAAGAGAGCGCAACACTTTATGGTGCCCTAAGGCTAAATCCCTTGTACAAGAATGAATGATTACCATGTGTAAAAATACAAATAAGAGTTCTGTATTTATACACGACTTAAAGAGGTAGGGCACTTTCCTCAAGAGGTATTATTGAGCCTACATTATGTTGATTAGATCAGCCTTAACCAAACCTAGAAACATATATAAATTAACAAATGTGAAGATTACACCCTTAGGTCATAATTCCTATTATAACTAATAATCTAATTGATGTTCATTAAAAGTGTCATGAGATAAATGTTACGCCACCTATCACTCACATATTTCAATCTATTAAAATATTGAAGGGAACACTCACCAACATCAATACAGTGCTTTCAACTGCAAAACATTATGTGACCAACAAACATCCTGATAAAAAATGTTGCATAATCATACAACTTACAAGCTTAATTCTTTGATTAGCTTCACCGTAAATGCTTTGGTCACACTTTTTCAATATTTTGACTCTCGACTAGGTCACACTATTATTTATTCCCTCCATAAAACAAATAATATGATACAATGCCCTTGGCATGTCAAACTCTCCTTTATTTAGAAACATAGGGGATGTCTCAAAATTCAAGGTATAGCTCATGAGCTCAAATGAGATTGCTTGGTGATATTGTAGGAACATGCATTGCCTCTCCAAGTAGATATTATTTTCTAATTTTTATATTCCTAGGTATCATTATGGTGAGAAACATGCAATGCTTGGATTCAATAAACATTTTAAGGAGGTTGATCCTCCATACCATAAACCCTACAAATTATCTGAACACACATTCACTAACTTCTAACCAAAAATCTAACAATGGGAAAAGCAACACTCATGATAAACATATACTTCAAAAAATACAATTGATAAGACAAGCTGGCATATTACAACTAATAGAAACAAATGTAATCATTTCCAAACATAAGAATGTACACTCGCAGAGACATAAAATTTATACATGATCCTCTTACCACGTCCACGTGATAATCGTCTTATTGGGTCCATTGAACCTCCTAGACATAGTGCTGTTGGAAAATCTTTCTTACAATCCTGTAAAAGGAAAGGCAAATGAAAAAGTGTAATATACAATATAATAAAATTGCTTCAAACTTTTAACTCACTCTAATGATAAAACAAACATTCAAAAAATACTAAACTAATAACCAAGCATCAACCCAAATGTAGCTATAATATAGTTTAGATTTTGTAATATAATACACATATAAGTTTATTTTGTTTATTAAAACAAGGAATGAAGTTCCTTTTTCCGTGTATGTGAAATGAGAGTTGTACTTGCCAAAAGAAAGCAAAGAGAAATATGCATATGCACTTATTCTTGTAAAATCATCATTCAGAATTAGGATTGTCTAAAGTTGACACTTCATCTACAAGTATGTGTTATATACATATTACATAAAACAATAATAATAAGTAAAGATAGGCCAACATAACTAAATAAAGAAATGTTAAATAAATTAAAAATAACAAAGAAAAATAATAAAATAATGAAAGCGATTAATAAAAGACATAACCCTTCATAAAGGGTACCAAGGTGTCTCCTTACACATTTATTCGGGCACTCACATTGTAAAGAGATATCATTATTTTTATCAATCATCTTGATATATATATATATATATATAAAGAAAGTCGGAATCAACCCCATGTCACGCGAGTACGAGCCCAGCCCAGATCCGATTCCTCCAGAAACTATATATATATATATATTTTCCAATAGGAAAATATCCATCACCTTAAATAAAAAGTGATCATGGGCTGTCCTCTAGGGACTTCATTATATATCAAAATTGAAATTACATTACTGTTCATGAGTATATAAGTCTGAGTGCCTTTTAGGCTACAAAAACATGCTTATCAAAATTGTCTGTATATCCATCAAGTTCTGCTAGTCCTATATGTCCATCCAATGATGGAAAGCTGGCTGATTATTGTGGAGTCCCGATACCTCTAGTCTTCCAGGAGGTAAGGTGATCGCTAACTTCGAAAGATGATCAGCTTCAGAGTTTAATTCTCGATAAATATGAGCGAAATGAGTGTGATCAAATTTGGAAATTAGAGCTCTAATAGCTTGGAGAAGATGTTGCAGATGTGGTGCCTGAATTTGAATTTTTCCATTTACCCAATCAATGGTCATTTTTGAGTCTCCGAATACCTGAATCTTTTTTACTTGACGCTCTACTGTAGTCATCAAGACGGCCCATAATGCTGAAAGTTTTGCTTTGTTATTGGAGGAATGTCCAAGAGCATATTTTATATGCCATTTCTCATTGTTGGAGAAGTGAATGATTCCACCAGCTCCTCCCAGTGGAGGGGATCCCTGACTGGCACCATCGAAATATGCCCATGGGTATTCCTGAATGATGGTGGGGTGTACTAGCACTCTTGGTGCTTTAACTGAAAGTTGTGTTTTGAATTCGCTTGTTTTCTGTAAAAGTAAAAAAACAGAGATATCTGGAGGAATGAGGACGTCCTGAAAAATCCGTTTGTTCCTGGCTTCCCAAATTGTGAAAATAAAAAGGGCAGGGTAGGCTTGATGCATACATACCCTGCGATCGTTCCACCAGTCCATGACCATTTTTTCCACTGAATTCTGTTGTAGCCTAGAAGTGCAGTTGAGTTTCCCAGTTGCAGTTTCCCAAACGTAATATGCATATGGGCAATGGCAGAAAATATGTGAGATAGTGTCTTCTCCTGAGCTACACAGAGAGCATATCCTAGGTCCATGAAAACCTCTTTTCTGCAGATTATCGCATGTGAGCAGTTTATTGGTTAAAGCTAGCCAGAGAGTGATGGTGGTTTTAAGAGGGGTTGAGGTTTTCCATACTTTTTTCCACCAGGGCCGAGTTTCAGTCTGTGCCAATAGGTCAGTGGCAGCTTCATATCCAATTTTTGCAAAGAAAGTGCCATCTTTGCTATTCTTGGTCCAGATTAGTTTGTCTGGCTCATCCTCTCTGAGAAGAATGAAGTCTTTTTTCAGAAGGTTTAGATACTGGTTCCATTCCTCTTTCTGTACTCCTCCTAGTCCCAGCATGGTGGCAGATTTCCACTCTCCTCTGTATAAGCTACTTATACCGAAAATATATGCATTATGGAGAGTGTAAATATTCTTGGAATGCAATTCATTGAGGAGATCAGCAGGTAACCTATAACTTTCTCCTGCCCCGGCCCAAGGATCCTCTCCAACTCGCACATTTTTTCCATTGCCAATGTTCCATGCCACCCAATTTCCAATTAGTGGAAAGGCTAGTACTAGTGCCTTCCATCCTATTGAGCATTTCTTGATTCCTTTGTTAGGTTGTCTGAACCATTCAATGATGGTGAGAGGGTGATAGTATTTGGATAGAAGAGTTCTACCCCAAAGAGAGCTTGGAGATTCTGCCAGCCTCCACAAAGTTTTCGCAGCTAGTGCCTGACAGAAGAGAGCAGGGTTTTTGATCCCCCACCCACCCATCGACTTAGGTTTGGAAATGGTTTTCCAGTTGACTAGCGGAATGCCTTCTCTTTTATTGATGGTTGTCCAAAGGAAGGAGAAGCATTTTTTTCTGATCTTGACTAAAATGCCTTTGGGAATGTACGCAATCGAGGCCCAGTATACTGGGATGCTTTGAAGTACCGATTTCAGAAGAATTAGTCTTCCTCCTCTTGAGAGAAAGCGATTTGACCATAAGGAGACTCTGTTCTCAATTTTTTTATATAGCCAGAGCCAGTCTTGAAAACCATAGGCATTGGGTTTGAGTGTGAACCCAAGGTATTTCAAACCTTCAGAGAGAGGAGAAAGGGGAAAGGGAGACGAATGGGACAGAGAGGATTTTACAGAGTCTGAGATATTATTGTAGGCTAGTCTGGACTTCCCAGTGTTGATTACCATTCCTGTGGCCTTTTGTAAAGGTCCAATATTTTCGTAAAGGTATTGAAAATGTTCAGGGTTCCTTCTCCAAATAAGAGGACATCATCGACAAATAAAGTATGAGTCAGAGTAACTGTGGGAGAAATGCTTATACCTTTTAAGGTCCCTTCACTGTTAGCTTTGTGTAGCAACCGACTTAAAGCGTCTGCTACAAGCAAGAATAGGAACGGGGACAGAGGGCACCCCTGGCGTATACCTTGTGTAGGACAAAAGAAGGAAGAAGGGGATCCATTTATCAGAACAGCATAAGAGGTAGAACGAATGCAACCCATTATCCAATCAATTACAGGAAGAGGCATTCCAATCTGTACTAGAAGAAGTTGGAGAAAGGTCCAGTTGACTCGGTCATAGGCCTTGGAGAGATCAAGTTTAAGAGCCAGAGCTAGAGATTTCTTTAAGTTGATGGTGTGAAAGACTTCCTGGGCAATAGACACAGCATCATGAATTTGGCGGTTATTGAGGAAACCAAATTACTCTTCAGTGATTGTTTGGCTGAGAATGGGTTTAAGGCACTGTGCTATGATCTTGGAGATTAGTTTGTAAATCATATTACAGCAAGCTATGGGTCTGTAATCGTCAAAGGTTCCAGAAGATTGGGCTTTGGGGATCAAGTTTATGAAGGTGGAGTTAAAAGACCCTAGTACTTTGCCTGAGTGTTGGGATTCTTGGACCACTTTTAGTAAATCATCTTTCAGAAGTTCATAGAAGCCCGGGTAAAATTCAACAGTGAACCCATCAAGGCTCGGACTCTTTCCTCTACGAAAGGAGTTGAGTGTCGAATGGATCTCTTCCTCACTTACTTCTTTTAATAAATCACGATTCATTTCTTCTGTGATTAGGGAAGGGAAGAGATTGATTACCTCGAGGATTTCTTCAATGGGGCAACCTGGAGGGGCCGTGAAACGGGCTTTGAAATTGTCCTCTGCTGCTTTGGCCTTTTCCTCAAAAGAATGAGCAGTATTCCCATTATCATCCTTGACTTCTAAGATGGTGTTGGTGTTCTTCTTGTGGGTCGCAAAATGATGGAAGAATTTGGTGTTTTTATCCCCTTCTTTTATCCACAGCGCCTTGCTCTTCAACCTCCAAAAAGCTTCTTCTTTGGCCAAAAGAGAGGCCTTCCTTTCTTCTAGTGTTTTCAGGGTGAGTAACTGCTCACTGGAGAAAACCCCATTAGTCTGAGAGTTGTGCATATCCAAAAGCTTGAACTCAGTTTCTTTTAAATCTCTTCTGTCGTTTTCCTCCTGTTTTTTGCCCCACTCTTTTGCTAGTGTTTTGACACGAATAAGGTTGGATTCAAACTGTTTCATGCAGGAGAATGAGGTTGAGGGAGTTAGAGATCGCCAGTTAATTTTCACAAGGTTGCAGAAGACCTCATGCTCAAGCCACGAAGGGTTGAATCTGAAAGGCGCCGGAGGCTTTTTTCTGATGCTGTGAAGGACAGGGTGATGGGTCTGTGGTCTGAAGAGCCCCCGACTTCCACTGTGGAGCGTAGGATTAACCTTGTCTGTAGCAGGTCCTCCGAAACAAAGAATCTGTCCAATCTTTTGGAGATTGCATTATCTCCTCCTCTATTGTTCCTCCAAGTTGGAGAAATTTTTAAAGGTTGTACATCAATCAAGGATTTTTCTTCGAAAAGCTTTAAGAAGAAGGGGGCTAGAGAGTCCGGGCGAGCGTTCTTACCCCAAAATTCTCCGACTCCAAGGGTCAAGTTGAGGTCGTCGGCGAGGATAAGTTTTTGCGTGTCCAAAACTCCTGAGATACTTAGGGTTTCCCAGTAGGATTTTCGGTCATGGAAAGGGCCGTAGACGTTGAGGAAGGATAGTTGGAGATTTAGTGCTGGAATTTCTAGTTCTGTTTTGAGTGCTGAAGTGAAAAAAGTTGTGGAAAGAAGTTTTATGTCCGAGCTCCATGCTGTGAGAAGCCCTCCAGAGTGGCCATCTGCATCAAGGGTTTGCATGTGCCAATCTTTGAATAGGTTTTTAATCACCTCAGCAACTTTAATACCTTCCATCATCGTTTCCTGTAATAGGAGTATTTTTGGGTTTTGTAGCTCTATTAGCCTTTTGAGGGATAGTTGTTTGGGCCTTCCCCCTAGACCCCTTATGTTCAAGGATAAGGCTAACATTGAGAACCCTCTGAGAGGGCTTTGTCCACTCTAAGATCCCTGCCAATAGTTCTTTGCTTTCCATTTTTGACATCTTTCGCTGCCTGTAGTTGAGCTTTGGTGAGAAAGGATTTCCTTCCTACCTTGAGTTTTGGTGGGGGATCTAGCGCAATTCCTCCAGTGGAAATTACGGGAGCATCTGTGTCTGAGGAAGACCGGAGGTTGTATTTTCGTTTTGGAGGGGAGGGTACAAAAGTAACAGGACTTTGGGAACAGTGTGTGAGTTGGGGAGAGGAGTCAGGAACTAAGTGGAACCTTGATGGAGGGGAGTTAATATTCATAACAGGAGAAGAAAGCGAGGAGTAGGGTTTTTCGAGAATACCTCTAGAAGCTTCGTCAAAAACCGAGTTGACGTTTTCTTGCAAGCTGGCATGGGTTGGTAATATTTCGACGTCTGTTGCCACCTTTTCGCATGCAGCGTCCTGAGAAGCTTGTGCTTTCATCTTGCTTGCCGAATTTGAAATTCCCGTTGGATCCTCCGAAGGAGCTACTAGGGATTTGTCTGTCGGCCTGCATGCTTTGGGCATAATTCCTTTCATGTCTTCCAGAGGTTCTCTTATTCCGCTACTTGAAGCTTTGTTTTTCTTGAGCCAAACTTTTTTGTAGGGAGGTCTGTTTGGTTGTGTTGTTGTGCAATCCTTCTGCAAATGTCCAACTTTCCTACAATTGAAGCATCTGAACGGTAATTTCCAGTAGTCGATCCTCTATGTCCAGTAGCTCCCCCACATCTCAATTTTGATTTCCTCTGCCAATCCGTCCCTTAAATCCATCTCCACAAGAATGCGGGCACATCTTCTGTCCGTTTTTGACATCCAATCATCTTCCAGCGCAATGAATTTCCCTAACTTGTCTCCAATTGCTCTTAGAATTTGTTCCTGCCAAAACATCATTGGTAAACCAGGAAGGATGACCCAAATACGTTGAAGATTATGGGGTTCTCTGTTGGCATTGAAGTCTACTGACCATGCTTTCAATATTAAACCTGAGGGTCCCCAATTCCACTGTTGGTTTAGTAAAGAGAAAGCATGTTGTTCCGTGCGGACTTTGAATAAAAACCAGCCGCGCGGTAGTATGTGGAAATCCGAGACGTAAACAAGCATAGGAAGCCAATTCTGCTCCATCCAGACGTTAAGGGAATCCTTGCCCGTTATTTTTCCGCAGAAATGACCTACTAGCGCGTATTTTAGATAATCAAGTATATCCTGGAGACTGATATCCTTGCCTACAATCAGTTCATGGCTGTGTTTTTTAGGCTTGATGAATCGTTTAACCGGATGGATTTCCTGTTGTGAACTGTACCCTGGCTCATTATTGCGAGGGGTGGATGTACTGAAAACTTTTAATGGGGTTCCTGATAAGAGAGGTGGGGATGCCGCCGAGAGTACAATTTTGGAAGATGTGTTGGGGGAAGGAGTGGGTAGGGGGTGATGGGATGAAAGGACCGGGGGTTCTGACATGGGCGAAGGAGAAGCAGTGCGCATTGTGTTCGCCTCACAATGGATCTGCCAATCTGTGCGAAAAATCGGCCTGTCAGGTGAATCAAAACCATAGTCTACCTCGTCTATTACCATGACGGTACAGTGGTAGTCTGGGTTGTACGCTCAGAATGGTTGTGAGCTCTGGGATGGTGGTGGAGGAGAGGGACTCAGAGAGGTAAAAAACCGAAGGGGAACCGAGCAAGGGGACGGGGGAGAAAGTGGGGGAGGGAGTAAGCGACATTGTCATAGTGAGGGAAGAAAAGTTATGAACTTCGTACTTGCGCAGCTGACCTTCGCACCAAGCTCCATTGCGCCCTCCAGGAAACGAATGAATATATATATATATAAAGAAAGAAAATCAAACATGAGTTGTATATCCATCCATATGTCAGCCACCATACTTCCACTTCAGCTGCTGCCATACACAGCCATCGTTTACAAATGTTGCCATGCTCTTCTGTCATACACTCCGTACACCACTATCGACTGTTATCATAAGCACATCAATCTTACTTTACCCGAGTCGTACAGTCGTACATCACAACACCATCGAATTAGATAGGTCGAACAAGGGGATTAGCACAATCATATAGTTCTGGAATTTGCAGTGGAAAGAATTTGAGATCAAACAGCAAAAAAATAATTCAGCCAAAATTGAAAAAAATCTTCTCCAAAGACTCGAAAAATGATGGGCAATGCAGATTTTAATTCCAGGTTGGAGACTCTTTAGAGAGCCAATACAAACAAGATCACAAGGACCTCAAGGAAAGGATGGATAAAAACCGTGAAGAGCTAAGGGAAGGGATTAGACAAAAAAATATCAAGCTAAAACAAGAATTAACACAAAATCTCAAACAGGAGATCACTACGGACATAAAGAACAGAATGTGACAAGTCATGGATAAGCTGAAACTAGAGATAACAAAAGAAATCAAGCAAGAGTTCAGCACAAGAATAAAAGATGGAATACAACAGAGCATGGAGAGATTAGAAAAAATCCTCAAGGGCACAGAATCCTCAGCCAACACAAATCCTCCAAATACAGCTAATTCACAACTAAATTCTTCAAGTGCAACTAACCCACACCCAAGTTCTTCAAGTGCAATAAATCCATAACCAAGCATGTTCTCCAATGGCTTACCAATTGTTAATGCTAAACAACTACCACACTATTCAACTCAACCAATGTTTGAGTACCCAATGAGGATAAAACTAGAGTTATCAAAATTTGATGGAGATGAAAATCAAAGTGTGGCTTGGATTAACAAAAAAGAAGAATACTTTGAAATACAGAATGTTCACTTCGACGAGGAAAAAGTTAAGTATGCTTCCATGCAGCTTGAAGGCAATGAATATAATTGGTACATGTGGTGGAATTCTGCAACCAAGATGTGTTCCTATAGTTAGGGCAGATTCAAAAACAATTTATTTAAGAGGTTTCAAGGTGTGACAGAAAATGACCTTTTGCAAAACGCACTAGAATATGGCAAAAAGGTGATGTGGATGTATACACACATGAAAGGGAAGCATTGGCAACACGAGCATCTGACTTATGAGACGATCAACTACTTCAAACTTATGTGCACAGATTAAAGCCTTATAGAAAGGATGCATTAGAAATGCATAATATCAGAACCATGGGAAAGGCTAGACGTAAGGCAAAAATGCCAAAACTAAGTTAAAAAGGTCATCCCAAAAATTTGACAAGGTTTATTCAAGATGGAAACCACCCCTAACCACAGACATGGAAATACCAAACTACCTTCCACCGCATCTAAAAGAGGGAAATAAGCTTAGTTTGGAGGCCCAAAGACTAAAGGAGGGCAAATGTAAGCATTGTGGAGAAAAATGGGACCCTAGACATAGGTATTCTAAAGGAGACAACACCAAAATTATACAATTGCAAGGGAAAGAAGGAAGAAGACTCAGATAGTGAAGAGTCTGATGAAGAAGAAACAGGGAAACCTCAAAATGCCCCCTTAGAATCAGATGAGAATGCACCAAGAATATCATTTACAGCCATAACAGGTATAACCCAACCACAAACATTAAAGTTGAAAGAGCATATCACAAAGAACAATGTTACGGTTCTTATAGATATAGGAAGTACCCATAATTTTGTCAATATTAACCTCGCATGGAGACAAAATCTTTCTGTGTACCCGGTAACCTTATATGAAGGTGATGGTGGCAGATGAATAAAAAAAATCGAAAGTGTGGGAAAATGTCACAAGTTTAAGTTGCAAATACAAGATTATAACTTAGAACCCAAACTCTACATTGTGCCCTTAGGAGGAGTAGATGTGATCTTAGGAGTCCAATGGTTACAAGCATTGGGTAGTTACTTTTCCAACCAACAAAAACACCTTATTAAATTGAAGTGGCAAGAGGAAAGGTACAAGTTGTATGGGTTATGTTACCCCTCACATTGTATGAGCATTACACTTGTTGCAGGTCTTTCCAAAGCAAATTATTATGAACACTTCCTCAGATGCTGGATTCTAACACAACATGATCAATTGCACATGGCTTAGAGTTGCTTGGAGCAAGTCTTTCAAGATATATTTTTCGCATTTTGGCATGGTGGTCAAAGTGATGATTAAAAAATGTTTTTCCAAGGGGGACACCATCATATAAATCTTGATCACATGTTTTGTGGCATGAAGTGAAGGTTTATTTTAATAAATCCTTAATTGTATGAGTAGGGCACCCTCTTCTACATTTGGATTCTAACACAACATGATCAATTGCACATGGCTTAGAGTCGCTTGGAGCAAGTCTTTCAAGATATATTTTTCGCATTTTGGCATGGTGGTCAAAGTGATGATTAAAAAATGTTTTTCCAAGGGGGACACCATCATATAAATCTTGATCATGTTTTGTGGCATGAAGTGAAGGTTTATTTTAATAAATCCTTAATTGTATGAGTAGGGCACCCTCTTCTACATTTGGCATCACTTTCCTAGAAAATGGTGGGCTGCACCCTCTTCCCTTGATTTATGGTGAGCACACCTCCTTAGGATTCAAGACAGAGCACAATTCCTGAAAATATGGTAGGTTGCATCCTCTTGCTTTAATTTATGGTGGGCGCACCTCCCTAGAATTCATTAAGGAGCACAATCCCTAAAAATATGGTGGGTTGCACCTCCTTTCTTGCATGTGACACTCTCACACAGGCACACTCTCTTACATGTTCATACACATGGCCACCCCATGCAAATATAGCTATTGAGATATGTACTATAAGAAGAGGGAGCTCCTCATTTGTAAAACATGGTTGGATTTGTGGGAGAACTCTCTTGAGGCTTATTGAATAGCTTTGGGAAGGTTAATGGAAAATTAAGGGATTCTTATGTGTGGTTGTCCATCTTTTCATCTTGCTAGTTTATGTTGATGGAACTTGATACACTGATTGAAGTCTGCTACAATAAGGGTTTTGAGTGCAATGAGTGTATCAAATAAGAGTTTGGATGAGGTGAATACCCTACAAAATCTTGTTGTTTTCACTTCCTAGTTGATGCTTCTATGTTATGCCATTTGAATGAAGGGTTGCATGTCGATTTTCAACTAGAGGTAGGATAACATCTTATCGATCTGCATATGCATGCAAGGTAAATTTTGGAAGGGGCCTTTCTCCTCTATTTTCAGCCATATGAATTTGCAACCACTTTTGATTTTATGCATATCTGAAACAGCAATAATCCCTCTAATTACCACTCACTTGCAGCTCTCTTTGTTGCTCCATGACTCCATTTGCCCAACTTGGATAGGCACTAATCTCAGTCCTCCATCACCCTATATTTTCCAATGCTACAACTCATTTTACTAAGCTATCTATTCATATCACCTTCAGCCTCCTTGTCATAGCCTTAGCAATCCTACCTTACGAGAGCACCCCTGGAGAACAGCCAACCTAAAGTGTAGTAGAGGGTTGGTGAGGTGACAATGGCCTCCCTCTTAATTGCTGAAGGGTTAGCATTGTTCCTTCAGACTTTGATGTCACATGCCAGTTGTGTAGCAATAGATTCCATCCTCATCCCCTACACCCAAATTATGTCATCATATCAGATGGAGAAGCTAATCCAAAAGGGAGCACCAGCTTGTATGGTACAGTGATACAAAATGGGGGTCGTAGCTTCAAAACTAGTTGACTCTGTTACCGCTCAAATTAGCACCCTTGACCAAGGTCACAGATCATGGTGCAGTGAGAGGTAAGCATGGGAGAAGCTAGTGCCCAATGTCACCACAGCCTAGCTCCTTAACACTTTAGGTCAACTCCCAAGACCAAGGGGGTGCAGTGAGAGGTAAGCATGGGAGAAGCTAGTGCCCAATGTCACCACAGCCTAGCTCCTTAACACTTTAGGTCAACTCCCAAGACCAAGGGGGAGTCCCTAAAATTGATGAGAGATATCTACAGTCACTTCAACAAGACACAAATACCCTTCACAAGAAACCTCTCAGTGAAGATCAGTGCCTTTTGGAGTCAAAACAATGAAGCATAAACAATATTGGGAGAGAGGTAGGAGTTATAACAATTTATTACAGATTCCAAGAAATGTAACTCGAATATCTTACTGCTGTTATACAATTGCAGCAATCAATAATACTCCAAAAACTTGATAAAATTGATGAAAACAAGGCCAACTTACTGTATGAAATGTACCTTGTATAGCAAGGCAAGTGAAAAGCCTCCAGAGAGTAAGGGGAAACACCAAATCAGATCTAAAAATATAAAAACAGATCTGGTAAGTGCCCTAGAACATCCCTCAAATAGGAGGTGGTCCCGCTTATAATGCTTCCCAACAGGTGTCCAACCCCCCAAGGGTCAATCTAGGCTCAAAACCCTGTTTGTTAAGCCTTCAAAGTCAGTTGAATTGATCAATGTACCTGCTATACCTGCTATAACAGATCTACAAAAAGAAACCCTAGCATGCACAGGTCACGAAAAATATCACAAACCAACCACAGGAAGAGGGAACCCTTGAAAATATACCATAAAATCAGCTAGGGTGCACTTTTTCAGCGGAGCAGAAGTTCCAATTTCCAAATTTTTTTGAGGTATGAATTTTCTAACTTTTTCGGGGTTTCCAAATATTATATTTTTTTGGTATTTTTACAATATATGTACAACAAAATTTTGATAAAAAGGGAAGGGGTTATAACCTTAGTCCTCAACCCTAGGTGTTACCAGGAAAACTAGCAGGGCTAGTTCCCGATAAGCAAAAATAAGAATAGTGACCCAATGTCACCTCGGTCACAATCCTAACTTCTTCGGAAGTCAATAACCTCCAAGGAGAAGTATCCTTATGGAACCCTGTAGGACACTAGTACAACCAAAAAGACTATATTCTATATGCAAATACTAGTTAGACCAGTGCCTAAATGGAGTCAATAAGTTAAATTAATCAATCAATGTAAATTAGGCAAAATAATATGATCAATAGAATCACCAAGTTGTGCTAGCATTCACCAAAGATTATTCAATGTAAGTGTAAAACTAATCCAAGATCAATCAATGAAAATGTAAAATAAAAGAGTTCTCCACCGAAGGTAATCTATGATCAATCATCAATTCAACAGAAAAGTCCTAGCACATTAGCATTCAACATTAACCAATAGGTAGCCCAAAATATCATCACCATTTAGGTTATCTACTTGAGTATCAGATTAATGCAAGGACATCATATATCATATAGCAAGTAAATACACAATGTGTAATCAATCAGGTGACTATTACAGAAGCAGGGTCAATGCCAAATCAGTTTAGCAGTCAATTATGGAGTATGCAAAGACTATCAATGACCAATAACCAGCATTGACCATGCAAAGATTCAATGAATACTAAGTTAATTCACCCAAATATAATCCTTAGATCTGTATGCATATGCATTTGTTCAGCAGATCAGAAATGTATGAATAATAGGATTATCAGTTGCTATCATTCATCAAAGAACTTTAAATAGATCATAGGTACGTATCAATGCAATGTATAACCATACAGTTTGAGAATAGTTTAATCATTTACCAATCACGTATATCAGTTATACATTAGTGACTAACAGTTAATATGAAAGGAGGATAACCTTGTGTTCAACCAGCTTCACCAGGTATCAAACCACTTCAAATATTTGTTATTTATGGCAGTCAAAGTAGATTATGTTCCAGTTTGCATATCCAACTAATTACCAATAGTGTGTGTGAGATAAGAATAGTTTCAAAGTGTGAACCTCAGGAAATGTCGCATAAAGATTTATACATAACCAGCTATATATCATCAGATGTTTCAAGAGATTATTAAACAAGATTTACCATATAAGTGTACATTCAGTAACTAAGCCTAAACATAAAGCCAATTAATCAACAACTTACAGATCTGTAACTGACCTACAGTATAGCAGAAATTAACCACAGAAAATCAGATCTATGAAAAATGAACTAACTCGCTCGAAGGACACCTTTCTCCAACTAGCTAACACCTTCAGTTAAGTTTTATGTTTGTGTTGGCAGGGAAGGGCAGCGAAGAAGACACAGGGTCTGCAATTTATTTGCAGACTTGTGTGCAGATGAAGAAGAGGGCTCGGATGGAAAGAGGAAGAGGAGAAAAGGGGAGCCAAGGTAGGAAGGAAAGTAGGAGAAAATGGGAGGAAGGATGGAGAGGAGGGCGAAAAGGTGGCAGCAGAGGTCAATGGTAGGAAGGTTGTCTGGGGTAGGTCGCAGGGCAAAAAAGTCTCTGCAGTAGGGTTTTGACAGGTCTACGTTTAGGGCATAAAACTCAGGAAAACTCAGAATTAGGACTTTTTTAATAATTTAAAATTTACAAAAATGCATAAAACATAAATATCAAAATTTAAACTAAGATAATAATGACAAAATGTACAATACTCAAAAAATAAACACACAAGACTAATCTAACATAATATCTACAAAAGATACAAAACTCAGAAATTTAGGGTTTTTTAGGGAATTTTTGATAATTTTGGGATTTTTAGGGCTCCTAAAATTTCGCCCTAGGGTTTTTAGAGACAAATAGGAAAGCCCTAAATTATAGGAGGAAGGACCAAAATTTTAGGGAGGCCAAAAAATGCAACAAAAAAAAATTAGGGTTTTTGTCATAAAATTGCAGACTTAAATCTAACCCTAATTCTACCATGAAAATGCAGAATTACACATGAAAATGCAAGTTTAACCTAACAATAATATTTACAAAAATACAAACTTGGAAATTTAGGTTAGAAATGTAGATGAACAACCTAGGGTTTGCATGAATGAAATTCACCTAACCCTAGAGCATTAATGAGGATGGCCCTCCTCTTAAGATGGTGCTTGCCAAGTTTGGAAAGCTAGGGCTTCTTCAACAATTACAAGGTTTGGTTGAAGATGCCCTAGCTAAGACAAACTTTGGAGACCTAAAACTCAAGTTGACAATGCTAGGGTAACTAAAGGCTAGAAAATGACTTATGCTAGGGCAAAATGCAACTCCAATGGCTACCATTCAACCTTAGACAAGCATACATCCAACATTTGACAAAAAGACATCAAGAGAAAGACTTAGATACCTTCTTGTGCATATGTTAAGCAAACAACTCTTAGCATCACCTTAGCAAAGACTTCAAAGATTTGTCCCCAAATTAGCAAGCATGATCATCCTCAAAAGGTGCATATCACTCAAAGAGCCCTAGTTAGGGAAAAAATCAGAAATAAAAGTGTAATCCCATAAAGTTGATGTGCAAAAATGAAGTGAGGAAAAGTTATTTATACTTTTCACACACATTTACAAAAATAATTAAAATCCAGGCCGACATGCTTTTTTAAAATGTCAATTTGAAATTAGAAATGTCAACTTAAAATTAAAACAAAAATAATATAAAATAATCAAAGAAGTGTGTAAATTGGGGTGTTTTCCCCATATTTGACCCACACATGACTAAAAAGGCTAAAAATGAGCAAACCGGTCCGTTCTGAAGGCTAGACTGCGGAGGGGGGGTCGTCATGCTCCAACTAACCCCAACAGAAGTGAATATCCCTCAACGCCCCCCCCCTTATCAAGCATAACAGTCTGCCAAGAAGGATGACGTCATCTTCTATAGGAGGGCCCAAAGAGAGGGCGCTGGTGAGCTGGAGGGCAAGGAGGGTACTGGAGATGCTCTGGAGGATAAAAATGTGTCTCAATGTTGAAACATCTGTCGCTGGTATGGTGGAACAGAGTTGGGGTCATGTGACCCAATGATCCACCCCTAGAAGCCCCGGACACCAACCTCGGGGCTTCAAGCCCTTTCATGAGGCAGTCAGCAATGCCACTAAGCCATAGTACTTCCAAGAGAGAAATCAAAGGGTTTGGCATAATCCCTACTCAGAAAAAGCTGGCTAAACACCCCTCCTAGCGAGAAAAAATGACCTCTCTCCCTGGGGCACCTCTGCAGATGCGTTGGTACAGGTACCATCGTAACACTAGGGAAATTAGAGATCGAGGTCAATGTCCCTACTCAATTTGGCTATTCGAGATTTATCCACTAGGGCAAAGGCTAGTAACCCGAGATTAGGTCAAAGTAGCCAAACCTTAATTAGGGCAAACAATGAATCCCAAGGCCCACAATGGAGAGCTCCTTCAAGAGGAAAGTCTCCTCAAACAAGACTAACGAGATCCTAATAAAACCCTAATTTACCTTGCTTAAGGTGCAAAAGCAACATCAAACAAGAAAATGGAGAGATCTTACCAACATCAACCAAGGAAAGAGTTCTTAGGTCCTCCTTAGCCACAAGTTATAACAACTATTCTTAGGATCAATCTTGCAAGATAGTAAACCCTAGAAATTCCACCACTCAACCTTCATCACATGAAAAGCTTGCCAAAGAAAGACGTGTGCATCACTTAGAAGCTCCAATATATTAAGATAAAGAGAAAAAAGTACATAATTAGAACCCTTGTCTTGTTTACAAATGAGTGCTAGTGGCCTTTATTTATATGAGGCCTCCTCGACTTTTTTAAATTTAGAGCCCACTGTTACGTGGTACCAGTACCAACACACCTTCAGCTGTGCCCCAGGGAGAGAGGGTCATTTTTTTTTTACCAAGAAGGGTGTCTTCTAGCATTTTCTGAGTGGAGGTTATGGCCAAGCCCTTTTGGTTCCTCTCCCGGGAGTACTATGGCTTAGTGACATTGCTGATGGCATTTTCATGTGTAATTTTGCATTTTCATGGTAGAATTAGGGTTAAAATTACATTTGCAATTTTATAACAAAAACCCTAAAAATCAAAAAAAAAAATCTTTATTTTTTGGCATCCCTAAAATTTCGACCATAAAATCTCGCTCCTAAATTCTTGCAGCCTTAAATTCTCGTGACCCCAAAATTTCGGCCCTAAATTCTCGCGGCCCTAAAATCTCGCCCATAAATTCTCACGGCCCTAAAATCTCGGCTCTAAAACATCGGCCCTAAATTATCACGGCACTAAATTCTCGTGACCCCAAAATTTCGGCCCTAAATTTTTGCGGCCCCAAAATCTCAGCCCTAAATTCTCGCTACCAATTTTGGGCCTAAATTCTCACGGCCCTAAAATTTCGGGCATGAAATCCTCGGTCTATCTTTTTTAACCCTAAACAGACCTGCAAAACTACCAAAACTACTATACAAGCACCATCCTAACTCTCTCTATTACTTTGTGGTTGACTCCATTAGAGGCACTGATCTATGCTTTAAGGTGTTTGGAAGGAATTTGGCATCTACTTGGCAAGTAAATTAAAGGGCTCTCCCCTAGGAACAATAATGGATCCCGAAGAAGTTAGGAGATTGGACAAAAGTGACAGCAGTCCAAGTTTCTTATGTGATTGCCTTTCACTGGCAAGCCTAGCCTGCTAGTTTGAACGGTAACACCTACCTTACTAAAAAGTAAAATAACTTAAATTTAGGATTTGTCACCCACAAGCTGGGGACTAAACCACAAAAGACTAAAAATAATGATAAAATGATGTAGATGGCTTCATCTGAGTGAAGTGATGAGTGGGAGGAGGACGTCATGCCCCAACTAACCCCAACGATGTAGAAGGTCCCTCAACGTCCTCCCCTTTACCAAGGTAAGGCTTTCTTGAAGAAGATAATGTCATCATGGATTTTGCATATGTAAACCAAGAGGAGGGGTAATACACGAAAGAGAAGGTCCAAATGGGCATAAATGAGGTGTGGTAAAGCGGTTATGACAACCCTTACACACACAATCACCTTCTACATAGCATAAACATGAGTGTGGCTAGGAGCACCTAAGCCATGTGTCCTAATGGTTTCATCCCAAGAAGCACCGGAGCACCAACCCAAGGCAAAAAGGCCCAACATGAAGGGGTACTTCCACCCACCAAGGGGAAGTCAGCACAACCACTAAGCCAATATTCCTTGGAATGAAAACCAAGAGGACCTACCATGACCAGACCACAAGTCTTGAGCTCGGCTAGACAAAAACATGTACATAAAGTTGTCATAAACAAGCCCAAACTTGGCCTTTTACAATGGCAAAAGACCCCTTCACTCTAGTATATCCTAGCAAGCATGTTGTAAACGATCTGGGGCGTAACAGACTCCAAATAGCTAACTTCTACTTTCCTATGAAAACTTGGCATGGCAAACATGCCCTTACAAAATGATGCACATTTGCAAATATGCTCAACCAATAGTAACAAAATTTTGTGGGTGGTTGTTCTTGCCGCATAGTGACCACCACTAAAGCCACTGTGCAATTCCTCTATAAGCCTTCTTGCTTCTACATCGCCAACACATCTATGAATCAAGCCTTCAAGATTCCTACAACCCAATCCATCTTGAATTAAACAATACTTGGCAACTCTAAATCATAAAGCTCTCTTCTTATGATCTACAAGGTAGTCGGGACAAGATAAGTTCTTCAGATAAAACACTATATCCTTATAACAATCATGAGTTTGAAGGTTATCAATGATGACTAAAGCCATTTCTCTATCTTGTTCCTTTTCCACCTCCAAATCTTTTCATTACCCGAAGTTAGCATCTTTGCCAAACCTTGCTCTTTTACTAATTTGGTTGGCTTCATTTCTAGATCATATTCTTGTATCTTAGATAGCCATTTACCTCTCTTTCCCAAACAATCCTGATGTGCTAAAAAATCCTTCATTGTTGCATTAGGAATATAAGCAATTACCTGGGACTATCCCATATATCCTCAAAAATGCTTAAATGCTTCTACCAAAGCATATGCACGTTTCTCCATTATTGCGTACTTCAATTCTGCTTCTCTAAGGTTTTTACTCATGAATGCTATAGGTCACTCAAAGGCTTCTTTATTTTTTTGTAATAGAACACCGACAATTGTATCTTCTAAAGCAAATGAAAAAATCTGAAACTCCTTTGAATAATCTAGGCTTACTAACACATGTGCAGATCCAATGGCTTCTTTGATTTGATGCAATGCTTGCTTTCTTTTTCCTATTCCATTGAAAATCACTATCTTTCATGAGCATTTCTCAAATTGTCTTGGTGATTTTTGCGAAAAGGGGGACAAACTTTCTAATAAAATGCATTCTTCCAAAGAATAACTGTACTGCTTTCTTGCTTGCTAGCAAAGAAATTTGTCAAATACCTTGCATTCTTTATGGATCTATCTAGACGACTTCCTTTGAAATTAATTGGCTTGGTGATTTTTGCGAAATGGGGGACAAAATTTCTAATAAAATGCATTCTTCCAAAGAATAACTGTACTGCTTTCTTGCTTGCTAGCAAAGAAATTTGTCAAATACCTTGTATTCTTTATGGATCTATCTAGACGACTTCCTTTGAAATTATGTGACCCAAAAACTCTCCTTCATCCACACAAAAACTGATTTCTTTGGATTCAATGAAATCCCATACCTTCTCCATCTCTTAAACACTTGCCTGAGATGATGGACATGAGCACTCCTTTCCTTTAAATAAACCGTTAAATCGTCTTGATATATTTCAACAATTTTACCCATGATATCCTTGAATGCAAAGTCCATGGCCCTCTAAAATGTTGATCCGACATTCCTTAAACCGAAGGGCATTCTCAAATACTCAAATATTCCCCAAGGTGTAGTAAAGGTAATCTTATATTGATCTTCTTTCTTCACCTTGGTCTAATTGTATCTTGAAAAAACATCCAACATCGACATCATTCATGATCCCATTATCATTTGCAATAAATGTTCCATGTTGGGCAAAGAATTGTCCTTTAATGACAATTGATTCAAATTTCTAAAATTGACACATGGTGTAATCTCACAATTCTTCTTCCTTACAGGAACCAAATTGGCCACCCATGACGAGTGCCTTGAAGGAGCAATAACTTTGGCTTCAAGCATCTTCTGCAACTCCTTAATTACAGGTGTTGACTTAGGATTCATATGTCTTTGCTTATGTCTAAAGGTTTTAGCATCTTCCTTTAATGCGATAGTATGTTGGATAATATCACCCTTATAAGCTTTTCAATCATCATAACTCCGGGAAAAAACATATTTATAATTTTGAATCAACATTTGAATCTGCCTCCTTTCCTTAGGTGAACAATCCTTTCCAAATTTGATTATCCTTGGACTTGCTTCTGATCCTAAATTTATCTCCATTACATCACCAAATTTGTTGACTTCCTTTGACTTTTTTGTAGAAATCATGTCTATCAAAAACTTTTTCTAATGCAACCAGGCCAATAGTATAATAATTCTCTTCGCTTTGGTTAATCATAGAAGGATCGATATCTTCTCCCACCCAATTTACCCATAATCAGAAAATTCCTGTAAATGATTTAAGAACCTTAAAATTTGTGCATCATCATAAAAGCTAGCCAATGTTCAAAGTTGTCTGACACTAATGGTCTAAAGACTAAAACCCACCTCCATCCTCCGATCACTACATGTTACTTCATCACAGGGCTAAAGGGTTGTTGTTGCGACTGCTAATGCTTCTACTTGGGTTTTATGATCTCTAGCAACCACTTCTATGTTAAAGGCATAAAAGAGTCCAATTGTATCTAACACTGCATACTTATATCTCTTCAACCTATCATTCTTTATAGCAAATTCCCCTTTGAATTGCATCACTACAAGATTTGAATCACCAACTACCAACTATCTTCATGTCCCTAGCAAGCTCCAAACCTAATAGAAAGGCTTCATACTCTACTATGTTGTTGGTGTACTCAACCTCTAATCTGTATGAAAAATTCAAAGATTTACCCTGAGAAGAAATAAAAACTATTCCTGCTCCAGCCCCTGCTCTAGCATACGATCCATCAAAATACATTGTCCATATATTCTTGCTTCTTTCTTAGGTAGCTTCTTAAACATAAAGCGCAATAGAATGTACTAAAATAACATAATTTCTAGATTCCTCGTCAACACAAATCAATTCATTATGAGTTCCTTCGGATCTTCAACATGATATTTCACCATCAATTCCCTGTACAAAGTGACATACGTTCCTTCACATGTTGGGATAGTGGCATATTATAGGTCCATTTGAATACTACCTCCCAGACTTACAGCCCACTTCCTTAACAACAACATGCCCTAGACATCTAATGAATCAATAACTACGATATCCACAATATCCATTAATAGAGAGATATCTGGATATGCTGCCTGTTGTCCACCGAGATGCACACCAGCAGCAGGAATCTTTCGAAAGTTGTTCGCTCACTACAAGTGGGGAAGGTGTGGCCTTGGGTGCAAGTAATGAGCCAGGTACTGTCACCTGAATCCCAGCTTTTCCGTTTAGGCAAACTCCTAACAAAGCCAAGGGGGGTAGACCCTACAAAGAGTTTTCTATGGCTCTTGTGTTTTTAAATGTTTTTGTGGTGTATGGATGCGGATGGGTGTTGTTTAGGAGTTTTTTGAGATGATCAAAGATTTACAATAATAAAATAAATAACCAAAGACACAATTGCAAGATATATAGATGCACAACCACTTGATGAACTTAAGTACAAGACACTCACAATATAATATGGAAATTAAATGACAAGTGCTCCAGATAGATATTAAGCAAATAAAAATGATGTCAAGGACCAGTGCCTTATGGAGTCAAAGTCTTGAGTGCTTGGGTTGCTTGTTACAAGAGTTCGAAGGTACGTTTGTGAGATCGTTTTGCAATTGTTCTTGGTTTATTTTATTGTAAATTTTAAGTGATCTTGCTTTAGGTGTCTTGGAAAGCTAACCGGAAGAAGTACTCTAGGTGGCCCCGTTCAAGGACATGACGGACCGGCCTGGATCATAGACTAGGTGTTCAAGGAACTTAACCAGCCTCAGTGTCCGAGGTTGGGTTTCCCGACGCCCTCACTAGGAGTTCCCCACTTTTGAGTACTTATCGAACAACGTCGGTTCGTTGGTTATGGGTGAAAATTTTATTATGGTTTGAATCTTGCAAGATCAAGCAACCAACACCGTTTCTGAGTAATCCAACTTTTTAGGGTTGGTCAGAGCATACATGGTGTGGAGAAACGAGTAAATTTAAATTTTATTATGGGGAATGTGAGTTGCGAATTTTAGTTAGAGCACACAAAGAACTAAAATGCTCTCCGATAAAGAGTGCTCTTAACTGTCTTATGATCAGTTCAAGAGACTTATCTAATCTATATGAAATGCAATGCAACAATAAAAATGCTCTCCCACAAAGAGTGCTCTTGACTCGTCTTGCGACAAGTTCAAGAGACTTAGTTACACTATATGAAATGCAAATGAGATAATTAAAGTGCAAATAACTTGAAATAAAACTAAATTACAATTATTGAATGAAATCTAAACTAAAAACTTGAAGCAAATCTAAGCTAAGAAAACAAGGAAACACACAAGACACTCTTCCCCAAATGGGGGAAGAAACACAAACTATGGGAGGCTTTATCACCCTTAGCCTTATTTCATTAATCAATTACAACTTTTGAGGATTTTCAACCTTGGAAAAGAGATGAAGAAAGTAGAAGTAACTTTTAAGAGCTCTTAAGAGCTTTACAATAAAAAGGAGAGTGTTTAAGTCATGGTTTTGATGCTTGGTTTCAAATCTCCTCTTGGTTTTGCAATCCTCTTCTTCTCAATTTTGATGATCTTCTTCTCTTCTTCTTCAACTTTTCTCTTGAGTTTGCTTTTCTTCACCTACAACACAACAAACATCAAACTTCAAGAACCCATTAGCATTAGTCAAAATAAACAAAATGAGACTATTTCTAAGATCTAATCTAGCCTTTGAATGAAATCTAATGCAAATTACTAAAAAGAGACTTAGATGCAAATAATTAACTAAGATCTAAACTATATGCAAGCTAGAAAATTGAAATGCAATGCAAGTCTAACAATGCTAGTAAAAATGAGATCTAAACTAAGCCAAAAGAGAAAATACAAGTTCTTTTTAGAGTTTTTTAAAGAGTTTTTGGAAGAAGGTTTGAAGCACAAGTAAGGAATGAAAACGAATCTAGGAGGAGGAGGACGAAAGGCTGGAAGGAGAGGGAGACAAGAGGGATGAAGGGAGAAGAGGCTTTTAGGGTAGGACGAAAGCAAGTGTTAGTACCAGGATCTGCCCATCAAATTTCTTTTAACTTTCACCAATTTTGCTTTAATTTTGTCAAAGCCCAGTCTCCAGAGGTATCCATTCGACCAAACACTACAAGTTTCAAAAGATAAGTACATGAGCTTGTCATTGTCATTTTGAGCAAAAGAACATTTGAGCGATGATGATCAAGCCTAAACCTCAAAGTCTACTCAGCTCAGGCCATAAGAATCTTGACCCAAAATTTCTTGTTATCTGAGTTTGCTATGATAGCTGCAGTTCGAATTCAAGAAATGTCTCAAATTAAAGGAACAGTGTTAGAGTCCAATGGAAGTCAAGCTGGCTTTTGGATGCAATGCATGACTTTGACAAGGAGGTCTTTCAAAGACATCGGGTATTACTGGTTAAGAATAATTATATATACATCGGTGTCTCTCTGCGTTGGCACAGGTTACAATGCTATCGTGGCCAGAGGCTCTTGTGGTTTGTGTCAGGATTCATGACTTTCATGTCTATTAGAGTTTCCCATCATTCTTAGAAGACACGAAGGTTTTCCACCATGAAAGGCTCAGTGGACACTATGGCAATTTTTGAAATTGCCACTCCATCTAGTATTGGTGGCTGGGTTTTCTGCCATAATTGTCTTCTTCATGATGCAGTTACAGTAGGGTTTTGGTCACTATTCATACTTGTTTCTGGATTTGCTTGGAACAATTGTTGTTGTTGAAAGTCTGGTGATGATTGTTGCAGCTTTGGTACTTAATTTTTTTATGAGAATTGGAACAGGCGCTGCAATTCTGGCATTTTTTATGACAACTTATGGATTTTTACGACCCTCTCAAGCCTATCTGGCGTTATCCTATATAAGTTATGGCTCATGGGCATTACAGGGCTACTATTAAAATGACTTTATTAGCATGGAGTTCGATACTTTCATATCAACAGCGTATAAAATTAGTGATGAATATGAGTAATTGAAACCACTCTATGGTTGAACCTGCAAAAACATTTGAAAACATACAAGAGAAGCTCCCGTCCAAAATGTCATGGCTAGTCATGTGCTCGATAGCTAGAGATCGAATACCAATTGGATGAGAAGGATTATTGCCACACAAGAATGCCAGAAAAGGAAGCACGCTGTATTTAAAGCATTGATCAAGTTCAATATTTTCAGGCAGCAGGGTAGCAGATGAGGTGGCAGAGTAACGTTATTCATTCAGGAAATATTGGGACAGCTAGCAAATATTGGTTCCAGAGTTTAAGCCAATAACTTGAAGTAGATCGATATCTTCAGGAACAGAAAGTAGTAGTCATAGGAACAACCCCATATTTTTAGGCATCATTCGATCCTTCAAGGATGCAGGTGGCAAGTAATGATTATCAAAGCAACATTTGGCAAATAGATGTCCACATCCAAAAGGAGCCGATACAGGTTGTTCCAAATTTATTGCAAATTGTTAATTTGTCTTTCTTTATAAATTGGATCATCTGCAATGAAAAAAAAGGGGAGAGGTTCCAGCCTGAGAGGCTGTGTATTGTAATGTGTGGATTGAACATCAATCTGAGTTTCTTTCAGCTCTGTAAATGTATATTATGGGAAGGTGTCTAGAATCAGAAATCTTTTATGAAATTTTTTAACTTCTTTGCATGCAAATGTTCTTCATTGCCTGTAATAAATCTTCGATGGACAGTGTCTCTGTCCTAGTTTCTTATTGCAGATATTAATGTTTGTAATTCTTTTTGCAAAATGTCTTTTTGTCTCAAGAATATTTACCAGTTATGCGATCAACCGTTTGTGGTTACATGACTGTTTTGTTAAACTGGTTCATACATTGCTACAGTTTGTAGTCATATGTCTTCAGATCATCCTTGTTCACCATCCCTTATATATATCTTTTTGTATCTTACTGATTCTTGAGCATTGATCATATTCATCCACCCTTTCAAGTTCCTCTTCTGCTACTTAAAATCCAGATTCATTCAATTCGAGGTGCCTAAACTTTGTACTCAGCAGTCGATGCAAACTTTAGGACAAACAGCAAGGAGAAGCAAAACGAAGGTAAAGAAGGAGGCTTAAAAAGAAGAAAACGAAAGGTAGGGGGACCTAAAGAAGGTAAGGAAGAAGGAAAAGAGGAAAACGAAAGGGAAGTGAGGGAAGGGGCTAAGACGAAAGGAGAAGGTAGGCAAAACACGAAGGTAAGAAGAGGAGAGAAGGCTAGGACGAGAGCAAAAGGCGGCAAAAATCAAGACAAGCCACAAACAAAGGCAAGCTTGACAAGGTTTCTAGGCTTGGAGAAGAGTAGAACTTTGGGCTTCCACAACTCAGAGGTAGAACAGGTAACTAGTAACCGAAAATAGAGTTTTATAGTTGTTGATGGATAAGGCAAGAAGGCCTTGTGTTTCTCGATTCTTTGAAGTAGAAGCCTTTTTTGGGAACCTGCAAGATGAGTGTGTTAGTCAAAAAGAGCTCTTGCTTGATGGATGAGAAGAGACAAATCTTTTCTCCACCTGAAAGTGTACCTGAAAACCACAACACTCAAAAGAAAACAGTAGATCAAATAATAACGTGCTAGATTGTTAGCCTTCCTATCAATGATCATACAATTAAAAGTTAAGAGAGTTGAGTTAAGAAAGGTATCACCTCACACAAGATGAAATTGACACACAAAGAACTCCAACATGGACCTCCAAAGTCTTCCACTTTATTAATTCTTAAACAAATAATACAAAATTCTCCAGAGTTTCTTTGCACAAATCTCATGAAGAATGAGGAGGCAAGGCACTCCTTTTATACAAAAACTAGAGCACATTACCCTAATTCGAATTGGCCTGAGAAGAGAGCCAATAGCACATAGACATAATTCGTAATCCAATCTAGATCCAATCACAATCCAACTTGGAGTGATAATACAATAAATAACAATGAGTTGAGTTGAATGGTGAGTGGGGAGGTGGCCTCCACCTAGGCAAGGTGCCCCCCACTCCCACATAGTAACTAACACCACAACCTCGTGATATACACCCATCCTTTGTGTGATTGCCAAGTGGAGAATACGTGAGCCTCAAGGAGATACGTGAGCCATCAAGGAGATACAACTCGAGTTAATGTAGGGATTATGATGAGTTCGAAATGGAGCCAAGCTTTGGTGATTGCACAAACTTCGGAGGGCGCCTACCAAAGGAGTAAATGCAACTCATCCATCCATTAATTAACCCTCCACATCACTAAATCGTAAATCTCATGAGGGAGGCGAGTTTCCTTGATTGAAGATGACTGGTGGTGACTGTATACTCAACTGAAGCTGACTGGAGTTGATTGGAATCTTCTTAAATGCCTGATGCCATGTCATTTGGCCTGTTTATTTAATCCAATTGGATTATTTTGGAGAGAGATTTGGATTATCTCCAATTTATTAATTTTTTATTATTTTAATTAATAATTTCTCTTTTATTGATTTTTTGAGAAATTATTAATTATCAGGCTGAATGACTATCCGAAACTTAAGATAAGTGGGTTTGGGGTTCAAGTGTGATTTTTGGCTTAGGAATTAAGCCTCCAATCTCTGAAATCCACCCCCAAACGACTGACATATTACAAATTTGATTTTTCCAATTAAATATTTAGAAAAATAATAATAACTCATCCAACGCGTCCGGTAAAAAAATTTCGGACATTGTTTTTAATGGACGAGGGACCTAGGAAATGACCATCTAAGACATACATGGTGTCTAGTAGGTTCATATATATCAATTGGACTCTAATAACCCCCCAAGGCTCAAATTTCAAAATCGGGCATTCCAGCTTTGGAGGAAGCGGGAGAAAACCTCGTCGATTATTACTCGGCCATAGGCAAAGCATAATTGACAAGGGCAAAAAACTCCCCGGAATGCCTTAGTTGATAGTCAAGTCATGGGGAACCGAGCCACTCAAAACCCTACTAGCACACTTATTACAAACCCCGTGGGGCCATGGTCATTTCAGTAGAAAAATAAAATTGGCTAATTATTGCAAACTGAACCCCTGATACTCTGGAAGTGAACACTGATCATGTTCCAACACTAGCGGCTCAATGGAGGTTCAACTATTGTACAATATAGTTGGCAACACTGCCAACTTAACTTTCAAATCCTTAATAAAGCCATACACTTTTAAGTTTTATCTCCCTAGAGTCCATTGCACACACATTCATGTATGGACAAGTAGACTTGAGGCCTAGTTGATTCATAACATTGAGTGACATAACATTTGTTGATGCTCTTGAACCCAACATACAATTGTGTAACAAGTTAACAACTAATCATTCACCATCAAAGTAATGAAGAAAGGACTATTGCTACAGTTTCTCTTTCCTTAATTCATCCCCTGAAGCACAACTAGGCAACCCTCAATACCATCTTTTACTTCATTACAACTAAGGAATTTCTTTACCTTTTCCAATTGAGAGGAAATCTTTATTAATTCTGGAAAAGGTACAGCAAATTTCATCTTTAGCTAATTCACTTGCTATATCAATGTTCAAATCAACTCCCCTATCGGTATGCATTATTGAAGAAGACCCCCTCACAGCCCCAATTGTTGGATCCACGTTTCCTCGTCCCTAAGTCTTTTGGAAAACATGAGGATTTATACCACTGTTTTGTTGCTTCCCCAAAACTCTATGCTCATAGACTTGCCAACCCTTATCCAAAAGTTCCTTCCTAGTTGGTTTTGGTCCACTCATTCTCTTCATCCTTTCATAGTCAATGCTACTTTGTTTAATCTGTCGAAACTCTTCATCTGAAACGTTGAATGTCTTCCCTTCGCTCCTGCAAATAAAGTAATCTACAAAATTCAAGTGGTTTGACTCATTCTAATCTTTTTGAGCTAAAAGAATACCTTGTCAACCTTTGAAATTTAGGGCATGTAGACTCATCATGAAAATCTTGGCAACATTTACACCATGGGTAATCTTCTGCGTCCACCATATTGGAAGCCTTTGTTCATTCTGACCCCTATTTCTTTGAATACCTCTTCTACTCTGAAGTTGATTTTGTTGTATCTTTTTCATTCTAACTAGCCTATTTTGTATTCCAGATATAGAAGATTGGAAATTAGAAAAAGCAGCTTGTAACTCTTTCACTGCTTTAGCCATTGTTACTATTGGGTATGGGGCAGGATCAATTGTGTGTGTAGCTCTTGCTTTATGCTCTGCTTTAGAAGTATGTGCTCTAGAAAAACCAGCCAAATTGAACTTGCCATCCACTACCATATTCTTTTCAATTTGTATTGCTAAGTCCTAGACTGCCTTGAGATTTTGGAGATCTTTATCCTTGATCTGAAAACCCAACTCTCCATCAAAAGAATCAAGATAATAACACAAAATAGCAATTGTTGGGGTTTTAGTGTTGGTATATAACCTTTGCACTAGTTGTTTAAATCTTTTGTTGAATTCTTCTATTGTTTCATTTTTGTTTCTTTTTGCATTACTCGAGGCTGCCAATAAATATCTATTATCCCTTTTCTCTCCTCATTTCTCAAAGAAAGTACTTTCTAACTAATTCCTAGTACTAATACCATTATCAGGCATATCCAAAAACCATTCCATAGCATCTTCCACCAAGGAAAATGTAAATAGTTTCAGATGTACATCTATATGCCTCACAACATTCCTTATGATCAAACTTTTGAAAACATTATTGTGATCATAGGTAGATCCTGTTACCACCTAAGTTGTACTTAGTTGGATTTTTTCAGTAAGTCGCCAAAGTATCAACAAGTCCCTTGTTCATGATTAGTATCCAAAAGTCCAACAGGCCAATTTTGGCCCTTTTTCAAATTTTTGCATGTTCATACTCCTCAGGGAAATTGTAATAAGTTGACGTAGCATGATAACAGACTTGGCCTTCCGAGGACTTAGTCATCAATGCGTTACTCCAAAGTGGTTTTTCCTTGTTAATTATATGTTGCTTTTCAACGACATATAATTTCGAGTTTTTCACTCACACCTCCAAAGCTGGAGTATTCACCTTGGTGGTTAGGCCTTGGGAGGTTATTAAAGTCTAGGTGTCTATGTATATTACCATGCTAGTCAACATTTTTGAGTCTTATGAACATGCACTAGGTCCCCCTAGGTTTATTTTAATTTTTCACAAATAAAAAAATTTCCCATAAAACAAACGATTGT
Organism: Larix kaempferi; assembly: GCA_027924585.1. Lineage (NCBI taxonomy): Eukaryota > Viridiplantae > Streptophyta > Pinopsida > Pinales > Pinaceae > Larix > Larix kaempferi. Next base: position 13,984,460 of record BSBM01000008.1, read on the forward strand.
TTAATGTTTTAATTGCAAAAATCAAAAAAAGACATAAAATTGTGGTTAGGGGGTGGAATTTTCCATGGGGGTGCTTGTTTTCTAACTCAAAGCACCCACTATACCCATAAACCCACTTTGAGAATAATTTGAGTGATTATTTATCACTTAAATTAAATTTCTCTAGAAAAAAGCAAAAAGTGAATAACAAATGTCAAAAAAATAGAAAATATGGAGAAAATCCAAATCCCATAAATCAGGGAAGTTGGTCTGGGACAAAATCTCAGTTAAGAGCAATGGTGGCACTCAGTGTCGAGTTAGGAGGGAGCCAAGCATCTGATGGAAGATGAGATTGGATTTCCCATGTAGAGAGGGCACATTTCATGAAGAGAGGGCACACCTCTTTAGTGTGATGTGTCTCCATCTTAGTGGGGGCACGTTTTTGGAGCTTGAGGTGGCATTAATCAGCACAACCAACCCCTCAAATCACTCCCTTACTCTCCAGTTCAACCATAGCAAACTCCTCTCAACTCAAAGCACTCTCCCTTGAAGAATGCGCCCCCCTCTCTCATTTTGGCTATTTAAGCAAGTGCTTGGCTCTTGTTTTCTCATGGTCAAAGGACCAAAAGGCTGTTGAAGTCTTGCTCTTGTAATTTGTAATATTTATTGGAATAATAAAAGGCTTTGGAGGCAAATCTATCGTGTCAGGTATCGAATGTGTGTGGATGATAATTGTTGCTCTTATGAGGTAAACCTATATTAGTTTCATGTTGTTTCTTTTATCACTAAGTCTGGCCTTTGAAGGATTATGTCTAATCAATAGGAGAGAGTAAAGCAAGTTTGTTTACTTAATTTACTCTTTTATTTTTCTATACATAGTGATTTAGAATTTGCATGTTCTATTTGTTTATAGTCATGCTCTTCTAATCCCTGGTGTAGGAAATACTAGATTTGATGCGTTGGTTGCAGTATTGTTTAAGCTGTGTAGGTGATCTCGCTTGAAGGAATAGACGATATTGCTTGACTCTTCCATATCTTTAGGCTCTTTCAGAAGAACATAGTCCCTTTGCCTTCCACCAGCAAACTCCACAGCCCAAAAAGATCACAGGATTCCAGCATTCTTTCTCTCTCTTTCCTTCATCTCTTAATTCAACGTTATTGGCTACTAGTTTGCATTTATGTTTCAGATCTATAACTAATGATTGAAATAGAAGTAGATCTGATTTTTATTACTAGACCTTAGTCGTTCATAAAGTGCTTTATTTCATCTAGATCTAGTACAATCATTTCTCTTTTGCAAGTCCATTTCAGTAGAGATTTTAAGGCTTGGATGAGTAGAATGTTTTGAGCTGTTTAAAATATTATATTTGGCCTAATTAGAGCTTTGCATTTGCTGCTCAAAAGGGCACGCAAGGACCCTAAGAAGGCAAGCTTTCTAGCTTGTCTTACTTAGTTAAATTGTGCATGTTTCTTAGTTTTGTACTTAGATTTTTTTTGGTATTTTTCTTGTAGTTCCCAAAGACACTCTTAAAGTGTTTTTAGGCATCTTCTACTAACATTTGCTTGCTGATTTTCAGATTTTAATGAGCAGGTAGAGAGGTACTCTAGTGGATTTTTTTAAATTCAAACCATCTAAGGTGCTCCAGACACCCTTCTCTATATCTGAGCATTATTCTGAACCATTCTAAGCCTTGTGGATACTCAATTATAAAGGACCAGAGGCATTCTCAAAGAAAATCATTGTAAAAAATAAGTAATAAAGAGAGCAAACGGGCTACCTAGCGCCTGCACCCCATCCCCCAGGGGGATCCGAGTGATCTCTTGTTTGGTGTGCATATTTCTAATTTCTTGCTTCACCTTTGCTTAAGCTTTTAACATTAGGTCAGATCATTGTTTCACACACATTTTCCACTTAGTTCTACATTTTCTAATAGTTTGTTTTGTTTGCATGAAGTGTAAACTTCTTATCCGTATCCGGATATTATAACAGAAGCCCGTATCCGGGTCATGGAGGAAGATGTTCCATCTTCGAATAAGACAAATATATATAGATAAAAATATGAATGGATAGATGATGATAATATTTTACAATGATGCTGGCCTTTATAGGCTTGAGCGTGCATAGTGAAGGGTTACACCCTTTCACTTAATAATTAATAAATTATAATTAATATATTATTTTATATTTGTTACATTGCCTTCCCCTTAAGGGAAGCTTTGTCCTCAAAGCTTATTGAAAACAAGGGTTATGTCTGATTTTTTTTGCTTGAACCGTCATCTCTAGATCCTTTCTTTTAGTATTTGCGGCACTTGATGAAATGAGGCGATACGAGTTACAAATTCCAAAGAAGAACTGTCGCATCGTCTTTGATGTGGTCCATCCAAGATCTATTTTTATCAGAGCTATTTGATCGCTTTGTGGGATGGGTCTTTTTGTTTGTTGCTTGGTATGTTGATTTGAGGTTCTTGCTTGTCTGACATCGTAATTCCTCTATGTATGTTCATTTTGACCCTGTCGTTGGTCAAAATGCTTTTTATAATTTGGGTGACGATAAGGAGACCTTGTTGTCTATTCTTTTACTAAATGGGCTTCGTTTTCTTGAACTTGAGTTTGCTTTTCAGAGAGTCTGGATGCTTCCTTCTAGATTTGCTCTAATTTGCTCTCTAATATATTGTTATTACTCTGAATCTTCTCAAACCTTTCGTATTGCGACTTTTTGTCCTCTTTAAACTTCTCAATTTGTTTCTCTAGTTCTTGATTACGAATTTCCAGATGATGGTTTTCTTCTTCTTGTTCTAGTATTTTTCCTTCTAGGTCTCCATTGGAGTGTTCCATCTTCTGACTATGTTTCAACTTTTTTATTTTCGTAAGTAATGTTTTGTTATGAATTCTTAATCGAAATAGTTCTTCGGTATTGCTTGCTAATATGTCATTGATTTTCTTAATTTCCAGCTTGTGCACCTTTTTAGTAGCATCGTACGTCTTTTGGAGTTCTTTATTATTTTGTTGTTGTTGACCTATCTCTGGTTCTTGACTTTGTAGCTTTCTCTGGACTTGCGTCAACTCATCATCTTTGTCCACGACGAACTAGTTTAAACGCTTTATGTCTTCTTCTAAATCGTTATCACTTCTATACAGTGATTCTTTGTTATCTTCGAACTTTTTGTTTTTGTCTTCAAGATCTTGATTGTGATTTTTTAATCGAGATATTTCTTAACTCTTAGATGATAACATTTTCTCGATATCTTGATTAGTTTTTTTCAACTTTTGATTTTGATCTTTTAAGTGGTGACTCTCTCGTTCTATCAACTGATCAAGAATGCTCTGCTTACTTATTATCTCAAATTGTAGTTTTTTATTGCTTTCTTTGTAGTATCCTAATTCGCCTTCCAATTTATGTATTTGTGATTGCAATTGTGATTGACCTTGATATTCTTCCATAGTAAAATATTTGCTACATATCGGACATGAGCAATTTCCATTCTTAAAAAGTGTCGGATATTGGAATTCCATTTCGCAATAAGGACACTTGGTCCAAAATTTCGATTTATATATGGAATCCATAATTCTTCAATAATTCCACAATTGGCTTCAATGACTTTGTTCAATATCTTCCGAGACTTGATTTAGTCTTTGACTTTGTCTTTCTCTTTTTTTTTACTTCGACTCCTTCTGACTTTTATTTTTGATCTTCTTCTTCTTTTTCCAAAAATAAGTAATAATTTTTTTTATTATTATATTATAACAATATAATAATAATATTATTATAATATTTTTTGAAATGGTAGAGAATAAAATTTTGGAGTATTGGCTTTGAATATTATAATAATATAATAATGATACTATTATAATATTATTTTTATTTTATTTTTAAAGAAAAGTATATGGAATTAGGGTTTAAGATTTTTGATTGGGAAGGTCGTGGAGGGAAAGCGAGAAGATGGAGGTAGCATGGGGAGGAGTTCAACAGTCTGAGATGGGGATGACTTAGCAACGGGGTGAAGGTGGTATTGAAGGGAGGCAGCGGAATAGTGGAGAGGAGAGGACGCAATGTGGCGCAGAGCAGGAAAGGAGAAGGTTGGGCAATGTGGGAGTGGAGGCCGCGAGGAAAACGCAGCAGGATGGCACGCGCAGGGGACGAGGGCAAGAGGCGGTGTGAAAGGGACGATCACATGAAGGAAGGAGGGAGGATTTGCAGGTGGGGGATCGGCGGAGGTAGGCACGGACTGGGCGTTGTCGTGAGAGGGAGAGGGAGTTGGGACCAGGGCGCATTCACGAGGGAGGAGGGAGCAGCGAGCAGGTAGCGCGAGGGGAATGGGAGCAACAACGAAGAAGAGCTGGAGGAGCGGGGGTGATGGTGGAGAGTTCGCAGGAGTGGGGGAGTTTGCAAGTGTAGTGGACGTGATTTCGAGTGCTGGGAGGAGAGTGCAGGCGGAAGGTGTGAGTGATAGTAGCGTGGGGCAGGATCACAATGGTGGAGCATTGGACGGGGATGAAGAAGGGAGCGGCAGAGATGGGTGACGGTGGAGAGGGTGGATGGCAGCGTGGAACAGGTGGAGATGACGTGTGCGCGGGAAATGGTGGGCATTGGAGCGAATGGGTGAGCGCAAGGAGCAGAGGGGGACAACAGAATGAAGCGCGGAGGTATGTGGTGTGGAGGAGAGAGCACATGTGCAGGAGAGAGAGAAAAAAATGGAAATGGAGTTTTGGTCAAGGACCGAATTTTCAGAAAAACTCTGGAATATTGGCTAAAAGCCAAAATGTAGCCAAAGGCTGGAATCAAGCCCGAGAAGGGGCTCTGATACCACATGAATTCGGATATTATAACAGAAGCCCGTATCCAGGTGATGGAGGAAGATGTTCCATCTTCGAATAAGACAAATATATATAGATAAAAATATGAATGGATAGATGATGATAATATTTTACAATGATGCTCGCCTTTATAGGCTTGAGCGTGCATAGTGAAGGGTTACACCCTTTCACTTAGTAATTAATAAATTATAATTAATATATTATTTTATATTTGTTACATCCAGACACCCTTCTCTATATCTGAGCATTATTCTGAACCATTCTAAGCCTTATGGATCCTCAGTTATAAAGGACCAGAGGCATTCTCAAAGAAAATCATTGTAAAAAATAAGTAATAAAGAGAGCAAACGGGCTACCTAGCGCCTAGCACCCCATCCCCCCAGAGGGGATCTGAATGGTCTCTTGTTTGGTGTGCATGTTTCTAATTTCTTGCTTCACCTTTGCTTAATCTTTTAACATTAGGTTAGATCACTGCTTCACACACATCTTCCATTTAGTTCTACATTTTCTAATAGTTTGTTTTGTTTGCATAATAAAAAGAATCACTACACTTTCCCGAAGTACGATACGAATTGAAAGGCCTTTCCTGAGTAAGTAGAATTCGAAAAAGAGATTCATAGTTGAGATTAGATAAGCAACTTCACAAGTGGTTAAATCTGGTAAAACGAATCTAGACTTGGTTTCCCATATGCTCTTGTCTACTACGGGCTTTGCCTGACCATCTGGATAATCAAAAAGGGAACTAAGTGACTAGTCTTAATAGGGAAATCCACTTAAGACTTATCTTTAAGAACTTGGGAGGTCGCTTAGAACTTGCTACAGAGTCAGGAGGCTGCCCAAAGAAGACCTAGGTCTCGCCTCATTGGACACTTGGCATAGTGGCTATTGTGCTCAATTCAAGGGGATAGGTTCTCGGTGGGCCACACCAAGAATGAATCCCACTAACAACCATCACCAATTAATAATAAAATTTACCAAGAACAATTTCATAACATTTTACTTTTCAGCAATCGTACTTATTTCGGCACTTGTCCTTTTATCGGTTATCTTATTGTGTTGAAATGTTTATGGTTTTATGATGAAGATATATCTGCTATGCTGTGAAGTTTAAATGTTATCTTGCTCTTGTGTTTAATCAATTAACTCCTAGACCTTTTTAGCTTTACTTGTAGAGTAAAAGCCATAGTTTATTTTTATAGGGACCACCCCTCTTGGCTTTGCTAGGAGTTGGCCTAGACAGAGGAGTCAAGTATCAGGTGACAGCACTTGACTCGTGACTTGCCCCCAAGGACGCACCCAATGGCTTGAGGATTTATGCCACACTAACCCCGAGGTGCATATCAGGCAACAACAGATACAATATTATTTCCTTTAAACATGGGTAACTTTTCTATACACTTCTTAGGAACATAATGAGGATACCCATTAATAGTTGTGAAACTTAAAAACCTTGTTCACTTTCAAATAAACATCGTATATCTTCTATTGAGTCACAGTTTAAATCATTCGAATTCTTTGATTCACAATTTAACTTGTTAATCCTTCTTCTATAAAATCTTTCAAGTTCCGGGATTGGATGAACAAGTGCTTGAGACATTCTTGTTGAAAATATTTTCAGCAATAGCACAACCTCTTAATATGGAATCAACAAAAGAGCTATCAAAATACAACCTCAACTCTAGGCTCATCAACTAGGTGATTCAAGGAAATTGACTTTCTCCCCAACGATGGCATCAAAAATGTTATCGCTTAAACTCTCGCTTGAGGTGAAAAAGTCATAATCACCTGGGCAAGGCTTCAAGGGAACATGGAATTGTTACCACTATCATACCACCAACAATTCCCTCACTTTATCTCCTTCATGATCCTTCATCTCGAACTCTGAAGCTAGATCTCGCTTGCACATCTCAATGAGCTTCTCTGAACCTATAAGGAATAGGTCATCCACATAAAGTACCAAGATGAGAGGACTGTCTCCAACAAGTGAGTAATACAAGTTGAGATCCGCCTCACTCTTAATGAAACCCATAGCTAATAGATACCAATCAATCCTCAAGTACCATGCCCTTGGTCCTTGCTTGAGTCTGTATAATGCCTTCTTCAATCTGCACACATGAGAATTTCTCCCATGCACCTCAAAGCCTTGAGGTTGCTCAATGTACACCTCTTCCTCAATTACTCCGTTAAGGAAGGCTACGTTCACATCCATCTGATGTATCCTCCACCCCATCTCTGAAGCAATAGATATAATAGCCCTGATAGAAGTATACATGGCTACTTGAGTGAATGTCTTCTCATAGTCTACTCCCTCCTTCTGGGAGAACCCTCTAGCCACGAACCTCACCTTGTACTTCTCAACACTACCATATGTAGCATGCTTGATTGCACCGAGAGTAGCGAGGTGTTCTACATCCCAGTATGGGGGAGGTGTTGTAACACGTAACGTTGTGTAACGTTATGTAACATGACGTTCCCATAAAAAAAAATGTAAATGATGTCGACTTAAACAAAAAAAATAGATTATATTGATTTCATATTAAAGTTAGATATATCAAGCATGAAGAGGGATCAAATACCTTGAGCTATAAAATTTTCTTAATGTGTAAAATTTTAAGATAAAAAAAATACAACTCGAGAAATTGGATCCATCTCGGTGCTTGATAGATCCGAGTTTAAGATGGATCTATGCTGGTCTTATAGATCCATCTCGAACTCACCATTGATTTCCCTTCTAGCCTCGGCACAATGTCCCACACATCATTCTTCATGATGGATACATACTCCATCATGGCATCCCTCCAAACCTGGTGGCCTATTGCCTGCTCATGACTAGTAAGCTTCACTCATGAGAGCCATGTAACTCAGAAACTATCTCAGTGGTCTGCTCACCCTGCAAGCTCTCCTAGGATCCTCCACATGCTCTTGAGCATCTCTTAGTGTTTGCTCTAGACATCTCAACCTCCTCTTGACAGAAGTAGAAGGAGCCTCCAACTCCTCCTCCTGATATGAGGATTGAGTCCCTGTAGTTGTTGGTATTGGTCTCTCCTCAATCTTCGAAGCCTCTCGCTCCTCATCCTCCACCACTGCTGGAAGGGGTTCATGTGAGTTCATGAAGACTCGGCCCTCATCAAATCGAACATCCCTCCTCACTACCGTTTTCCCTAGTGAATGAATGTATACCTTATATGCCTTTGAAGTCTCACTATATCCCACAAAAATTCCCCTTGCTTCTAAAGGTTCCAACTTCGTCCTCTTCTATGAAGGTACATGAACATACACTGGACATCCGAAGATACGAAAAATGACCAATCTCCGATCTCACTCCTGTGAATGCTTCCTCGGGAGTCTTCTCGTTCAAGACCTTATGAGGACTCCTGTTTTGAATGTACAATGTTGTGTTGCATGCTTCTGCCCAAAGAAGCATGGGCAGATCCTGATCATGTATCATTGCCTTGGCAGCTCCAATGATGGCCCTATTCTTCCTCTCTACAACCCCATTATGTTGCGGATTGTAAGGTACTGTCAGCTCCTTCATAATCCCTACCTCCTTGCAGAAATCCTTGAACTTATTGGAGGTATACTCGCCCCCATTATCTATCCTCAGAACTCTAATCTTCCTCTCTATTTGGTTTTCCACAAAAGCCTTAAACTCTTGAAACCAACTAAAGGCCTCATCCTTGGTCTTCATGAAGTAGATCCTCCTATAGAAATCATCAATGAAGGTCATACAGTAGTTGTAACTAGTCAAAGATGACACTAACATAGGCCCACATATGTCTAAATGCACTAGATCCAATATCCCCTTGGACCTACTATCACTGCTAGGAAAGTTCGTCTTGGCATACTTGCCAAGTGCACATCCCTTGCACACATCCTGTCCCTCTACACTGAACTATAGAAGACCAGTGACTCCCTCAATATCGACAAAGCCCTCTGGTGCAAGTGACCCATCCTCCTCTGCCATAACTCGCACAAACCATCATTGTCACTCTCATAAACCAAAGCACGTATAGGTTGAGCCTTCAGCAAGTACAAGTTACCCACTTTGCTTCCAATCACTCGCCCTAAGTCTAAACTACAACCCATTGACCTAACAAGTCGTTGTCTACCCAGAAAATAGACTCCGTACCCCTTGTCCTCCATGGCTGAAATCGCAAGTAGGTTCTTCATTAGCCCTAGTACATATAGCACATCCTTCACCTCCAAAATCTAACTAAAACTGAATATCTCCAATCCCCTCTACTGCACACTTGGCATCATTACCAAGCTCCACATGTAGCTCTGAATCTTTCTCTAAAATACTAGTGAAAACATCTTGCAATCCTATCATATGATGAGAAGCACCACTGTCCACGAACCATGCATCCTTCGCTAAGGTGCCAGAAAGACAAGACACCAATGAGAAGTCCTCAAACTTAGTAGCAAACTCACTCACTTGTGAGTCTACTGATGCTACAACTTGTGTCTTACTCTTTCCCTTCTTCCTGTTCGGATACTAACCTGCATAGTGGCCAAACTTGTGACATGCAAAGCATTTGACTTTGTGCATGTCCTTTCCATCTTGAGAGGTAGCCTCTCCACTGGTATTCTTCTTGGCCTTTGCTTTGCCCTTCCTTACATGGCTTGCAAGGGCAACACTCTCCTCATCATCACCCCTTCATTGGCCTCCATGTAGAGATTCCTCTCGAATCTCTTCTTGGATGAAGTCATCCCACAATGTCTCCCAGTTAAGAAGATTCTCCTGTGCAACAATCCCTTTGACAGAAGAATCCCATGGCTTGGTGAAGCCATTCAAAGTCGTCCTCACCAAATCTGAATTTTTCAACATCGCCCCAACTGTTGCCAACTCATCACAAACCTATGTGATCCTGGTGAGATAAGAAGTTATTGTATTCGATCATCTCGGTGCCCCTTATTTTCTCCCTCAGCACCATCTTCCTATTGTGATTATCACTCTGATATAACTTCATCAAATCCTCCCACATTTCTCGGTTGTCTTCTTTCCAAATAGATGAGGAATCAAATGGTCCTTTACTATATCCAAAATGATCCTCCTAGCTTTCACGTCCTTTTAGTTATGGGTGGCCAATTGTAACCACCCATAACCATCTGCAACCTCCCAAACCCCATTTTTCATTAGCACTAATGCTATCCTCTCCTTCCAAGGACTACAGTTGGATGCACCCTCCAATCGGTCTTCAAATCTGAGTCCATTCGCTGCCATCCTGTCCAATAAAATAACTTGACCAAAGAATATAAAAAAAATTGTTTCTGTTGTAAACCCTTGCCAATCGATTTCCTTCTTTCTTGGAGTTTAGTGCTTTAATACCATGTTAAATTCTCAATACCATATATGAATTATGTTTTCCAATAAGGTTTTATGCCCATAAATAAAATACTGTTGTAGATTACTATTGAAATTATTAAATAGAAATACATTGATATTTAACCAATAAAATGCAGTGGAACAAAAACAATAAATCAATCACATTGACACAAGTATTTACTCTAGAAAACCCCAAAGGGGAAAAACCAGCATTCAAGTTCTCTTTTATTATTTCTTGGCTCACAAAGAAATTCAAAAATTTTACAACAATGGAACCTGTGAGGCTGTGACTCATATCCTCTGAAAAACGGCCCACTTGGACAAATCGCCCCCCTGAGAAAATCGGCTTCTCTCTTGGACAAATTCAGCCCCTGGAGAAATCGACCTTTGGCAAATTGACCTCTAGAAAAATCGGCCCATGCGTCACCCTATACAGTTGTCATACGGATCGCCAGATCTTTCCCTGCGGCTGGTATGAATCGGCCTCTCTCACATATCAACCAGTACGGCTTGCTAAATCGGCCTCTCTCTCTCCTCTGGATCTTCTTGCTGCAAATCTTTTATCTCTCTCTTCAGCCACGGAGTGTCTCACTCTTCTCTCTTGAGAAAATCTCTCTCTCAAAAATGATACTATGATGTTGTGTGTCTTTCTCCTCTCCTTAGACTTTCTTTTATAGCGTTTCAATGACTAAAACCCTAACCCTCAATCTCCAAAATGATGGATGGCTAAGATTAAATCTTAAGCCTCACTTAAGATCAACAGTCACGACTTAATCTAAAGTTCACTTAGCTTTTCGCTTTAGAAAGCCTTTAGTCATTAGCCAACATTAATTAATAAAATTAATCAATGTGCTTTTCCTACGTTAAACTCAAGAAAGAAACATAAAAATCACTTGCTTAATCAAGCAAGTACCTAGAGAGGTAATTAGACAACTTTTGCATGCATGACACCTAGCCTATGCATAAGCACCCATCCGAGCTATAATCATCAACAAAAGCAAACTAAGTCTATAACAAGATAAGAAAAAGGGAGGACCCTGACTTAGTTTAAAATTCAAGTCATAAATCTGTTTTAGAGATAAAAATTACAGTAATATGGGCAGATTTGGTCTAGCTAGGGATGATAAAGTGCAAGGTTTTTTGACCAAAACAGAGTCTAATTTAGGATGCTCAAATAGGGTTTTAGACTCTAAGAAACAATTCTGATTTTTATGATGGAATGTGATATATATTTCAGATTTATAAAGAGAAAATTAAAAAGCTGGAGATAAAATACTAGTGCCGATATTCCATGGGATAATGGAGTCACTAAAAGATCAAGCATTTGGCTGCGAGAAGAGGGTGACTGGATCTGCTTAAGGCTGTTATAAACATGCATAAAAAAGAAAGCGAAGGCTAATTTTAAATTTATAAGGCTGGAAAAGTCTGCATTCAAATCCCTTACAAAGATGATGTACATGTCCTTGCAAAATCAACTAAAGAGTGATCCTACAAACTGGCTGAAATGATCATGCAACCTATTATTAATATGGCATCACATAGACATTTCAAATAGTAATAAAAACAAGAAGATTGGAAAAGAGGCACCTTGTCCAATAGGTTTCTCCAAGAAATAAGAGACTACCCTTAGCTTGAAGCCTTTGTTGTAGTTGCAATGAAATGAAGGATCCAACGATATCAACCAGCAATTTGACCAAGATGAGAAGCCAACACATAAAAAACTAGAAAGACTCACAATCTCATAACCATTCAAGAATATAAGCGTAGACAAAACCAAAGAGAAAGAGTCTTCTTTATTCCATCAAAAACATTACAATGAAAAGCTCCCTCTTCTTATAATACATAACCCAATGGCTACATTTGCATAGGGAAATGCACCCTAGCCTAGTGTATGAAGGAGATGCTATATGCAAGAGAAGAGATGCCACACATGGGAAGAGAGATGCACCCACCTTAATCTTAGGGATCATGCCACATATGTGAGAGTGCACCCACCATATTTCTGGGAGAATGTTCCCACCATTTCTTTAGGAGGTGAAGGGGTGTTCCACTCATACATTACAGTTTTATTAAAACAAATCTTCACTTCATGCCACAAAATATGATTACATGATTTACATGGTGGTTCCCCCCTTCGAACAGAACTTCTTAATTATCACTTTGACCACTATGCAAATATGAAAAATATATCATGATAAACGTGCTTCAACTGATCATGGTGTGTCAAGATCCAGAATCTGAAGAAAGTATTCACAATCATCTTCTTCAGAAAGACCTACAACTGGATCACCCTCATATAAAATTGAGGGGTAACAGGACCCGTGTATCCCACATGTCCGACATACGAATACAAAATACGAGGGGGTAGAGGGGCATATCCTCTTCCTTAGGTATACTATCAACGTCAAATAACTAAGAAACAATTAGCCATGATTGATGACACTTGGCTATTCCCATTCAATTAGCAAACTCATTGGAGCTACAATATTTTTAAAGAGACCCTTTCTATTGTATAATATCAAAGTCAAAGTCCCTTTTCGTATTTCTAATATAGCAATGTAACTACAAGACCATCAAACCTAGATATCATCTTCTATCAAAGAATAATAAAACTTTGCACATTGATTTTTGACGGCTCTGCAACTAGGGTTTGAAAGTCGGCTTCCGAGATGTTTATGGCGGCCATGGATCCTTCCATGGTCGCTATCCTCCTTCGCTTTCTGTCTTGTGTTGATTGAAGGTGATTTCTGACAGTTTCTTACTACGCATTAGATCGGTGGCAGCACCTTCGCACGGCAACCCATTGGGTAGCAGGTCTTTGTTTACCCAGTGGCGGCGGCGGTAGTTGCAGTGAGAAGGGGAGCTGTTACGGGGATGGGCAACCTTGGCTTTGAGACGTCGACGGTAGCAGAGGACTGTAGAGCACGCGGGCTCCAGATCCTCATTGAAGGCGGCGGATCAGCTGAGGAAGTCGCTCCATGGGGCTTTCTTGACCCTAGTTCGAAGTTGGTTGCGAACGGATGTCGAACGGGCCTCCACTGACGGCGGATTTTTGCAGGAGGAGGCGACAGGAAACCATGTCGAGGGTGCCTCCTGTTGGCTGTCACACAGTTCATTGGCGGCGGATAAGCTGAGGAAGTTGCTCCGTGGGGCTTCCTCTGGTTTGATGATGGCTGCGGACGAATGTTCGCGCAAGCTCCCACTGACGACGGGCGTTTGCATGAGGCGGTGGCGGTTGCAACCTGACAGGGGTGTCGTTACCTGATGGCTGTCATGGCGGGGCTTATCTCCGACGGCCTGGGGTTTCATGCTGAAAACTAGTGGCTCTGCTCTTTTTAAATGCGTTTTTGGAATTCGTTATTTTCTTTCCTATTTTTATTTGCAACTCTTTCTGCTGGTTTTTTTGCACTGTATTTGAGCCGGTCATGGCTGCATTGTATTAGGGTTTTTAGTTGAGGGTTTTTGAGGTGCCTTGGTACTTGCTTTTTTTTGTGTGAAGCTGGAAAGCTTTTGAAAACTCGTCGAAGTTCTTCTGCCTTTTTTTGACACTGCTTAGCAGCATTTACACTCTTCAAGAGTGATGCAGATCCAATGTAATTTTGAACTCGCAAGATGAAATAAAATTACGCTTTTTTTTCAAGGAAAAAATAAAAATAAAACTTTGCACATCATTATCCTTAGTCTATGTTTCCATTCATGTAAGTGTACTAAATGACAAATAAGAAATAACAAATAGTGCATGATGAGATGAGCAATAAATTAATAAAAGCGCATAGCAGTTGTCGCCAAGCTTGGTAATGAAGTAAAAGGCTCACAAAAACATGAACCAATCTGAGGGACAAAAACCCATTAAATGGAAATGGTGTTGCAATTTGCAAGACAAATAGCACAACCATATGCATGTATCCATAGAGGAGATATGAACAAATTGTGGAACATAATTGACTACAAAAAAAAAATATTCTTGAGACAGATTCTACAGATCAGATATATAATTAACCAATCACAACCACATGATGGGTTCTTAGAGCATGCTATGCTCACCAAAAATGTTCCATGCATTTAACAAAGTTCCATGCCTCCTTATAGGGTAGAAACCCCATAAAACCAACAATATGATCATCTATAATGACAATTCTCAACTATAAGAAGATAGTAGGCCATCTACTTGGCCACCAAATATAGGACTTCAACCTGCCTGTATCAGGTGCTTCTATAGTTGTGCTTATAGCTTTGAATTCAAATAATTTGCTTGTTTTTCTAAGTCCATGCAATTTCTTGAGCTTTCTCTATTCTAATGCATATATTTAACTTTTACTCCTCGAGTGGATCTTCCCATGCAGTTTTATTGTGTTAGTCAAAATTGTAATCTTCTTTTAAGTGCTGCCTCACAGCTAACCAACATGCAAGCCTTCAATAACTTGCTTCTTTCAAGCTAATTTACCCAAGCATCAAATCCATCTGAACCTTGCACTCTTAAGTTATTATTAGTTTTCTCTCTCAGGGTGTTGCTCATATATCCCCTCTTATCAACCAGCCCTTTTACAAAGCTATTAACTTAAGAGCATGTTAAATTCTGAACCCTGGGTGATTGTTGTCCTACTCCTTATGTTCTCAACTAAACAAGATTGTTATTTAATTGCGGAAATATAACTTCTTCACATAGCAGCAATCACACAAATCACTAGAAAGTAAATAGAGGAAGCATAAGCAATTTCACACATGCACAGGAATTTTCTCCTTCAAAACAGCTTATCGTTAACTTAATCAAAGCTTACAAGGCAACCTCCACAGCTGCTAAAAACCAGAGGTCGTACGGTAAACAAATTCACCTCAAACCTGAGGTTTACAGCCTCCTAAAGAATTTATGCCTATACAAAAAATCAAGGAACAACGTAGCGGTACAACCTGCTGCTGTACGGATCCTTCGTACTTCCTACTATATGGATCCATACGACTGTATGGATCTGTAGTATGGACTACACTGTACATGACAGTTGTACAAACTACTTCTATTGATGTTTGCCTCTTGACTAATGCGCTATGCTCTTTCTTCAATCATTGTCCCTTTAAAACAAAACCGTGTCTTTGTGTGTGTGTAATAAACCCTTTATCTTGACCTGCCTTTCTACTTGAGCTAAAACCCTAATCTCTCTATGAGATGTACAGTTGAGATTAGTCTAAATCAGTAATGTATACAAATACACTTTATTAGACTCAACATCTAAATGTAAGACTTCACTTTATTCATAAAGTGAATTATGAAATAGAATTAACTCAAACTACTTCTGGCATGTTCACACTAAACCTATGTGGAAGTTCATATCCAAGCTACATTTTATGGGTTGTACAAAACAATCGACTCCCTCTTGATTTCTGCATCCTTGCAAAAAGCCTTGAACTCCTTGGAAGTATATTCTCCACCATTGTCTGATCTCAAAACTTTGATCTTCTTCCCTATCTAGTTTTTTACTAGAGCTTTGAACTCCTAAAACCTGCTAAAGGCCTCATCCTTGGTCTTTAGGAAGTAGATCCAAGCTTTGCAAGAGAAGTCATCAATGAAGAAAACATAGTACATCCTTCTTGTGATTAATGTTGTTGGCATCGGTCCACATACATCTAAATGTATTAGGTCTAGAATGCCCTTAGAGCTATGGTTGCTGCTTGGGAAAGCAACCTTGGCATGCTTGCCAAGCGCACACCCTCTACGTACTCCCTGATTCTTAATGCTGAACTCTGAAAGACTTGTGACTATCTCCCTTAGAATAGGCAACGCACTATGATGTAGGTGCCCCATCTACTTGTGCCATAACTCACACAAGTTGTTTGTGTTATGAACTAGGGCTCGAATAGGTTCACCTTGTAACCTGTATAAGTTGCCTCTCCTAACCCCAATCACCTTAGCTAATTTTAAGTCTGATAAGGACTTGCCAGTTCTTGAACTATTGCAAAGCCCTTATCTTACATAACCAAAACTAAAAGCAAATTCTTCTTGAAACCTAGAACAAACAACACATCATCAAAGTCTAAAGAGTTACTTGACTCGATTTGGAAAGTAATGGCACCAACTCCTGCTATTGGATACTTGGCATCATCACCAAGCTTGACCTGAACTCCTAAGACATGTTTTCTAGACTTGAAAATAACTCTCGGGTTGATGTCATATGCCAAGATGCTCCAGTGTCCACATACCAAGCATTCCTCGAAACCATACTGGTAGAAAGGCAAGATACCATCTAGAAATCCTCCTCAAACTTGGAGGCAAACTCATTCATCTGAGTTTCAATTCAGGCTACTGCTAATTTTGTCGCTATTTCCCTTTACCCTTGTTCCTCTCTAGACACTATGATGCATAATGATCATGCTTATGACATATGAAGCACTTGATTTTACACAAGTCCTTCTTCCCTAGCTGTGAGGTTGACTCCTCACTCTTTAACTTACCCTTGTTGTATCCTATAACTCTGCCCTTCTTTGTTTGACCAAATAAGGCATGGTCACTGTCACCTCCCTGCTAATTGGCCTTTGACTCCATCGGAATCTCCTCTCTGATACAATCATCCCACAATCTTTCCCAAGAGGGAAGATTATCTCAAGCACAAACACCCTAGAGAAATGTTTCCCATTGAGATGAGAACCCATTCAGTGCCCAATTTACTAGCTCTTTGTCTTCAACCTTCTCCCCAACTGTTGCAAGTTGATCACGAATCTACATGACCTTCATCAACTAACAAGTAACTATGTCTGATCTGGTCATCTTTACAGATTTGATTATGTTATGCAATATCATCTTCTTGTTTATGTTCTTGCTCTGGTAAGAGCTAACCAAGGCATCGAACATCTCCTTCGCCATCTTCTTCTTGGATATATGAGGGATGAAATGATCCTTTATAGCATCCATGATCATCCGCTTGGTTTTCATTTATTTCTTCTTGTGAACAAACAAAGTCTGTGGATAGATCGACGAAGTCACTAGATCCTTGACAATATCCCAAAGATCATTCTCTTCCAATAATAGAGTTACCCTGACTTTCCATGATAGGAAATTCAAGGCACCTACCAATCTATCTTCAAACCTGAGGCTAGGCGATGCCATCTATGAGATCTAACAAACAAACTCCCAAATCTGATCAGCACTACCTCTGAAACCCTCTAATTACTAGTCCTGGTTACCAGTTGTTGGTTCCGACAGTTGTTTTCGGCAATTGATCTACTATTGTAAACTCTCCAAATCCTCTCAATCAGAAAAGCCCTAATACCATGTTAAAATTTTGAACCCTAGGTGATTGTTGTCCTTATGTTCTCAACTAAACAAGGCTATTATTTAATTGCAAAAATATAACTTCTTCACATAGCAACAATCACAAAAAGAGCTAGAAAGTAAATGCTGAAGCATAAACAATTTCACACTTGTACATGGATTTTCTACTTCAAATCAGCTTATCATTAACTTAATCAAAGTTTACAAGGCAACCTCCACAGCTGCTAATATCTAGCAGTTGTAACGTCAACAAATTCACCTCAAACCTAAGGTTTACAGCCTCCTAAAGAATTTATTCCTATACAAAAAATTGAGGAACAACACTGCAGTACAGCCTGCTGTTGTACCAATCCATATGGTTGTACAGATATTCTATACTGCCTACTGTATGGATCCATACGCCTCTATCGATCTGCTGTATGGACTGTACTGTACAGCCTTGCTGTACAAACTACTTTTACTGCTGTCTGCCTCCTGACTGATGCTCTATGCTCTTTCTTCGGTCACTGTCCCTGTCAGACAAAATTGTGTGTCTTTGTGTGTGTGTAATAAGCCCCTTTATCTTGACCTGCCTAATCTCTCAGTGAGTTGTACGATTGTGATTCGTCTAATTCACTAATGTATAAAAATACACCTTATTAGACTCAACAACCAAATGTAAGACTTTCACCTTATTCATAAAGTGAATTACAAAATAGAATTAACTCGAACTACTTCCAGCATGTTTGCATTGAACCTATGTGGAAGTTCCTGTCCGAGCTATATTCTTCAACACAAGATCCCGATCAGATCTTGAATAAACTTGTTAGCATGTAATCTTTATTTTAAAGTTTCTCTTGAAGAAACACAGCCCTTTAAGGGCTTCTCTGTGAAACCTTTCCCTGATCTTGTACTCTTACGAAAGTAGATTCATACTAAATATGATGCAATCAGCAAAAAACTGGAAATCTTTCAATATTTAGATTTCCATCAAAACAAATCAACTGAATTCTGAATGGAATCTAGCAATCTATTCACTGATAAAAATGGTAAATACAATAAAAGCATTTCCCATTCTGAAAGGCAAACTCATGTTTGTCAGCCAATAATGGTTCATCTTCTGATTCTCTAAATAGGCCAGACAATATATATATTTATCCAGTGGGACCACTGATTCTCACAAGCAAGGACAAGTAATGCATATGGTATAACTGCAAGAACCAAAAATCACTGAAGGCCTCGCATGCAGGAAGACGATGGCATGATCTCCCCAACTGACAAAATAAAAGAGTTGTTGATGCAAATGGTTGGAATAATGTAGCAGCCAGAAAAAAAATCCTTGTGGGAGGGTACTATATTACAAACAAATATGTGAAAGGGCTAAAATATAAAAATGCAAATGAGATAGGGAGCAGTTGTGCCAGCACTATCCCTAGTACAATTCTTCAGGGTGGGTAATATCAGAAATTCATTATGCTAGATAAAGATAAAATAAAAGCAGAGGTATATTTGGATCAAATGGGCTGTGGTCCAGCAGTTAGTTGGAGTGCTTGCCACAATGATGACCCAGGTTCAGAATCCGGT
Organism: Larix kaempferi; assembly: GCA_027924585.1. Classification (NCBI taxonomy): domain Eukaryota; kingdom Viridiplantae; phylum Streptophyta; class Pinopsida; order Pinales; family Pinaceae; genus Larix; species Larix kaempferi. Next base: position 14,003,405 of record BSBM01000008.1, read on the forward strand.
GAGCACTCCCCCTGTGATAATGCAGTTAAGCAAGACATTTTGAGGTGCGGGTCATGTTAACACAGCAACACTGATCCCGTGATAATGCAGAGGTTTTGTTAATGGCAATCCCTGTGCCATTGTGATCCTCTTTGTGATTGAAGCCAGGTGCAAGTCCTGGGTCAATTTGATGGAATAGACACCCCTTAGTTGTGGATTTGTAGCTGAAGGTCCTCTGGATGTAAAGCTGATCTTGTAAGGAGTTACATAACTTCTCCAGTCAAAAGGGATTTTTCGACCAAAGAAAAAACAAAAGCAGAGCTTTATTTGAAAAGTATTTATTGAAATCTGGAGGAGTTAGAGAAATGGCATACTGATATTGTACCGCCAATTTGTTATACGACTCTAATAAGCAATATTAGCAGTCAACTAGGCATACTGCTGTAATTTTAAATCCAGACAATCAAACACCGCTTTACGGAATCCAAATTAGATTAAGTCCAGACTTGTATGGTTTGGAATCTGAGAACGTTCATTGACCATTGGTTGCCTTCGGCTATTATATAATACCACCATTAATAGCAAATAACAACAACATTAAACCAAAACTTAAACCCAAAACCTCAACACCGCACCTATTTATTTATTTTTTTAAATTGACTGAATCCATACGGTCACCCATTTCCACCGAGAAGTAAGGGAAGTCAACTTCATTGCACAACTACACCCTTTTGGAAACCAATCTCTGACATTGAGGGGTTTCAATTTTATGAAAAAGTAATTTTTATGCATATGAGATACCAAGCATACCTCTAACCGATCCAACAAATTTTCCGTGACTGCATCTATAAAATTATCCCTCGGCCCCATTAACCATGCAGCCCGGTCTCTCTGGAGGAGAAATTGGGAGCAAACATAATAAGCATACATTTCATCAGAATCTCGGGACCAAAACAAATCCAAGGGCCTTTTCATGGATCATCATAAAATTCTATGTACTGCAAGTACCTGCTTTCTTTTAAGGAGGCGATCAAATATTTTGAATCTACCACCTTCGGACCCATCTCCTCCCGATGCCCCTGTAGACATTGAAGACGATAACCACAGTGGGAATTGTAATGGGAATGAATTGCTCCTAAGATGATGACAACGATACATTCCACAATGTCTCCAAAGGGGTTGCCTTGTAGCGAACTCTGACAATATCCACATCTCGTCTTAGTTTTGGGTTTGTGTTGCAGATGTTGACAAGTAGTAGGTAAGTTGGTTTTGCAATGCAGCTCAGACTGAAACAAGAAGAAACATATTGAAAATAGGTTGCGACTCTGTGAGCCAAAATCCCAGACCTCCTCGCTCGCATCGGTCCACAATGTTGATGTTGAGAGGATTAATGTAAACTAAATCATACACAGGGAGACGCTACTTAATACCCAAAGATTATTATGAACATCATAAAGACGAGCATAAAACGCCTAAAAGAGGAAGGAGCAGTATGATGCTGTGAATGAAGTTTTGTGGAAATAGGTCCCGAACCAAGAGTTGTATTTATGGGAGTGGGGATGGATATCTAGGACAAAGAAAAGAAAAGAGTTTGTTTTGGCCTAAAAAGATTTTACATTGAAATGTCTAATAGGATTAGGAAAAAAAGAATTTGTGTTATGTTGAATGTATTTTAAAAATTGAATGTATTTGAAAAAGTTGATTATTAGATTATTGATTTACATTGAAATGTGTAATAGGAGTAGGAAATAAGGGCGAAAGCTGCGATGCAGTTAAGTCTCTGCCAAATGGTGGTAGGAGGAATCTTTGCATTTTAGGTAATGTTGTTGCATTAGACATGGCAGTAGACGACAAAGTTGTGCATGTTGATGAAGTGCAAAATGTTTTGGTGCAGTATGCAACAGATGGCATGGAGAAATTAAATTGGTAGCATAGTGCGGCATAACATAGGAGGAAACGCCATTTTCATGAGTATATTGTCATATAGCCCTTCATCCCTAAAGGACTAACAAATGTGTATGAGGTGAATGAGAGTGGTTGGGGTGACATGGTACCTATAGTACTTTCAACATACAAACGTACAGATAAGAAGTTGTTTAGTTAGACAACATCCAAGTTTGTATATGGGCAAGAGGGAATTCTGCCCCTAGATTTGAGTGCTTAAATTGAACCTAGAAAAAACAAATGAGAATTGATTGTATCAAATGAACAAAAGAAACAGCAAAAGGCTTAGCAATGGCCTCAAGCAATGGAGATGTTGTTTTACTTCATGGCATCGAAGTTAAGGGAAAATCATGAAAATAGAGATAAGCTAAATTGGAACTTGTATTGTTGAAGACATTAAACCACAACTAAACTCTATTCACTATTAAAAAAAAAACCCAGTAGTCATCAACTGCAACTGGACAATAACAATGAAAGAAAAACATCAAGTTGGATAATGAGCAATGACGGTCAATGGGCTTTATAAATTGTTGGTTGGACCAACAATTGGGGCAACAACTAAGCTATATGTGTCGCGCTATATAAGCTATATGTGCCTAGCTATATAAGTTATATGTGAGTCGTCTTCTTTTTGTCATTTTCGTTGTAGCTTATTTGCGTTCAGCTAGGTGTCCAAAGTTCTAAGGCTAGCTGGAGGAGCATGAGAAACAACCACTTGTTGCCAGAGCACTTGACAAAGCAATGTAGATGTCATTGCCCTAGTGGGCGTGGTTATTTGTTTGTTGATGTGTATGCGAGTTGAAAGAAATGCATAGTTCCACGGCACTACTGCAGCTGGCGAGTTCTAGCCCAATGGGGACCATATTGTTTAATTCGTTAAATTTATTGTATTTCATTGTTATTGAACTATTAGCTTGAGTTAGCTTGAGTCTGCATAGAATTAAAATGGTTGTGAGTAATGAAGATTACTTGCATGGCCTATAAGGCAAAAATCACAAGAAATTAGGCTTCTTGGAAACTTTATTTGCATCTCATCTCATCTCTATTGGCAATTATACATTGTGCTTCATCCCTCCATATGGCTATGGCTCTGTAGGGGTTAAAAAGTAACTATAACGTTCATTTTTTTCATATTTGTTTAGCTAGTATTTTATGATGAAAAGTTAGAATTTATAACTTATTTCACATATTAATTTAATGAGTTTGACCTATTGAAAATATATATTGAATAGTTTTTTATTTAATTATAAATACATAATTAAAAATTTATTATATTTGATGGTAAAAATACTCAACTAATAATTTGGTGGAGAGTAAGTTAAATAGTAAAAAAATCAACTTTTCTTATTAGTCAAGTTTTAGGAAAAAAAAATTATTCATTCCTTTTACCATATGTATAATTTAAACCTTTTTAAAATAAATTAAGACCTTAAAGTGAAATTTCATAATTAAAGTTTTTATAAAATTTATATCATATTTAAAAGACTTAAAGAAAATAATTGGATTTGTAATATTTTTATTGGTCCGAAAATACTATAATTTCCCAGCCTAAAAATAAAAGGCAATTATGTCACCTTAAAAATGATTGAAAGAATTTTTTGGAGTTTCTAAATCAAATTGAAACGATAAAAATGCAACCTATAAAATGCAAATATAGAAATCATAAAACTTTGGTTCAAACTCCAATGTGGATTGTTGATATCGGACGCTTAATAAATGCATAAACGCCTCTAGTGGTAAACAACACAAAGCATGGTTAATATCTATATCATCAACCGAGATCTACTTTTTTAACCCATTACCTGATTGCCTGGCGCCCAATTCAATTTTCTTTACCACCGGATATTGACGTCATCGCCGGACGGGACGATGAATTTGGCAGTGATAATTAATGAAGTGGATTTACGAGTTAAGCAAAATTTTAAAACATTGTATCTGCGAAGGATCCAGAGAAATAAAATCACAATTTGAACCGTCAAAATCTGTATTATTTTTAAATTAATAATATTAATTTGAAAATAAAAGTGATGCATTGTATTTATCCAGTGGTGACCTGAGGCAGCGAATCGACGGCAGTGGTCGGGCACAGAAAACAGACCATCCTCGTGTGTGCCCTGCCTAACAGGGCAGGTGTAATTTTTTACAATTTTTTATTTTTAAATTATTAAAAATTTCAATCCTCCTTCAAATCTGGGTTGTCCTTAACTAATGAGAAAATCAGATTTTTGTTTTTCAGAAAATAGAAAATGTATTTTCAATTTTCAGAAAAATACGTTAAATACACTATTTTCTAAAATATTGTAAAAACATTAACCAGCACAACCAAAAAATTGATGATTAATACAAGTCAAAGAGCTTTGACTCTCAAATGGAAAGTATATCGTGTAGGACTAAAAAATAATTTGTGTTATGTTGAATGTATTTCAAAAATTGAATGTATTTGAAAAGTTGATTATTAGATTATTGATTTGACAAGTAGTAGGTAAGTTGTTTTTGCAATGTAGCTCAAACTTAAACAAGAAGAAATATATTGAAAATGGGTTGTGAGCCAAAATCTCATACCTCCTCGCTCGTGTCACTCAGATTTCTTTCATTTGCATCGATCAACAATGTTGATTTTGAGAGGATTAATGTGAACTAAATCATACACAAGGGAGACGCTACTTCATACCCAAAGATTTATTATGAACATCATAAAGGCGAGCATAAAATGCCTGAAAGAGGAAGGAGTAGTATGATGCTGTGAATGAAGTTTTGTGGAACCAAGTATTTCAATTATGGTTTTTATGTGTTTTGGTGGACTTTTGTATTTATGGGAGTGGGGATGGATATTTAGGACAAAGAAAAGAGTTTGTGTTGGCATAAAAAGATGTTACATTGAAATGTGCAGTAGGATTAGGAAAGAAAAGAATTTGTGCTATGTTGAATGTATTTGAAAAGTTGATTATTAGATTATTGATTTTGTATATGTTTTTTTTTTTTTTTTTTACATAAACGGTTAACGAGCTTTATATTAAAAAGATAGAACAGAGTACATAGAGTAGAGGAGGCTGATCCCAGAAAACCCGAGCTGCCAAGGTAGACTCTTCACATACCGGCCTCTGATATTCAAAAATGGCCTTGTGCCTATTACAACTGAAAATATTGACAAACAACCCTAATAGACGACAACAGAAGTAATACATAGCAAGTAGTGCAACAACTAGACCAAAAAAGAGCTTCCCATCACAGTGAAGAAAAGACAGAAAGGAGTTCAGTTGACATAATGAGTTCGGGCATTTTTGTCCTTGCTTCCTGAAGCTGCACCAGCAGTTTCGTCGTCGATATTCAGTATGACAGAAGGGTTGCTTCCACTGTTGGTCCTGACACAATCAACTTTTGCTTCTATTATTCTGAGACAACTATAGAAAGTATCAAACTTGCCAATCAACTTATCAAAGTATTCCTTCATCTTAACATTGTTGATCCGAACTTCGAAATTGGAGATTTGCACGAAGGTGGCGAGGTGCGAAATTGCTTTCTTCATATCCTTAAGGTCTCCCCTAAGCCAACGAACTTGGGCGTCCATGTCCTGAATTGCGTGTGGAGTTCAAGGGAAGGGCTTCCCTGTCCGCGAGGAGATTCCAGATTGACTAGGCCTCCATTGTCGCCCGCTGCATGCTTCCAGTTTTTGTTTCCAATTTCCCCAAGACTACCATGAAACAGCTGCTGAGGTGCACCATGACCAACATCAAAGGGGGTCGAAAGGAACCCAGAATTCGGAGTCAACACGGAGTCAGGAGCTTCCAGTTCCTATTTCCGGCATTGAAACCACATCCAGACAGCAGCACAGGGTCCCTGATGCCCTGGCCATGTCCAACGTCAAGGGGCGTCCATCTTTTGTCAATACCTAGGTCTTCAGCTTTGGAATGGATATGGCAAGCTAGCTTTGTCACGCTACCCCTAGGATTCTCGTTGCCGCAATTGCAATGACCCTAAAAGATATTAGAGAGGTAGCGCTTCGTGCCACCCCCCCCGGATTGCCCCTAAACAGTCTTCCTACACTTTCTGCAATGCAGAGCAGGAGGTCATTGATTGCAATCCTCCATGACAATCCAAAACAATCGGCTTCTAGGAATTTCATAGAAGGGAATTTAGCAGAGGGGAGCAGAAAGTAGGAGGAAAATTTGCAGAGAACTTTGCAAGGTGCATTGAGCTGCATGTTATAACCTTTCATCACCTTGGAGATCGTCCACATTAAACTCCTGCATGCGGGACAGGTGGTGCCTGCCAAGGGTGGCCGCCAGTTCAGGCGAGGGGACAGTTGAGGGGAGCGAGGAGATCCCGCAAAGATTTGGAGAGTTAATGAGATCCAAGAGAGGGTGGGGGTGGAGAAATAAGGGTGGATGTTCATAGGATTTGAAAAGGCGGGGATGGAGAGATAAGGGTGGAAGATCATAGGTGTCAAGAGAGCCAAGGAAGAGAACTTAAGGTACCCAATTGTCCACATGAAGGAGATCATTAATAATAGCGAGACCACAATTCAATCCTACAACTAAGTTAGCCATAGTGTCAGCAATCTAATTATTCTGCCTAAGGATGTGAAGGAAGGATATGGAGTGAAATTCCTTGGCCAAGAAAATGAAGTGATGATGCATCGAGGAGATTGGTTTTCGACGATGTTTAATTAAAGCCTTGGCTTCCCTGATCACCAGCATGGAGTCTCCAACGACCACGAGGTTCTTTACATCATCGCTCCTCGCCACGTCCATACCTTTTATCACTGCTAGCCATTCTGCTTCATTATTAGTTCTCCTGCCAATTCCTCAGGCAAAGTCTTTCACTTTGTTTCCTTCGGAGTCCATAAGGACTCCCTCCGCACCTGCCAACCCAAACTGATTTTGTATATGTTATTAATCTCATTCTCAACAATTTATAAAATCCTTATGGTCCTTGGAAAAAAGAAGTGAAATTCTCTATTTATAAAGGTGAGATCATTTACCATAAGTCTGTAGTAAAGATGCAACAATAAAAAAACACCATTAAACCATAACTCATTTGCAAGTTTAGAAACAAATAACAAATAAATCTTTAAACATAAATGAATACATATGTCTTTGTTGTATGAAGCATTAAGTGGGTAATTTAACAACATTTATAGATTTGGAAATAGATCTTGTCCATTGGTTGTAGCTTGGGTGGTTGGGAGGAATGATTGTTGCCCTCCCTACCCAGGTTCAATTCTTGTAAGTGACATGATGCTCTTGTTAAGCACCTATTGTAATGATTGTATTTTTTGCCATACCTTGATTCTCTACCTGGAATAGTAGGTGTTGGCATCTCTCCAGTGAACTAGCCCTCTAATAAACAGTGAACCACCATTTAAAAAAAAACCAAAAAACATAAATGAATACATATGCCTTTGTGGAATGAAGCAACACATAGGTAGTTGAAAAATACACCCGGCATATAAGCGGGTGGGGAATTAATGGAGCATTCACCCAACACCTAGATTACAAGCCACCATTCATCCTTCACACTTAACTCTCCCATCTACATATTTGTTGTATTCTTATTGATTGTATTAAAATGCAAATTAAAACCAAAGATCTCATCTTGCATGTTACATGTCCTCATTAAACCACAACATTCATACATTGGTGGAGCATGGCAAGATTAATAATAATAAAAAAGGACTTAATATTTTTATGATGAAAAAAGACCATAAATTAAGAGTAACAATACTACATGTATGTTTTGGGATTTGGAAAAGAAATGATCTTTGACATGGATGAAAATATATTGAATGATATGAATAACATTGAGACATTGGTATGTAGCATTCGGTATTGGAGCAATAATTGCTTCGAAGAACAATATCCACCCCTCAAAAATATTGCATGGAACTTTTCAAATGATAGGTTGGGAAGAATTCTCTGAGGATGGATAATAAATGTTACTCTTGATTGGGTGGTGATGAGAGTGCAACCAAGCAATTTAACTCTTGAGATCATGTAATAAATCAATTAGAAATTTAATTTTTCAATCTATGTATTACATAAACTGAGAGGCGATGTGGTTTTTAAATGTGATAACATAATAACGGTAATAACGGTAAACTCCAATGAGGAAATCAATAGCCAAAGTGTGTATTTCAATAAATCATCTATGAAACTATAAATAAGAGTTAATATAAATATAAAACAAAATCAATAAAAGAATTGTGTTAAGGAGTGAGTCTAATAGAGATCACAAAACCACTCTTTCAATTAAATGCATAATGCCAATATGGTATTCATTTGGCAATGCTAAGTTGAGCTCAATAAAGCTAAATGTAAATGGGTTCTTATAGTTGGCATGCACCATAAAATGTATGGAGGGAATCTATTGAACATTCTCATTCTATGTGTAATGCCTTATGCCTTGACCTTCAAACAAAAAAAACTAAATGTGATTTATCTTAGTATTCATTTGCTTATTATATGTTGGACTTAGTTGCACTAACTGAGAATATTGTTAGGTGAATATTTGAACCTTCCTATGTGTGAATAGTATATGATTTTCACCATTCTAGATTATTAATGACGATGAACATGTGATTTCATTTGAGAATGCAAACTGGATATGGAATGTTGTACATGAATACCTCTTCAGTATATACTTTGGTTATTCAACTAGTGCAATACTTGATGCAAAAGAATATATGTGCTTATTTATGTGTCATTTAATGATAGGGATTATCACAAGTAACAAATAGATGTGTTATTGCATGAGACATATGATGTTAGTGAGATAACCTACATATGGATCAGTTATTGGATAGTCAGATTCCTAAAGAGTCAAGGTACACTAGATTGTCATAGACGCCAAGAGTACAATGATATGATATCAATTTTCTTATGAATTACATTATGATTACCGAACATTGCTTGATTTGTGGTTGAGTGTGAGTTTTGGCAAAACCCATAGCTTTCCCATAGGGGTTGTTCAATGATGGGGACTCTAAGAACAATGATTACATAGTATGGTTGATGAAGGGTGTTGACCCTAGTGATATAAGGGGGGTGGAGTCATTTCCAACCGTTTATCCTTAGAAACCTAGAGTCGTGGGAGGGTTGTGATGAGCACACTCTCCTAGACATGTGATGGTGACTGTTGGTTACCTACTGGGGAAGTCAGTCGATGTAGTTGACACTTCCGCTTTAAAGTTTTATTTGTGGTTAGGTCGGTATAACCGACGCCATAGCATATTGCAATAGAGAACGGGATGGAGAGGTCAGGGATGGAAGTGGTGGTGACTACGTATGTGAAGTACTTATGGATATGGATGGGACCTTGATGGGATTTAGTGGTGTTATTCATTAATATAAGGTTTCATGGTTGTATATTTCCTATTCTATTGAATGTGTGTGTACAAGTCATTTCTAATGCTTGGTATGAAGAATGACAAGTAATAACTAGTGGTAAAACTTAATTAATAACGAATGTCAAATTATGCATGTTTAATTGTTCTTCTTCATGTTGACTTCCGATATATGAGAACTATGCATTGGGGACAGTGGATGTTGATTATTAGTACCCATGCAAGAGGTGTGTATGATGGACACATATAGGCACCTTGCATGAGTACAAAATTATGTTTGGTTAGTAAAATATGTATTAGTGACTTGGTTGAGATTAAAAGAATGATTAGCATATGTGTATTCATAAACATATAATTTATAGGTTTACAAGAATTGTTAGCATGTGGTTAGGCTCAGTATTCAGGGCGAATGGTTTACCTCGGTTACCATCCATGAATCATGAGGAAGTACTCGGAGGGTTTTTTGTGACAGTATTCCTTGAATATATATATATATATATATATATATATATAGAGAGAGAGAGAGAGAGAGAGAGAGAGTATTAAAGTTCTCGTGGAGATATAATGTACATGTATAGAAGTACATACATGATATAATGTGTTGTAAATCAAATATCTTCATTGATTAATGTCAAGTAGATAAGTTTGCATAAATTCAACCATAAGTTGTCATATTGCATTTAACTAGTGCCATGTGAAGATTTGACTTTGCACTTACGTGAATGATTATTTTGATATATTTTAACCTAAAACTAAGGAAGATGATGGGGGGAGATTTCAATAAATAGTGAAGAGAAGATAGGCAAAAGGGGAGGATACCAAGGGAGAAAGGAGGTATTTGAGAAGTGTTGGAAGAACTCTTGGAAGAAATACTACTTGTTATTGTTCTAATGTTGGTACATCATTGTTCTTTGAGTCACGAGCACAAAGGGACAAGAAAGTTAAGGGTTTCTTGGAGATAGGATGTCGGCAAGGCTCCTAGTTGACAGGGTGGTGTAATCCCACTATGGGCAATGGGCGAGGGAGAAACTCGAGGCTTGTTGCAGTTGGGCTTTTTCATCATTCCTGTAAGAAGTTGAATTCTATTATAGATGTATTTTTCAAGTGAATTTAAATTGCTTATATACTATTGTTGTATCATGTATTCTTATGTTATTTTATGCTATGTGAATCATCAATAAATGACTAGTTTTACCAAAATGATGGAACAATATGCCTATGAGTACTCCCAAATAGTTAAACTTCTTAAACAAAAACTTAAAATTGTAAAACTAAGATTTATTATGAAATAAGATGCAATTTAGACAATTGTTAAATTAGAAACTATAGTTAAATGATAATACTCAATAAAGACTTAATGAACCTTGATGAGTGTTACAGATTGTATTTGAGCTCTAGTTCAAACTCTAGAGCATAAGGGCTTACCTGTAATTTTATTTTTATTTTTAAAAGAAAAAACCTTTGAAAAGAATGTACAAAATAGAAGTATAACCTATTATTTAGTAGACTAAAATTTTGAAAATATAACTACTTATTGAAAGGGCCTAGCTTGGTAAGTTGCATAAAAGTAAAGAGAAATGTAAGGAGTACAATATTAAAATGGAATTGAGTTCCCTACAAGAGCTCAAAAGAAAGAGTGGCTAGCCTATGAGAAAGGCTAATTTAAGGTTTGAAATTGATGTTTGTAGCCTCCATAGTAGGGGTAGTGTTAGAATATGTAATGATGACTTATGTGATATATTAGTAAAATATCAATTAAAGGCATAAAATAACTCTAATGTTATAAAATAGAGTTATCCCACATGCATCATTGTAATTATATCATTTGTAACTAATGTAGGAGCATTGGAGCTTAGGCAGATCAGTCGAAGTTGACCGACATGAGTAGACGACCAGGGGGAAGTGCCAACGACCACTGGTGCGAAGCAGATTGGTTGTCAAAGTCAATAAGTCAAGCAGAAGTAATCGGTATGCGACCGACAGAAGCAGCAAAGGTCGAGAGTCGACATGTTGGAGGTCGACAGACGACAGGTTGTGGCGTAAGGTGTCGTTGATCGACATGCGTCGAACCACAACTCTGATAGTTTTGGGCATGAGCCAAGCGAGGAGGACGGGGCGGACTGGTGAAGCCTGAGTGCAGAATGAACCGACGGGTAAGTCGAAGGCTGACAGAAGACAGTATGGACGACAAGATCGATCACTGTAGCATGTCAGAGAAGTCAAAGATCAAGTCGAGTACTTGGTAGCCGTTCAGGGTTGCTGAGGAAGTTAAGGCAGTTATTGCAGGTGGTTGGGATCATGACAGATGTCAATATAGGAAGAGATTGTGCAGCACGATAGAGGAGATGACAATTGTAGGTCTAACGGATCTAGGGGATTCAGCGGACAGAGGAAGAGTGTCTCGAGTGTCAGAGTGGACATCGGGATGCACAGCAGAGAACCAGCAAGGTAGAAGACCAGTGCACGAGCACACAGGGGTGGTGGTCACTCGGGAGTGGATGAGTAGATTAGAGAGAACAGTCACGCATCAACCGAGCATAACAGATTAGAGTGGGGATCAGATCCATAGCTCAGCGAGCGCATGCATTCAGCAGTGGTCGTGAGAGGGAGAAGGTCGACACATAGGGAGAGCACACCATATTTACTTTTGTATTGTAAAAGGTAAGGCCGACATAGATTAGTTGTTTACATTTACTGTTATTCCGCATTGTAACCGATTGATTTGAAGTAATAGAAGCCACTTATGGGATCTTGTTTACATCCAGTTTGTGTGAACGTGTGGTGGTGTCGTGTGTGTTGTTAAGCAAGAACCTTTCTGCATAAGGCGCCTTGCGTCAGGTGGTATAAGAGCCATAGTATCTTGAGAACTGAAGGATCGCTATATCAGAGCTGAAGAAGTCTTCAAGTTCCGGAAGCTTGAAGACAGTGTACTGTGCGATGTAATCCCAATGGACGCATGTCATCTGTTGTTAGGGAGGCCATGGCAATATGATCGGAAGACGATCTATGATGGTCAAGCCAACACAGTCATAGTGTGGAAAAATGGCACGCGAAGTACTCTGAAGCCGAAACAGGAAGAGCAAGACGACTGTAAGCATGGCGAAAGTAATTATTGGGAGAAGCGAGTGCTGATGTGTTTAGCGAACGAATTCTTTGCGGAAGAGGAAAAGCAGTTGGGGTGTTATGCTATCATTCCAAAAGGGCCATGTGTCGAGAGGTCGACAATGGAGAGAATTCCAGTCGAAGTCGAAAATACGTTTAACGAGTTCAAAATCATAGTATTCGACGAAGCACCGATGGGATTGCCACCGACAAGAAGCATATCCCATCATATAGACTTGATTCCAGGATCGATTTTGCCAAACAAGGCACCGCATAGAATGACTCTGGCAGAGGGTCAAGAACTCAATTGACAGGTCCAGGAGTTGTTGGCCAGAGGATTGATCAGAGAAAGTCTGAGCCCTTACGTTGTACCAGCAATATTAGTGCCGAATAAAGGAGGAGAATGGAGGATGTGTACAAACTCCAGAGCTATAAACAAGATCACGATCAAGTATCGGTTTCCATTGCCAAGAATGGATGACTTGATGGATTGCTTGAGTGGAGCGAGGTACTTCACGAAGATCGACCTAAAGAGTGGTTATCACCAGATTTGTGTTAGAGAAGGAGATGAATGGAAGACAACATTCAAGATGAAGGAAGGGTTGTATGAGTGGTTAGTCATGCCATTTGGATTGACTAATGCACACAGTATGTTCATGCAGTTGATGAACGAGGTACTGAAACCATTATTGGGAAATTTTATCGTAGTCTACCTAGATGACATTCTGATTTTCAGTCGAACCAAGGCAGAACACTTGGAGCACATTCGACAGGTATTACGAAAGCTGTAGGAAGAGAGGCTGATGGTGAACCTGCAGAAATGTTTCTTCATGAAGGAAGAATTGGTGTACTTGGGATTTGTAATCTCGGGTAAAGGGTTGGTGATGGACCCATAAAAGGTGAAGGAAATATTGGATTGGTCAGAACCGACAAGTGCGACTGGAGTGCGAAGTTTCCATGGACTTGCCAGTTTCTACAGGAAGTTCATCTGGGGATTCAGTTGAATTTGTGCACCTTTGACAGAGTGCATGAAGAAAGGGGAGTTTAAGTGATGGAAGCTGCCCATAGAGCTTTCGACAAGTTGAAGGAAAAGGTCACTAAGAGCCTAGTGTTAGCGCTCCCAGACTTTGACAAAGTTTTCCAAGTCGATTGCGACGCGAGTGGGATGGAAATTGGAGCAGTGTTGAGCCAGGAGGGCCAACCAATTGCATTCTTCAGTGAGAAGTTGGATGATGCGAAGCAAAAATATTCAGTCTATGACTAGGAGTTCTATGCTATTGTCCAAGCATTGAAGAAGTGGAGGCATTATTTGTTGCCAAAGGAATTCGTGTTGTACACGTATCATCAAGCACTGAGGTATTTGAGTACTCAGTCGAAGTTAAATCAGTGGCACATGAAATGGGTTGAGTTCCTGCAAGGATACACATTCATGTTGTGACATAAGTCAGGCAAGTCGAACAAGGTTGCTGACGCGCTGAGTCGAAGGGTTGCACTGTTGAACACGATGACAGTTCAGGCAACAGGAATAGAGTTGGTGAAGACGGATTATGAGACCGACAAGGATTTTGCGAAATCATGGGAGGCTTGTCGTGAACCTTGGAGTGTTGACAGAACTCCATACTTGGATTATTTCATCCAAGATACTTGTTCAGAGAACAACAGGTATGTATTCCCAGAGGATCAGTAAGGGATAACCTAATCCGAGAACTGCATAGCGAAGGATTAGCATTTTGGCATTGACAAGACCAGGGCATTGGTCGAAGAAAAGTATTATTGGCCAGGAATGATGACAGATGTTGGTAAGTGGGTACGACAGTGTCGAGTTTTCCAATTGGCAAAAGGAAGAAGTCAGAATACGGGGTTGTATGCATCGCTGCCGGTACCGAATACCCCATGGGAGCACCTAAGCATGGATTTTGTGTTAGATTGCCGAAGACGCAATAGGGAATCGATTCAATCTTTGTTGTAGTCGACAGATTTTCGAAGATGGAACACTTTATTCCATGTCAAAAGACAAGTGACGCCACAAGCATTGATGTGCTATTCTTCAAGGAGATAGTCAGATTGCATGGGTTGCCAAAGAGTATCATGTCAGACAGAGACACCAAGTTTATGGGGCATTTCTGGAGAACCCTCCAGAAGAAACTAGACACAAAGTTACAGTTTAGCTCAGCATATCATCCGCAGAAAAACGGACAGATCGAGGTGATGAACAGAAGTTTGGGAAACCTTATGAGATGTTTGACGATTGATAGACCCAAGCAGTGGGAGAATGTGTTGGCACAAGCAGAGTTCACATACAACAATTTTGTGAATCGGTCGACAGGTTTGAGCCCATTCCAGATTGTTCAAGGACGAAGCCCACATGGAGTGGTAGATTTGGTCGAGTTGCCGATAGAAATCAGGAAAAGTGCGGATGCAGAATCATTCGCAGAGCATATGAAAGAAGTGCATGAAGGTGTGCGAAAACGCGTAGAGAAGAGTAACGCGGCATACAAGTTGAGGGCCGACAGGAAGAAGAGGCTACAGTCGTTCAGCAAAGGAGACTTAGTCTATGCACATTTGCGGAAGGATATATTTCCGACATGAACATATAACAATCTGAAGCTGAAGAAGATTTCGGACAATGCTTACGTGTTGGAGTTGCCGAATGACTTGAGCATTTTGCCAACGTTCAATGTCTCAGATCTGTACAAGTTTGAAGAGGGTTCAAGCAGCGGAAGTGTCAAAGATTGACTGGACAATGCATATTCCAGATCGACACAACGAGGAAATCGCAGAAGTGATATAGGAACGTGAAGTCGGCCGTACGCGCAGTTCGCGGAGGAAAGAATACTTAGTGCGATGGAAAGATGATGAGTTGCAAGATGCGACATGGATTTCCAAAGAAGAGTTCAGGAGATTGACGGAGCAGTCGATTTATTTTTCACCTGGGGAGTCTGATGCAGGAGCATCAAAGCCTAGGCAGATCAGTCGAAGTTGACCAACATGAGTAGACAACCAGGGGGAAGTGCCGGCGACCACTGGTGCGGAGCATATTGGCTGTCAAAGTCAATAAGTCGAGAAGAAGCAGTTGGTATGCGACTGACAAAAGCAGCGAAGGTCAAGAGTCGACATGTTGGAGGTCGACATATGACAGGTTGTGGTGGAAGGTGTCATTGGTAGACATGCGTCGAACCACGACTCCGACAGTTTTGGGCATGAGCCAAGCGAGCAGGACGGGGCGGACTGGCGAAGCCTAAACGAAGAATGAAGCCGACGGGTAAGTCGAAGGCTGACAGAAGACAGTATGGATGACAAGATTGATCACTGTAGCATGTCAGAGAAGTCAGAGATCAAGTCGAGTACTTGGTAGCCGTTCAGGGTTGCTGAGGAAGTTAAGGCAGTTATTGCAGGTGGTTGGGATCATGATAGATGTCAACACAGGTAGAGATTGTGCAGCACGAAAAATGAGCTGAAAATTGTAGGTCTGACAGATCTGGGGGATTCGGCGGACAGAGGAAGAGTGTCTCGGGTGTTGGAGTGGACATCGAGATGCGCGGGCACACAAGGGTGGTGGTCACTCGGGAGTGGATGAGTAGATTGGAGAGAACAGTCACGCATCAACCGAGCAGAACAGATTAGAGTGGGGATCGGATCCATAGCTCAGCGAGCGCATGCATTCAGCGGTGGCCGTGAGAGGGAGAAGGTCGACACATAGGGAGAGCACACCATATTTACTTTTGTTTTGTAAAGGCTAAGGCCGAAATAGATTAGTTGTTTACATTTATTGTTATTCTGCATTGTAACCGATTGATTTCAAGTAATAGAAGCCACTTCTGGCATCCAGTTTGTGTGAACGTGTGGTGGTGTCGTGTGTATTGTTAAGCAAGAACCTTTCTGCATAAGGCGCCTTGCGTCAGTAACCATTCTCTATAAAGAGGTGGAAATTCATTTATCCTGCATGTGTTATGGGATGTATTGTAATCCAAACCTCTTGGTATATAAGAGAGGTGAAGGAGACCCTTTTGGATATGTGTTGATTGTAGTTCATCACACATCACATGTTGTGTATGTCATTTGTACACACATGATTGTGACATGATTGGGTGATGGAGCTTGATGTGATGCATATGTGAGGATGCCATGTAATATTGGAGATCTATTTGCATAATAATGGAAGATGCAACCCTTCCCGTGGACGTAGCCCATATTGGGTGAACCACGTATATCGGTGTTCTCTTTTCTCCAATTTTATTTCATGCTTTATGTTGCTTGGTAGACAGAAGGATAGACTAGTAATGCTTTCCTTAGTTTATATTGTGTTATGATATTATTTCATATGTTCACAATATTTTAACATGGTATCAAAGCAGGTTGTTATGCTATACCTTCTCGGTAATTTTTTTTTTTAAGCAACATATGTTCATGATTTTACTTGGGCTCTTTATATTTTGTGGTTTTGTGACCCGATCTAAAATACCCATGTGGTAGTTTTTCAGATTTGGGCTTTATTCTACATATTTGTTTTTTTTCTTTCAAACCCTAACCCTTGTGAAGAAGTGTTTAATGTAAATTTGGGCGACGACTTTCAGATCATTTTTTAACACTTTATGTGTAGATTTTTAAAAAATAAATTGCATATCTGAGTTCCTCTCGCAAAAATACTAAATTTCAAAAACAAATTGTCTCGTTTGGAGTTCAGATGGTGGAGATGTCGCTACTTTTAAATTTAGCTTTTTTCTAGTTTTTTTGGTGACGGTCGCGCAGACTGCAGAGCGAATAGTTCTTGATTGGGTGACCATATTTATGTTTTGTTCATTTGAGTGGATGCAAAACAACTTCTCCGATGCCGAAAACAGGTTATAATAAGAATTACAGGAAATATTGACCAAGTTATGGTCATTTAAAATTTTTCATTTTTTCTGCTTTCAGTTTTCTACTGTAGAGTGACAGATCCATCTTTTAGCAGCTGTTGGGCTTCGATTTTGGTGAGAAAAATCATTTTTTTATTCATCTCTTTTCTTGAAATTCTTGTCATGAGCTTCTTGATCTCTTTGCATTAGGGTTTTTGTTCTTATTTTTCATGTTTACAGAGTTTGTCTTATTCTTGCTTGTCTCTAACCTTCTTTGTGTGGAAGATGTTCTGACATTTTCAGGGGCATGGATCTCTCGTATGGTAATGGTGACATCATGAAATGAACCTATGCTTAGGACTTAGTTTCTTGATGACTATATTTTCGTATCTATAAGTAATATTCTAAAATGGTCTCACTATTCTAATCATGATAATGAAGCTTCTATATGTGTTATCTTGTGATCATTATTTGCTTTATTTATATGTTATTGCTGACCTTTGTGTAAAAGCAATTTCCGTGTTTTTTTATAAGCAATATCTCTATGATCATTATATGCTCTTGCTAATTAATTTCTTGAGTAAAATCAATTTTTTGAATCTATGTGAAATCATATTTTTTGGCTTGTCATAAGTTCTTTAATCGGGGTATAGTTTATTTTTCATGTATTGCAGATATTGTATCTAGTTCTTGTGTTGTTTGTCTCTAACATTCCTATATGGAAGCATTGACATTTCCAGGGCATTTCATCTCTTGCATATTTACATAGTGTTAACAAGAAATGAACCTATGATTAAGACCATTAGTGACTTGTCATTTCATAAATTTTTTTATAAATGATATCATGAGTTGATCATAATTTGCTATATGTTGATCATATTAAACATTTTGATTTATTTTCATATATATCATGTCATGATTATTTCAATCATCTTTTACTCAATATTTATATGGCTTTGAACAATCTTATAATCTTGAAATATTTTTCATGAGCACCTTGTTCTTGTTGCAATGGGATTTCTATTCTTATGATTGCAAAGGTTATCTTGTTCCTACTTGTCTCTAACGTTCCTATATGGAAGCATTGACATGTGTTTCTTGTCTCTAACGTTCATATATGGAAGCATTGACATTTTCAGAGCATTCATATCTTGCATATTAACATAATACTTATAATAAATGCACCTATGCTTAAGATTAGTTGCTTGATGACTAATTTTTTTTTCATATATTTAAGTGAAATCTTGGCTCATTATTCTATCTTGGCATCTATTATGCTCACTCTTGTTTATGCTCCTCTATCTTTTATATCATGTCATATCCTTTATGCTTGATGACTAAATTTTTTTCATATATTTTTAAGTGAAATCTTGGCTCATTATTCTATCTTGGCATCTATTATGCTCACTCATGTTTATGCTCCTCTATCTTTTATATCATGTCATATCCTTTATTGATAATCTTTTACTCAAATTCATATGGTCTTGCATAGAAGCGACATCATTTATTTATATGTTCTTGAGCAATGAAATTTTATCATATCTTATGTCTTTTGGGCTTATCATGTTTTTTATATGCTTTATTCTTGGAAGTTCCTTTGTGCAGGTTCGTTATCCATGTTGTGGGATAGCTTGCTTCTATTATTCCTTCCTTGTTTAAGCATATGATGGTTGCGGATCTCTGGTTTTTCAGCATTGTTCCTCTTAAGAAGGAATGTAATGTTGAATTTTATCATGTTCTATCATATTTCAGTAATGTTGTATGATGGACATCCATCTTCTACTGTTAAAGTCATGATGTTCATCTATATGATATCATTTTCGATGTATAGACCATTGGGGTCTTGTTTCTTCGATGTTTGAGGTCTTCTACAGATATTTATATTTCACCTTGATTGGAAGAATGTCTACTATTCGCATGTGTATTGGCCATCTAGGTATTTTGTACACTGTCGTGGTGTTCTTAGCCACATGTTATGTTGTATCAGCCGTCAGAAGGTATATGTACACTGGTGTGGATGTTATATCAGAGTTCTTCAGCTATCAGTTATGGTTGTGATGATTCTTGTGGTGATCTAGGCATCTTGCGGATCTAGTAGCCATGATGACTTCTCTTTAGATTTGGGAACCTTGCTGTTGGATTGCGTCACATGTTCTCAACATTTACTGTTGGATCTAGTAGCCATAAAAGATTCTCTTTAGATCTGGGCATCTTGTTGTTGGTATTTCATCGTATAACCTGGTTCGTGTGCAATTTCATGATTCAGTGAGAAGCGGTTGTTCTTCATCAAATCCACGAGGCAAAGTGTTTTTTTATTCACATCTTATGGAGCATTCTGGAAGTTGTCATCAATGGGGATGTTGGTGTGTTTCCACCTTCCTTCCATTTGTATAATTTCTCCCAGTCATCATTAATGGGGAGTGTTAGAATATGTAATGATGACTTATGTGATATATTGGTAAAATATCAATTAAAGGCATAAAATAACTCTAATGTTATAAAATAGAGTTATCCCACATGCATCATTGTAATTATATCCTTTGTAACCATTATCTATAAAGAGGTGGAAATTCATTTATCCCACATGTGTTATGGAATGTATTGTAATCCAAACCTCTTGGTATATAAGAGAGGTGAAGGAGACCCTTTTGGGTATGTGTTGATTGTAGTTCATCACACATCCCATGTTGTGTATGTCATTTGTAGACACATGATTAGGTGATGGAGCTTGATGTGATGCATATGTGAGGATGCCATGTAATATTGGAGATCTATTTGCATAATAATGGAAGATGCAACCCTTCCCATGGACGTAGCCCATATTGGGTGAACCATGTGTATCGGTGTTCTCTTGTTGTTCTCTTTTCTCCAATTTTATTTCATGCTTTATGTTGCTTGGTAGATAGAAGGATAAACTAGTAATGCTTTCCTTAGTTTATATTGTGTTATGATATTATTTCATATTTTCACAATATTCTAACAGGTAGAACTGGACATTCCCTCTTTGAGCATAAACTCATCCCTATAAATGCTTGAACAAGCATCCATCTCTGTGATTGTTGAGGTGAAAACCCTTGCTAACTACTTAAAAAGCAAAGAAACAAAGAAACAAGACAAATAGGATTAGAAGGGTTAATCAACAAAACATAAAATTTATATGATTATAAGGGTTAGTCAACAAATCATAAATTTTATGGAATCCTACTATGCTAAATACAGTTTATGGATATGAATTATTCATTAGTTTGTGAATGTAAATTAGAGCGAATTACAATGGGGATAGATCTGGAATCTCTGGTTATTGTCTTTATTAATGGTACTCCCAGGGAGGTTTCTTTGCTACACATGAAAGAATTGGAAACTTTAAGGACAAAACTATTCCTTGTTAAAGAAAAAGATTGGTGAATTAAGATTCGAGCCACATAGATTGAGTGTGGTGATAAAAACACTAAGTTTTTTCACTCTTATGGTAATCATAAATGAAATATTAATACTATATAGGAATTGTAGCATCCAGACAGGTCTCTAGTTAGAGGATTTAATGATCTTGTAGCTCTGGGAATACAACATTTTCATAAGATTTATAAAGCTCTTAATTGAAATCATATTGTTGAGATGTGAAAAGTTGCTTCTTATTTCTCTATAATGGTAGTTGAGGAGATGGATGAGGGCTTGTACAAACATGTACATAAGGAATACCTTGCAACCTCTTTTTAGTCTTTTAAAAAGGATTGTAGCTCGGGGCCCGATGGATGGACTATGGAGTTTTTTTTGGAGTTTATTTATTTTTTCGGTGATGAACTAGTAAGAGTGGTGAATGAGGTAAGCACATTGGGTCGTCCACTGAGTAGCTTAAATTCTAACTTCCTTTCTCTCATCCCCAAGGTCAACTGCCCATCTTTCTTTAATGGTTTTCGGCGAATTTCTTTGTGAACTATCTCTACAAGATTGTTGCAAAGACAATGACAATGAGACTCAAACCAATCCTCTCATCTTACATTTTCAGATGAGCAATTTGGATTTCAGGAAGGGTGACATATCCATGAATCCATTGGAACTATGCAAGATGGAATACATTTGATTAAACAATCTCATTCTTCAGCTCTAGTGATCAAGTTGGGCCTGTCTAAGTCATATGACCGTGTTTCCTGCTTGTTCCTATGACTCCTAATACTACATATTGAACTCTCTTATAGTTGGTTAAGTGGACCATGTGTTGTGTTACTGTGATTTCCTTTGTTGTTTTAATCAATGAGGTTGCATCTCCTTTTTTCAAACCCTTTACAAGGCTATGACATTGATGCCCATTCTCCTCACATCTCTTCGTCTTAATCATCAAAGGCCTCAGTAGGTTGATCAATGAAGCCACGCAATAGAGGGTCATTCATGGGTTCAAGTGGGAAAGGGTGAAGTCTTGTCTCATCTATTGTTCGTGGATGGTGTGTTGGAATATTCTAACCATCTCATCTTGGTTTTGCATACTTTGCATGCATGCATGCATTCCATGCAGCACTCCATGCATTGGTAGTTGAGTCTCTTGGCACCTAGTCCTTAATTTAGGCCCCCTAGAGCTTAACTTTGGTCATCATTATCTCTCTTATCCACTCAGAGTGCCTTGGTTACATCACTAAAGTCCCAAGGTTCCCTCATGCATGATTTTAGGAGTTAACATAGTCAATTCCATGCTTTAGGGCACCTTGTCCTCTTGATTGCCTAGTTAACTTACTGTTACACCTAGTTTCACTGCCACTTAGTGTATGAGTGCCTATTTTGACCACTACAAGTTAGTATTGCACCTCCTTGGAGTCTCCTTCCCTAATTTCTAGCCCTAATGACTCAATCATTTTCCATTCCACCTCATTTGACTAGCCATTCATCATCTGTGGCCACTAGACCTTATCGGGAGATGGTTCCAATGCAAACTAAGCCTGCCACTTGGGTGGATTCCAACTGCCTCTTTAGGCTCACGAATTTATCCTTTGGAGATGTATTATTTATGTACACATTTTACTAAATAATAAGGTAATGGAATTTTTTCAATTGTTCTTCATTCTCTTGTGTTGTAACACAGTTTTTCCTTCTCTATTTTTCTTGCTCAATTCTTTTGATCTCTGTTAGACTTAGTGTGAATTTTATCTTTGTCTCTAGATATCTGTGAGAATTTCACAAAATCTCACATGATGTACTCTTATTCTGCTTTGATTTAATTTTTAAACATGTGAAGTGAAACAGTGCATACAAATTCTTAAGCAAAACAAAAATTAAACAATGGCACACACATAATACATAGAGATTTACCCTAAAATCCCTTAACTGGGAAAAACCAACAAAACTTAGAGCCACACCTCTATCTTTCTCATTTTGTTTTTCTTAACCATTCTTAATACAATATTTAGGTATTCCACAACATCCAAAACCCTAATTTGTTAACCCATATTATATTGAGACCCCCACTACTACATATGGGGTCAAAATTCAATGAAATATGGACCAAACAAAATTCGTCGAAAAATACTTAAAAACCATGATTTTGTTTTTGTTTTTTTTCACTATGCCCTAATGTTCGTCTTAAGTACGTCATAGTATACATATCGTCGCACTTAAGACGATCTTTAGTCACACTTCCATTGCATTATTCCACACGTGTGAAAGGGTATATACTGGTTTGATAGGTAGCAATGGTCGACGACTTTCTCTTTTGGTCAACGTTGACCACATTTGACAGGCACAAAAGTCCAATGATATAAAATTTATAAATATTGTTACTAATAATACATTTCGACAAATTTGCTATAGTTGTGACACTTTCTCTCTTCATTATTCGACGCATGAAATAATAATTTTTTCTATTAGATACTTGTTTAACACAACCAATTCCTGATCTACATAGCTTGTTTTTTATAATTTGAAGGTTAGTATTTTTAATTTTTGTGTCTCCTTTAATATTTCATAGTCCTATACTTATGGCATAACAAGATCATTTGTACTTATAATGCTTCAATGGATTTTGTTGTAATAGGCAATCATAAATGAAATATTAATACTATATAGGAATTGTAGCATCCAGATAGGTCTCTAGTTAGAGGATTTAATGATCTTGTAGCTCTGGGAATACAACATTTTCATAAGATTTATAAAGCTCTTAATTGAAATCATATTGTTGAGATGTGAAAAGTTGCTTCTTATTTCTCTATAATGGTAGTTGAGGAGATGGATGAGGGCTTGTACCAACATGTACATAAGGAGTACCTTGCAACCTCTTTTTAGCCTTTTAAAAAGGATTGTAGCTCGGGGCCCGATGGATGGACTATGGAGTTTTTTTATCTTTTCGGTGATGAACTAGTAAGAGTGGTGAATGAGGTAAGAACATTGGGTCGTCCACTGAGTAGCTTAAATTCTACCTTCCTTTCTTTCATCCCCAAGGTCAACTGCCCATCTTTCTTTAATGGTTTTTGACCAATTTCTTTGTGAACTATCTCTACAAGATTGTTGCAAAGACAATGACAATGAGACTCAAACCAATCCTCTCATATTACATTTTCAGATGAGCAATTTGGATTTCAGGAAGGGTGACATATCCATGAATCCATTGGAACTATGCAAGATGGAATACATTTGATTAAACAATCTCATTCTTCAGCTCTAGTGATCAAGTTGGGCCTGTCTAAGTCATATGACCATGTTTCCTGCTTGTTCCTATGACTCCTAATACTACATATTGAACTCTCTTATAGTTGGTTAAGTGGACCATGTGTTGTGTTACTGTGATTTCCTTTGTTGTTTTAATCAATGAGGTTGCATCTCCTTTTTTCAAACCCTTTACAAGGCTATGACATTGATGCCCATTCTCCTCACATCTCTTCGTCTTGATCATCAAAGGCCTCAGTAGGTTGATCAATGAAGCCACGCAATAGAGGTTGATCAATGAAGCCACGCAATAGAGGGCCATTCATGGGTTCAAGTGGGAAAGGGTGAAGTCTTGTCTCATCTATTGTTCGTGGATGGTGTGTTGGAATATTCTAACCATCTCATCTTGGTTTTTCATACTTTGCATGCATGCATGCATTCCATGCAGCACTCCATGCATTGGTAGTTGAGTCTCCTGGCACCTAGTCCTTAATTTAGGCCCCCTAGAGCTTAACTTTGGTCATCATTATCTCTCTTATCCACTCAGAGTGCCTTGGTTACATCACTAAAGTCCCAAGGTTCCCTCATGCATGATTTTAGGAGTTAACATAGTCAATTCCATGCTTTAGGGCACCTTGTCCTCTTGATTGCCTAGTTAACTTACTGTTACACCTAGTTTCACTGCCACTTAGTGTATGAGTGCCTATTTTGACCACTACAAGTTAGTATTGCACCTCCTTGGAGTCTCCTTCCCTAATTTCTAGCCCTAATGACTCAATCATTTTCCATTCCACCTCATTTGACTAGCCATTCATCATCTGTGGCCACTAGACCTTATCGGGAGATGGTTCCAATGCAAACTAAGCCTGCCACTTGGGTGGATTCCAACTGCCTCTTTAGGCTCACGAATTTATCCTTTGGAGATGTATTATTTATGTACACATTTTACTAAATAATAAGGTAATGGAATTTTTTCAATTGTTCTTCATTCTCTTGTGTTGTAACACAGTTTTTCCTTCTCTATTTTTCTTGCTTAATTCTTTTGATCTCTGTTAGACTTAGTGTGAATTTTATCTTTGTCTCTAGATATCTGTGAGAATTTCACAAAATCTCACATGATGTACTCTTATTCTGCTTTGATTTAATTTTTAAACATGTGAAGTGAAACAGTGCATACAAATTCTTAAGCAAAACAAAAATTAAACAATGGCACACACATAATACATAGAGATTTACCCTAAAATCCCTTAACTGGGAAAAACCAACAAAACTTAGAGCCACACCTCTATCTTTCTCATTTTGTTTTTCTTAACCATTCTTAATACAATATTTAGGTATTCCACAACATCCAAAACCCTAATTTGTTAACCCATATTATATTGAGACCCCCACTACTACATATGGGTCAAAATTCAACGAAATATGGACAAAAAAAAAATTCGTCGAAAAATACTTAAAAACCATGATTTTTTTTTTATTTTTTTTTTCACTATGCCCTAATGTTCGTCTTAAGTACGACATAGTATACATATCGTCACACTTAAGATGATCTTTAGTCACACTTCCATTGCATTATTCCACACGTGTGAAAGGGTATATACTGGTTTGATAGGTAGCAACGGTCGCCGACTTTCTCTTTTGGTCAACGTTGACCACATTTGATAGGCTCAAAAGTCCAATGATATAAAATTTATAAATATTGTTACTCATAATACATTTCGACAAATTTGCTATAGTTGCGACACTTTCTCTCTTCATTATTCGACGCATGAAATAATAATTTTTTCTATTAGATACTTGTTTAACACAACCAATTCCTGATCTACATAGCTTGTTTTTTATAATTTGAAGGTTAGTATTTTTAATTTTTGTGTCTCCTTTAATATTTCATAGTCCTATACTTATGGCATAACAAGATCATTTGTACTTATAATGCTTCAATGGATTTTGTTGTAATAGGTAATTACAATTCCAACTCCAAAATAATCAACAATTCTTGGTAAGTTAAAGAGGCAGATGCTGACTATGGATGATGGGAATTGTTATTTCCCTTAATGTAAATGGAGGGGCTTTAATGGGAAAAGAATTTTATCAAGAACAGTTGAAAGACATTGTAGGGAGTATGGGCACATTGAAGGGGGGCATGAATATCATCCCATGGTAAGTTATTCATTATAGGTCTTTGTATATATTGATTGTTTTTATAAACTTTTATTTCATTTTAATATTTGTTATATACTCTGATTTTATTTGATTGCATGTATTATTTGTAAAGAGAAATCATCCTATGTATGTGACACCACTTAGTATGCCAATTCGAAATAATATTGTATAAGTTGAGGAAGATGGTATGGATATTGAATATCATGTTAATCCCATGGAAGAATATGACACTAATAATATATTCGAGGAGGACGAGACAAATAGATTGATACAAGACTTATTTAATGCTCCCATGGATGAGACCGACAACTTGTATGAGGAGATAAATGGTGTTTTTGACATTCCTATGCTCGACACTGCCACATAACCCCTTCATGAAGGCACCTCAAATACTGTTCTATCTATTGTATTGTTGTTGGTGAACTTGAAGGTATCGAATGGTCTGTCCAACACGTGTCTCACACAAATCTTAAGGTACGCAATATAATTCGTCATATATACGTAAATGACGACTTTTTTTAATCTATTTTTTTGTGTCAATTGATATGTAACTTATGGATGCAATATTTATATTGATTACTATTATTTGCATTAACGATTTATTTTTTATATTGTCATATATTGATAAGTGGATTTTTCTTACGATCACCAAATAAGTTACCTTGCACCTAGTGAGAATTAGATGGCATTATCAAATCTATTGGAATGGATTATTAGGCTATTGATGCATGTCCTATTGATCATATTATATATTATGGACAATATGCATCGAATACAGAATTCCCACAATGTCAAATCAATAGATATAAAAATGATCAAGTAACAAATAAAGTGCCTCATAGGCTTCTTTCTTATATTCCCATAATTCTACATTTGCAGCGATTGTTCATGTGCAAAAGCATAACACAATTTATGGATTACCATGCACGACACATAAGTGAGGATGGTTATGTATTTAGGAATATCGAAGAAAGATGACCGATTTTTAAAGAATAACCTCGTAATGTTAGGTTTTCATTAACAACTAATGGTCTCAATCCATTTGGTGAGATCAGGTCTACTTGCTCATTGTGGCCTATTTTTGTTATAAACAATAAACTTCATCCTTGGATGTCAATAAAGAGGGAGGACACATTGTTGGAAATGATTGTTCCAATTATTTGTTTATAATTATATTTGTTTTTGAATGTAGCATTTCATTTGTCTTGTTCATTGCTTAATTTCATAGGTCAAAGAAGATTTCAATTCCATGCAATGCTTATATGAAAAATTCATGATGCCCCAGTGCTAACACATTTTTGTGGGATGTAACCACTACTTCACTTCAAAAGTATAGAATTTTATGATAATATACTCATGCATGTTTTTAAATAATTCATTTTTATATAACTAATACTCGCATTAATCCATATCTTGCAGGTCTTCAAACAAAGGGTAAATTTCCATGTCCAATTTGTGGTCCTAGGATGAAATCTCGTCGCTCAAGAAGTACAGGAAAGGAGGTGTTTGATAAATATAGGCACTTCCTCCCTAAGAACCATAGGTATCGAACAACCGATAAACATTTCTTCAATGGGAAAAACGAGACTGCGATAAAACCATGAAGAATGACACCTCACCTAGAAGTTGGAATATAATAGAAATAGTCAATGTAAGCAAATCGTTTATGTACAATATGCAATGTTTTGCAATTTTGATTTATGTTGAATTCTCATGTTTACCATATCTAACAATTATTGTTTGTAATTTCATTTACACATCATAAAGCTCATCATCAAGGTAGTGATCAACTTCCACAAGGAATGAAAAGTTACCCTGAACAATTCAATAAGTTGCCCTACTATGAGCACCTACAAATAGTTCATTTATTTGATACAATGCATATCATGAATAATGTAATGGAAATGTTGTGGAGAATATTAGATGGAAGGAATGACAAAGATAAAATTCTCAAAATTTGTAGTGACATTCAAGAAGCCAATCATGCAATGCAAAATATGATTAACTCCAATAGCAATGGAGTAGACCAAATTAGTCTTCCATGGTTATTTATAGAGCAAGAAAGCAATGTTGTAAAAGAGGTCATTCGTAAAATTATATTTCCGATGGGATTTTCTTCAAACATAAAGAATATCTTAACAAAGAAAGGTGATTTGGGTTGTAATGTACCCGACCCTGAAACCAAGGTCATGGTGCATGTAAACCCAAAGAAAGGCTGTATAAAGGTATAGCAAAACGGATTAAGGTTAACCAAAGTCTATGATGACATACCATCAAACCAATTAAATCAAACATACAAACTTTAAAATAATTGCGATACTTTAAAAACAATTATAAAATTCTCCAAGAGCTCATGCAGATACAACACCATGCAAGCATGACAATGCAACCAGATTTACAAAATTTAATAAACTTGGACCTTAGCATTATTAAAACATTAAAGGTGACCATAATAAACCCAATAATGATAACTAATCATATTTATGGAATTATTTGCAAACATTTACAAACTATATCTTTCCACCATTAAAATGTGCAATTTATGGCACTCCCGTCAATCCAATTTATGACACTTTTATTAATAGTTTTGCATTACCTATAAGATAAGATATGAAGTTAACATCTACATCCATTTAATAATGAATAAAAACAAGTATGGATCATCCATCTATAGCCCCTAACTCATACAGGAAATCAGATCTACAAATAGCTACAGAAATCACTACCAGACCATCCGGTAAGCATCCAAATCTCTGCAAAACCAACTGTAAAATTTAAATAACAATCGTATCAGTTATATGGGGAATTATACAACCACCAAGGTGCAATAGAGAATTCATATACATCCATACAACATCATATATTCAAATCTCCAGAGAAGCTATCAATTCAATCTGGTTTTCCAAGCAGAAAACCCATCAACTAGTGATCTAAACTCAATAATTTCAACTATAGAATCATGGAACATATATGATCATCCATGGAGGACACACTTACAAAGCATGATACAGAAAATAATACATGGTTAAACATATTTTAAGTTTCCATTAATGTCATATCTCCAATAGAAGAGAAAAACACCAATTTTCCAAGCAAGATTTCTTAACTAGAGTTCCAGAAACCAAGCAAATTCAACTGTGAGTTCATCTACAGATCCGATCAGTGATAGAGGGAACATTTACAGAGTAAGATACAACAAATAAACACATAAATAACATATCTCTATCTTCCATTAAGATCAAATCTCAAATAGGAGAGAAAAACACCAATTTCCAACCAAGATTCCTCAACTAGAGTTCCAAAAACCAAGCAATTGCAATTACAAATTTATATACAGATCTAATCAGTCATAGAGGGCATATTTAGAGAGTAAGATACAAAAAATAAACACATAAATCACATATGTCAATTTTCCATCAAGATCATATATCATAGTCAAGGAAAATGTACAAGTTTCCAACAGTTAAACCATCAAATTTGCATCCAATCATTGATACAAAACCAAACACATTTAACTGTGAATACATCAGCCATCAAAGGCAATACAGAAGCAATGGAAACATAATATAAAGATATGAATTTACATAAAATAAACCACTTATCTTAATAATGTGGAATTGGAATCAATTGGACCACGTTTCACCTAGCCAAAGGCATTGCCAAGCCATATCTCACTTTGACAGACCACCCCTGAGCTGAGGCCACAGATCCACAATAGAGGTGCACTCAAGGATAGTTGAAGCATTAGTTTGAGAATCCACAACTCAATTCCTCACCACCTTCTTTCTCCTCCACCCCACTACTAGGTGTAATGGTAATCTCTTCACCCCCTAGGTTCCTCAAGACATCGCCATTCACCATCAGGATTTATGTGTAGGTCAGGGATTGGCACAAGTAGTGGACATGGAGGAATTGTACCAAAGCTGTCTAGGCTTTCCACAAACACCATACAAGACCACAATGCTTCAAGTACAAGGTTCATTCACATAGTAGAGCATACATGACTTCACAAACTCACAAGCTTACCAAGCCCCCAACATCAATGGCATGAACCACCAAGAACAACTAATAATAATAAAAAACCTTCACCAAAGAGATAAACCATGGATTTACAGACCAAAGAAGAAAATTTGAACCCAAGGGGAGGGGTCAAATCAAACCAAGGTAAGCCAACTTGAGTCAACCCAAGGAGGTTAAATCAACCACAAGAGACTAACTCTAATCCAACCCAAGCAATTAGAATTTCAAGGAGAGTGACCTCAAGCCACTCTACCCAACTCAAATTCATGTGTGGACACATCATCCATGGATAGGAATCAAAATCATTGGGGTGGGGAGTTACAAAAACCAATGCATCTTCCCAAAATAGCAAAGGAGGGGTTACACAAGGAGTTATCCAACTTTTGAGGTGTCCAGGCTAAAAATAGTCAACGAGGGTGCACTTGTGCAAATGGGGGTTACAAAACCAAGTGTAGCCACCAAAAAGGAGTTACAAAACCACCAAAGGGTCTCAAATGACAAGTGCGATCCATCCAAGCATCAAGGAGGGTGCATTCACCAAGGAAGGCCCACTAAACCATGAATTAGTCTCAATAGTACCAACATAGGCTAAAATAATCAAAAGTTGGGTCTGTTGTACAATGTTTGGGTGACCATCAACTAATAAAGTCACCAAAGCATAAATACATACCAAGCTCAACCAAGCAAGTTCTAAAGTGCTAGGAATGTCCCCATTCCCCCTCACCTTGTGGATCTATGCCTCCCATACTCTTTTAGTGGTCCCCGGTGTGCCGGTTGATTTTATTAATTGATTCTTTACAATAATAATAATAATGTCTCTCGGTCCTTAAGGACCCTTGTCTTGGCACCTAGTTCCACAA
Source organism: Larix kaempferi (assembly GCA_027924585.1). Lineage (NCBI taxonomy): Eukaryota > Viridiplantae > Streptophyta > Pinopsida > Pinales > Pinaceae > Larix > Larix kaempferi. The sequence goes on from BSBM01000008.1 coordinate 14,034,277, forward strand.
TAATAAACAATTACAATTTACATATGTTTGGGGCTTAACACACGGGGTATTACATTGGTGGGGTAAAAACCCATGACTGCCATACCTTCTTTAAGGTAATTATTCTGGTAGATTTCTATATATATCGATAGCAATTCTTTTAATCTATTTTAATTTTTTAATACTTCTTTTAATCTATTTTCGATAAAATAATGATTCTTTTGTTTGTTACAGTATGTTCTACCTCTATTTCTCCCTGACAACTTTCACAACGACATAAAACAAATTAAATTTGACCTTGGAAAATACATGAGTTAAATAATGATTGATATGTAAAAATTTTGTTGCATAAGTTGTTGATTACATGTGTTTTACTTGCAATGTATATATTGTTTATGTTGAAACGTGTGTTTGCTTGTATGATTTGTAGATGGTTGTCATCTAAATAAATCCATAAAGAAGATATGAAATATTGGAGGATAGAAATTCTTCGACTAATGTATGAAATTAAAAAGTATCTACCTTCGACATTTTTCAATGCACAAGAGCACTACCTCATACACCAAGTTAAGGAGATTGAAATGCGTGGACCTGTACACACAAGGTCAATGTGGATGGTGGAGAGGCACTTGAAATCATTGAAGGATTTGGTTAGACAAAGAGCACGTTCTAAGGATTCTATGGTGCAGGGATATATGATATATCAATCCATGGTGAATGTTAGTCAATATCTTCCTAAGCTAGAAAGTAGCATTAATATGTGTCTCATTTGAGATGTCGACTCCCTAAAAATATTTGAAGGCTGGGAGGTTCTGCTTGGGAAAGGTAGACTAAGGAAAATGAAAGGTACAAATTAGATGGTTGAGATCTGTAATACTTTATTTTATTAAGTTTTATCTATATTGCACTTATTTAATTTTTATTTTTCCATCAATTATGAATATTATTTATTCTTATTAATTTATATGCTTTCCTCATACAATCGGATGACAATAGGATGCACTACATTTATACATTGCAAACAATCTTGATTGGATGAAGGTATGGATAGAACAATGTAAACAATACGATGGTAGGTTATCATGGGAAGGTGTGGCTACATTATTTAAAGGAGCTCACTACAATGAAGATCCCAATCTTTCGCAGAGGGAAATTGATTTAGTAGTACACGGTTTAAAAGATAAACATGTAAGCATGTTCACCAACATTTTTAGTTATTTTCCATTATATTGATGTAACTAGTGGTGTTTTTAAAAAATATTTTCTAAGTTGAAATATGTTTTTTAATTGAAAAATCATGTTTTACGTGTTGGGCATATTGCATTTGAAACACCACAAGGCTATGTGGTGCAATGGTCATAAATTCCGCATCAAAAAGTTAAATGACAACAAGGAAACCGTAAATTCTAGGATAACTGTAGTCTTTCAGGTCACTAATGTTTCCTCTAGAAGTGATAGGCATCCAACAATATCGAAAAATTGATACTATGGGTATTTGGAAGATATAATTGATTGTGAATTTGGATCCTTCAAGTCAGTTCTATTCAAGGTCAAATGGTACAAGTTACAGATGAATGAACGTAATCCCAAAAGAATTGTTATTGAGCATGCCAATGGATTTATCATGGTTAACACAAGCACGTTTGAGCTGGGTCATAACCCTATGTCCTTCTAAGCCAATGTGAGAAATTCTTCTATTTAGAGGTTCCAAGTAAAGCGGGCTAGTCGTTTGTTGTTAGATATGATCCAAGATGAAGGCATATAACATATAATGTACCGAAAGAACATGATATTGAAGAAGAAGATGGTGTAGAGGAGCATCATGAGGTAGATGTATTGTCATATGAAGAGGTTGAAGAAGATGAGCGGCCAAATGTGGATGACAATGTTATAGATGATGATACATATGATGAGGATGATATTGCCGATGATGTTGATGTGGTCAATCCATTCAACGTCAATTCTGAAATATCAGGTGATACAGATGTGGAATTCGATGAGGAATAATATCAATGATATTTCTTAAATGTATATGAATTGTATAATCATTGTCACAATCACTATAATCATCACCTTCATCATCTTCATCATCAGAATCATCATCGTCGTTGTCACCGTCGCCATCATCATCAACATTGTCATCATCACCATCATCATAATCATCATCATCATTGTCATCATAATCATCATAATCATCATCATCGTCGTCGACATCATCATCGTTCTCGTCATCATTCTCTTCATCATCGTCGTCATCGTCATCATCATCATTGTTGTCATCATCATCATTGTCGTCATCGTCATCATCATTACCATTACCATCATCATCATCATCATCATCATCATTTCTTTCATTTACATTTAATATTTGTTTTGCTACTTGTTATATATGCATGATAATTAGGTTATATGGGGAATTGAGAGTGATGTGAGGGGGGGGGCATACGAGCTTCCACCTTCACGTGGATGGTCCTATTTATAGAGAATAAATTATTCTTGAAAACAAGAGAAGCTAAACATCATCATCACCATCATTGTTTTCTTCCAAACCCAAAGGATAAAGGTGCGTGAAAACAAACTAATATATAGAAATCCATTTCCATCAAACTAATAAACCACACCTTGCAAGGAGTTGTGTCATGACAATTCTGGTTGGCATAAAATTGGCGTTTAAAAACTTTGCTTTCTAGCAAAATTACAAAGATGAGTTTGGGAATGATTTTGATTTGTGATCATACCTCTTAAAAGACAAAGTTTCATTTATTTTAAAATTATAACCCATTAAGGATATTGGTCATTTCTATATTAATTACCCAGAGACTTAAAAATTAAAAACCCTGTTCACCTATCATAGCGTTGAATCCTAGTGATCAAATGTTGTCCTCTAGTCGAGGTAGGATAAGGGGCACTCAAAACATCTCTGTCGTGATCATAGTTCCAAAGAAATCGAATATTTTCCCATGGTAGAATTTTATCCCCCTAACCCCCTATACCTCTAGCCTCCTTACCACTAACGCTCATAACCTCCTAATTCCCTAATCCTCATATCCCCCTAACCCCCTATCCCTAATCCCTACCCCCTAGACTATAATACATAAAACAAATGATATTGAAATAAAAAAATAAAAAATATGTGATATATTATATCACATATAACTTCATATGTAACTCTGGAACCAATTCCTCCAAATGCATCCGGCCTAAACGTATTTGCATCCACCTTCCTCTAAATCAGTTCACAACCAGTTTTAAATCAACGCCCAAATTCAAATAGCAATAAACCAGTGCCAAATCACCAATTCAAAATTGGCGCCCAAATTCAAATAGCACTAAAGCAGTGAAAAATCACGTGTGGGGAGACTGTTAGATGCTTGTAGAGGTAGCTTATTAGTGGACTGACGGTGGAACCTGCGATCATTAGTAGACTGAGTTAAGATAGGGTTTTCTCAACAACTATGTTGTTGATAATTCTCTTAGTAACTCGTCCCACGTTGTTTTCTCAGTAACTCATCCCACGGTGTTTTCTGATTAAGGGTTTTATCAGTAACTCGCCCCACATTGTCTTCTCCGTAAGGGTTTTCTTAGTAGCTCATCCCACTCATGCCACATTGTTTTCTTAGTAAGGGTTTTCTCAGTAGATCGCCCCCTCTATTTTCGATGACTTACTTATCTCAATGTACTCTGTTAATTGTTTTATTTTCATTTCAATGTCTTCGTCTCAAGCCCTTGGTCATGCGACCTTTGACCTAGTTAACACCTTCTGCTCTTTAATTATTTTGTCACATGGTTTCTACCCCTCAGTTTGATGTACTCAAGTGTTTAAACCCATTATGTCACTTTACTGCTTGGTTCCTTATTACAAGAATTTGACCCTCATCTCATACTTTGATTGGGTTACTTACTCCCATATTCGACCCTCAACCTTGATGGATATAATACTTTATGTATATTTATGAGCTTCCTACACAAGTTCTAAGTCAAGCTTTTATAGTTTCAAACCCTCGATGTACTATGTTACTCATTTTATTTTCATTTCAATGTCTTTGTATCAAGCCCTTGGTCATGCGGCCTTCGACCTAGTTAACACCTTCTACTCTTTAATTATTTTGTCATGGGGTTTCTACCCGTCACTCTTGATGTACTCAAGTGTTTAAACCCATTCTGTCACTTTTCTGCTTGGTTCCTTATTACAATATTTTGACCCTCATCTCATACTTTAATTGGGTTACTTACTCCCATACTCGGCCCTTAGCCTTGATGGCTTTAATAATTTATGAATATGTATGAACTTCCTACATAGGTTCCAAGTCAACCTTTTATAGTTCCGTACCCATCTACTCTGTTAATCGTTTTATTTTAATTTCAATGTCCTTGTCTCAATCCCTTGGTCATGCAGCCTTCAACCTAGTTAACACCTTTTGCTCTTTAATTATTTGGCCATAGGGTTTCGACCCCTCACTCTTGATGTACTCAAGTGTGTAGACCCATTTTGTTGCTTTACTGCTTGGTTCCTTATTATAAGATTTTGACCCTCATCTCATACTTTAATTGGGTTACTTACTCCCAGACTCGACCCTCGTGGGCCCTGATGGTTGTAATAAATTATGAATATGTATGAGGTTCCTACAAATCAAAACACATCTGCTATTCCTGTAGTTGCTACATCAATACACATTGTTGTTCCTCTATAGATGCACAATCATAGTCTCTTCAATCATCGCACCTGCAATCAAGAGTAAACCCAAGCCATTTCCCAGACAACAATTTCATCTCAAATTATGTTCTCTATAATGTTCATGCCATCTCCACTTGTCTTCTATTCTACAGTACACCCATGCTTTGTTTCCTTAGTTTTCCTCCAGCTTGAATTAGTTTCCCTAGACAAAAACATAATTAATGCACTAGCTTCCTCACATTTCGAAGATCAGATCACACCTATGCAATTAGCATAGACTAAAACCCCAAGTCAATTTATGCACTCCATTATATAAAGACTTCAGAACTTCTTCACGCTTTTCAATCATGCTTTATACTTCGTCTTCCTGTGGCTTCGATTCTTACCTCCCACCTCAACTCATCTCTCACCGAATTGATCCTCTATTTATATCCACCATGATAAAAAACATGTGGACCAACATGGAATATTGTTAAATCGGTGTGGACCCATTTAGATTGCTTTCCTTGATCAACCTATGTGTGCACAAGTTAAATTTACCATTGTGTGGAGGAGGGTTGACTTGTTCCTTTTGTGCCATTTCAGACTCAACGTTGTATTAGAGAGGAGCTACGACTTCTTTAAAACGAGTAATGTCGAAATTTCAAGGTTCTTTTTTGTGGCACCATCAAACCATCAACCATTCCATTGAACCATACCATCAAACCATCAAACCACACCATGGTTTACTTCCATACAATAGACACAAGCAACGCAACATTGGCACAAGAATAGTGGTATTGGAACACATCTCCATGTGCTTACACTTGGAAATGATTTACTTCAAGATCTTGTTTGCCTTGTCATCATGACACATAGGCTTCAAATATCATCTTATTCTTCGTCTTCCTGTGGCTTCAATGCTTTCCTCCCACCTCAACTCATCTCTTATCGAATTGATCCTCTATTTATACCCATCATGATAAAAAACATGTGGACCAACATGGCATATTGTTAAATTGGTGTGGACCCATTTAGATTGCTTTCCTTGATCGACCTATGTGTGCACAAGTTAAATTTACCATTGTGTGGAGGAGGGCTGACTTATTCCTTTTGTGCCATTTCAGACTCAACGTTGTACCAGAGAGGAGACTCGACTTCTTTACAACGAGTAATGTCGAAATTTCAAGGTTCTTATTTGTGGCACCATCAAACCATCAACCATTCCATTGAACCATACCATCAAACCATCAAACCACACATGGTTTACTTCCATGCAATAGACACAAGCAACGCAACATTGGTACAAGAACAGTGGTACTGGAACACATCTCCATGTGCTTACACTTGGAAATGATTTACTTCAAGATCTTGTTTTCCTTGTCCTCATGAAACATAGGCTTCAAATATCATCTTATTCTTCAATATTTCAACTTGTCTACAAGCCCAATGCTCTTCTTCCAAAGCTCATTAATGAACCAATGTTCCACTTGGCATTCATTCTACCAACAACCATCCAAGTCTCATCTTGTCATACATCTAAGGATGTCTGTTCTTCTTCATTAGCCAACTAAAAATCACTTCAATGTTGACTTTTCCATCCACTATCTTTCACACCATTCACCAGTCACCAATGACTGTCCTTAACATCAATGACAACACTATTCAACATATATAGATGCTTCACATTAGTTGATATCATTTACATCTGTTACTTTTTAAGTAAATCTAGGTGAAACCTTATCTAGAGATTTATAGATGTTGTAAACACAAATATATTTAGCATATATATCTCGATCAACCCCTCACGACCACAACGATGCATCGTTAAATTATTCATTCAACTATTCTGAACCTATAAACAATCTAGCTCAATCGGTGCATAGAATATTCGAAGTAAATATATAATCATATAAACAATCTGTAAAAGAAGATATAGCATATCTGTTTACAGTAGATGATGAAACAAACTGAACTCCACCATTCCACCCAACCTTAAGAGAAAGCAACCACAACTATTTGCGAATATTCAATCGTTGACGGTCTCCAACTTCCTCTTTTGTCTCATTTGATATTTATTTGAACCTTTGGTCCCTCTACAACGATAAAATACAATACAAAAAATGGATTGAAACTAAAAGGTGTTTTACATTTCTAATATGAGTTCATTAGTTAAATTTTTTCTATATTATCTTTTATATAATTAACATATCCTCATTATATATATTGCAGATTGAAAACACTCTTCTTTGTATCGAACAAGATTTGTAAGTATTTCCTCGTTGTGCATTAGAAGAAAAGGAAGAAATTTGCAAGGTCATCATGAATAAATTATCGTTGGAGTCCTATTATGAAGATTGTCTTCCCTATCATGTTTATGTTGATTCAACACATATTCTCACTATTCAAATCAATTATGACCGATGGGAACAAGGGAGTGGTATGATTGCAGACACGCTTTTGAATGTACCATGCACAAGTACATTCATCATTGGAAGATCTATCAATTACATCGATATAATTTTTACCATCCTCCTTCACACCTATTTCCATACAACCTTCAACCGGAAGAGAATCCCTAGGAAAGAAATGTTTGTGGCAAAGTGAACCATAGGTTCCCCATGGCATCAGTTTATCCCGACCACTCACACAAAATAAAAAATGTCTCAACCAAAATTAGATCGGGATTATGATTCCAATGATGATTCCAGTGGTCATCCATTAGGGTGCACTTGTGGGGAAGACGACTGTGTATGTTTTAATGATGACATTTAGGAATTAATAAAGCTACTCTGGATGCAAATAATTTATTTTCCTTGAATAGAAGGATTTGATCAATCTATTTCAATCGTTTTTTTTATGGAAGCATACGTTTTTTATTCTCTATTTTTTTATGAAAGCACATGGCTAAATTCAACTCGTCTTGTTATGTATCCAAGTTTTTGATCTAATGTTTGGTCACAAGTGGTTTTAAATCACATGCTTCTTTTTGTTCCTTTATCTCGTTTTTCTTATAATTTTTGCACTACCTATTGCTAAATCCCAATTAGATAGCTTCAGGAAGTTGAGGGAATTCCTATATAAAATCTTTTACCTAGTTTGATGGAGTGTAGGTACAACCAAATAGTTACCTGTCAGACCTATCATCCTCAAGCGAGGGAATTTTAGGAGGGATAGGGGAAAGCATGATGTCCAACACATCTAACAGTGAAAAATCAACTAGAGGCGAAAATGCTAGAAGAAAATTCCTTAGGCGCATGGAATTATTTCTTGTTGGAGGAGGATCATGCTCTTATGACGCTGAGAGCATAGGTGACATCGAGGTTCCCTTGATGTACAAGCATCTAGTGAGATGATGGGTACCCAAGGAACTTCCTCAGTTGGACACTGACTTCTGTGTCAATGAGAGGATGTATCCCATTGCTCTATCCTCCATACATGGCCTTCGTCTATTCTCCATGGATGGGATAAAGGTGAGATATGGAGGATCAGTTGAATTGATGGAGTACATTAGGACATGCTATAACTATGGAGATTGGTTGAGGTTGGTCCAATATATTCCAAGTATGTAGATATATGCACTCACAACAAATTATATACAACTAAAAGCCAACAATCAAAATAAAGAAACAACTGTGTATATTGATGGAAGGCCAAAGGCATCGAGGAATATTCCAGGGCTTATAAACAGTACAAGACCCGAGACTATAAGAAAGAAACCCAATTGCATTTTTTAGGAGAGTGAAGGAAATAGGATATTAATATGTGGTGTGAAAACAATAGCGTTAGGCGAAGAGTTGTTGGTGGATTATGATTTGAATCGTGTCGATACAGCCGTTGCTATTAGTCGGGTAAATAAACCATTATACCAAACCTTTAATTAATCTTTTCCTTTTAATCATTAACATACATTTTGATGATAAAATTCCATGCTTCTTAAATTATGGCAGGGTGATCGTGGGATGGCACCGACCATGAGTTGGACTGGATGTTTCTTTTATGAATGTATTTGATTGTCCCATTTCTTTTGAGATAATTAATAAAATCATTGAAGGCTTCTAGAGCACACTTGGTAAAGAAAGAACATAAGCCAAAGTAAAATGTCTCAAGCATGTTTCCTTGTATACAATTAATAATGCCTCCTTATAGTCCTACATTAGTGTGTCACATAATGAATTAATGAGTTTTTGAAATCCTCCTTTGTAGTGTTTTGGATGCATGTTTTTGGAATGGATGTTTTTTAATCCATGTTTTTGTCTTCATTTTCATATCAATATTTCTTGACAATGATGCCACATTGACGTTCTTCTTTGTGGTAGGGTGATCAGGGAAAATACCCCGCAACATAAAGAACTTGCTTGATAAAGGTCAATAAAGAACTTGCGGACTTTGCCGAGCATCCACCTATAATGGAGAGCTTAGCAAGGATGGAAGTTTTAATTGGGAATATAGAACATTATGGGGTGAGTGACATTATTTAACAAGATTATTTAATACATATTAATTTATGAATTTTGATTTGATATATTTATATGAGCTAAGAAAAAAAAAACTTTCTATAAAGGTTTTTGTGATCAGAGCCGACCGGTCATGGGGACATTGCTGGCAGAAGTAGTGTTACACCAGCACCCCACCGTCCCGAGGAGATGAGCTACATAGCCACGAGGCTATTTTGCAGTCCATATGTGGCTCATACGACTAGTGTACCTTCTGTGGGTCATGAGACCCCCCCATAACACACACTTGATCGTGCACATGATAGAGCAAATCCGGACACTGATCAAGATTCCACACCATGATATCCTGGATCCATACGTGTCACAAATAAGGGAACAGTCATGGACAAGTTTCTTGTGGATGAGAACATGGTTCCCTGAAGATAGTCTAGCTACCAAGTACATATTTATGAATATTTTCATTAAATTCATATTTATTTAATTGAAACGTACATCCCCCCTTTTAATTTATATTAGTAATGGCATAACGTTTTGCATGAAATAATATATTCTATAAGAATATGCAGGAGCAAGCTTTATCTATTTTTGGGCCCACCATTCGCACACAGTGGAACGCCCAAGATACCAATAAGAAAAACCTTTTTATTAGCCGCTTGGTTGAGCAGTTTGGTGATACATTCAACAAGATCGAAATCACCAAGAAGGCCGACACGTATTTGAAATATGTGAGAGACCAGTATAGGGAAAGATTGAAAAATACCTTAAGTGTGACCATCCTTTGATGATTCCTGAGAGGGAATGGAAGGACATTTTGGCTGATGCAAGAGAGAAGGAGTTGAGGAGACCAGGGAAGGAACCACCTGGCCTGGGAAGGTATGTGATGTTTTTAAATTTGATATCCTAAACATTTAATATATCTATAGGAAAAATAATACATAACCTATTTAAAAATTCGTGAAGGCTCTCAAACATATCCAAAGCAACTCAGATAAGATTGGAAAAACATGATCAACATAAAATGGGCCAAGGTGGTTACATGAAATTAAAGGCACGAATTGTAAGTGCCAACAAATTTAACCATATTATCTATATCAGCATACAATTTTTTATTGATTGCAACCAATAATCATAAGTTGTTATCTAGAGCAATGTAGGGGGATCTATACCATGAAGCGACCACTGAGGAAGATATGAAGATCAGGTACAAGCACGGCTTCGATGCAGTGGTGGCACATCGAACAAGCTTGGGGAAAACACAATCTACCTCTTTGGAGGATATGGTAAACAAAATAAAAAATACTTTACTCATTAATTAGTTGTAAAATATATTGATTATTCACTTAACCCATACATTGATGTGTCTATTCTCAATATAGTAGGAAAGTGACAACACTCTAGCTATAAGCAGTGGACAACATCCTCGTGATTCTAGTACTGGTGAGGAAACCCAAAATGGCATGTATGCATTTAAAATGCGGTGTATTGATCAACGAATATTTACTTGTAGTTTGTGTACTTATAACTTCTATTGTTTCAATGGTAGATGTGGATGCTGATCAAAGAGTAGAGGTAGATACGAGAACCGAGCCGACGGTGTTGACTGCTCTTGATCCAACTAAAAAACATTGTACTTATATTTGTATTAATTAAATACTCCTATGAATAATAAATAACCATATCATTTAAATTCTTTTTGATATTGCAGAGGTTCCCCCTGCATTGCCTCAACCTCCATGTCGTAATACTAGAAGTAATGCATGGCGTGAGGCACTACATAGTAATGCAACACCAAATCAAGGCACAATAAATGGAGACGGTGGACATAATTTCAGTGATGATTTAATCTTTGTATATGTGAAAACTGTGAAGAAGAAGAAAAATAACCGATTGTACAATTTATTAATATGAAGGACTAATTGTGGTAAAATTTCATGTCAGTTTTGCGACTTGTTATGCATGATTGCTACTTGTTATATATATGTTAGTTTTTTTCTTTCATTTACTTTTGTTGTAGTTTAATGTAGTAGCTACATTGGGTATGGGGAAATGAGAGTGACGTGGGGGGGGGGGGAGGGGCCATACAAGCTTCCACCTTTACGTGGTTGGTCTTGTTCAGTAGAGAATATTAAATTATTATTGAAACCAAGAGAAGCTCATTCAAGTATACCCCTTTAGTATTTTTATATCAGGTTGCTACATGTTTAATTATTATTTAGTAATATAACCTTTTATTCTATTTGGCAAATGCAAGTTTGAAGGTTGGTCACTTCCATGATCCACACGACATTTTCACCAAGGTAATAATTTTCTTCTCTTTCATCATGATGTTTTAATCAATACTACTTGATATTAGTTTTTAGTTATTTTATTTAATCATCAAAATACTTGATCTTTTATAAGAGGGATGTGAGTAGTGTTAGAGTTTTTGGGAACAAAAAGATTGCTATTACACAACTTTTGCTTCACACACAACACCACATATTCATATAACTAATAGATAGAGAAACTAGGCTCTGCCTCTGTTAGCACCTCATGCTCACTAGTAAGGTGTTATGGTAAATTGTACAATGATGTTTGTTGGTTGGGTTTGTTAAGAAAAGATAAATAGTATACTATGGCATGCATTTGCAACATAACCAAATTCCCATACTTTGGGAAATGTTATTTGACAGAAACAACTATCTAACTAGACCATTTTTATTGCATGTTTTTTCATATTGTGATGTTTTTTATGGTTCCAAGCAGGAAAACATGGCATGATTATATAGTTTAATGATCCAAATAATACAATACACAAAGAAAATAACTTGCATGAAATAGATGCTCAAGAAGGTATATTATAATATATTCGAACATTTACTAGTTGTTGAGGATTTCCACTTTCTAAGAGCTTGTGATTTCTTAAAACGTCATGGCCAATCATCTTTTACTTTAAAAAAAAAAATAGCTTGGCTAAGTTAACAGGTTTTGTGACTTATTGTATATGAGAATATAATTTTGGACTTTTTTTATAGAATGCATTTACATTACTATTTAAAACCAACAACCATTTGGTGGCAATCTTTTCGTTGTTGATTCAAGCAGAGGTGTTATGTCTTTGAGTTGTATTAGGAATATGCCATTCACATTGACATACCTGCTAATGTAATGAATCATTGACATACCTGCTAATGTAATGAATACTCTGTAGAATGAAATGGCCTAAACCTTATATCTTCTTGGTGGCTTTAATGGTTGATAGATTGTGGATCATTTGATAGAGTGCATATAATTATTAATAAATATTTTTATTATTATGAAGATCTAATTTGATTCACTATGGTGTTTCTTGCAGGTTCGTATTTGTATTTTATGTGATTTGATGTTTGTAGTGCTAGAAGAATTGGGCTTTGTTTGGGACATAGTGGTGAATTAATCTCCTTCGAGGTTACTTCTTCGAGTAGCTTCATGTTGTTGTAGGCTACTAAGGGTTTTCCATAGTTATGAGTTTAAGTGCATATATTTCATGCAATTATTTTCTCTTTCATTCCTCCATTTTCAAAAATCAATCCACCAGACCTAGGCTCCAACTGGGCTTAAATTCCCCTTGACTACTCTTTTACATTTCAATCCAACTATTGGCATCTTTGTGCAAAGGATTGAGAAAAACTAACTACCATGTTGGCTACCAAAAGTCAATGCTCATTCCTGATTAGAGACCCAATATAGTTGATTCCAAGAGGCAATCCATCCCTTTTCTTTTTCATCCATCTCATTTATAGTGCATATCAGGAAGCCATTCATAAATCCCTGTTAGGTGCCAAAAATGACGGGGGATTATCAATCTCATCATGCTTAAATCCAATCTTGTTCACATTCAAGCTTAATTATCCTTCTTTTTGAGCTCTACTAGCAAGGCAACCAAGGTTGACCTCTACATAACACGTCTATCCTCTTATCTTTCCATATGAAGCTTGACTGAAATGGAAAGGTAGGGTAACTTTTGAGAAATTATTTGATTCCTTCAATTTGCTTTGATAAAGTTGACTCACTAAATCACTGGGGCAACAATCTGTAAGCTTTTCCATGTCATCTTTGACATTTTTTTATGTTGGCCATAAATAAATTTTGCATTATTTTTCTTTATGGTTCACGTGGTTGCAATTTTGGTCAGTTTTTCGACTACAATGAGCATTTGGTCATCTTTTTCATTTTTGGAAGGCAACTAATAAGCTTTCTTATAAATACTTTCCTTTCTTTGCTGACTAGCCAACAATGAATAGTTTCTATTTTCCCTCATATTTCATATAGAAGGGTCTTGTTATCTACATATATCGGGCCTCGATGGCCAATTGGCCCGCCCTGAAATCCATGAAGCCAAATATCTGTATGGTCCTCAAAGAACCATCCCCAATTCCTTTCAATGACTACATAGAATCATTTGAAATTCTTGGACCCTTAAAATTTTCCAGCATCTCATAACTTTTAAGGGTCCAAGAATTTCATAGCATCAAAAGTTATGAGATGTTGGAACCTTGAATTCCACCGAGACCCTCTAAATTCCATGTTATGGGTAGTAGTCGACACTCATTTCACTGTTCGTCATTGTGCAACTCACGCTCTGATAAATCCGAAATATAGTTCGAGGAATGAATGTCTACCAGGAATAATCCTTCAAACATTTCGCTAGATAGAAAGCACAATGCAACCAAGTCTTGTGGGGGAAACACCAAGGATTAAATGTGCTTCTCCCATCTTCTCACATGATGAGTTTGTCCTTCTTCCTTAATTCCATATTGCCTTCGTCAACTTCCATCTCATGCCTGATTAATTTCCTCCTTGTGTGATTTATCATCGAAAGGACATGACTTGATATACTGTACCACCTTGAATGAAGCACAACTACCTTTGCCACCTTCTTCCCTATTATCTTGAGATCTTTCGACATACTAAGATATTTTCGAATGAAGAACAAACCTATTGTTATGACAATCTATGCTAGGTGCATTAAGTGTGTTGAATTACCCATCATTGCCACCTTTTAATGGTTTAAGGAATTGCGTGGTCATTCATCAACATCAGACCTGGTTTGAGTCGAGCCACCCGACATCCACATGACTTACCTATAGGAACCTTGCTACATGAATTACCTATTGGAACCAGTAATCTAACCTAATGATTTTCCTTATGAATTGAACTAGTAACCTTGCGACGAACCATAAACCCACACTGGTTGGAAAACTGCACCACTTGTCGCAAGTCTGGCCAAGTCTGTAGGTCATATATTCAACTACCTTTAATAATAGTTGAATTTCATATAGCAGTGATAATAATAAAAGTGGGGATATATCAAAATTGTGGGTAATTCTCGAACCAGCCTAGCCCGCGGGTCATATAAGCTCGACCTTCCTATATGATATTTATTATTGGCATCATGAATCGAACTAGCACTGCCATTGAAACTTTATTATGGAAGTGTTATTTGATAATTAAAACTTCATGATCATGTCCCTTTCCAAGTTCTCCACTAAGCTTACTCAATTTTGTGCTCCTTCTATTTCCTCTAACCTTAAATATATTCCTCCTTTTGAGGAACGGAAGGCCAACATGGTAAACATGTTCTTTCTCAAAATATGTTTCATAATTGCATGATTAAATGAGGCATTGCTAACCCCCCAAATCATCTTTAATATCATAGAAAACCCTTTTTTTTCTTTTATGCTCTTGGTGCCACTTGCTTCTCTCTTGCTCCCTAAGCTGTTAAGGTTTCAACGAGTCAGGTCTCTTACTTTTGTGATGTAGGCACCTATCTTATTTTATCATACTTTTACACTAGCTACTCCTACCCACAAGTAAGTTCAGGTACTGCTACACTTACTCTCATGTTTCCTTTCTAATATATTGTTCATTATCTAAATTTAACATTCCTTTCATGATAACTGGATTTGTCACAAATATTTTTATAATATAGTTGCAAGTATAGTTATTAGAATTACCCATGCTTTCGATCAGGATCTAGTTGCTCTTTAACTAACATGGTAGTTGGACTTGCTTATTTTAAATGTCCTTATTTAAATATTATAATGCTTATATGATAGTTATATTTATGGCTCATCGTTTCATTTTCATTTTATAGTCTAATTTTATATTATATTTCCCTAGTAGCTAAGTTTGCCATTGTTCCCCTATTCCAACATTGTCTTTTGTGCATTTCATGTCTTTTGATCTTTCATTCTTGTTTCTCTTACATGTTCTTGATATCATAGTACTTGTGTAAGTGTGTCGCAACTTCACTCCTTGTACTAATTATCAAGGCATGTGGTCTCCATGAAAAAGTAAGGAACTTAAGTGAAGTCGTATAGAGGAGACTACCCCCTCACCATGTAAAGGAATTATCTCATACTGGATGCACTAGCAGGCTAGCCTTAATGAATCATTGATTTTATTATTATATTTATTATTATTAATACTACTCTTGATTTTTCCTTGTTTTCTTTTTCTTTGCTTGCTTCTTTCCTTCCTTGCATTGTGCTGCTATTACCCTATCATGGATAGAAGCTCTTGCAATGAGGGGGGGGGGGTATTCCCCCCAATGATTTCACACTTTTCACTCACATGTTCCTACCCAACATGGAGGATATGGTGTGACCCTATTATGTATCATGTCCATGTATGACCCACCCAATGATGATACATGTTTTCTTTAGTTTGTCCTTATTTAGTGGATAGCCTACAAAGGGTAACTCTTTTTTGTAATATACACATCAAATTGTAGGCATACAGGATAGTGGTGTGATATCCTAGAATTCACTATCCATGATCTATACCTCCTTAATATTTGACCTTTGACCCTGTGTAATAGACCATAGAGATGGATGTATTTGGGCTTCGAATGACAATGAAGCATTTTAATAATATTCATTGAATCCATAATAACCCAATCTTCTCTGATTCCAGATTGTTTAACCAACAATAGACCCTGAAAGAGAGCCAAAGCTCTAGCTCTATTACTTGGGCCTCTACCCAATCCAAGCATTCCAATGAGATTGGATAGTCTTCCAAATTATTAAAATAGTTGTAGTGAGATTGTTTCATATCCCTCATAATTATCTCGGCAACATCAATTATTTACTTTAAACCATAGTTTTTACTGCTAGTTCTAGCTGCATCATTTACATTGTTGGGTGCATTATCCACTTCTTTAATTAAAATAATGTTTGTCTTTATTTTACCTTGAAGGGAAAGGAGTTCGTTACAAATATATCATGCCAACAAAGGTACATTCATAGGATGAACACTTACCAAATATGGATGAGAATATTATTGTTATCTCTTATATGGCCAAGCACTTCTTATGCAACCACTTTTGTAGCAGCATATTTATTTTCTAGGACTATGAAAGGTACTCTCTTCTTCCATGGTATTGCTATAGCAACTTCTATAGCAACACACAATCTACGAATTTTGATTAAAGCGATACGTAAACCATTGAAAGCAAATGAGATGTGCAAGATAACTAGTTTCATCAAGGATGCTCTTGCATCATATATGAATTAAGAGTCCTAATTGAAATCTCCTTGATTGCAAGGATATAGGAATTGGTTGCTTTTAGGTACTTGAGGGAATGAAATAATTACTGGAAGTGATTAATCGTTTTTGCTAATAATTTTTTTTAATCTTGCTTACTTGGGGGATGTCTTGATCATACCTCTCAAGCCTAGGTTATTATTCTGAATCTGTCCTCATTTCAACATTTATTCAGCATTCCCATATTTCTTAATAACTTAGAATACGCATGAAGGGAAAATACATTTAAATTCCAAAAACAACCATTCTTTATCCAATTTTAATACAAATGTAAAATTTTTGTGCAAACACAATCTCCAAGCCTATTATGGCTCTATGGTCCTCCAATATTCAGTTGATATTTGGATCTATCTTAGAGGATGTTAATGTTGCTAGATATGTCGATCCCATAAGGCCCATAGTGTTGCAACAACCTTTGCTCTGATACCAATTGTAATGTCTCCTTTTTAGCACAATTTGTTTTATAAACAAATTAACATATATTCCACCACCAGAGAATTAATGCTTCGATTTTATGCATGAATAAATAACCATATTGATATATGAATCTTTGCTTGTTTGTAAATTGGCCTGTGGAACTTATGTTTAAATATATAAATATTTGTGTACACAACCCACATCCTGGTACCCTAGCACACTTCTTGATATGCTTAAATGACGTGAGGGATTTTAATATGGTTTACTGGTGGTATAAATGCATTCTACATTTAATATTCTACAAGATTATATATTTATTTTTTATTTTTTATTCAAGGTTGTTGCACTTCCGACGAAGGTTTTCCTTGGTGTTGTTGCAAGTTCGTCGCCTATCATACTAAAACTATCGTAACACCGACAACAAGTGGCACCATTGGAATTTTCCATGTGGCTTCTTAGGTCTCATAATTACAACCTTCTATGCATTGCATGTGCGACCAAGGCCATCGTAAGACCGATGCATAGTCGTCGTAAGTACTCAATTATATGTGTCACAAGTGTGACCATTTGTGTCAACAGATCGATGCATAATGACACCACTGCAACCTGACACGTGGCATCCTAGTCGTCGTAAGTATGACCTTATATGTGTCGCAAGTGTGATATATTGTGTTGGAAGACCAACGTATAGAGACACCACTGCAACTTGCCACGTGATGTACTGTCGTCGTAAGAACGACATTAATTTCATCGCAAGTGCAACCGGGCTAGTTGTAAGACCGACACACATTAACCACATTGTACCTTGCCACGTGGCAATTTCTTCCTGTCGGAAGAATTACGATATTGAAAATCCATCGAAAGAAGGACATATTTGGTTTGACGAAAATACCAACTTGCTTAAGTCAAACATGCGATTGTTTTTTGATGAAATTATGTCGCAAAAGCATCGTAAATTTGTGAAAATATAGTAGTTCCAAATTCCTTAACCATGATTAATTACATATTTTCCAAAAAAATAGCTCAAAAAAAATGGAGGGGTCAACACTCCCCCCTTAAGCTTGTGCCATGTGTGCACCTAGTGTATGACATAACACTAGATGAAGGTGGATCGTAAGGTGACACAACCCATGTGCAAGAATATGGCACATACCCAACATTCTCCCACTTGTTGTTTTCTTTGAAGAATAGTGGGCTACATACTAATATGGACACAATTTTAGGGCAAGAATGCCCATAGTTTCTCTACACCAAGAGAACTTCTCAATACTAATAAATTTCATCAATGACTTTGCAACATTCTTCAAGGTGCTAACTTTTTCCAACAACACCTTCTTCTCTTCACCATGTCTCTCACAAAGTGGTATTGCACATCAATATGCTTCATTTTAGCATGATAAGCGAAGTGTTTTGCCAAAAATATTGCACTCTGATTGTTATTGTATAACCTTACATATTTCTGTACAAACTTGATGCTTGAACACAATCTCAGCAACCATACAACTTCTTTACTTGCACGGGTGGCTACCATGTATTTAGCTTATGTATTTGAGAATGCAATTGTATCCTTTCTCTTGCTCATCCAACGGATAGCTCCTCGAAATAGGTTAAACACATAACCACTTGTATACTTTCTATGATTAAGATCTCCATCCCTATATACACAAACAAATCCCTATACTCTTATTAACATGTCTAGTCCAAGTCTTCCTTGGTAGTAGATTGCATAGTTTGTGGTGCCACACAAATACCTAAAGACCCTCTTTACAATTGTCCAATTCTCCTTCCCTATTTTTGACTTATATATGCTCAAAAATACCACTACAACATGGGAAATGTATGATCTAGTACATATCATTACATACATTAAAATACCAACAACACTAGCACAAGGAGCCTGAGGCATGTCTTCTTTCTCTTCTTGTGTATTGGGACATTGATATGAAGATAACTTTACACTTACAAGAATAGGGACCTTGATGCATGTTAAATATATGGAATATTGTGTAAGATATTTTATTTGATTCAACAAAATTTGCATGTTTGCACGTTCTCTTTTAATCTCCATTCCAAACATGAAGTTAGTAGCACCAAGATCCTTCATGTCAAATTTGGAGGATAGTGGTTATTTCACCTATTTGATGACATTCATATTGTTTACAATCAGCAACATGTCATCAACATGCAATACTATATTGATGAAGTGATCACCAACCTACTTGGAATATACATAGTGACTAGCCTCGCTTCTCACAAACCCTAATCCAAAGATGTATGTGTCAAAATTTTGGTACCACATCCTTAGATATTCCTTTAGGTCATAAAGGGAATTATTTAGCTTGTAAACTAGTTATTTCCTTCCCTTTACCATAAGACCTTATGGTTGTTTCATGTAGATTTCTTATTCAATATCCCCATGTTGGAATGTTGTCTTCACATCCATTTTCTCTACTTCATGGTCAAAGCACCAACCGTAGAAAGAAGGAACCCAATAAAAGTTAATTTAGAAATTGGAGAAAACATTTCACCATAATCAATTCCCTCTACATGGAAATACCCCTTTGCTACTAAGTAGGATTTGTACTTATCCACTTTACCTTTTTCATTAAACTTCTTCTTAAACAACCATTTTCTACCAACATTTTTTATTCCAGTTGGTAACTCAACTAGATCCCAAGCTTCATTTGTATCTAAGGCATTCATTTCTTCAACCATGGCCTTCTTCCAAATTTCACTATCCTCTGAATCAATTTCTTCCTTCACATTTTTTGGATCATCATCACTAATATATAAATAAAAAAAGACAAAAAATCAGGGGGGGGATACCTTTATGGTTGCGTTGTTTCTCGAGATGATCTTCTCAAAACTTGGGTATCAGGTTCTTCTTCTTATGATTTATCTTCTTCTATTGACTTAGATTCTTCATCCTCCAACTCAAACTCTATTTTCTTTGGTCCCTTTTCCATTGGTGTGAATTCTTGTTTGGGAGCATCTTTCACCTCTCTAAAAACAACATCTCAACTGTAAATAATCTTCTTAGTTAATGGGTTCCAAAGTTTAAAACCTTTCACACCATCTTTATAACCAATAAAGATACATTTTTCAGCTTTATTATCCAACTTACTCCTTTTTCTTCTTCTTTGGAACATGAACATAATCATCACACCCATAAACTTTCAGATGTTTAAGAGATGATTTCTTACCAGTCCATACATCACGCGAAGTTTTATCTACCAATGCTGATGTGGGTGATCAATTTACCAAGTAACATGCAATATCCACTACCTCTGGCCAAATTTTTTGTCATAACTTGACACCATTGAGCATGCTCCTTGCCTTTTTCATCAACGTTCTGTTCAATCTTTCTACAACTCCATTACGTTGAGGTGCATGGAGTAGTCTACTGCCTTGCTATTCTGCACTTCTTAGATAATTCCTCAAATTCATTCCTGCAAAACTCCCCACCATTATCCATCCTCAACACTTTTATTCTATTTTCTTCTGATTCTCTACAAAATCCTTAAACTCGTTAAATTTATCAAATACTTTCTAAAATCCATCTGTTCCTTAAGAAATAATCTAAAAATGAAACATAATACACACATTTACCTAATGATGGAACATGTACAGGTCCAAACTCATCACTGTGTATTAACTCTAAGATTCTCTTTTCTCTTGTAACATCGGATGTGAATATTAATTTTGTTTACCATTATGCAATGTTCACAAAAATTGAAATCTAATGTGCAATCAGGCATATTTTCAACCATACCTTTACCATGTAATGACAGAAGGCCCTTCTCTCCAATGTGTCCTTATCTTTGATGCCATAGCATTGTCTTTCCTTCAGAGATAGCAAGGGTTTTTTATTCTTCATTTCCACCCTTAGGCACAACATAACTGTTACACCCATCGGTGATTGTGCTTCCCAATAGTTTGTACAAGGCCCCATTCCAAACTTCTCTCATTAATCCCATTGATGCTCGAACCATTTTGCATGTTTCCTTTTTAAACATAGTTTGTACACCTACATCACTCATCTTGCCGTTGGATATTAGGTTTCTAGCTAGATTTTAAATGTGTAAAACCCTAAGGAGAGTTCTAGTCCTTCCATCCTTAAGTAGCAATTTAACTCTTCCACGTCCTATAATTTTGGTTGTTGAGTCACATCCTAAGAAAAAATCAACTCCATTATGCTTTTCATATTCATAGAACCACTTCTTATGAGGAGTCATATGAAAAGATGCACCTAAGTCAATTAATTATACATCACAATCTGAACAAGTACACATCCCCTCCTTCTTCTAAGGAGTTCTTCATCTCCGTGGGAGGGGAATCATTAGATCCCTTTGCTATATCAACATTTTTAGATATGCAATCCTTCTTATAATGCCCAGCTTTACCGCATTTCCAACATTTTCTCAAAGATTTTCCTAGAGATTTAGATTTACCCTTAGCTTTTAAACTCCCACCAGAATCCTTATTTTTATTTCTATCTCAGGGAGAATCTCTCACAAAGAAAGCATCCATGCTTTGACTATCTATGGGTTTCCATTTATTTTCCTTTGATAGCAAGGATGCCACTATTTAATCAAACTTTAAAGTGGATTGACTAACGCTATTGATTGCTACAATAAAATTATTTGAAGAATCTGGCAATGAACATAACAATGTAATGCATTTATCTTCTTCGCCCATCTTAACACCCACAAAGGTGATTTGACTTGCTAGAGTATTATAGACATTTAGATGATATGTCACCGAGACGTTATCATCCATCCTAAGGTGATACAACTTCTTTCGAAGAAACAACTTGTTTACTAGGGAACTTGATTGATACAAACTCTCTAACTTATTCCACAACTTCAATGCATTGTCTTCTCCACATACATTCAACAAGACTAAAGATGTTAGGCAAAGTTAAATTGTACTCCTCACCCTTCTTTATAGTTTATCCCAGTCAACTTTCGTCGATCTATTGGTTGTGTACTTGGATCCACAATAGTCCACTATTCTCAACCTAAAAGAATATTTACCATTTCGAGCTTACATTTTTTTTAAGAGGAACAAGTTAAAGGGTTTATATTAAAAAAGGTTGTGCACAACCATACATTACAAAAGAGAGAGCCTAAATACAGAGAGAGTTTTCACAGTTGAAATAAAAAATATGGCCAACCTGGCTCTATAGTAGTTCCTAAGTTGTTGTCTAGTGTTCGTTATTATAGAAGAGGGATATACCCTTACAAACTGGAAGTTTAAAAAAATGCAAAAAAACATTCAGACATGAAAAGTGAACCAAACCAACTAATTCTCGGAGCCTTTCTACCCATACATCGGTTGCTGAACTGATGCTTCCTCCATTGGCCGCATATCCATAGAGGGGGATTCTTGGCAGTGACTACATTGAGACATCCTGGCCATCTTCAAGACTTCCTCCTTTATCACATCCACAAACCCATAAGCTCGAACATGTTACGCTCCAATTCGTCGAGGCATGAATCCTGGTAGGAAAGTTGCTGAGAGATGTACCTCATATCATCCGCCGACTCCCTGTGAGTTTTAATACCGAAGAAAACTGCCTCGTACACCTTGCGCAGGTGTTGTTTAAAGTCCTCCACGCTGGCTTTTAAGAAAGCCATCCCCTCTGCTAAACCGGCCATTAAATTGTGTGCTGAGGCTTGAGAATGAACTAAGTCTGCTTGAAGCTTGAGTGAAGGAACCGAGGGAACAAACTGGGCACTGAATCTTGGCACCGGACTATGAAAACGAGCTGAATGATCCTCACAGGCCAAGAAGGAAAGACATTCAAAACTTCCCTGAAATCACAGAGGCAGATTTTTCGCAGAGGACTCAGAGTCACTGGAAGGGCTTGACATAATGCCCGAGTTGAGACCGCAGAGGAAGAAGGCTACCTGAGTTTCAATAAATGTTGGAGCGTTTTTGTTACCAGTGATGAGACATGCGAGGGTAGAGCCATGTTAAGACCCACGCGTCCTTGTTGGGAACAAATTTAAATCATTGGTGCTCAATCCCATTAACCCTTTCATCCACCCCTCTCTATCAAAGAGCTTAGGGAATGTTCTTTAATTCCTCCCCATCATTATAATTCACAATTCCAATGGGAAGATTGACCCCTTGGTTGGAAAATTCATCTGCTTGCTTATTGTTTCCCCTAAGGATATGAAAGTAGGACACCTTAGGTATATTACTTATCTTATTGATTCACCTGTGCATTTTGTTGCATCTAGGAACACCTTTAAGGATTCATGACCTCATTTTTTGGATGACGTGTCTGGAGTCTCCAACAACCTTGAGTCTGTTGATATTGAGAGTTGAGACTATTCCATGGTGTGATAGAGAGCTAACCATTCTGCTTCATTGTCGGTTTTCTTTCCTATCCCCCATGCAAAAGAAATGACTTTTTTCCCTCCAGGATCAAAGATAATCCCACCCGCACCTGCCTCCCCTACCATTTCGAGCTTACATTGGTCAAATTTCTAATCATTAAATTTATCACTCTTGATTCTAGAACTACTCATCATTCTCTTTTAACACACAAATGACCATTGCAAAGCTCCCAATGGACCCAAGTTTATCACAAACTGAAGATAAATTTGCTCTATCAAACAAGTTGAAACCTCAACAACAAAGGCATCCCATAAGCCATTAATTGAGCTTTGATACTGAATGTAAGTTTTAAACATGTAAAGTGAAATAGTGCATATAGATTCTTAAGCAAAATAGAGATTAAACAATGGTAGACATACAACACACAGATTTAACTCGTAAATCATTAATTGGGAAAAACAAACAAAACTTAGAGCCACACCTCTATCTTTCTCATTGTGCTTTTCCTAACCATTCAAAATACAACATTTAGGTATTCCTTATCATCCAAATCCCTAATTTGTTAACCCGAATTAGATTGAGACTTCAATCCCTTGACTAGGATTAATTACTAGACGAAGGTGGATTGTAAGGTGATGCAACCCACATGCAAAGAATACAACACATACCCAACATGGTTCCTCTAGAGAGGGGAACCTTATTTATGAGATTCTCCAACTTTATAGTATCAAAACTAGCATGTCAATGAGGAAAAGTATGTAGTTTATTTCTTAGGTATGGATGAGAATCTTAGACTTGTGTTTAGAAGATATTTCCCTTTTCACTACTTTGATCTCTCAAAGAGTCTCAAATATTGGGGCTTCCTCCTTGAACCTAATTGTTATGGCAAGGCTGATTGGTGGTGGCTTATGTCTAAAATTGAAAACGAATTGGCTTGTGGTGCAATTGATGTCTCTCTCGAGGGGGGTGCCTTGTACTTATCAAATATGTACTAAATGATATCCCCATATATTGACATACTCTGGCCCATATTCCCAAGGGAATTCTGGAAAAAATTAGAAGGATGTGACTTAACTTTCTCTAGTAGGGTAGCAATGAATACAAAGGTGCTCACTGGGTTCGATAGAAGAATATTGTAGGCCCGAAGTCACTTAGGGGCTAGGGGTTAAAGAATATCCATCTCTTTAGGTAGTCTCCAGTTGTGAAGTCATTATGAAATGTCATTACCAAGGACAACCTTTGGTGCATAATTATTATTCATAAATGCATTGCCTCAGGTTCCCTTTTGGATTGGATTTGGAAAGAGAACAAGAGCACTTTGCACATATCCAACCAATGGAAAGCATTGATTCTATCCTTCCCATTTATTAGCCATTACCTGGCTTGGAAGGTAGGGAATGGTTCATAGGTTTGACTTGGTATGGATGCTATAATGGGCTTCCATAGAGATATTGTACTTCTTGGTGCTTTGGTACAATACCTTTAGGAGATAGGGAACACCTCCCCTAATTCTATAAAGAAACCCACTGAAACTACTCTTTGGAGGAAAGGTTGGTTGAATGGTGTTTATCTAAGGCTAGTTGGTGATTTGGGTAGATGTTGGAATTAATTTATAGTGGAATTGCATAGATCACATGTACGGCTTAGATATGAAATCGATGAACTTATCTAGGGATGTAACAAAGATGGGGAATTGTATTCGATGAGGCTTGGCTACAAAATGATCTTTACATCTAAAGGTGATGATAACCATTGGTGGTGGAAAGTCCTTTGATGGATTTGAGCTCCCCCAAAGACACAACTCTATATGTGGTTAACTTTGTCATATTGAGTTTTAACATGGGACCAACTGCAGAGGAGAGGTAAGATTGGGCCAAGCATCTATTTATTATATGAGGTGGGAGCAAAATCGAACTTACACCTCTTTCTCTTGTGTTCCTATTCTTTACATATTTGGAAGGAAATTGAGGTGCTATTGGGGTTATCAAGGTTGTGGCATGGTGGAAGTCTTGTGGAATGATTTGAGTCATGGTTTACTCGGGTTGAATTGAGACAATACATAGTCATTTAGTTGTTGGTAGTGTGGAACATTTGGTCTACGCTAATGTCAATCCCCTCCCAACAGACGATTCGTGTTCACTGAGAGCCCTTAGGCCCGAGATTTTGAACATAGCTATGATACCATATGTTGCGCGTGGCGTTTACATGCAGGTGTCGGATGCGATTTCCAATCGATCCACATCAGGGGATGGGGCTAAACCTGATACCAATTTAAGTCTAGTCAATGCCCACACGATGAGTTCGTCTAGAGCGAGAGAGGATCCGACTCATCAGATGCGTGTTTCCATGAGGGTCGACCATATTCGGTCACTCACGAGGTATATTGCTGGGAGACGCGCAATAAGGACCCAGCCTTATTCAGTAGGAACCACTACTCCCTCAACATGGTAGGCAGGTTGAGTTAATGACCTCTCAATCGTCGTACCATATCCCCACCTAAGGGAATATCTAAAGGGAATGCGTGAAGCATGGTTCCTTGATATCCCTGGTTGCAATGAAAATGCGATGGTTAATTGACTAATAATTCATAATTGGGAAAGGGAAACAAGAATTAATAAAATATTAACTAAAATGAATTGATCAAGCAAGTAAACAATAATAATAATAACAACAACAACAATAACAACAAGATAAAAATTAAATAACAACAACAACAAGATAAACATTAAATAACAACAACAACAACAATGAGATAAACATTAGAAATAAAGATAACAATAACCATACAAATAATAAAATAAGATAAACATTAGAAGAAACAACAACAATAACAAGATAAACATTAGAAATAATAATAATAATGACAACAATCTAACTAGCAATTGCCCCAAAAAGGTGCAAAATAACGCCGAAAGAAAAAGGGAAGTACAGTAGATTTGATTCATAGATTTTAAACATGTTTTTTATGTATAAATATAGAGTGGCAATTATACATGTTTTTTATGTATAAATATAGAGTGGCAACCAATTGAGGTATTTAACAAGATACATATCATTTTAATATTTTATTTTCACTTTATCAATCCTACTTTAGTTCCTCTTCATCATAAAAATGTTCCCTTTTCATTTGGTACATCACATTTTCATTTGATGAAAGGATATAAAACCCATATGTATGTATGTGTGTATGTATGTATTCAATGTTGACATTTAAATTGACATATTGAGGAATCAAATTTGAACCCACAAAAAAATTGTATTTGTTTTTTGTTTGAATATATATAAGTTCATTAATACTAATGACTTTATTAGGGTACAAGTTGTGTTAGGAGCATAGAGGCACAAATGGAGGAGACTATCAATAGGCATTGGCGTAGTAAAATAATACAACAATGAAGCTTGGAGCAAATTTGTAGAACAAGTGGAGAATGAAAACATTATTTACTAAAAGTTTATGTACAAAACTTCAAATATTAAAATACAAAATATAGCTTATGTGTATATCCATCTTACCTTGTAGAAGACTATAAAATCCATGCATGATTTATTAATCTATAATGATGAACATAAATTTGTAATTGCATCTTATATGTACAAGCATATTTCTAATTCGACTAAAAACCTTCTTAACAACAAAATATAGATATTGCAAGGTTGCACCTATTTTTAAGTCAAAGCCATACATTTACCCTCTTCACAATAGAATTTCATATATAGAAAGTAAACCACAATATTAAAGTGACAAAAATCATCCACAACGCAACACATCATTTTCCAATGAGCACTGACTGGATGAAACAGGATATAACATGATCTTCCCTAGAATGAATACCTCTTGCATGCGTTATCGATTGTGACCATGAAGAACCAAACACTCGAATAAGGGAAGGATTACATAGGACATGTGTTGCTCATTCCATATTTGGTAAAAACTACCTCAAACCACACTTTCCCATGCTAATTTAGAGTTATGGTTGGTAGCTATTAGGTTTTGGCCTGGTTTGATGACTTAAAAATAGCGATGAAAATTGACAAGAAACATAGCATAGTGTCATTATGTGCCTCATATGTTTGGATTAAAATTTATATATGTCATGCAATTATATGTGAGTCATATATATACATAATTTATAGAAGCGTATAAGTGGCTTGCAATGATTGTTGTTAACAAAAACCAATATGATGACTATAATTCAAATGTGTATTCAAGTCAGCTTATGGGCATGTAGAAAAGACAACTTGATTTTGTTATGTGCTTGTTGGATGACCCAAATGCACAATCAAGTTAAGTGAACAGATGGGACACCCAAATAATTGATTGAAGGGATGTTCTAGTGAAGTGTAACAAGAAACTTTGCAACAATGAAAGAATTAAACAAAGAAATTACGTCCTATCCTTCTTGATCTCACCCACAAAAAATTTAAAAAATAGTTGTGAACACAATGGAAAGGAATTGGCTTTGAGGGTTGTGGCCACTCATATAAACATGGCATGATGCAAAAAATGGAGATGATAAATCAGATATATATGGGGAGAACTAAATAAAGGAGTAATTTATACAATATTTATATTTACGAAACAATAAGGTGGAATTGAATTTGTTCCAAAATGACAAATTAGTTTAAGGAGATAACATGTTCCAAAATGATAAATTAGTTTAAGAAGATGGCATGTCTCTTTGTTATATTACTAAGGTACAATGGAAAATTTCATGGGAGTACATTTAAATAAGACTAAATAGAAAGGAGTCGAAACACATTCAATTATAACCAACTAAATCTAGGAACCATTGAACCATAAGTCCATACGAATATTGTGACATAAAGTTCCAATTCAAACAATGAACCAATTGAGGCATGCATTTTAATGGGAATGCCATATATCTTCTGTTGATTGAAAGAATTAATAGCATATTGGCTATAATCATGTCTTGCAATGGTTTCTTCCCAAAGGCAAATCCTATTTGTTATAGGGAAACTATGAGGGGCCAAAGGCAATTTGCCATAACTTTGAATATAATGTTATAAACGATGTTGCATAAAGTAATAAGGCCTAGGTGATTAATATAGCATTAAAACCCTTTGAGGTAATTTAAACCCCATCACGATTAATCTACAGATGACAAGTCATGGCCTAAAATGTGTCAATCGAGATCAAATTTGCATGTAAACCATCCAAACCCAAGGAAAATCCATCATTGCATGGCATACCTCCTTGATAATTGTGTTGTTATGTTTTGCAATGATCAAAGATGGAATATGAGAGAGCATATTGTTGTGATTTCCTCTGTGTGGTGTAAGGGTGGTTCATTTAAAGTTTCTCTAAAGTATTATGTTAACAGTTCATTTGCGATCTCTTAGTTTTATTTTAAAATTGTCATCTCAAAGGAAGGGAGTTGCATTACAAGTCTAAATTTTCATGGTTGTTTGGAAGAAGTTTTTGTATTTAAACCACCTTCCCTTAGCTACCATATGTAGAAATATTGACTGAATTTTCTCTTTCTCCTCCAAACCCTCCACCTAAAGATTAAGTTATTTGTCATTTTGACTTAGAGATTCAAGAATTCCTTGGTAATCAGTAAGTGTGTAATTGTGATATCTGTGTATATATGTCTCTCTTCTAAAATATATAGAAATTATTATCTTATTCCATATCTTAATGTTAATGTAGAGATACTTTGACTTTTGTTAAAAAAACATGCATTGTATAACTGTGAACCCATCAATGTCATAAATCAATATCCCTAAAGCCTAGAAAAGAGGTTCAAACCAGTTCAAACCAAAGGAATTATTATGAGACCTAAAATTTAGATCTTTCTTTGGTATTTGAAATTGAAATATGTATTAAAGTTAATGATAATAGGAAGCATGTTTATTTTTATATATAATTTTATTTAAATGATGTTAAATTTAATTGGATATATAATTATGAAATATTATATATATCTTTTTGATTAAATTGAATTAAATATTTAATTTTTTAAATCAAATAATAATAATTTAATTTAATTATTTCACAAATTTAAGTTATAATGATATTGATGATTACTTTTCATCAAAAACTTTATAAATATAATAAAAAATAAATTAAATTTCATAAATATTATATAAAATATATTTTAAATTAAAAATTATTATTCAAACTTATAAATAAATAAATATATATCGTATTTATTTTTAATATATTTGACTACAAATACTCTAAAATGTATTTATAAATTTAAATAAAAAAATTATATAAAAAAATATTTTTCATTAAATAAAAAGTTTATCTTTTTTATTATTATCTTATATTTTATATACCAGTAGAATAGTTATTAGTATCTTATATTTTATATACCAATAGAATAGTTATTGATTATTTAAGTTATGTTGTAAATAAACTTTTCATTAACTTTTCTTTATGTTAATTTGGATATTTAAGGGAATAGTATCTCTTATTAGAATAATATTTGATTATTTAATTTATATCATAAATCAAATTATGAACCCTTCTTTGCGTTTTATTGAAGATGTTTTTCAAATTATGAACCTTTCTTTGTGTTTTATTGAAGATGATTTTATCACTAAGGAAGTGGTGTCTCTTAATAAAATAGAATAATTATTAATTGTGTAAGTTATATGGTAGATAATTTTTTTAGTAGAACAATCATTAAATCATTAATTGTTTGTTTAAATCATATTGTAAATATTTTTATCAATTCTTTTCTAATTCTTTTCTATGTTTTATTGAAAATATTTCTATCAATTATTTAGATTTATAAATAAATTTCATCATTTTAGAATATATGTATGTGTATACTTTATTTTTTTTGTTAATTTATAAACACGTTTAATATTTAAATATCTTTATATTTTTTTTTATATTTTTATGGTTGATTTATTCTATAATAATTCAAATTGTAAATTGTAATGTTAGTTCCATTTGCATTCATGTCTTCTAACCTTAAGAATATAATATATTTGTGCTTTATTTTTATTTATAAATATATAAATAAATTTAATATTTATTTATTTTTACATTTTTTATGATTAATTTATTGTATAATAATTCAAATTGTAAATTGTAATATTAATTCCATTTCATGTATTCTAATTTTAATAATGTAATGTGTTTGTGTGTTAGATATAAAGATATTATTAAAATAAAATTTCTACAACATCAAGAAAAATTGGGAAACCTACGATGGAAAGCTTGTTTTCAGTATAAAATAGGGGTCTTTATTGCATCTCAAGCTAAATATTTCTTCAAAAAGTTACATTCATATGTCATGTTTTTACAAGAAGTTACATCCATATATCTAATTTTGTTAAAGTATTTTTTAAAAGCTTTTGTATTAAAAAGAATTGTAATATTTTTGATAAAGGATTTTGTATAATATCAACTCACTCATAATCTGATTTGCTCAAGATTAATAATAAAAGCATCACCATTATCACCCTATAGCCCCCTCTCCATCTTGGAGCTTGTGCAAGATACTTTTTTTATATTCTTCCATTTTAGCATTATTTATAGCGTCTCTTTGAGCATTGGTGATTTCAATATTGGTAGAGTGAGGAGCTTGTGCAAGATGCCTTCTTGATATTCATGTCTACATCCATCCTACAGAATTCAAGAAACGAAAATAACATTCAAGGAATTGACGAGAGAACACTGCCAGAGTAAAAGCTTTAGTGCAATAACCTACAAATGGATTATCTTCTTGATATTTAACCAGATTATATTCAACATTGGGATTCTTCTCCCAAATAAAGCTAGGCCTAAGCAATTTTTTGTTTGTTTGTTTGTTTGGGAAACATCATTACTCTTTTTCCAAGGTCCTTAAACCTCTTGTTTCTTTTTATGTTTTAAAAGTAGAGATATGATTTCCTTCTTTAAAAATCTCAATCTTCCCTCCTAACTATACTTTAGTGGGCCATATTTCCCTGATTAATGTACCAGCAAAAGGAAACAATAAATTGAAGTGCACATCTCTAATTCAAGATAGTACACATTTAATACTTTGGTATCCGACGTTATATTTCAATATTTTTCAACGTCTTCACCCTACTCATATCAACAAGGTTTTGGAAGTCAAATTGTTGCTTATAGGGGTCCCTTGTCCCATAAACAAGAATTCTCATAAATCAATTTGATCTTTGGCAAGAATGACTTTAAAATTAGATTATTATTATTATAATAATATTACATATAAAAATACTTATAACAATTTATTGGAAATTTTGGAATATCATGTAAGATCAAATTTCCTTATCTTCCATTCCATTGCAAATTACCTTAAGGTTATATCTCTTCCATATATACATAATATTCCAAGCAAGCGACAAATTAAACTGTACAAGGGGCAAAGGTATGGAATTAGAAATAATCTTATGCTGAACCAGTTGTCTTGTACAGAGGTGGAAAATAAGGGGTCGTGGTTAGTTGTTTTCTATTGGGGAATGATCCATATCATTGACCTCGGGGTGGATAGGCACCCAAAAATTTGTCTAATTTCGTCAAGCTAGGATGCCTCGCAAGGAGGTGGATTCCCATGCGTTGGTACTTGGCCCCTTAATGAGATATACCGAGTTTGTTAAAAGAAAGCAAAAGTGATATTGATGAGCAGGGGATTTTCAAGCAAGCTGAGGAACCAAATATCTTTGAAAATAGAGTCTCTATTGGATAAGATCAACAAGTTATATTATGAGAGCTATATGCACATTTATGAAATTGTAGCAATTACACTGAACAATCTTGAATTGAATTATAAAAAATGGAATATGCAAGAATATTTTAAAGGGACCATCTTAGCTTAAGCTGAGTTTCTTTGGGAAACAAAATTGAATATATACATATCATAAATATTTACAAGCAACCAATTTATACTTTTCCACCCATTTTCCTCTTCTAGTAGCATCTGCACAACTATCCTTAACTGTCTTACATATTGTGTCTCTTTTTTATGGGAGATCCATCACCAAATTGTCTTGGATACAACTCAAATATTGGGTCTGAATTTTGACCCTTCACGCTATAGCTTAGAATCATTACCTTGAGGATGTAAACAAATTCAACTCATGCTCCTGCAAGTACAATTACAACTGAAATAATAGAAGAAGTAGCCTCCTTCAAGTATATATGTACGATTCAATCATCAAATGGTACTATTAGGAATGATAACAATACATATGGAGCTTTGCAGATGATACAATCCTTATAGTAATAATCTACAAATTAGGGTTGGAATTAAAATAAAGTGAAGTGAATGATGGACAAGGGAGAAGTATAGATTGATTAGAATCCTTCTACTCTAGTAGTTGTCTGGCTTATGGAAGCATCTTCCTTACATTGCTTGATCAACACTTCTTCCAATGCAAATGTTGATGCACAAGATCTTGAAGGAACAATGAGAGGCTCAAAGGTTTTAATGGGGTGAGTGTTGCATTTGATCATGTAGCTGATGATGTTATCACTCCATGTAAGTTGGGGGATCTAGACGTGGCTTGCACTTGTGTCAATGCTAATGAGTCTCTGGTTACTATTAAGGGTTGAGATTGAGATAGACAAACAGACATTGCTACCGATGATATTGGTGATGACAATGCTAATTGCCTCGAGGATTTCCATGAATTGTCATTCTTGGGACTACTTGGTTCCTTTAGTATGAAATGAACTTTGACGAGTATTTCATGTCTTGGACTTATTTTAGTATTTCTACAACTGCTCTCTTGGTAGGCCTCTTAACGGGCTTCGTTTGTAGACACCTCAAAATCAGGTATGCTATTGTCTTAGCTTCTTTCTTGCACTATCAACTTTTTAGCCTTGGGTCCATGATCAGGGTGAGTCTAAATGCATCTACAAGGAATGACCTTGTTCATCTGACCAGGTTCCTCTCTTCGTTTGGATAGAAGGAAGAACTACCCATGTTCTCATGCCCTATTAGTAATTCCAGAAGAACTACCCCAAATATCCATACAGTACTCTTAGGTGTCAAGAATCCCCATGCAACAATTTCAGGAGCAAGACATGGCATGCCCTACAAATCAAAAAATAATTTTAGTACTTACCACCATCACAAAACAACTATTAGATACAAACCGATGAAAGCATTATGGACCCACAATAACCTAAGATGTAGGTAGGATTCAATAAGCACAATAAGGTTTCATTTTGAATAATTGTAAACACCATATCCACTAAATTATGGGAATGTGATAAATAGCATTATCAGAAGGGATAGTTTGGATACAACTAGTCTAGTGAACTTTCGTTTTGATTTATAAGTGCGGGGATGCAATAGGTAAGTCTTGTTATGTTCTTTAAATATGTTACGGTAGATCATATTTTCCAATTCGACATTGGTGTGCAAAAATACAAGTAAATAATGTAGACTGATGAGTTAGAAGTTAGAACATACCTTGGATGAATTACTGCCATAGGCCAACTC
This sequence comes from Larix kaempferi, assembly GCA_027924585.1. NCBI lineage: Eukaryota > Viridiplantae > Streptophyta > Pinopsida > Pinales > Pinaceae > Larix > Larix kaempferi. The sequence goes on from BSBM01000008.1 coordinate 14,068,128, forward strand.
CTGACTGTGACGGGCAAATCCATAATCGATGAGATTTTCACTGAAATATTTGTCAACATGAATATTTGGAGTCTTAAATTCTTTTTACATGTCAACGTTTGTATTGACATGCTCAACCTATCTCAAAGTAGTGCAATAGTTAGCAATCTCAAAGATCTGTCCATTAATATTCACAATGGACTTGAAACCTTGGGCATGGCTTGACCCTTATCTAATATAACTATATAATCATAGGTCGAAGCAAATTCTTGGTGCTTGACCTTGATTCTTATATTTACATATAAAATATTCAACAAAATCCAAACGAATGAACAACATATGAAAATATCACTATGGGGAGCTGGAATCAACCTTGGTTTCATTGATTAGTATGTAATGATTTTCTACATTAAGTTTGAGCTATGGGGTTCGATTCTCTAGCCAAAATTCTCAAAACACCATCAAAATAAAACAAAAAGAACCATATTTAAATATTTAACAACCTAATTAACATTTTGATTGTCAAATCCCAACACATCCTTCTTACCTCAACACCTCCAAAGATCCCAATGTTTCCATACTTGGCATCTCTTCTAACTCAAAGAACCTACAAACACATAGGCCATTGAAGCTTTGTCACCTGCGCTAACCCCTCTATGCTTTCCAGCATCACACAATCTCCTTCCCACAAGTACTCCGAAAAATGCTCACATTTGCTCTAGAAACCATTTTGGAAGGCGAAAAACTGGAACGACTGTAGAAAAGGGCGTTTTTGAAATTGTTTTGTTTCTAAGCCATTAAATTTGTTTCTATTTATAAGAGATATCTATGTGAGAACAGAGCTTCAGTTCAGAGATCAAAATTGAAGGGCAATATCAGTAGCAATTGCACTGAATAGTCTTGCATTGAATTATAAAAAATGGAATATGCAAGAATATTTTAAAGGGACCATCTTAGCTTAAGCTAAGTTTCTTCGTTGTTATTTCTTGAGAAATTTAGGACAAAGGTTTTTTGTTGAAAGAGGCCCATATTTCATGGGTGGGACTAGACTTTGTGTGACGTTTAGAAGTTTGGTTTGATACCATCGTGGATACACAATAAATATTCCCAACCTAGGAAAGGTTCAAAGTTACTTTCAGAATTTTGGGATGGATATGTATTCTTAGCCATAAAAAACTTTGGCAAAAACTACCTCAATATCGTAAAAAACCAGGGAAAATAAATTTGTTTAATACAGATTGCACACACAGGAACCTATGCGCCAAATCCAATGGAAGAGATGATAGTTGGCCTGGTTTTAATTCCAAAAGCAGAAAGGTAACACAAACGATACTAACTAAGGTCTATTGCAAAATGATGTTAAAACTGTTGTTTGACATAATATAATAGTAGGTCCCAAAGCTGAAATTTTCCAGCCTAGAAAAATTGTAGAAGGAGAACCATGATGTATGGATGCACTTTTCAAATTTCAGGAATATGTGATTTAACATTCTCTTTTCCTGTAAAGAATAAAACATATTTATGATGTATGTTTGGTCTATCCCATCACAGATACTTGGTAAACATGGGTATATACATGTATTTGTCTGTAGGAGAAGCTTTCAATTTTTTTAAAACCAAATCTTTGAATTTTTCACATGGCTAGCAGTCCTGATGGTTAACTCGAGTTCAAAGTAAAAAATGGAAAGCACCAAGAAGAACAAGCACAAATTTCAACATCCAATTTCAAAGTGTCATAACGTAGAACTAAACACCAGTGCACATTTTCCATCTCTACCAATACCAACAAGTGGACATGATCACATACATTTCAATTTTTTGGGAATCTATGATTTAACATTCTCTTTTCCTGTCAAGGGAAAAACATTCTCATTGTATGCAGGGGAAGCTTTCAATTTTTTTAAATCAATCTTTAATTTTTTCACATGGCTAACAATTGTCGTGGTTAATACAACATGAATCCAAAGTAAAAAAAATGGAAGTTACTGAATTGAACATCAATGAAAACCATACAAAATGCACGGTAAACTTCGCTAGGGGATTCTCCATGGAAACCATATAGAATGCATTGGCAGACAAACTTGGGTAAGTTTAGATAAACTGCCACAAATCTAGGGTTGGACCAGTTAATAATCTCAGATTATTTATTAGAAGAAACATATCAAATACCTCAGACCATTTAAGCATAATTAAAGAAGTTTTATTCACTTGTTCATTCATCCGAGAGCAAATGTCCTAGAATATATCAAACACTTTTATAACATACAATTGATTGAGTCCATACTGCAGACACAAACCCTAATGTTTGAACAATGAGAATTTCAATGTACTGGTTTGCTTGAAACGCGAGGGACCAGCACACCCTTGGATCTTAGAGACAACGAAGTCAAAGACCATCAATCGCAACAACTCCACCATCTTCGACCTCAAAATTTTCCCTTCCTCCGCTCACCATTCGGCTCGGTCCTCGATTTCCATGATCTCGTCTATAACACAACTTATATTTTTCAATAGAAATACCTTGTCCGAAGCCATACTCATAGTAAAACTCGGGGAAAACAGAGGATCTAAATCTGCTATCCCCTGGATGAGTTGATGTGTTTTGGGTAAGGCTTGTCTTATCTGCAGGGCAAATAAGTGGTGATTACTTTCACTAGGACGACAAGAATTTGCATGTACTACAGAGGAGCTTATTGGGACTACTGTGAATTTCATGAAGGTAAGGGAAAGCCACAAAAATTGAAAAAACATATTTATTATAGTCTTGTATATATAATATACCTAGGAAAAATACAGTCAATATACTAAATACATACATACCTAAACCATGACTGAATAAACTTGATTTTAATTTGGGTGCGAAGTTACGGAGAGTGTGGCTGCACTGCCTGGATACAATATGACTCCTGGATATCCACAATGTATGATTTACTCTCTGGGAGACTGTTTTAGGTTGGAGTTACAATTTTCCCAGCAACTCTAACCTAAACCATGACTGAAGGACCTTGATTTCAAATTGGGTGCGAAGTTATGGAGCGCGTGGATGCACTGCCTGGATATAATATGATTCTTGGATATCCAGAAAAGGAATATATATATATATATATATATATGACCCTGCAAATAGGGAAACCAAGCCTACTCAGACCTGGCCAACAAAACCGTGAAAAATTCAAAACCCTAACAACAAATAATGTTCCAATTATCCATTCAAAACAATAATGTTTGTACAAGCCTCGACTGGAAAGCCAAAATCACTCCGACGCATGCCTCTAAAGATAATTTAAGTAGGGAAACAACTTACAATTCCATGCTTAACGCAAATGCCAAATATTTAAAAAAAATATGAATTCAAGCCCTTTCAAAAGATTAGTATTGTGGCAAGTAATAATTTATCAGCCAATATGTCACTAAATCTCGGGCTGAAACAATTTATAATCTACTATATTATCAGAATACGGGCTGAAATGGCCTTAGAATTCATATAAGCACTAACATAACTAAAAATCTTGCCAGAATCTTGCAGAAATAATGCTGGTAATTCTACACTACCCAAAAGCTTACCATTCAAGAGTTTCCTGCATTCTTCAAGAGCAGCCTGTGGCTCTTGCTTGCTGTTGTTCTGTTCAGATCCAAGGCAAACTGGGTAACCCTAATGGCCTCGTCACGGCTAACCTCCACTGCAACTCTTGCAAGCTTGCTCATGTTTTCCCTCAGAGACCCTGTACATGGTTGGAAAGCCGAAATACAAAGGTCGTGATGGGAAGTTGAGTTGCATACCTTGAGGACGAGATCTGAGGATCGAATCCGATTATGGCCAGATTCCTCAGTCATGGGTCAATTGAATGCCCACATAAATTACGCCAACGAGAAGAACGGTGTAATTTGTGCCTAATGGCTTGATGTTGGAGGTGAAGGAACGATGTTATTGTAGCACTTGTAAGCATTCAGCTCACTGTCTATATACCAAACACAGATTGGATTTCCAAAATTTCTTGGTTCTACTCCATAACTCTCAGAAGATATGAGCAAAGACATGTAGTGAAATTAAACTTGCAACAATAAGGCAGTGGAGTTCTTCCCTGTGCAGGGTGGCTTGCCTCACAAGCAACACTCCTGTCTGGCCTTTCAATTCACCGCCATTCCTTGTCTGCAGAGAATTGAATGGAGAAGGTAAGGGTCGGTCCAAGGCATTGAAATAGGTACATAATCACATCACCTTCTAATCTAGAGAACAACGAGCAGTGATAGGAGGGTAAACACGTAAAACCGGTGGATTGTGCACAGTTAAGATGACGACACGTGGCGAAATCAGATTCGTTGGAGGGATGACGAAAAGGAACAGTGTTCCTCAAAATGACCCTCGGGAAATAACCCCTATCGGCGTAAATATTATAATAAATAACAATAATAAAATAAAATAAAATAAAAAGGGGGAGGAAAATAAAGCAGGGGTGGCTATAAAAGAAATGAGGAGGGAGCTTGAGACATCTCTTCTGTGGATAAGAATTTTGGAGGTAGCTAGGCCGTGGTTCCTGTCTAGGTGACTGTTAGAGGGTGTGGTAGTGGTTCACTATGATACAAGTGGGATTGGGATTCCCCTCAGCTGAGAGTCTAGTATCATAGTTCATTGGCTAGCAGAGTATCGTCAACCCTATCGCAGCTCGGGGGTCCTAGGGGAAGAAGAGTTAAACTGATGGATCATTTTTGATTGGCAATCTAGAAGATTAGTCTTGCGGTGGATTTGGTGACAACACCAACCTTCAGCTTCGTCCTCAACCTTCAACAACTTGTGATTTGTTAGGTATTATATGATTATTGTTTTCCATTATGCATTGAATGATATTGGATTAATTTTTAATGTTGAAAGTTTAGATATGTTAGTAATATAAAAATATTTTATAGATATGTTATCTGTTGTATCTGATAAAAGAAAAGAAAAGAAATGTTGTTAGATTAAATTTCAAATCTATTTTGTGATTAGTGCATGTTAGAACTAGCTAGCCCAGTGGATGGGCATTACAACTAAGCTCCTTCCTTTTCAAAGATAAGTTCCATCTGACATTTCAAATAGTAGCACAGGTTATGAGTTTATTTCCTTTTATAAGAAAGAGCCAATTGATAAGGTTCCTTGAGTTCTGCTTCATCTGAATGTGGATCGATGCATTCCATTGGGGTTCTTTGATGGTTCCTACTAAGGCACTCGAATTTTTGGGATGGGGTTCATACTCTTTTTGAATGATTTTCATTCTTTTCATTTCCAAGGAGATATGGGTTGAGGGACAAACCATCTAGGTGAATTTATGGCTCTATTTTTCTTACTAAAATTGGCTTTAGACAAAGGTTTGAGGTCTCTGCAGGTATTTATCATCTCTAGTCTTGTTTTCAAATGTATGAATAACCAATTACAAGTGCAAAACATCATTCTTCATGGCTCGCTAACTTAAGGATATTGCAAGACATTGCCATGATGTCAAATTTGAACATATACATCAGGAGCATAATTTGGATGTGGACAAACTTTCCAAGGATGGATTAACACTACGGGAGGGACATTTTAAATTATCTGAATATGAACAGGGACGTCCCATTCCAAGTTGGATTTCTTCTATCGAAACTTTATGATTTGGCTACAACTGTGTAATTTTTATTTAGTGACAGTTTTTTATGGATACAAAAACTCAATGAAGTGTATTGGATTGATCTTAAAATTTTGGAGGTTCTTTTGACAAGAGCCTACAAAGAAATATATTGAGTGCTTTTGGTCACCAACTACTTATTCTAGAGCCTATTTGTTGTGATTCCTAATATAATAAATGTGTTGTCATGCTCTCAACATCCGATGATTGTATTTTCCATTCTCCTTGATTATAAATATTTTTTTTTCTTATATATATATATATATATATTGTGTGTGTGTGTGTGTGAAAATTCCCTGCAACAGGGCTGTGCACACCCTAAATAAAAAAGGGTGTACACATAAAAGAAAAACAAAAAAAAGAAAAGAAGAAGAAGAAGAGGGGGGTTGCACCCTTTGAAGCCCTTCTTCTTGGTTTAACAATATATATATACCTTGCATTGCAATTAAGCAATACACACACACACACACATAAAACTTGCATTGCAAGCAAGCGAGCAATATATATAAACCTCGCATTGCAAGCAAGCAATACATAACTCTTACAATAAACTTTATGATTGAAACCCTACCTACATTCATTTAGTAAGAAATTGATAAACGATTTGGATTGTGGTTTCCAATAGAAAGAAAATCCCGATGCACTCAAATAAACAAAAATGTGTATGTGCTCTTCAAGTTCATGCCATTTTCCCATAACTCCACCAAAGATACCAATGTTTGCAAACTTATCAAAACATAAGATGGTCGTAACGAAAACCATGGTTAGACATCCCTCTCTGATGCAGGGATTAGCCGGATCCCTGCTTAAACTCTCCTCATCAAGCTTTAATAAAGAAACCTCAAATGTAAAACCGTTCCAATGTTGCTTCACGCACTTCACCAAAACGCAGTTCAGAGAACTCTGCAAATCTCTTCAACCAAGTCGATTCCAGGAAAAAAAACTTGTGGGTCACACAATAGACTCCCTTCTGCACAAAACCTAGATCACAGAATTTTGAAATTCGTCTCTGTTTGTCCGTAAACAGAGCTGCAAAGCCAATGACGGTTTTACTTCATGTGATCTTTCCACATGACCTTCCTCAAGGCATTTGCGGGTGTAATGGTTAGAATCTGAGCCAAAATCTGCTGAAATGAAACCCTGGTGTGACTGTAACTCGTAGGATAGTTTAGATGACAGGTAATAAAAACGCCTCAATGCATACAAACAACATAGCTACCATGAACTCAGGAAATGAAGGAAGAAACCAAAAAAATTATCCATTCATTCTTAAAAATTCACACAAACAGAGGATTCAAGATGTCCCTTCCTCAAAATTCAAATTCATGCTTTTATTCATGGCAGGCTATTGCCTATTCTCCCTCCCCCAGCTACATGTTTCCTTCTTTTTCTTTTGTATGACAACTAGAAAAGCTCTTCAGCTTCCTCCCTGACCGAGAGTTACAAAAATGATGCCTGGACTGCCATTTGCAAGAGTCTACTTGCCCAAATTGAAGAGTTTCTTGCTAATTTTAACCAATTGCTCCTAAAAAAAAATTGTAATAGTCTAGCTTCCACGCAGGGAGCCATTTATTCCTACTTTAACTCAAAGGCTAACATCTATACTATTCTGTTACATAATTAAACTTAACAAATTGCAAACTATCTCTAACCCTTAGGAAGACTTGGCATTGCCATTATCACGACATAAGAACTTCCTCAATTCCAAACCACAACATGTGACAGCATGGCCACATTGCTGGCCTTAATCGGATGCTCCTGCATAAGACTCCTGGGGCGAAAAGCAACGAACCCCTGTTCATCAAATCAACAACAGAGAATCCTTTAACTTCTAATTCTGTTGCACTCACCCAAGTGGCATCCTCTACAGGATGTGCCTTCCACTTGAACAAATACTCGAGATAGTCCTTATGTCTGGTACTCTTTGCCACCTTAGTGTCCAAGATCTCCTATGCTTCCAACTTTTGTGCTACTGGCATCTGCTTCAGCCATTTCAAATCATCATCAGCATCTTTGTCTCCTGCAACCTGACCTGCATCATCTACTGTAAAGGGATATATATCAGCAACATTGAAAATGGGAGATATGCCAACTCCTGCTGGCATTTCCAGCTCATAAGCATTTGCAGAAAACTTTCTAAGGATTTTGCATGGCCCAATCTTGTTCATTTTCAGTTTGTTGTACTCTCTCTTAGGAAACCTTTCTTTTCTCAGATGGGATAACACTAGGTCTCCAACCTCATAATTCTTTTCTCTTCTTTTAGAATCAGCTCTCGCTTTGTACTTTGCATTAGTTCTCTATAGCCTCTCCTTAACTTCTTCCTGTAGCTCACTGATTCTAGCTGAAAAGTCTTCCCCATCTGCTCTCCTCTTCTCAAAATGTCCCAAATCCCTTAGTTCATACACTCCTCTAGGATGCATACCATACAAGATTTGAAATGGGATCATACCTGTGCTTCTGTTTGGCGAGTCATTATAGGAAAACTCAGCTTGTGCCAACACTCTATCCCATTGTTTTGGATTTCCTCCAACCAAGCTCCTCAACATGTTACCCAGACTCCTGTTGACTACCTCAGTCTGACCATCAGACTGTGGATGATAAGCTGAACTGAAATTCAGCTTAGTACCCAGCTTCTTCCACAATGTCCTCCAGAAGTGACCTGTGAACCTAGTATCTCTATCGGAGACAATACTTCTAGGCAACCCATTCAACTTCACCACTTCATTAAAGAACAAGTTTGCTATGTGAGTGGCATCACTTGTCTTAAAACATGGAATGAAATGTGCCATTTTAGTAAATCTATCCACCACTACAAAGATGGAATCATTTCCTTTCTGAGTCTTTGGCAATCCTAAAATAAAGTCCATACTCACAGAATCCCAAGGCTTGGTAGGAACATGCAATGGTGTATATAAGCCTATGTTTTGGCTTCTCCCTTTGGCATGCTGACAGATTCTACATCTGCTCACAAACTTCTCAACCTCAGACCTCATCTTGGGCCAGAAATAAAAATGACTTAGCTCTCCATACGCATTATCACTTCCAAAGTGACCAGCCATTCTGCCATTGTGCTTCTCTTGAATCAAATTTTCCCTCATTGAGCAGCTTGGGATACACAACTTACTATTTTTGAAAAGTAAACCGTCCTGCAACATATATTCAGCCCACAACTCTCTGTTCACTTCCACAGGGTTCTTGCATGCTCTATATGCACGCTGAAAATCATTGTCAGTTTCATATAAATCTCTAAGATATTCAAATTCTAAAACTTGTACCTGAGTTTCTTGTATGATTAAGTCTCTCCTGCTCAATGCATCAACTACACGATTTGACTGTCCACTAATATGCTTCAACACAAAAGTGAAACTCTGCAGAAACTCTACCCATTTGGCATGTTTCTGATTCAATTTAGACTGCTGCATTATGTACTGTAAAGCATGATTGTCAGAATACAATACAAACTCTTGAGGCATCAAATAATGCTGCCAATGTTTCAAGGCTTGGACTATGGCATAGAATTCATTATCATATGAGGAATATTTCTGTTTTGCATAATTTAGTTTTTCACTAAAATAGGCCACTGGTTTATCTTCTTGACTGAGCACAGCCCCAATGGCTATCCCACTAGCATCACACGTAACTTGGAAGGGTTTTCTAAAGTCTGGTAACCCCAACACGGGCTGCTCAGTAATCTTTTTCTTTAACAGCTGAAAGTTATTTTCAGCTCCTGCTATCTAATTGAATGGTTGCTTGTCCTTTCTAATAGTCTCAACAATGGGCGAACAAATGCCACTATAATTCTTTATGAATTTTCTGTAAAAGCTTGCTAAGCCATCGAAGCTTCTTACCTCAAATATGCTTTGGGGTAAAGGCAAATCCACGATTGCTTGCACCTTCTCCGGATCCATCTTTACACCATCCTTCGAAACCACGAAGCCCAAATACACTAACTCAGATTTCAGAAATGAACACTTCTTAATGTTCACAAATAACTTCTCTGCTTGCAACCTTTCCAAGACATATCTCAGATGCCTTAGATGCTCTTCCTTTGACTGACTGAAAATTAGTATATCATCCAGGTAGACTATCACAAATTTTCCTATGAAGTCCCTCAAGACTTCATTCATCAATCTCATAAAAGTACTTGGGGCATTGGATAACCCGAATGGCATGACCAGCCACTCATACAGCCCTTCATTTTTTTTGAAGGCTGTCTTCCACTCATCCCCCTCTCTAATTCTGATCTGATGATACCCACTTTTCATATCTATCTTAGTAAAGTATGCTGCCCCACTCAGACAGTAAAGTATGCTGCCCCACTCAGGTAGTCTTCTCGGCTGATTCCTCCACATAACCAGCTCTCAAATTTACTTTGTAAAACTCCTCAGTGTACTCTCACAATCAACAATCTTTGCCTCAAATTCTGCATTTTCCTATACAGAGTCAACTGGTAATCCTTGGGCAAGAATTTTGCCCTCAACTTGGCCACCATCCTATCCCAGTTCTTGATTAGTGGCTTATTCTTCCTTCTCCTCTCTGCTTGCACACTATCCCACCAGAGGGATGCATGCCCCTTCAATCGTGTCACTGCAAATCTGACCTTCCTGTTCTCCTCGATCTCATCATACTCAAAATATTTATCCAACTCACTGATCCAGTCAATGAGGTGTTCAATAGTAAGGATTCCCTCATAGGTGGGCAGCTCAGGCTTCGGTTTGGATGTAGTTCCTAAAATGGATCGAAGACATTTCATTTCAGGTGTCTCTGCCATAGGAGCTGCCTCTTCTTCACGTTCTTCCTCTTCAGGCTCACTCACATCTCCTGCCACTGGATCTCTCTGTCTGCCCAGCTCCATAGTTACCATACGTACCCTTACCTCTCTCAACTCCTCCATAACCTCTGCATTTGTTGATGGTCGTCCTCTGCCACGACCCTGAGCTTTGCCAACATGAACAGCCATGTATTTTCTCTGTTATACTGAGCAAAACTCCTGCTCTGATACCAAAATTGATGCAGGGATTAGCCGGATCCCTGCTTAAACTCTCCTCATCAAGCTTTAATAAAGAAACCCTAAATGTAAAACCGTTCCAATGTTGCTTTGCGCACTTCACCAAAACGCAGTTCAGATAATTCAGCAAATCTCTTCAACCAAGTCGATTCTTGGAAAAAAACTCGCGAGTCACACAATAGACTCCCTTCTTCACAAAACCCAGATCGCAAAATTTTGAAATTCGTCTCTGTTTGTCTGTAAACAGAGCTGCAAATCCAAGGACGGTTTTACTTCACGTGATCTGTCCACATGACCTTCCTCAAGGCATTTATGGGTGTAATGGTTAGACTCTGAGCCAAAGTCTGCTGAAATGAAACCCTGGTGTGACTGTAACTCGTAGGATAGTTTAGATGGCAGGTAATAAAAACGCCTCAATGCATACAAACAACATTGCTACCATGAACTCAGGAAATGAAGGAAGAAACCAAAAAAATTATCCATTCATTCTTAAATAATTCACACAAACAAAGGATTCAAAATGTCCCTTCCTCAAAATTCGAATTCATGCTTTTATTCATGGCAGGCTATTTCCTATTCTCGCTCCCCCAACTACAGGTTTCCTTCTTTTTCTTTTGTATGACAGCTAGAAAAGCTCTTCAGCTTCCTCCCTGACCGGGAGTTACAAAAATGATGCTTGGACTGCCATTTGTAAGAGTCTACTTGCCCAAACTGAAGAGTTTCTTGCTAATTTTAACCAACTGCTCCTAAAAAAAAAAACTGTAACAGTCCAGCTTCCACGCAGGGAGCCATTTATTCCTACTTTAACTCAAAGGCTAACATCTATACTATTCTGTTACATAATTAAACTTAACAAATTGCAAACTATCTCTAACCCTTAGGTAGACTTGGCATTGCCATTATCACGACATACGAACTTCCTCAATTCCAAACCACAACATGTGATAGCATGGCCACATTGCTGGCCTTAATCGGATGCTCCTGCATCACTCTCATTCCAAACCACAACTAAATTCTTTTAAAAAACCCTACACGCTCAAAGGAAAAAGAATGGGAGGAAACACTACACGCCATACGACCATGTGTAGACATATATGGAGAGAGGGGAGGTTGTGAGCAAATAAAATAGAGAAAAAAACCAACCAAATTTATTTTGGGTCGAGCCTTCAAAAGGGAACCCTCGTGTTTTCAAAAAGATGATGACAAGAGAAAGTCTCTCTTTAAGGTGAAGATATTGAAGAGCCCTCCACTGACCCATATCTCTTGTTTTAGTTGAGGCACTTATACAATTTCCATAGTTGCTGCAACATTCATCTCCGAACACACTGGGGCGCCCATTGGGAAGAGCGATATATTCAATTTAGATGCCTAGAAGGAAATATCAACCTAGCATCACTATGTGGGATTGGCGCCTAGGCAGGTAGCTCTCTTGGTAGCCCTATTTTAGTTGATCCATAAACCTGCCTGGGATATTTGTCCCCACTCTCCCCCCTATATTATTATGTTAAACAAGGTGTCTACTGACATGGTGAATCAGAAACCAATCAAAGTTTACAGTGGAAACCAATTTTGGATAGACCCAAAGTAAATTTATTGACATGGGACCTAACAACAACTTTAGAGAAGGAACATTATTGGGCCAACAGAGAAGGGGAATTACTGGGAAGGCAACCATTGCGCACAAATACATGAGAGGGAAACAATAACCAAGATGAAAATAAAACAAGGGTTTGTTTCTAGATTTTACTTATTCCTTATTTTATTAATTGTTGGAAATAGTATAAGGAGGCACGTGGGCCTCATGCATGAGCGAAGAACTAAATTAAATCATTAAGTATAAAGTGGAGCTTAATTAAGATTTTCCAATTTTATTTATTTATTTATTACTATATATAAAGAACTTTTGAATTAGAATTTCTATTTTTTATGGTAATATTTTTTAAAAATAATTTCTATTAAATACAATTGGAATTCGATTTTAGAATTACCATTTTATTTATATATTATATAAAAAATCCTATAAATTGAGTTTTGATTTAGAATTTTCATCTATTCATTTATGATTATATTAAATAAAAAATTGGCTTGCCAGAGGAGATAAGAACACAACATACTTCCACAAATAGACACAAGCCAGAAAGCATAGGAACAATGTCACATAAATAAAAACGAAGAAGTAGATATGGTCCACGATTTTGAAAAGATCAAGCAAGAAGCCTTCATCCACTATAGAGCCCTGTACATGAAGGAAGAACGTAGGCCTCAGGTGAGCATGGAAGAATTTGTCTCCCATATTCTGAAGTTGATCTCCCTGGAAGAAAACACAAAATTGACAAAGCGAATCTTAGAAAAAGAAATTATCCAATCTATATGGTAATTTGATTCATAAAAAGTCCCACGACCCGATGAGTTCACCATCCACTTATAGAGAGCCTACCAGCCAATCATCAATCCAAATCTATGTAGAATGATAGTCCAATCCCAGTTCAAGACAAAACTTGGAGGGGGGACCAAGTCATCTTTCCTTGCCCTAATCCCGAAAGAGTCACCCCCCTCCTCTTTTGCAAGGTTTAGACCTAAATTGGATTTCCATAGGAGATAAGAACGCAACATACTTCCACAAATAGACACAAGCCGAAAATCATAGGAACAATGTCGCATAAATAAAAATGAAGAAGGAGATATGGTCTGCGATTTTGAAAAGATCAAGCAAGAAGCCTTCTTCCACTATAGAGCCCTATACATGAAGGAAGAACGTAGGCCTCAGGTGAGCATGGAAGAATTTCGCTCCCATATTCAGAAGTTGATCTCCCTGGAAGAAATTTTTTTTGACAAAGCGAATCTTAGAAAAAGAAATTATCCAAGCTATATGGTAATTTGATCCAGAAAAAGTCCCATGACCTGATGAGTTCACCATCCACTTCTAGAGAGCCTACTGGCCAATCATCAAGCCAAATATATGTAGAATGATAGTCCAATCCCAGTTCAAGACAAAACTTGGAGGGGGGACCAAGTCATATTTCCTTTCCCTAATCCTGAAAGAGTCATCCCCCTCCTCTTTTGCAAGGTTTAGACCTATATCCCTATGCAATTATTCATATAAAATAGTGATTAAAATCTTAGCCAATAGGATGAAGAGAAAACTCCCCAAAATTATCTCAAAAAACTAGGGGGGATTCGTAGAGAAGCGACTGTTAATAGAAAATGTCATGCTAGTGCAAAAGCTATTCATTTGATCAGAAGAATAAAATAAAAAGGGACAGTGATCAAGATAGACATGGATAATGCTTTCAATAGACTGAAACATGAATTCTTATTCAAAGTAATGAAAAGTTTTGGGTTCACCAAAAACTTTATTTCCTAGATCAAAGCCTTTATAGTAAGTCCTTGTATTGCCCCACTAATTAATGGAAGGACTATAGATTTCTTCCAATTAAGTCGTGGTCTTCGACAAGGTTTCCCACTACCTCCTTTTCTATATATTATTCTCATAGATGTGTTAAGAGGGATATTGGAGGAAGAAAGACAACAAGGGAACATCCCGAGAATTAGTATGGTACCGAGAGTAAAAGAAACAAATCACTCCCAATTTGCGGATGATAACCTTTTGTTAGGAGTAGCTTCCTTAATAATGGAACAAATATTCGAAGCAATTATATCCTCTTAATGCGAAGCATTCAAAGGAAAGATCAATAAGATGAAGAGTCAGATCTACTCTTGGAATGTGCCGCAGGACATCGTTCAGGCCATCTCTAGAAAACTTGGAATCCAAACCTCAGCTGTTCGGGAGGAAGGATCCAGAGTAAAGATAAATAAGATGAAGAGGCATATCTACACCTTGAATGTGCCTCATGACATCGTCCATGCAATCTCTATAAAACTTGGAATCCAAACCTCAACTGTTTGGGAGTATTTCATGTACTTGGGCCTCCTAATCTCTTTCTCCACTCCTTCTGCAAGAGTTTGGGACTTTATAATTGAAAAATTCAAAGGAAAAATGTAGCATTGGGGGACAATGTGGTTAAATATGGTAGGTAAGCTGGTCCTAATAAAAGTTGTGCTTTTTGCACTGCCAATATTCCAAAGTGAAGTGCTTTTAGCCTCAAAAGGAGTATTATATTAGTTAAACAAACTCCTTTGGAAATGCTTATGGAAAGGAGGAAAAAAGAAAGAAAAGAAATTCCACCTTGTTAGCCAGAAGATAGTCTTGAATCCAATTAAGGCGAGCGAGCTCTAGGTCAGAGACTGTTCTCTCACAAACCTAGCTCTTGGAGCAAAATATCATTTGGAGCATTTTAGACAACATAATTGGTTGGGTGCAACAGGTTCTCAGAGGGAAGATTTTCGGAGGGTGCAACCTAAGATGCCTCGATCGAACACTAAAAGAAGACTCGTGCACACAAATATGGAAACTTTGCAAGATGCCATGGGAATTCTTCCAATATGGGCTCTATTGGGTTCCAGGGAATGAAAATGAAATCAAGATATGGAAAGATAAAATTCTCAATCGGGCACCTCTTCGCTCTCAGCCGGGGATGACTTCGCTGAGAGAATGGATTGATACCAGAGGGTTTAGGAGACTTAGGGACATTAGTAAATGGGAAAGGGATACAGGGACATGGGATGGATGGATCGACCTTGACTTGCTACCAGATTTGCAAGGAAAATATGAGACCTTAAAACAACTTATGTCAAGGGAAACCACTTTGAATAGAAGAACGGAAGACGATCGAGGCTGGGGTCCCAGAGGCAGCCACTCTAACTCACAAGGCTATGAGGAGCTAGTAGTCAAAGATAGTTCCCCACCCCAGTCTCCTATGTGGAAAAATATATGGAGCAACATTGGTCCTCCTAAAATCAACTTCTTATTTTGGCTAGTTGTTCATGGGAAAATCCTAATAGGGGGAAATCTAAAAAAAGGAGGAATACATGGGCCATCAAGATTCCCTTTATGCATAGAGGCCAAAGAAGTGATGAGACATCTGCTATTGGAGTGTAGATTTGTGCAGGTCCAGGTGTGGAGTCTCGTGATGGGAAATTTAGTCTGAAGGGATGATATTCCCCACTCTCTAAAAGGGGTATTCTTTGCATGGTTCGCTACCGCCTACAACAAATTCAAATTTAAACCTTTCCTTTGACAAGCCTGGTTGAAAACTCCAACATTTATCTTTTAGAAAATCTGGCTCGCCAAAAATAAGCAAATTTTCCAAGAAGCCCCCATCTGTCCATCTCGATCCCGCTCTCCTTCCTCTCTACAGATTGTAATATTTAAAAGTATGAGTAAGCATGGATAGATGGGGATTGTAGTTCCCACCTGGTCCCCCTCTTTTCTTGCGCCTGAGGATTGATCCAAGCTAGAAAATCAAAATGTCAAAAGAAGATTTTGAGACTTGGAGAGCAAATCATAACTAATATTGCTTGCATTTTGATAGAGCTTTAAAAAGAAACCTAGGGGTGGCAGGTGCGGGAGGGATACTCTTTGACCCCAAAGGAAATTTGATTACACAATTCGTTTAGGGTCTTGGGCTTAAAACCAACAACCAAGTAGAAGCCTTAGCTCTCCTTAAAGGCTGCAAATCCTTAGGAAAAACACGATCACCTCCGTGATAAAACTCAGAGACTCTTGTATGATCATAAGATATATGAAGACCAACTTGAATCCGTAAGACATCTACCGTGATACCTTCTTGCAAAGGAAGTAAGACATGTCTAATTCCATCCTTATAAAAACTATAGCAATTCCTCCTACCATCGTGCACTACTTTCCTGTCAAATTGCCAAGGTGTCCCCAAAAGAACATGATAGACATCCATGGGCATAACATCACATATTATTTTATCTTTATATGTACCTACTTGTAAATCAAAGTCACATTGCTCACTTACCAGGATTTGATGTTCTTTGTGCAACCAGGATACCTTGTAGGGAACTGGATGTTTGATCTTCTTCAAGCTCAGTTTCTCCACCATCTCTTTGGAAACCAGATTGTCAGTACTTCCACTGTCAATCACCATCTTGCAGCACTTTCCTTTGACCTTGCACATAGTCCTGAACAAGGCTTTCCTCTGAGCAGGTTCTGCACTTTCCTTCTCAGGTTTCAACAAGAATTTGTTTATCATCAAAGCCTCTCCAGTCTCAGGTAGATTTTCAGCCACTAGTAATTTCTCTTGTTGCTGCTCCTTCTGAGCTACATAGGCCCCTCTCTGTCCTATGTTTTCCTTCTCCGGGCATTCAAAAGATCTATGACCTAGATTGTTACATTTGTAACATCTAAAGGCAGTTTCTCTGTCTCTCCCTCTACCTCTACCTCCCTGGTAGGGTCTTCTTCCTCTGGGGTCACTGTTTCTGTCTTGCTGCTCCTGCTGATTCGAATTGCTAGACTCTCCCTTTTGGGCTGTAAACTTCTCCCTTCCAGCTGGTTGTCCTCTTCCTTTGGCTGAACCTCTTCCTCTGTTGAAGTTTTGTTTCCTCAATAGCTTCTCTTTTGCTCTCAAGGCACATTGATAGGCCTCTTCCATTGTCCTAGGTGATATCATGCTGATTTCATCCTGGATCTCCATCCTCAAGCCATTTACATACCTGGCAGTCTTCTCAGCTGATTCCTCCACATAACCAGCTCTCAAATTTACTTTGTAAAACTCCTCAGTGTACTCTCACAGTCAACAATCTTTGCCTCAAATTCTGCATTTTCCTATACAGAGTCAACTGGTAATCCTTGGGCAAGAATTTTGCCCTCAACTTGGCCACCATCCTATCCCAGCTCTTGATTAGTGGCTTATTCTTCCTTCTCCTCTTTGCTTGCACACTATCCCACCAGAGGGATGCATGCCTCTTCAATCGTGTCATTGCCAATCTGACCTTCCTGTTCTCCTCGATCTCATCATACTCAAAATATTTATCCAACTCACTGATCCAGTCAATGAGGTGTTCAATAGTAAGGCTTCCCTCATAGGTGGGCAGCTCAGGCTTCGGTCTGGATGTAGTTCCTAAAATGGATCGAAGACATTTCATTTCAGGTTTCTCTGCCATAGGAGCTGCCTCTTCTTCACGTTCTTCCTCTTCAGGCTCACTCACATCTCCTGCCACTGGATCTCTCTGTCTGCCCAGCTCCATAGCTACCATACGTGCCCTTAGCTCTCTCAACTCCTCCATAACCTCTGCATTTGCTACTGGTCGTCCTCTGCCACGACCCCGAGCTCTGCCAACACGAACAACCATGTCTTTTCTCTGTTATACTGAGCAAAACTCCTGGCTCTGATACCAAAATTGATGCAGGGATTAGCCGGATCCCTGCTTAAACTCTCCTCATCAAGCTTTAATAAAGAAACCTCAAATGTAAAACCATTCCAATGTTGCTTCGCGCACTTCACCAAAACGCAGTTCAGATAACTCAGCAAATCTCTTCAACCAAGTCGATTCCTGGAAAAAAACTCACTAGTCACACAATAGACTCCCTTCTTCACAAAACCCAGATCGCAGAATTTTGAAATTCGTCTCTGTTTGTCCGTAAACGGAGCTGCAAATCCAAGGACGGTTTTACTTCACGTGATCTTTCCACAGGACCTTCCTCAAGGCATTTACGGGTGTAATGGTTAGACTCTGAGCCAAAGTCTGCTGAAATGAAACCCTGGTGTGACTGTAACTCGTAGGATAGTTTAGATGGCAGGTAATAAAAACGCCTCAATGCATACAAACAACATAGCTACCATGAACTCAGGAAATGAAGGAAGAAACCAAAAAAATTATCCCTTCATTCTTAAATAATTCACACAAACAGAGGATTCAAGATGTCCCTTCCTCAAAATTTGAATTCATGCTTTTATTCATGGCAGGCTATTGCCTATTATCGCTCCCCTAGCTACAGGTTTCCTTCTTTTTCTTTTGTATGACAGCTAGAAAAGCTCTTCAGCTTCCTCCCTGACCGGGAGTTACAAAAATGATGCTTGGACTGCCATTTGCAAGAGTCTACTTGCCCAAACTGAAGAGTTTCTTGCTAATTTTAACCAACTGCTCCTAAAAAAAAAAAACTGTAACAGTCCAACTTCCACGTAGGGAGCCATTTATTCCTACTTTAACTCAAAGGCTAACATCTATACTATTTTGTTACATAATTAAACTTAACAAATTGCAAACTATCTCTAACCCTTAGGCAGACTTGGCATTGCCATTATCACGACATGCGAACTTCCTCAATTCCAAACCACAACATGTGACAGCATGGCCACATTGCTGGCCTTAATCGGATGCTCCTGCATCACTCTCATTCCAAACCACAACTAAATTCTTTTAAAAAACCCTACACGCTCAAAGGAAAAAGAATGGGAGGAAACACTACACCCCATACGACCATGTGTAGACATATATGGAGAGAGGGGAGGTTGTGAGCAAATAAACTAGAGAAAAAAACCAACCAAATTTATTTTGGGTCAAGCCTTCAAAAGGGAACCCTCGTGCTTTCAAAAAGATGATGACAAGATAAAGTCTCTCTTTAAGGTGAAGATATTGAAGAGCCCTCCACTGACCCATATCTCTTGTTTCAGTTGAGGCACTTATACAATTTCCATATTTGTTGCAACATTCATCTCCGAACACATTGGGGCACCCATTGGGAAGAGTGATATATTCAATTTAGATGCCTAGAAGGAAATATCAACCTAGCATCACTATGTGGGATTGGCGCCTAAGCAGGTAGCTCTCTTGGTAGCCCTATTTTAGTCGATCCATATGCCTGCCTGAGATATTTGTCCCCACTCTCCCCCTATATTATTATGTTAAACAAGGTGTCTACTGACATGGTGAATCAGAAACCAATCAAAGTTTACACTGGAAACCAATTTTGGACAGACCCAAAGTAAATTATTGACATGGGACCTAACAACAACTTTAGAGAAGGAACATTATTGGGCCAACAGAGAAGGGGAATTACTGGGAAGGCAACCATTGCGCACAAATACATGAGAGGGAAACAATAACCAAGATGAAAATAAAACAAGGGTTTGTTTCTAGATTTTACTTATTCCTTATTTTATTAATTGTTGGAAATAGTATAAGGAGGCACGTGGGCCTCATGCATGAGCGAAGAACTAAATTAAATCATTACGTATAAAGTGGAGCTTAATTAAGATTTTCCAATTTTATTTATTTATTTATTACTATATATAAAGAACTTTTGAATTAGAATTTCTATTTTTGTATGGTAATATTTTTTAAAAATAATTTCTATTAAATACAATTGGAATTCGATTTTAGAATTACCATTTTATTTATATATTATATAAAAAATCCTATAAATCGAGTTTTGATTTAGAATTTTCATCTATTCATTTATGATCATATTAAATAAAAAATTGGCTTGCCAGAGGAGATAAGAACACAACATACTTCCACAAATAGACACAAGCCAGAAAGCATAGGAATAATGTCACATAAATAAAAACGAAGAAGTAGATATGGTCCACGATTTTGAAAAGATCAAGCAAGAAGCCTTCATCCACTATAGAGCCCTGTACATGAAGGAAGAACGTAGGCCTCAGGTGAGCATGGAAGAATTTGTCTCCCATATTCTGAAGTTGATCTCCCTGGAAGAAAACACAAAATTGACAAAGCGAATCTTAGAAAAAGAAATTATCCAATCTATATGGTAATTTGATTCATAAAAAGTCCCACGACCCGATGAGTTCACCATCCACTTATAGAGAGCCTACCAGCCAATCATCAATCCAAATTTATGTAGAATGATAGTCCAATCCCAGTTCAAGACAAAACTTGGAGGGGGGACTAAGTCATCTTTCCTTGCCCTAATCCCGAAAGAGTCACCCCCCTCCTCTTTTGCAAGGTTTAGACCTAAATTGGATTTCCATAGGAGATAAGAACACAATGTACTTCCACAAATAGACACAAGCCGAAAAGCATAGGAAAAATGTCGCATAAATAAAAACGAAGAAGGAGATATGGTCTGCGATTTTGAAAAGATCAAGCAAGAAGCCTTCTTCCACTATAGAGCCCTATACATGAAGGAAGAACGTAGGCCTCAGGTGAGCATGGAAGAATTTCTCTCCCATATTCTGAAGTTGATCTCCCTAGAAGAAAAAAAATTTGACAAAGCGAATCTTAGAAAAAGAAATTATCCAAGCTATATGGTAATTTGATCCAGAAAAAGCCCCACGACCTGATGAGTTCACCATCCACTTCTAGAGAGCCTGCTGGCCAGTCATCAAGCCAAATATATGTAGAATGATAGTCCAATCCCAGTTCAAGACAAAACTTGGAGGGGGGACCAAGTCATCTTTCCTTTCCCTAATCCTGAAAGAGTCATCCCCCTCCTCTTTTGCAAGGTTTAGACCTATATCCCTATGCAATTATTCATATAAAATAGTGATTAAAATCTTAGCCAATAGGATGAAGAGAAAACTCCCCAAAATTATCTCAAAAAACTAGGGGGGATTCGTAGAGAAGCGACTGTTAATAGAAAATGTCATGCTAGTGAAAAAGCTATTCATTTGATCAGAAGAATAAAATAAAAAGGGACAATGATCAAGATAGACATGGATAATGCTTTCGATAGAGTGAAACATGAATTCTTATTCAAAGTAATGAAAAGTTTAGGGTTCACCAAAAACTTTATTTCCTAGATCAAAGCCTTTATAGTAATTCCTTGTATTGCCCCACTAATTAATGGAAGGCCTATAGATTTCTTCCAATTAAGTCGTGGTCTTTGACAAGGTTTCCCACTACCTCCTTTTCTATATATTATTCTCATAGATGTGTTAAGAGGGATATTGGAGGAAGAAAGACAACAAGGGAACATCCCGAGAATTTACCAAGAGTAAAAGAAACAAATCACTCCCAATTTGCGGATGATAGCCTTTTGTTAGGAGTAGCTTCCTTAATAATGGAACAAATATTCGAAGCAATTATATCCTCTTAATGTGAAGCATTCAGAGGAAAGATCAATAAGATGAAGAGTCAGATCTACTCCTGGAATGTGCCGCAGGACATCGTTCAGGCCATATCTAGAAAACTTGGAATCCAAACCTCAGCTGTTCGGGAGGAAGCATACAGAGGAAAGATAAATAAGATGAAGAGTCATATCTACACCTTGAATGTGCCTCATGACATCGTCCATGCAATCTCTATAAAACTTGGAATCCAAACCTCAACTGTTTGGGAGGATTTCATGTACTTGGGCCTCCTAATCTCTTTCTCCACTCCTTCTGCAAGAGTTTGGGACTTTATAATTGAAAAATTCAAAGGAAAAATGTAGCATTGGGGGACAATGTGGTTAAATATAGTAGGTAAGCTGGTCCTAATAAAAGTTGTGCTTTTTGCACTGCCAATATTCCAAAGTGAAGTGCTTTTAGCCTCAAAAGGAGTGTTAGATTAGTTAAACAAACTCCTTTGGAAATGCTTATGGAAAGGAGGAAAAAAAAAGAAAAGAAATTCCACCTTGTTAGCTAGAAGATAGTCTTGAATCCAATTAAGGCGAGCGAGCTCTAGGTCAGAGACCGTTCTCTCACAAACCTAGCTCTTGGAGCAAAATATCATTTGGAGCATTTTAGACAACATAATTGGTTGGGTGCAACAGGTTCTCAGAGGGAAGATTTTGGGAGGGTGCAACCTAAGATGACTCGATCGAACACTAAAAGAAGACTCGTGCACACAAATATGGAAACTTTGCAAGATGCCATGGGAATTCTTCAAATATGGGCTCTATTGGGTTCCAGGGAACGAAAATGAAATCAAGATATGGAAAGATAAAATTCTCAATCAGGCACCTCTTCACTCTCAGCTGGGGATGACTTCGCTGAGAGAATGGATTGATACCACAGGGTTTAGGAGACTTAGGGACATTAGTAAATGGGAAAGGGATACAGGGACATGGGATGGATGGATCGACCTTGACTTGCTACCAAATTTGCAAGGAAAATATGAGACCTTATAACAACTTATGTCAAGGGAAACCACTTTGAATAGAAGAAAGGAAGACCATCGAGGCTGGGGTCCCAGAGGCAGCCACTCTAACTCACAAGGCTATGAGGAGCTAGTAGTCAAAGATAGTTCCCCACCCCAGTCTCCTATGTGGAAAAATATCTGGAGCAACATTGGTCCTCCTAAAATCAACTTCTTATTTTGGCTAGTTGTTCATGGGAAAATCCTAATACGGGGAAATCTAAAAAAAGGAGGAATACATGGGCCATCAAGATTCCCTTTATGCATAGAGGCCAAAGAAATGATGAGACATCTGCTATTGGAGTGTAGATTTGTGCAGGTCCAGGTGTGGAGTCTCGTGCTGGGAAATTTAGTCTGAAGGGATGATATTCCCCACTCTCTAAAAGGGGTATTCTTTGCATGGTTCGCTGCCGCCTACACCAAATTCAAATTTAAACCTTTCCTTTGACAATCCTGGTTGAAAACTCCAACATTTATCTCTTAGAAAATCTGGCTCGCTAGAAATAAGCAAATTTTCCAAGAAGCCCCCATCTGTCCATCTCGATCCGCCTCCCAAGTAAAGAATTTGATGAAAGAAAGTCTCCCGCTCTCCTTCCTCTCTACAGATTGTAATATTTAAAAGTATGAGGAAGCATGGATAGATGGGGATTGTAGTTCCCACCCAATCCCCCTCTTTTCTTGCGCCCGAGGATTGATCCAAGCTAGAAAATCAAAATGTCAAAAGAAGATTTTGAGAGTTGGAGAGCAAATCAGAACTAATATTGTCTGCATTTTGATAGAGCTTCAAAAAGAAACCTATGGGTGGCAGGTGTGGGAGGGATACTCTTTGACCCCAAAGGAAATTTGATTACACAATTCGTTTAGGGTCTTGGGCTTAAAACCAACAACCAAGTAGAAGCCTTAGCTCTCCTTCAAGGCTGCAAATCCTTAGGAAAAACACGATCACCTCCGTGATAAAACTCAGAGACTCTTGTATGATCATAAGATATATGAAGACCAACTTGAATCCGTAAGACATCTACCTTCAAAGTATAATTGACAACATCGGGCAAGAAATTGGCAATATGAGCAGGGTGCAATTCAAGAACATCCTACAAAATTTAAACGAGGAAGTATATAGATACTCCAACCACGCCACAGGTTTGAAAGAGTAGTAACTACAAAAAGATCTAGAGCCCTCCACGTGGGACCCATTCCCATGATGATGGTGCCATGAAGGATATCGACGCATGGAAGGAAATCGTCACCACAACTGCCTCATGCGTCGTGAAGAAAGGTTAATGGTACAACCACCCCCCTTGATTCATTCCTCATTGCAAAGACACAGTATATGCATGGTCTCAGCATGGAAGACATGATGTTTAGCTTCGAAGGATCCAACCAGTAGGTACGACGATGTGAGCATAATGTGATGTAGATGATGCAAGCAGCCACAGGTGAAATCATGACTTAAAAAGGCGTAAAATAAATAAATTGCCATGACTCTATGGAATTCAAGATTTTTTTTCAACGAGCTGAGCAGTGGCGGTAAGGAGAGTAGGGGAAGCTAGCAGGAAGAGCCTAGGAAAATTTAGCAGGCTTGTCTCCAATGTCGAGACATCGAGGGCACATAAGGGAAGAAGTATGTATTTTCCATGGTATGCAGCGAGTGGAAGATGAATGTCGACAAATTAGCAGATCGTTGAGATGCTTTATAAGGGAATGCATGCATGATTTCCTATCCTTGGAGCATCGAATGGAGCAGGAAGAGGAATTGTGGGTCCAAGAGTGCAAGGTTACTAGGAAACGGGAACAAGCACTTCTAATCGAAATTGGAATAGAAAAGGAGAAAAACGAGGTTGTCACAGCCAAAATTGCAACAATGGAAGCTCAACTTGTGATGTTGCAGATCATATTCAGTAGTAAAGAGATGGGTGGCATCCCGATAGAGTCTGATTATGTCTATTCTTCCAACCCTCTAATTGAAGTTGGACATCATTACGACCCTCCAGCTATGGTGTCTCCTAAGACATAAACTCATGCTCCCTACACTTTGCAATATGTTCCATGTTTTTGCCTCGGTTTTTTGTAATTTGAAAGAAATCTTGGATGTATATCTCAATCTTAGCCTTAGACTCATCCTCGCCTATTTTGGTTTTAGCAGTACAAACAATTATTATCTTGTCAATAGCATTTGTAGAAGATAGTGGTTTAGCTGAATTTCTCAAGTAGTAAGATGGAGCTTGTTGAATTGGATCGTAGGACCTTTTTTTGTAGTCTTGCTACTTAGGGAAACCCAATAGTCTTTTTAATATATATATATATAATCTATTTTTGTAAAAAAAAATCAAATAAAAAATAAAAACACTTTTGGAACTTGGTTTTTGAATTTCAAAAAAATATGTTTAGCAAGTGTAATAAAAAGAAATTGCAATGAAATTCTAATTATATTGATCTATAAAAAATGGGTGTTTGATAAAACTTAAAACAATACATAGATTTATATATTTATATTTACATGTAATAATAATGATAATATAATATATGGTTGTGTAAGTGAACATGACAAGGTAGTTAATGGTGAGAACTAGTGGAATTATAGTTCATAAAAGAGTATGAGGTACTAGTATAGTAGTACATATGATAACAAATAAATTATTATAATAAACGTTTAGTTACACGTTATGATGGTACACAATGCATGGTTCAGAGTTTATTTTCCTTGATTGAAATTAATTTTGAGAGAAAGTAAAGGCATGAGTATGAACTTGAATAGTTGGTAGGGGCATTATATGAGTGACTTAGTTAAAGTCACACAGAATACCAACCTTTGGTATTTGTGAGTGTAAATAACACAACATTATGGTGAGTGCAGAATGGAAACTTGTGAGTTACCTTGAGGTCGGTTTCATGAGGAAATTGATGAGTTGTAAAGTCCTCATAGTTCCGGTGTTATGAACATGAACTAATGTTAGGTTCTACTTATAGTCATTTGGAAGTAATTTTCGAGTTGGTAAAGGATCAACAATTATATAAGGTGATACTTATTCTCTACACATAAAAGGGGGTTGATGATGAATTATAGTCAAGTAGCACCATCTAGATTATGGAATTTCTGTATGAGGTGTTGTTAAATTAGGGCTAGCTCAAGAGAGTAGCTTAAACACCTAAGCTACCTTTGTACTTAGGTATGTGGATATGTAAGAACGCTGACCTAGTAGGGGTGTAGTGTCGAGCCTACCACAACTAGCATTGTGAGCAAAAAATGTTTTGATCATTGGGATTTATGTGAAGACACATATTTCATATTAGTATATCAATTGCTTATGGATGTTGTTGTATTCTTGTAAGTGTCAACATGATACAATAAGGAAGGGCTATGTTATAAACCTATAACTTGAGTTTTGAAGGATAAGTGATGTTATGTTTTATTGTACCATAATCTGTAATAAGGAGTAGTCTAATTTCTATTGGCCAACACAATAGTTTGATATGACTTATGTGTGATTATGCATCAAATTGTGAAGTAAATGTAAGGGTTCAAGTGTTAAGGATTGATAGTGGTTACTATTATAATGATCAAGATAATTTCTTTTGCCACCTCATGTGTAGATAAACATCTTTCATAGTTAGTGGGAAAAGTATGAAGGAGCTAGATAGGTGCAAAAAAAGGGTAGTGGTCGTAAGTCGTTAGTATTACACGTGTGTAATTATTATAACATGAAGCAAGATTTTTTTTTTAAAACTGAAACAGATAAGCTTTATTGATAAAAATGTAAAAAATAGAGCTGTGTCTAGAGCCAACCAGCTTGTTACAATGATCAAGATTTCCGTCAAATAATGAAGATGAGGAGTAAACAGATTCAAATGTAAATTTCTCTTATCGATGGGTTCTAGAATTTAGTAGAGTATTCCTAGCTTTTTGCTAGAAATTGTTGAGTGGATTCAAGTGTCTTTTTCCTGTTGTTGCTTCAATGATACTTCTGATGTAGCCATCAACATGAAATTGTCAACCAGTTATTCAATATCTTGGTGTTGCTGAAAAAGGCGAACTTGTCAAAGATTAGTGGCAAGAGTTCAACTGCTTGTGAAGAGCTGAGAAATCGAGCTCAGCGTGAATTGAGAGATGCCAACATCCTGCGTGAGTGGGTTCCATCCCACTTCTGTTTTGTTTTTAATGGTGACATAGATAATGCGTTGACATGTGGGATAAGCTCCAGGTCGAGCCTCGTATAGAGTTTGAGTAGCAGCGAGTGTGAAATGTTGAAATGGAGTGTGACCGTGTCAGTTGTCACGGTGCTTCAAATAGGAAGTGAGGAGAATAAGACAAGCATCTGGTTTGCTCATAGCTAACGTCTGCAACGATTAAGGGATGTTTTGGTGGGCTTTCTCCCCAATTGAGAGTTCAAGCTTCCCATAATCAAGCCTTGTCCCAGCTTTGGCTTCTTTGTCAACTTCGTTGTTTAAATCTCTCAGAATGTGGAACACTTTGAAGTGGGTGAAAGAGGTTACAATGTGTCGGATACGATGTAGAATCTGAGTTAATGCCAGATCATTGGGATCAGTGTGCGTGTTGAGAGCTTGAATGATTAAGTTGGAATCTCCAAAGACTTGAATCGATCTTGCGATCTTTGGCTATTTGACAACCTTTCATTAGTGCCAAAAATTCTACTAGGTTGTTGGAGCAGGTTCCCAGTCCCCACCTGTACTTGATTTCCACTGTTCCATCTGCAGAGAAGAGGACTCCTCCAGCTCCAACCACTCCGATATTATTCTTGGAAGCTCCATCGAAGAACAGACTTCCCATGTTTTGTCTGATTCTCCAATCATGAAATTCAGAAATGGTGTACCTGAGTTTCCAAAGTGGTAAAGTCTGAGGTAAAAGTCTTGCGTTCTTGTTGGGGTTGGGGGGGAGGGGACCGAGCCAGAGGGTCTCATTTGCATTGAGATTTGTACTTGAATTGAGGAGGGAGGAGTGTACACATTCGATGAGGAGGCCTTTGGCCTGTCCAGCAACCTGCAGAGGCAAGGTGTAGGAGTTTTGGAATAAGGCTTTGTTCCTAGCTAACCAAAATTTCCAGCATATAAATTTAGGGATCGTAATCCAAATGAGGGGCCATAGTTTTCTTTTTGTCAGAGGGGAGGGATAGATGGAGTTCCATTTTTTGAAAAGGCAATTGACGGAGTGTAAATTAGGAAAGGTTACATTAAGACTGTGGAGCATGTGGCTCCAAACTGTTTTAGCAAAGTGGCAATCTACGAATAAGTGGTCAATTGATTCACTGTTTCTTCGACATAAAATGCACCTGTGTGGCCCAATGATGCCTCTCTTGATGAGGTTGTCCCCAGTTAGTATTTTCCTATGAACGAGGGTCCAAGTGAAGAAGTTGACTTTGGGTAATCCAAAAGGGTTCCAGACCATACTCCAAAATCTTTTCATAGAGCTGTCGTGGTCTTGAAGGGCTTGGAATCCAAGAGCAGTGGAATACTTGCAATTTGGCCCCTAACCATGATTGTCTTGATTGTGGAGATGAGAAGGGGCGCAACCGACCAGTTTTTGCATGAGGAGAGTGCTGGAATGTTTAATATATTATCAAGCATACAAAAAGGATTTAAAGATTACAGGATGAATGGTATTGGAGTATAAAAGTATGGAGATTGTTGTGGCACCGATGAGATGGTATGAGCGAGCAACTATGAATTTAAGTAATGAAGGTGAGAGATTAAATAAGATCTCATCAGTGTGGTGAATATGAATTTAAATGACATTAAGGTAAATAAAAGTGAATAGAATGATATAAATAAGTGTGGAAATCTAAAAATATATAATCACTTATGAATATGTCATATGTAGATTAAGTTAAATGGAAGTAGCGAATAATAAGTATGATGTGACATAAAGAGAGGGTTTGATAAAAAGAGAGGAAAACGAGGTTACCCATAAATCTACAAATCAATTTATTGATGTATATATATAAAGCATAGGCACGTGATATAAAATAAAATTAAAAAATGCAACCCAAGGGGTATAATAACAATATGGCATCAATAATGATGGTAGATTAAGCAGAATTGTAGTAAGAGTTGTGTAACAATATGAGTATAAGTACTAATACCATGAGAAAATCAAGAAATAAATGATAAACGACACCCTATACTTGACATCCACCATAGTCGAATCTAATCTATATTATGTAATGACTAAATGAGATTGGTAGTAGCGTACGTGAAACCATGAAATAACTATAATTCTTAGACATCGATTAGTAATATCTTAACCACTATGCCTAATCCAAAGGGAACTATTAATAGGTATTTAATAGTGAGAACCAGTGGAATTATTGTTCATAAAGGAGTGCGAGGTACTAGGATACTAGTACATATGATAAATAACAAATTATTATAATAAATGTGTAGTTGCACATTATGACGGTACACGATGTATGGTTCATAGGTCATTTTTCTTGATTGAAATTAATTGTGAGAGAAAGTAAAGGCATAAGTATGAATTTGGATAGTTGTTAGGGGCATTGTATGAGATACTCATTTTGCATCACCTAGAAAACCAACACTTGGTGTTTGTGAGTGTAAAGAACACATCCTTATAATGGTGAGTGTAGAAATGACAACTTGTGAGTTACCATGAGGTTAGTTTCATGAGGAAATTGATGAGTTGTAAAGTCTTTGTAGTCTTGGTGTTACGATCAGGAACTAGTGTCAGGTTCTACTTATAGTCATTTGGAAGTAATTATTGAGTTGGTAAATGATCAATGATTATTAAAGGTGATACTTATTCTCTAGAGAGAAAGAGGGGTTGTTGAAGAATTACAATTAAGTAGCACCACCAAGATTATGGAATTTTGGTGTGAGGTGCTGTCAAATTAGGGATAGCTTAGGCAAGTAGTTTAAAAACTTGAACTACCTTTGTACTTAAGTATGTGGATATGTAAGAGCCTTAATCTAGTAGAGGTGTAGTGTCGATCCCACCACAACGAGCACTATGAGTGGGTTATATTTTGATCTTATTGGGATTAATATGAAGGCACGTATTTTGTATAGTATAGGAATTGCTTATGGCTAGTGTTGCATTCTTGTAAGTGTCAATAGAGTACCGTAAGGAATGGCAATGTTATAAATCTAGAACATGAGTTTTAAAGGATAAGTGATGTCATGTCATATTGTACCATGATCTGTAATAATGAGTTTCCTCTAGTTTCTATTGGCCAACATGATAGTTTGAATTGACTTACGTGTGATTATGCATTGATTTGTTGAGTAAATGAAAGGGTTCTGGTGTTAAGGATTGATAATGGTTAGTGTTAGACCTTATATGTAGATAAACATCTTTAGTAGTAAGTGGAAAGAGCCTAAGGTAGCTATATAGGTGTAATAAAATGGCTAGAGATCATAAGTGATTAGTATTACATGTGTGTAATTGTTATAACTTGAAGGAAAATATTATTGAGCAGACGACATGGATTTAAAGATTACGTTATGAATAGTAGTGGACTATAAAATTATGGAAATTGTTGTGGCACCAATGAGCAAGTATGAATTTGAGTAATGAGGGTGAGAGTTTAAATATGATCTAATTAGTGTGGTGAATATGAAAGTTTAATGATATTAAGGTCAATAAAAGTGAATAGAATGGTATAAATAAGTGTGGAAAAACAAAAATATATAATCACTTTGGAATAAGTAATAGGTAGATTAAGTTAAATGTGAGTAGTGAATAGTAAGTATGATGTAACATAATATAATGATTCTTTATCAATAGAAAGAGAGAGGAAAATGAGGTTATCATTAAATCAACGAATCAAGCTATTGATGTGTGTGTGTGATAGGAATGTGACATAAAATAAAATTAAAACAAGTAGCTGAAGGGGGTATAATAGTAGTATGGTGCCGGTAATGATGGAAAATTAAATGGATTTGTAGTAAGATCTATAAAACAAGATGAGTATAAGTACTAAATGTGATGAGAAAACATAAATAAATGATAAACAACACCCTATACCTCACATTCACCCTAGTTAACTCTAATCTATATTATGTAATGATTAAGTGAGATTAGTAATAGCGACCGTAAAACCTTGAAATAACTATATTTCTTAAACATTGATTAGTAATATCTTAGTTAGTGTTCCTAAGACAAAGGAAATTGTTCTATGACAATATCTTGAGGGGTGGCATATGTGTAATGCTGCTCAAGTTAAATTTATAACCAAAATTTGAGCATAATTGGTTATGATTAAAAAATATTTGAAATGAGGAGATAAGATTCTAGATAGTGGTAAAAAAAATGGATTGTACTTTAAAATTGAAATTTCCTATGGAACTTAGGAAGTGTAAATATTAAAGTGAAAAATGGTTTAGCCTTAACTTAATTAGGCGTTAATAAAGTAGAGGATGGTAGGGTGTCTACAAATTAGGGAAAGTTGTGTCTAAGGTTCTGATGAACCCAAGTAATAATCAAGAGTTTAGTAGATATGTTAAATCAATTAATGTGACAACTATAATAGGACCATGTCCTAGACATGATAATGCATCTTCTAAGTTAAAATACGATGAAAGTTATTTATGGATGAGTTTGTGTATCTTTACTAATCTAATGAGTAAGGGATTAGGATGAGTATGCGTATCTCAGGTCTATCCATATGCGTTATGGTGAGTATATGTGAATAATTGTGTTAAGTAAAGTCATGTTGTTTTCCTTGTAAGAATAGACTAAGGTATGATTGATGATGTGGGAGGATGATCACAATGTATAGCTATACAAAGTACCTATGTAGAGGTGGTAGGTCAAGATTCATGGTTTGCATGGGTTGATTACACCATCGACAAATTTAGTTAGTATTAAAAAATGGGAGTAATCTATGTGTTAAAATTGAAACTGTGAGTATTCTATGTATAATGCGTGATTCATGGGTAAGGGTTCTACTTTCATGAGTGTTCACTAATAAAGAATACTAGGTTGGTAGACATGGTGCTATTCAAGTTATTATATGATAGACCACTCAAGATACCGTCAATATTGGGGTCTAATTAAAAACCTTATAATGAAAAAAACGAGAGTAAATGGTGTATGTTAGAGAGAGATTTAGTGAAGCTAGTTACCGATAAATGAGTCATAACAATACCTTTTGAACTTAAAGAAATATAGTATGGAATACAAGGTCTTCCTATGAATCCCATTATAGAAAAGAATTATAAAATTTGGCAGTATTTTAAATTATTTTTGGGATAAAATGCATTTAATGAGCTTTGAGGAGGCCAGACTAGTTGTGTGTAGAAGATTACAAATGTAATGTAAGAACACACCCCATGTGATAAAACAAGAAATATTTAGTTGGATTCCACATGTTTGATCAAGTAAAGGTCCAAGTGGGAGTCGGGACCACCTCAGCCAAGGTTTTTCAATAGTAAGACACAAAGATATTGTATGATAAAACTTTCCTTATAAATGTGAATAAACATAACTTCGAGATGAAGTTTCTTGAAGGATGGGTGTATGCAATGCCCCATACCTTAACCTTCAATAATTAAATCCCTAAATGTGATTTATCTTAGCATTCATTTGCTTATTATCTTTTGGACTTAGTTGGACTAATTAAGAATAATGTTAGGTGAATATTTGAACCTTCCTACGCACGAATAGTATATGACTTTGATCATTTTATATTATTATTGACGATGAAAATGTGGTTTCATTTTAGCATGCAAACTAGATAAAGATTTTGGTACATGAATACCAATTTATATGTTGTGGTTATTGAACTAATGCAATACTTGATGGAAAATGATATATTTTCTTATTTACATGTCATTTAATGATATAGTTTATCACTTGTAACAACTAGATGTGTTATTGCATAAGAGATATGTTGTTAGTGAGATGACCTACATAGTGGATCAACTATGTAATAGTGAGATTCATGTAGAGTAGTCAATGTACCATGGATTGTATTAGATGTCAAGAGGATAACGATATTATATCGGTTTTCTTATGAATTACATTATGATTACCATGGATTGATTGATTTGTGGTTGAGTGTGAGTTTTGATAGGACCCATAGCTTGGCTAGAGCGGTTGTTCAATGATGTGGCTCTAAGAATAATAATTGCACAATATGGTTCATGAAGGGTGTTGACCCTAGTGATATAAAGGGGGTGGAGACATTTCCCACTCACTCTTTATCCTCCAAAATATAGAGTCGTGGGAACTCCCCTAGATGTGTGATTTCGACTCTCAATTGCGTACTAGGGAATTATGTCGATGTAATCAAAACTTATGCTTATGGGTTCTATGTGTGGTTAGGTCATTATAGCTGACACCACAACATATTGCAACAGAGTATGAGATGTAGAGGTCAGGGAAGAAAGTAGTGGTGACTAGGTATAGAAAGTAATTATGGATATGGATGGGACCCTGATGGGATTGGATTATGTTATTCATTATTATAAACTTTCATGGTTGTATTCCTAGCATATTAAATGTGTGTGTACAATTCATTTCTAATGATATGTATGAAGAATTATGAGTAATCAATGGTGGTAAAACGTAATTAATAACAAATGGTGAATGATGCATGTTTTGTTGTTCTTATGCACGTTGACTTCCATAATATGAGAACTATGCATTAGGGGCAATGGATGTTGATTATCAGTACCCATGCAAGAGGTGTGTGTAGTGGCTACATATACACACCTTGCATAAGTACAATATTATGTTCAGTTCGTAAAATATTTATTAGTAACTTGGTTGAGATTAAAAGAATGATTAGCCCATGTTTATAGGTTTACAAAAATTGTTGGCATGTTGGATATGTTTAAATATTTAGTTGGATTGAATGCATTTTTGAACACACACACATATAGTATCAAATTTTTCGTGGAGATATTATGTACACGTATATAGAAGTACATACATAATATAATGTGATATAAATAAGATATCTTCATTGATTAATGTCATGCAGATAAGATTGCATGGATTCGCGAGTAAGTTGTCCTATTGTATTTAACTAGTGTCATGTGAAGATCTAACTTTGCGCTCATGTGAAAAATCATTTTAATATATTTTAACCTAAAACTATAGAAGGCAGTGGGGGAAGATTTTGATAAATAGTGAAGAGAAGATAGGATTAAGGAGAGGATACCGGGGGAGAAAGAAGGGTTTTTAGAAGTGTTGAAAGAGTTGGAAGAACTATGGGAAGAAACACAACTTGTTCTTGTTCTCATGCTGCAACATCATTGTTCTTTGAGTCATGGGCACATAGGGACAAGAAACAAAAGGGTTTCTTAGATCTAGGATGCAAGCAAGGATCCTAGCTAGTAGGTTGGTGTAATCCCACTTTGTGAAATGGCCGAGCGAGCAACTCCAGGCTTGTTGTATTTGGGATTCTTCATCATTCTTGTAAGAAGCTGGATTTTATTGTAGTGTTATTTTTCTTTTGAATTTAAACTACTTATATATTGTTGTTGTATCATGTATTCTTATGCTATTTCATGTTATGTGAATCATCATTACTAGCTTTACCTAAATGATGGAACAATATGCTTATCTTAGTGCTCTAAAAAAGTTAAACTTATGAAATTGAAACTGAAAAACTGAAAAACTGAAAAACTATGATTTAATGTTAAAGTAACAGGCAAATTAGAAATTTGTTAAATACGAAACTATAATTAAATGACAATACCTGATCAAGACTTGATGAATCTGGATGAGTGTTACATATGGTATCTGATCTCTAGTTCAAAATATGGAGCCATAAGGGTTTACCTAAAAATAATAAAAAAAAAACTTTGAAAATAATGTACAGAACATAAGTATATCCCATTATTTAGTAGACTAAAATTTTGAAAATATAACTACTTATTGAAAGGGGAAGGCTTGATAAGATGCCTGAAAGTAAAGAAAAATATAAGGAGTACAATCTAGAAATGGAACTTTGTTCAATATAAAAGCTCAAAAGAAAGAGCAACAAGTCTATGAGAAAGGCTAATTTAAGGTTTGAAATTGGTGTTTGCAGCCTCCATAGTAGGGGTACAATTGAACATTCCCTCTTTGAGCATATATTCATCCCTCCAAAAACTTGAACAAGTGTCCATATTTGTGATTATTGAGGAGAAAACCCTAATACCTACTTTAAAAACAAACAAACAAGACAAATATGATTAGATGGGATAATCAACAATAAATAATTTTTATATGATTAGGGAATAGGAGCCAATCTCAACGGAGAAAGGGGATGATAGTGGGGGCTCTTTGAAAGGAGGGAAAAGGAGTAAGGTGATCAAGTTCAAAGGCAGTAATGTGGCCCTAGTGGTAGGGAAAGACCTGGATTTATCTGATATCCTAGAGTTGGATGGGAGGGACTTGGTGGGGATGTTCATGGGCAAAAGAATTGTGATGAAGTCTTTGACTTCATGGGTGGAGGCTCCATGAAAGCTAGTCTTGGGATATTTTCCAATCTGTCACATTCTTGTAAGGGGTTGGATTGGATTCCTTTTCAGTAAAAAGAAGGATATAGATACCATTTTAAAGGGTCTTTGGTGTTAGAGTTTGGTGTTTTTACAATTGAAACCATGGTTCCCCTTATTTGACCCCCACGAAGCCACGATGGAAAAATCTGTGATTTGGATCAAATTTCCAGGTTTGTCGTTGGAATGGTGGTGTTTTGAAGTTATTTCTGCCACTGGAAATAAATTAGACAAAACCTAATCGTGGATGATAAGATTTTCCTCAAAACCTCCAGTCTATGGCATGAGTTTTAATAGAATTGAATTTGCGAGGGGGTCTCTATGATTTATTAGAAATGGTGAGAGGAGACAGGCATCACAAGCAAATTTTCTACTACCTTAACATTCCTTTTTGGTGTAGTCGATGCCACAGACGTGGTCATGTGGCTAAGGAGTGCTCTATTCTTGTGTTGAAAAAGGTTTGGGTGTCAAAAACAGGTGTTGAACGGAGTGTTCTATCTTCGAATATGCGGGGGGGGGGGGGGGGACTATGAATTCCAGCCTAGGAAGCCAAAGGAGGGAGTTTCTCCAGTCTTATCCTCTAGTTTGGACATAGATCTTGGAGGGCCGGGTCCCTTGGTGGGAGCAGGAAGGAAGTCAAAGGTTCGTCTTGCACAAGAAAAGGCTTCCAAGGAAGAAATATAGGAAAACAATCCTTACTTACTGGGGTCCTTAGAGAACCTAAACCCCCTGTTTTTGGTCCTTAATGAAGATCGATTCTATCAATAAATCCTTACATGATTCTCTTGCAGGAGACATTGGGAGGGGGTGATTACGTTTGTTCTCTTTTACGACAATTATTTATAGGATGGGAGTTCTTAGGCCTTGATTCCGTTGTAAATTCCATAGGTATTGCTACTGGTTGGTGAGAAAATCTTCATACCATCAACTTTTTTTTTCTATTTCTTCAAATTTGCTAACTGAAGTGGAATGCTATAGGATTGGAAACGTGTTTAGAATTTTGAATATTTACAACCCTTAAGAAGGTAAGGTCAATTATTGGGTAAACATATTCAATTATTCCCTATTAATGAGCTCAAATTTAATCATTGTGGGGGATTTGAATTTCACTTTGAACCAGGGTGAAATATGGGGGGTTGGAGCCCAGTCTGACCCGT
Source organism: Larix kaempferi (assembly GCA_027924585.1). Taxonomy (NCBI): domain Eukaryota; kingdom Viridiplantae; phylum Streptophyta; class Pinopsida; order Pinales; family Pinaceae; genus Larix; species Larix kaempferi. The sequence goes on from BSBM01000008.1 coordinate 14,104,322, forward strand.
TCCATGGTATTTTTATAGACGCCATGGAAATCCAAGATGATGGATATGGATTCTATGGAAATCAAACCCACATGGGTCAACAATAGAGTTGGTAATGATGTTGCTTCCAAATGAATTGACAAGTTCTTACTACATGAAGATTTGTGTAGCCTCATTGGAACAATAGCGTTCTTGGGTTCATCGTGTACGATTCTAGCATCATTATCAAATTATTATGGAATGTGATGGTAAACAAGATAAACCCAAATCCCCTTTCAAATAAAATCCCTCATTGGAAAAGGAGGAAGACTTACGATAACTAATCTCAACTCAATGGAAGAAATTCGACCTAAGAAAGCAAGACTTGGAATTTGTCCAGTTTGTTCATGCTCTTAAGGATGTAAAGGAGAAAGTAATAAAGTGCGATGATATCAGTCGTCGAGCAAGAGGTGCTTAATTGGAAGAATTAGATGAAAAGTTGGCATCCATTTTTCAACTTAATGTTGGATATTTCGCTTATGAAGACCAACACAAATAAGTTAAAGAGCTTGAGGCTTGCGAGGCCAATCTTATTCTAGATGAATAGGAGGAATGGTGAATCAAAAGTAGGGCTATATGGGTTGAGAGATGAGACCAAAATACAAAATTTTGTCATAACTTCACCAACCACAGAAGAATTAAAAAATCTATAATTTGGAAACTTCAAGATGAATCTAGGAACGAGGTAAGAACATTCAACAGTTTCTATGATCTAAGTGTAAGGCACTTTGGTAATATTTTCAAAGGAGCGGATCATTGTCTGCTAGGATAATAATGAACCTCATCGATGAATATCCTCAAATGATTGAAGAAGAAGAAGATGTGATGATTTACCAAGAGGTGACCCTAGAATAACTCAAAGAGATATGTGTTTGTTCAAGATGGACTGTAGTCATGGCCTGACGGATGGCCGATTCAGTTCTACATTTTTTTCTTTGATGTGATTGGGGAGGATCTTCTCCAAGTGGTGGAGGAGACCTACTTGGCGGGTGATGTGCTCGAAAATATCAATTCAACCTTCATTGCTTTGATTCCCAATTCGAATCACCCAACTTCTTTCAATGACTATAGGCCAATATCATTATGTAAAATGATTTACAAAATCATCTCAAAGGTAATTTCCATGAGAATTAAGCCCTTTTTGTTGGATTCAATTTCGGCAAAATAGTTTGGATTCTTGGAACGAAGGAATATTTACAAAGCAATTGGTGCAACACAGGAAACATTGCACAGCTTGAAAGTCTAGGTTCGACCCTCAGTAATCATGAAATTGGATCTCTCAAAGTTCTATGATCGGGTCTCATGGACATTCCTTCATCTCATGGTTCTACAGATCAATTTTTCTCTAAGAGTTGTAAAATGGTTTATGGAATGCATTTCCTCCACCCATTTGGCAGTTCTAACTGATGGGTTTACAACATCATTCTTCATGCCATCATGAAGGATAAGGCAAGGGTGCCCTCTTTCTCCCTTTCTTTTTCTCCTAGTTTCTGAAGGTTTAAGCAGATGTGTTCATGATGAAAAATCTATAAGGCTTGTGCAGGGAGTTCTGGTTGGCCGAAGGGTTTCTATGACGCATTTGCTCTTTGTTGACGGCATTCTTCTCTTTTGCTTTGGGAGAATATTGGAAGTTCGAAGAATGTTGAACATTATCTCTTTATAGTGTACAAAAACGAGCATGAAGTCAATAATGAAAAGTTTGTTTTCTTCTCTTTTGTGATTGATAGGGACCTCCAAGACATACTTCCAACCATGATCCCTTTTGCTCAAGGGAATCTTGTCTCGGGTATTAAATATATTGGCTTCAAAATAAAACCTAATCACCACCTAAAGACAAATTGGTAGTGGTTGGTTGGGAAAATATTAAAGCGAATTCGATTATGGTGCAATAGATTCAGTCTGATCCTGAGGGATTGTTATTGAACACTCTGGTGGCAGAAAAAGATAGACTGCTGCGCATTGAGGAAGATTTGTGGCGGTTGAAGAGCAGGGCTCTTTGGATCACCTTGGGTGACCAAAATACTGGTTTCTTTCACAAATTCGCATCTATGAGAAGAAGGATTAATACGATTTGGGACATTGAGGATTCTGATGGAATCACTATCTCCAACCAGGTTTTGATTAGAAAGGTAGTTGTAAGACACTTTCATAAGTTGTTCTCCAAGCCAGGCGGCTCCAATATTCAGGCTCAGATGGAGGTTATTAAGTGTATGCCTTTTATCTTCTCGATTGAGGATAATGCAACTATTGGGAGACCGGTTACCTTGGCTGAAGTTGAAGGCATTCTCAAGAAGATGGCCAAGGACAAGAGTCCGGGGCCTGATGGCTGGTCGGTGGAATTCTACTTACATTTTTTTGATTTGCTTGGAGTGGAATTGGTCCCATTGGTGGAGGAAGCTCGTATCACTGGGAGGATCAGTGGGGCTCTCAATGCTACTTTCATAGCTCTGATTCCTAAGCGTTCTGAACAGTTAAATTTCCAGGACTTTCGGCCTATCTCTCTTTGTAACTTACTCTACAAGCTGGTCTCAAATGTTATTGCGGATCACATCAAGGATGGACTTTCTAGGGGCATTTCTTCTGAACATTTTGGCTTCCTCAATCACCGTCTAATCTTTGATGCCATTGGTACTGCCCAGGAGACTTTACACTCTGCTAAGATCATACAGACTCCTTCCATTGTGCTTAAGCTCAATTTGGTCAAGGCATACGACATGGTTGATTGGACCTTTCTCAGGTTGCTTTTACTGAATGCTGGGCTGGATTTTATGGTGACAAACTGGATCATGGGCTGCATCACCTCTGTTAACTTTGTTGTATTAATCAATGGCTGTCCGACCGAGTTTTTTAAGGCATCCCGTGGTCTTCGCCAGGGCTGTCCATTATCACCCTTACTCTTTCTTCTAGTGATTGAAGGCCTCAGCAGACTGCTAATCGTGGCCAAAGCCTTCGGAAAGATTTCAGGTATTAAGGTTTCAAAAAATTTCAATTTAACACATCTTCTTTTTGTGGATGATGTGTTATTATTTGGTATTGGCTGCTTTGAGGAATGGGTGCATTACAAACAAATCCTTGAACTCTTTTGTCTTGCTACTGGTATGGTTATCAGCTTACCCAAGTCCTGTCTTTTCCATATGAACTTAACCCAAGAGCTTTGTGATCGTTTAGGATGTATTTTTCCTTATGCTTTTAAAGAACTTGAAGGGGGCTTAAAGTACCTTGGCTATACTCTAAAGCCTAATGCCTATCTGATCACAGACTGGCAATGGCTTATCGAGAGATTTCAATCGAAGATTTCAGGGTGGTATTTTTGCTATTTATCGTTGGGAGGCCAAGTTATTTTACTTAAGTTTGTGCTAGCCAACCTGCCCACTTACTGGCTCACCTTGACAAAAGTCCCAATGGCTATTCTTCATCAAATCCGACGCATTTCTTTCAATTTTCCGTGGTCTGGTCAAAAGGAGAAAATGGGCATACATCTCTCGGCATGGCACAGGATTGCATTGCCTAAGGAGGTTGGCGGTTGGGACATCCATAATATTTATTGGGTTTATAAGGCCCTTCATCTCAAAAGTCTTTGGCGTGCCTTGAATCATGACTGTGTGGAGTAGGTTGATGAGGGATAAATATCTAAAAGGATGGACTGTTATTGCTTGGATAAGGAATACGCCTAAACTGCCGGTGACTGCTTCCAATGTTTGGCGAGGTTTGATGGAGGTGTTTCCTTTATTTAAAAAACATATTGCTTGGCAGGTTGGAGATGGCTATCAGGTAAGAGTGGGTGTTGAACCCATGATTGGATGTGACAAACTTCTTGCCCCTGGGACAATGAGGGCTCTCCATCACGGTGGTTTGTATTATTTAAATCAGATCAGGAATCCTTCAAGTGATAGCAATCTGCACTACTGGTCCACTTCGGCGGATTTTGGTTTGACGGGGGAGGCTGGTCTTGATTGGGACGCATATACACACCAGCTTTATCATGCTGGTATTTTTTTGGGGTCGCAGATGGATAAATTACATTGGTGCTGGCACGATAGTTGCGGTGACATTGATACCAGACAGGCTTATTTGGCCATTGCTGAGTAGCAACGGCTTGAACCAAAATGATGATGGTTTGTTAAACTATGGAGCTGGAATATACCGTACAAGATTCGCTGTTTTATATGGCTGGTCCTCAGAAACCGTGTTCTGACTATGGATAATTATATTAGAAGAGGGGGCTTTGGACCCAACGCATGTCCACTCTGTCTTCAGGATGCCGAGTCGGTTCACCACTTATTCACAGCTTGCTCGGTTACCCTCCAATTATGGTCGAATGCTGCGGATTTATGGGGTGTGGCGTTCAGCTGGGGTATGGGTTCTATTGAAGATTTGCTCCGCAGGTGGCATCTAATAAGCCCAGATTTCATATCTTTCCCCTTATTATTTATGTGGGGAATTTGGAAGCTGAGAAATCGCATATTGTTAGATGGTCATGTGTACAACTTTCATCGGTCTCTTCAATATATCATGCAGATCCTTTTGGGGGACATTAAAAAGATTGTTATTTCCAAACACAAAGGAGTGTTATGCCCTCGTTTAACTGATAATGGAACATTTGGATTTTTTGATGGAGCTGAACAGAGAGGTAGATGCGGGGCTGGAGGCCTTATTGTTATTTCCAAAAATGAATACTATGAACTGTCCTGTGGATTGGGCAGCAATACGCGGGCTGAGCTCTTGGCACTTTGGTGTCTCCTCCACTTTATCTGTTCTCTCCACTTGTCTAACGTCTAGATTTTTGGGGACTCTGCCGTCATCATTGGATGGGCGAAGGGCTTAAATGACCTCAAGGTGGCTTCTCTCTTTCAGTGGAAGAGGAGGATTCGTTGTCTCATGGAGCAGGTTAATACTCCCAACGTCACTCATGTTTCCATAGCTTTCAATGCCAGGGCTGATGGTCTGTCCAAGAAGGGTCTGCTTCTGATTGATGGCAACCTCCGGATTACACACTTTCATGCTTTGAGGCCACCTGAAAACCTCCCTATTGCATCTCTATTAATTTCTGGTGTCATTTTCTTATCTTCTTATTTTCATTTTTGGAATTTCTTGGCTCTCTTTATGAACCGATCAGCTATGGATTGTGTCCATACTAATTGTGTTATCAGGTATTGTGGTTTTTATTAGGATATTTGGACTCATCAGAAATATTTTTGTTGATCCGACATAGTGATAGGTTTTTTATTATGTTTTTCCTGAAGAACAACTGAATGAATATGCTCTATCCTTGGGATAAGACAAACTGTAAATTTCTTTGATTTATCCTTATGAATAGCAAGAATTTTTTTTTCAGTGGAAAAAAAAAAGATTCCTATCCAGGGCTAGGAGGCTCGCTATGATAAAATCTTTGCTCAAAGCTATATCGGTTTATTGGCATCTTATGGATTCTATCCCAAAGGGTATTTTGGAAATAATCCATAAAACGTGTTTCAATTATCTGTGGAGAGGGAGTGAGGAATATAAAGGGATCCATTAGACATGATGGAAGACTATAGCTCTATCCAAAATCTAGGGAGGGTGCGACTTAAAAGATATCCATATTTTTGGTAAATATTTGGCAGCGAGACCTTTGTGGAAGCTACTTACCTCTCCAATTTTGTGGCGACAACTCTTGATTGACAAATACATCCCTCATGTAATATTATGGACTGGGTGCGCAGTGAATCCAAACCTATCCAAGGTTTATGCAATCAATGGAAGGCAACGACATAATCCTTTCTGGTGCTTAAAATTTTTCTTACATGGAAGGTCAGTTCAGGTTGTGAATTGAGGGTTGGAATGGATGAAATTATGGATGCAACAAAAGGATATATTTTTTCTTGAAGCTATGGTTTGTTCCCTTCAACAACAAAGCAAAGTAACCCTTTACAAATTAGCAGATCCTACATCTACTACTATTTGGCAGCAATGGTGGATTTCTTTTGATCATCTGGGTTTATTTGAGGAGTGGAAACCTCATTGAAATTGTTTCATCCGGGATTTGTCCTCTGTGCACATATTCCTTGTAGATCGACCAAATGAACTGGTATGGGTATATAACATAGATAGTGGCGACTATATTGCTAAAGAGGGCTATCAATCCTTGGTCATGGACATACGGAATGCAATATATTGGTGGTGGAAGTCACTTTGGAGGCTGAGGGCATCACTGAAATGTGAAATTTTAATGTGGTTGGTTTTAAATGGTAAAATATTAACCTGGGATAAACTTTAGAAACGGGGAAGAATGGGTTCGAGCATTGGTTATTTATACATAAGTGAGGTCGAAGAATGTACGCATCTATTTATTCAGTGTCCATTTTCCAAGGATGTTTGGTAGGAAGTGTCAAGAACTATAAATTCACCATTTAACTGCAACCAAGCAAGTCTAACTCTCTGCCCGCGGGACTGGTATGGTCTGTCACACCTGAAGCAATTCTGAGCTCTACCATTGTTTATTATTTGGAATATCTGGGAAGCAATAAACATACTTCTATTTGATGATAAATGGATGCCGAATCGCTGATGGAGGTTGTGGCTTTGAGGGCGATAAATGGCTTTCAAATTTATATTGCTTCTCCTATTCCCTGGATTCAGAGACGGGTAGGATCCTTAAATATCGACAAAAATAGGCCGTGGGCCTTTTTCGATGGAGCGTGTCAAGCGGGAGTTTGTGGATTGAGATTTATAGTATATTCCCCGGATCATCATTTTTATTCTTTAAAAGCGAATCCTGGGTCTAAGGGTTCTAATAATAAAGCCGAATTACTTTTTTTTTTCACCTACTCAAGCTCGCATGCACAAAGAATATTTCTTTATCCACAGTCATGGGAGATTCACTGTTAGTGATTAGTTGGATGTCCAATGCCTCCTAGATTCAGAACATACATCTTCTACCATTTGCTCAACAACTAAAGGAAGCTTCTTTCTCACAGTTCCAAATCGAGTATAGACACATTTTTAGAGAATTAAACCACAAAGCAAACAAGCTGTCCAAAAGAGGGTCTCAACCTACAAGATGGTGCTTTCCAGCTTAATCTTTATGAAGACAACAATGAGGTGGTATATCATGGCTTATTGGAAGTTATGCTCCCATAAAAGGGGCGTGTGTTTTTTTAGTCCTATCATTGATTTTTTTGTCACGATTTGAGCTTTTATGTGAAGTCTTTAAAAAATACCTCTTTTTAGGCATATGTGCATATATAAAATATATGAGTGGCTAGTACACTACAACTTAGATAGATAAGAGACCATATATGAGTGACTAGTACACTACAACATAGATAGATAAGAGACCATGTGTGGCTTTTAACTATGAGTTGTGCATATAATACTTTTACAATGTACTTTGATTCAACTCAAATAATTTGAAAAATGAAAAATTTAATTTTTAAAAAACATATGATAAACCATAATATGTCGAAGTAACTTTTAAGAGAAATCACTAAAAGAATAACTAAAGTATAATTTCAATAAAAATAAGTAAAAAAAAAGAGAAAGAGATAAGTATAATTCCCTATAATTTTAAAATGGAAACATAAGTAAATTACACTTATAATTATATATTATGGTACATATGTTACATTTTTATGTTACTAATTCTAATTTTGTTATGGTAAAATCATAACAAAATCTAATTTTAGAAATAAATTAAGTTTATGAATCAAAATTATTTTATATAAATAATGTTATATCATTTTATCTATAGTTAGAATTATATTTATAAAATATAATTATTAAATAAATTACATTTATATAATTATATATTATAATATAGTTGATTCATTTTTATTTATATTTCTAACTTTATTAGTATAATTGTTGCTTTTTTTTTCATTCAGTTAAAAAAAAGTATATTATTGGTATTCATAAGTGAATCAAATAGTACAAAATTGTATAAGTTTGATCAAGACTTATAATCTGCTGAAAACTATTATGGTCCATTATATCCATTACCTCAAAATGCTAAATAAACCCAACCCCATACAATTATAGACATTTACAATTCTTCAAAAATGACAAAAACAGAAATATTTCAACAGTTAAATGTCAAAAATCTGAACTGAACCAGAATCACTCAATTGAGAATCTTGTAGTTCTTCCCATATGATCTCCCCTTCTTTACTTGTGTATGCAGCTTTAGAGAGTGAATCGGCCATGGAGTTATGCTGTCGATATATGTGATCAAAAGAGATATTACCAAAGAGTTGGATTATTTCTTTAATTCGTCTGCACCACTGATAGAGTTACATTTTAAAAAGTGGTTGATATACATCTATTTAAAAGCAATGTTTTAAAAATAATTAAAGTTTGATGATCATCTAAGTTAAGGTCTACTTAGATCAACTTTGGTATATCAAATTTTAAGAGAAAAGAATTCCTAAATTAAGATAATTTTAACTTAAAAACTTAAAGAAATAGATCACCATATTTTAAAATATAAATATAAATATATAATTTAATCTACACAAATCTATAAATTCAAAAAATACGTTACTAAATATAAACAAACTACTTTCCATCCTAATGAACAAGATAATCCATAATACCATAACATATAACATAGAAACATAAAAATTACGCCATCCTAGAAGGTAAAGTAATTAAAGCTGAAAAATCAGGCCCATTATAGACTACAGTGTGTCAATGCTGCCCTCATTTTGACACTACACATTTTTTTGTTGTAAAAGGCATATATCCGAAAATATGTCTTTGTGTAAAACTGGGAGTTGATTTCCTTTTATTAGTGTTCACTAAGAAGTAACGATGGATAGAGCAAATGCAAGTTGGAAAGATTTATATTACTAGCAATTGCCCCCAAAAAGTGCAAAATAACGTTGAAAGAAAAAGGGAAGTATAGTAGATTTGATTCATAGATTTTAAACATGTTTTTTATGTATAAATATAGATTGGCAACCAATTGAGGTATTTAACAAGATACATATCATTTAAATATTTTATTTTCACTTTATCAATCCTACTTTAGTTCCTCTTCATCATAAAAATGTCCCTTTTTTATTTGGTACATCACATTTTCGTTTGATGAAAGGATATAAAACCCATATGTATGTATGTGTGTATGTATGTATGTATGTATGTATTCAATGTTGACATTTAAATTGACATATTGAGAAATCAAATTTGAACCCACAAAAAATTGTATTTGTTTTTTGTTTGAATATATATATATATATATATAGATATATAGATAAGTTCATTAATATTAATGACTTTATTAGGGTACAAGTTGTGTTAGGAGCATAGAGGCAAAAATGGAGGAGACTATCAATAGGCATTGGTGTAGTAAAATAATACAACATTGAAGCTTGGAGCAAATTTGTAGAACAAGTGGAGAATGAAAACATGATTTACTATAAAGTTTATGTACAAAACTTCAAATATTAAAATACAAAATATAGCTTATGTGTATATCCATCTTACATTGTAAAAGACTATAAACTCCATGCATGATTTATTAATCTATAATGATGAACATCAATTTGTAATTGCATCTTATATGTACAAGCATATTTCTAAATAGACTAAAAACCTTCTTAACAACAAAATATAGATATTGCAAGGTTGCACCTTTTTTTAAGTCAAAGCCATACATTTACCCTCTTCACAATAGAATTTAATATATAGAAAGTGAACCACAATATTAAAGTGACAAAAATAATCCACAACGCAACACATCATTTTCCAATGAGCACTGAATGGATGAAACAAGATTTAACATGATCTTCCCTAGAATGAATACCTCTTGCATGCGCTATCAATTGTGACCATGAAGAACCAAACACTTGTAATAAGGGAAGGATTACATAGGACATGTGTCGCTCATTCCATATTTGGTAAAAAATACCTCAAACCACACTTTCCCATGCTAATTTAGAGTTATGGTTGGTAGCTATTAGGTTTTGGTGTGGTCTGATGTATTAAAAATAGTAATGAAAATTGACAAGAAACATAGCATAGTGTCATTATGTGCCTCATATGTTTGGATTAAAATTTATATATGTCATGCAATTATATGTGAATCATATATATAAATAATTTATTGAAGTGTATAAGTGGCTTGCAATGATTATTTTTAACAAAAAACAATATGATGACTATACTTCAAATGTGTATTCAAGTCAGCTTATGGGCATGTAGAAAAGACAACTTGATTTTATTATGTGCTTGTTGGATGACCCAAATGCACAATCAAGTTAAGTAAACGGATGGGACACCCAAATAATTGATTGAAGGGATGTTCTAGTGAAGTGTAACAAGAAAATTTGCAACAATGAAAGAATTAAACAAGAAATTACGTCCTATCCTTCTTGATCTCACCCACAAAAAATTTAAAAAATAGTTGTGAACACAATGGAAAGGAATTGGATTTGAGGGTTGTGGCCACTCATATAAACATGGCATGATGCAAAAATGGAGATGAGAAATGGGATATATATGGGGAGAGCTACATAAAGGAGTAATTTATACAATATTTATATTTACGAAACAATAAGGTGGAATTGAATTTGTTCCAAACTGACAAATTAGTTTAAGGAGATAACATGTTCCAAAATGATAAATTAGTTTAAGAAGATGGCATGTTTCTTTGTTATATTACTAAGGTACAATGGAAAATTTCATGGGAGCACATTTAAATAAGACTAAATAGAAAGGAGTCGAAACACATTCAATTATAACCAACTAAATCTAGGAACCATTGAACCATAAGTCCATAAGAATATTGTGACATAAAGTTCCAATTCAAACTATGAACCACTTTAGGCATGCATTTTAATGGAAATGCCATATATCTTCTATTGATTGAAAGAATTAATAGCATATTGGCTATAATCATGTCTTGCAATGGTTTCTTCCCAAAGGCAAATCCTATTTGTTATAGGGAAACTATGAGGGGCCAAAGCAATTTGCCATAACTTTGAATATAATGTTATAAATTATGTTGCATAAAGTAATAGGGCATGAGTGATTAATATAGCATTAAAACCCTTTGAGGTAATTTAAACCCCGTCACGATTAATCTACAGATGACAAGTCATGGCCTAAAATGTGTCAATCGAGATCAAATTTGCAAGTAAACTATCCAAACCCAAGGAAAATCCATCATTGCATGGCATACCTCCTTGATAATTGGGTTGTTATGTTTTGCAATGATCAAAGAGGGAATATGAGAGAGCATATTGTTGTGATTTCTTTTGTGTGGTGTAAGGGTGGTTCATTTAAAGTTTCTCTAAAGTATTATGTTAACAATTCATTTGCGATCTCTTAGTTTTATTTTAAAATTGTCATTTCAAAGGAAGGGAGTTGCATTACAAGTCTAAATTTTCATGGTTGTTTGGAAGAAGTTTTTGTATTTAAATCACCTTCCCTTAGCTACCATATGTAGAAATATTGATTGAATTTTCTCTTTCTCCTCCAAACCCTCCACCTAAAGATTAAGTTATTTGTCATTTTGACTTAGAGATTCAAAGATTCCTTGGTAATTGGTAAATGTGTAATTGTGATATCTGTGTATATATGTCTCTCTTCTAAAATATATAGAAATTATTATCTTATTCCATATCTTAATGTTAATGTAGAGATACTTTGACTTTTGTTAAAAAAACATGCATTGTATAATTGTGAACCCATCAATATCATAAATCAATATCCCTAAAGCCTATAAAAGAGGTTCACATCAGTTCAAACCAAAGGAATTGTTATGAGACCTAAAATTTAGATCTTTCTTTGGTATTTGAAACTTAATTATGCATTAAAGTTAATGATATTAGGAGACATGATTATTTTTATATATAATTTTATTTAAATGATGTTAAATTTAATTGGATATATAATTATGAAATATTATATATATTTTTGATTAAATTGAATTAAATATTTAATTTCTTAAATCAAATAATAATAATTTAATTTAATTATTTCACAAATTTAAGTTATAATGATATTGATGATTACTTTTCATTAAAAACATTATAAATATAAAAACATAAATTAAATTTCATAAATATTATATAAAATATATTTTAAATTAAAAATATTATTCAAAATTATAAATAAATAAATATATATCGTATTTATTTTTAATATATTTGACTACAAATACTAATACTCTAAAATGTATTTATAAATTTAAATAAAAAAATTATAAAAAAAACATTTTTCATTAAATAAAAAGTTTATCTTTTATATTAGTATCTTATATTTTATATACAGTAGAATAGAATAGTTATTAGTATCTTATATTTTATATACCAGTAGAATAGTTATTAATTATTTAAGTTATGCTGTAAATAAAATTTTTCATTAATATTTATTTTTAATAATTAATTAAATTAACTTTTTTTTTATGTTAATTTGAATATCTAAGGGAATAGTATCTCTTAATAGAATAATATTTGATTATTTAATTTATATCATAAATCAAATTATGAACCTTTCTTTATGTTTTATTAAAGATGTTTTTTTTATTAAGGAAGTGGTGTTTCTTAATAGAATAAAATAATTATTAATTGTGTAAGTTATATGGTAGATAAAAAAAAGTTATCAATAGTTAGTTTTTAAGTAGAACAATCATTAAATCATTAATTATTTGTTTAAATTATATTGTAAATATTTTTATCAATTCTTTTCTATGTTTTATTGAAAATATTTTTATCAATTATTTAGATTTATAAGTGAATTTCATTATTTTAGAATATATATATTTGTATATTTTATTTTTATTTGTAAATTTATAAACAAGTTTAATATTTAAATATTTTTATATTTTTATGGTTGATTTATTCTATAATAATTCAAATTGTAAATTATAATGTTAGTTCCATTTGCATTCATGTCTTCTAACCTTAAGAATATAATATGTTTGTGCTTTATTTTTTTATGAATTTATAAATAAATTAAATATTTATTTATTTTTACATTTTTTATGATTAATTTATTCTATAATAATTCAAATTGTAAATTGTAATATTAATTCCATTTAATGTATTCTAATTTTAATAATGTAATGTGTTTGTGTGTTAGATATAAAGATATTATTAAAATAAAATTTCTACAACATCAAGAAAAATTAGGAAACTTACGATGGAAAGCTTGTTTCCAATATAAAAAAAAGGTCTTTATTGCATCTCAAGCTAAATATTTCTTCAAAAACTTACATTCATATCTCTCATGTTTTTCCAAGAAGTTACATCCATATATCTCATTTTCTTAAAGTATTTTTTAAAAGCTTTTGTATTAAAAATAATTGTAATATTTTTGATAAAGGATTTTGTATAATATCAACTCACTCATAATCTGCTTTGCTCAAGATTAATAATAAAAGCATCACCATTCTCACCCTATAGCCCCCTCTCCATCTTGGAGCTTGTGCAAGATACTTTTTTTTATATATTCTTCCATTTTAGCATTATTTATAGCTACTCTTTAAGTATTGGTGATTTCAATATTGGTAGAGTGAGGAGCTTGTGCAATACGCCTTCTTGATATTCATGTCTACATCCATCCTACAGAATTCAAGAAACTAAAATAACATTCAAGGAATTGAGGAGAGAACATTGCTAGAGTAAAAGCTTCAGTGCAACAACCTACAAATGGATTATCTTCTTGATATTTAACCGGAATATATCCAACATTGGGATTCTTCTCCCAAATAAAGCTAGGCCTAAGCAAACCTTGTTTTTTTTTTTTTTGGAAAACATCATTACTCTTTTGCCAAAGTCCTTAAACCTCTTGTTTCTTTTTATGTTTTAAAAGTAGAGATATGATTTCCCTCTTCAAAAAATCTCAATCTTCCCTCCCAACTATACTTTAGTGGGCCATATTTCCCTGATTAATGTACTGGCAAAAGGAAAAAAATAAATTGAAGTGCACATCTCTAATTCAAGATAGTACACATTTAATACTTTTGTATCCGACGTTTTTTTGAATATTTTTCAACATCTTCACCCTACTCATATCAACAAGGTTTTGGCAGTCAAATTGTTGCTTATAGGGGTCCCTTGTCCCATAAACAAGAATTCTCATAGATCAATTTGATCTTTGGCAAGAATGACTTTAAAATTAGATTATTATTATTATAATAATATTACATGTAAAAATACTTATAACAATTTATTGGAAATTTTGGAATATCATGTAAGACCAAATTGCCTTATCTTCCATTCGATTGCAAATTACCTTAAGGTTATATCTCTGCCACATATACATAATATTCCAAGCAAGCTACAAATTAAACTGTACAAGGGGCAAATGTATGGAATTAGAAATAATCTTATGCTGAACTAGTTGTCTTGTACAGAGGTGGAAGATAAGGGGTCATGGTTAGTTGTTTTTATTGGGTAATGATTCATATTATTAACCTGGGGGTGGATAGGCACCCACAAAATTTGTCTAATTTCGTCAATCTAGGATGCCTCGCAAGGAGGTGGATTCTCATGCGTTGGTCCTCGCCCCCTTAATGAGCTATACTGAGTTTGTTAACAAGAAAGCAAAAGTGATATTGATGAGCAGGGGATTTTCAAGCAAGCCGAGGAACTAGATATCTTTGAAAATAGAGTCTCTGTTGGATAAGATCAACAAGTTATATTATGAGATCTATATGCACATTTATGAAATTGCAGCAATTACACTGAACAATCTTGAATTGAATTATAAAAAATGGAATATGCAAGAATATTTTAAAGGGACCATCTTAGCTTAAGCTGAGTTTCTTTGGGAAACAAGATTGAATATATACATACCATAAATATTTACAAGCAACCAATTTATACTTTTCCACCCATTCTCCTCTTCTAGTAGCATCTGTACAACTCTCCTTAACTGTCTTACATATTGTGTCTCTTTTTTATGGGAGATCCATCACCAAATTGTCTTGGATACAACTCAAATATTGGGTCTGAATTTTGACCCTTCATGCAATAGCTTAGAATCATTACCTTGAGGATGTAAACAAATTCAACTCATGCTCCTGCAAGTACAATTACAATCGAAATAATAGAAGAAGTAGCCTCCTTCAAGTATATATGTACGATCCAATCATCACATGGTACTATTAGGAATGATAACAATACAGATGGAGCTTTGCAGATGATACAATCCTTTAGTAATAATCTACAAATTAGGGTTGGAATTAAAAAAAAAGTGAAGTGAATGATGCACAAGGGAGAAGTATAGATTGATTATAATCCTTCAACTCTAGTAGTTGTCTAGCTTAGGGAAGCATATTCCTTACATTGCTTGATCAACACTTCTTCCAATGCAAATGTTGATGCACAAGATCTTGAAGGAGCAATGAGAGGCTTCAAAGGTTTTAATGGGGTGAGTGTTGCATTTGATCATGTAGCTGATGATTTTATCACTCGATGTAAGATGGGGGATCTAGACATGGCTTGCACTTGTGTCAATGCTAATGAGTCTCTGTTTACGATTAGGGGTTGAGATTGAGATAGACAAATGGGTATTGCTACCGATGATATTGGTGATGACAATGCTAATTGCCTCGAGGATTTTCGTGAATTGTAATTCTTGGGACTACTTGGTTCCTTTAGTATGAAATGAACTTTGATGAGTATTTCACGTCTTCGACTGATTTTAGTATTTCTACAACTGTTCTCTTGGTAGGCCTCTGAGCTTCTTTTGTAGACACCCCAGAATCAGGAATTCTACCTTCTTAGCTTATTTCTTGCACTATCAACTTTTCAGCCTTGGGTCCATGATCAGGGTGAGTCTAAATGCATTTACAAGGAATGAACTTGTTCATCTGACCAGGTTCCTCTCTTCCTTTGGATAGAAGGAAGAACTACCCATGTTCTCATGCCCTATTAGTAATTCCAGAAGAACTACCCCAATGCTCCATACAGTACTCTTAGGTGTCAAGAATCCCCATGCAACAATTTCAGGAGCAAGACATGGCATGCCCTGCAAATCAAAAATTTTTTTTAGTACTTACCACCATCACAAAACAACTATTAGATACAAACCGATGAAAGCATTATGGACCTGTAATAACCTAAGATGTAGGTAGGATTCAATAAGCACAGTAAGGTTTAATTTTGAATAATTGTAAACACCATATCCACTAAATTATGGGAATGTGATAAATAGCATTATCAGAAGGGATAGTTTGGATACAACTAGTCTAGTGAACTTTCATTTTGATTTATAAGTGCGGGGATGCAATAGGTAAGTCTTGTTATGTTCTTTAAATATGTTACAATAGATCAGATTTTCCAATTCGACATTGGTGTGAAAAACTAAAAGTAAATAATGTAGACTGATGAGTTAGAAGTTAGAACATACCTTGGATGAATTACTGCCATAGGCGAACTCCTGACTGTGACGGGCAAATCCATAATCAATGAGATTTTAACTGAAATCTTTGTCAACATGAATATTTGGAGTCTTAAATTCTTTGTACATGTCAATGTTTGTATTGACATGCTCAACCTATCTCAAAGTAGTGCAATAGTTAGCAATCTCAAAGATTTGTCCATTAATATTCACAATGGATTTGAACCCTTGGGCATGGCCCGACCCTTATCTAATATAACTATATAATCATAGGTCGAAGCAAATTCTTGGTGTTTGACCTTGATTCTTATATATACATATAAAATATTCAATAAAATCCAAATGAATGAACAACATATGAAAATCTCACTATGGGGAGCTGGAATCAACCTTGGTTTCATTGATTAGTATGTAATGATTTTCTACATTAAGTTTGAGCTATGGGGTTCGATTCTCTAGCCAAAATTGTCAAAAAACCATCAAAATAAAACAAAAAGAACTATATTTAAATATTTAACAACCTAATTCACATTTTGATTGTCAAATCCCAACACATCCTTCTTACCTCAACACCTCCAAATATCCTAATGTTTCCATACCTGGCATCTCTTCTAACGCAGAGCACCTACAAACACATAGGAATTGAAGCTTTGTCACCTACGCTAACCCCTGTATGCTTTCCATCATCACATAATCGCCTTCCCATAAGTACTCCGAAAAATGCTCACATTTGCTCTAGAAACCATTTTGGAAGGCCAAAAACTGGAAAGACTGTAGAAAAGGGCGTTTCTGAAATTGTTTTGTTTCTAAGCCATTAAATTTGTTTCTATTTCTAAGAGGTATCCATGTGAGAACAGAGCTTCAGTTTAGAGATCAAAATTGAAGGGCAATATCAGTAGCAATTACACTGAACAATCTTGAATTGAATTATAAAAAATGGAATACGTAAGAATATTTTAAAGGGACCATCTTAGCTTAAGATGAGTTTCTTCGTTGTTATTTCTTGAGAAAGTTAGGACAAAGGTTCTTTTGTTGAAAGAGGCCCATATTTCATGGGTGGGACTAGAATTTGTGTGAAGTTTAGAAGTTTGGTTTGATACCATCGTGGATACACAATAAATATTCCCAACCTAGGCAAGGTTCAAAGTTACTTTCATAATTTTGGGATGGATATGTATTCTCATCCATAATTTTTTTTGGCAAAACCTACCTCAATGTCGCAGACAACCAGGGAAAATAAATTTGTTTAATACAGATTGCACACACAGGAACCTATGCTACAAATCCAATGGAAGAGATGATAGATGGCCTGGTTTTAATTCCAAAAGCAGAAAGGTAACACAAACTATACTAACTAAGGTCTATTTCAAAATGATGTTAAAAATGTTGTTTGACATAATATAATAGTAGGTCCCAAAGCTGAAATTTTCCAGCCTAGAAAATTTGTAGAAGGAGAACCATGATGTATGGATGTACTTTTCAAATTTTGGGAATATATGATTTAACATTCTCTTTTCCTGTCAAGAATAAAACATATTTATGGTGTATGTTTGGTCTATCCCATCAGAGATACTTGGTAAACATGGGTATATACATGTATTTGTCTGTAGGAGAAGCTTTCAATTTTTTAAAAACCAAATCTTTGAATATTTCACATGGCTAGCAATCCTCGTGGTTAACATGAGTTCAAAGTAAAAAATGGAAAGCACCAAGAAGAATAAGCAAAAATGTGCACTAATGTTTAGTTCTACATTATGACAGCTATGGGGTTCGATTCTCTAGCCAAAATTGTCAAAAAACCATCAAAATAAAACAAAAAGAACTATATTTAAATATTTAACAACCTAATTCACATTTTGATTGTCAAATCCCAACACATCCTTCTTACCTCAACACCTCCAAATATCCTAATGTTTCCATACCTGGCATCTCTTCTAACGCAGAGCACCTACAAACACATAGGAATTGAAGCTTTGTCACCTACGCTAACCCCTGTATGCTTTCCATCATCACATAATCGCCTTCCCATAAGTACTCCGAAAAATGCTCACATTTGCTCTAGAAACCATTTTGGAAGGCCAAAAACTGGAAAGACTGTAGAAAAGGGCGTTTCTGAAATTGTTTTGTTTCTAAGCCATTAAATTTGTTTCTATTTCTAAGAGGTATCCATGTGAGAACAGAGCTTCAGTTTAGAGATCAAAATTGAAGGGCAATATCAGTAGCAATTGCACTGAACAATCTTGAATTGAATTATAAAAAATGGAATACGTAAGAATATTTTAAAGGGACCATCTTAGCTTAAGATGAGTTTCTTCATTGTTATTTCTTGAGAAAGTTAGGACAAAGGTTCTTTTGTTGAAAGAGGCCCATATTTCATGGGTGGGACTAGAATTTGTGTGAAGTTTAGAAGTTTGGTTTGATACCATCGTGGATACACAATAAATATTCCCAACCTAGGCAAGGTTCAAAGTTACTTTCATAATTTTGGGATGGATATGTATTCTCATCCATAAATTTTTTTGGCAAAACCTACCTCAATGTCGCAGACAACCAGGGAAAATAAATTTGTTTAATACAGATTGCACACACAGGAACCTATGCTGCAAATCCAATGGAAGAGATGATAGTTGGCCTGGTTTTAATTCCAAAAGCAGAAAGGTAACACAAACTATACTAACTAAGGTCTATTTCAAAATGATGTTAAAAATGTTGTTTGACATAATATAATAGTAGGTCCCAAAGCTGAAATTTTCCAGCCTAGAAAATTTGTAGAAGGAGAACCATGATGTATGGATGTACTTTTCAAATTTTGGGAATATATGATTTAACATTCTCTTATCCTGTCAAGAATAAAACATATTTATGGTGTATGTTTGGCCTATCCCATCAAAGATACTTGGTAAACATGGGTATATACATGTATTTGTCTGTAGGAGAAGCTTTCAATTTTTTAAAAACCAAATCTTTGAATATTTCACATGGCTAGCAATCCTCGTGGTTAACATGAGTTCAAAGTAAAAAATGGAAAGCACCAAGAAGAATAAGCAAAAATGTGCACTAATGTTTAGTTCTACATTATGACAGCTATGGGGTTCGATTCTCTAGCCAAAATTGTCAAAAAACCATCAAAATAAAACAAAAAGAACTATATTTAAATATTTAACAACCTAATTCACATTTTGATTGTCAAATCCCAACACATCCTTCTTACCTCAACACCTCCAAATATCCTAATGTTTCCATACCTGGCATCTCTTCTAACGCAGAGCACCTACAAACACATAGGAATTGAAGCTTTGTCACCTACGCTAACCCCTGTATGCTTTCCATCATCACATAATCGCCTTCCCATAAGTACTCCGAAAAATGCTCACATTTGCTCTAGAAACCATTTTGGAAGGCCAAAAACTGGAAATACTGTAGAAAAGGGCGTTTCTGAAATTGTTTTGTTTCTAAGCCATTAAATTTGTTTCTATTTCTAAGAGGTATCCATGTGAGAACAGAGCTTCAGTTTAGAGATCAAAATTGAAGGGCAATATCAGTAGCAATTGCACTGAACAATCTTGAATTGAATTATAAAAAATGGAATACGTAAGAATATTTTAAAGGGACCATCTTAGCTTAAGATGAGTTTCTTCGTTGTTATTTCTTGAGAAAGTTAGGACAAAGGTTCTTTTGTTGAAAGAGGCCCATATTTCATGGGTGGGACTAGAATTTGTGTGAAGTTTAGAAGTTTGGTTTGATACCATCGTGGATACACAATAAATATTCCCAACCTAGGCAAGGTTCAAAGTTACTTTCATAATTTTGGGATGGATATGTATTCTCATCCATAATTTTTTTTGGCAAAACCTACCTCAATGTCGCAGACAACCAGGGAAAATAAATTTGTTTAATACAGATTGCACACACAGGAACCTATGCTGCAAATCCAATGGAAGAGATGATAGTTGGCCTGGTTTTAATTCCAAAAGCAGAAAGGTAACACAAACTATACTAACTAAGGTCTATTTCAAAATGATGTTAAAAATGTTGTTTGACATAATATAATAGTAGGTCCCAAAGCTGAAATTTTCCAGCCTAGAAAATTTGTAGAAGGAGAACCATGATGTATGGATGTACTTTTCAAATTTTGGGAATATATGATTTAACATTCTCTTTTCCTGTCAAGAATAAAACATATTTATGGTGTATGTTTGGTCTATCCCATCAGAGATACTTGGTAAACATGGGTATATACATGTATTTGTCTGTAGGAGAAGCTTTCAATTTTTTAAAAACCAAATCTTTGAATATTTCACATGGCTAGCAATCCTCGTGGTTAACATGAGTTCAAAGTAAAAAATGGAAAGCACCAAGAAGAATAAGCAAAAATGTGCACTAATGTTTAGTTCTACATTATGACAGCTATGGGGTTCGATTCTCTAGCCAAAATTGTCAAAAAACCATCAAAATAAAACAAAAAGAACTATATTTAAATATTTAACAACCTAATTCACATTTTGATTGTCAAATCCCAACACATCCTTCTTACCTCAACACCTCCAAATATCCTAATGTTTCCATACCTGGCATCTCTTCTAACGCAGAGCACCTACAAACACATAGGAATTGAAGCTTTGTCACCTACGCTAACCCCTGTATGCTTTCCATCATCACATAATCGCCTTCCCATAAGTACTCCGAAAAATGCTCACATTTGCTCTAGAAACCATTTTGGAAGGCCAAAAACTGGAAAGACTGTAGAAAAGGGCGTTTCTGAAATTGTTTTGTTTCTAAGCCATTAAATTTGTTTCTATTTCTAAGAGGTATCCATGTGAGAACAGAGCTTCAGTTTAGAGATCAAAATTGAAGGGCAATATCAGTAGCAATTGCACTGAACAATCTTGAATTGAATTATAAAAAATGGAATACGTAAGAATATTTTAAAGGGACCATCTTAGCTTAAGATGAGTTTCTTCGTTGTTATTTCTTGAGAAAGTTAGGACAAAGGTTCTTTTGTTGAAAGAGGCCCATATTTCATGGGTGGGACTAGAATTTGTGTGAAGTTTAGAAGTTTGGTTTGATACCATCGTGGATACACAATAAATATTCCCAACCTAGGCAAGGTTCAAAGTTACTTTCATAATTTTGGGATGGATATGTATTCTCATCCATAATTTTTTTTGGCAAAACCTACCTCAATGTCGCAGACAACCAGGGAAAATAAATTTGTTTAATACAGATTGCACACACAGGAACCTATGCTGCAAATCCAATGGAAGAGATGATAGTTGGCCTGGTTTTAATTCCAAAAGCAGAAAGGTAACACAAACTATACTAACTAAGGTCTATTTCAAAATGATGTTAAAAATGTTGTTTGACATAATATAATAGTAGGTCCCAAAGCTGAAATTTTCCAGCCTAGAAAATTTGTAGAAGGAGAACCATGATGTATGGATGTACTTTTCAAATTTTGGGAATATATGATTTAACATTCTCTTTTCCTGTCAAGAATAAAACATATTTATGGTGTATGTTTGGTCTATCCCATCAGAGATACTTGGTAAACATGGGTATATACATGTATTTGTCTGTAGGAGAAGCTTTCAATTTTTTAAAAACCAAATCTTTGAATATTTCACATGGCTAGCAATCCTCGTGGTTAACATGAGTTCAAAGTAAAAAATGGAAAGCACCAAGAAGAATAAGCAAAAATGTGCACTAATGTTTAGTTCTACATTATGACAGCTATGGGGTTCGATTCTCTAGCCAAAATTGTCAAAAAACCATCAAAATAAAACAAAAAGAACTATATTTAAATATTTAACAACCTAATTCACATTTTGATTGTCAAATCCCAACACATCCTTCTTACCTCAACACCTCCAAATATCCTAATGTTTCCATACCTGGCATCTCTTCTAACGCAGAGCACCTACAAACACATAGGAATTGAAGCTTTGTCACCTACGCTAACCCCTGTATGCTTTCCATCATCACATAATCGCCTTCCCATAAGTACTCCGAAAAATGCTCACATTTGCTCTAGAAACCATTTTGGAAGGCCAAAAACTGGAAAGACTGTAGAAAAGGGCGTTTCTGAAATTGTTTTGTTTCTAAGCCATTAAATTTGTTTCTATTTCTAAGAGGTATCCATGTGAGAACAGAGCTTCAGTTTAGAGATCAAAATTGAAGGGCAATATCAGTAGCAATTGCACTGAACAATCTTGAATTGAATTATAAAAAATGGAATACGTAAGAATATTTTAAAGGGACCATCTTAGCTTAAGATGAGTTTCTTCGTTGTTATTTCTTGAGAAAGTTAGGACAAAGGTTCTTTTGTTGAAAGAGGCCCATATTTCATGGGTGGGACTAGAATTTGTGTGAAGTTTAGAAGTTTGGTTTGATACCATCGTGGATACACAATAAATATTCCCAACCTAGGCAAGGTTCAAAGTTACTTTCATAATTTTGGGATGGATATGTATTCTCATGCATAATTTTTTTTGGCAAAACCTACCTCAATGTCGCAGACAACCAGGGAAAATAAATTTGTTTAATACAGATTGCACACACAGGAACCTATGCTGCAAATCCAATGGAAGAGATGATAGTTGGCCTGGTTTTAATTCCAAAAGCAGAAAGGTAACACAAACTATACTAACTAAGGTCTATTTCAAAATGATGTTAAAAATGTTGTTTGACATAATATAATAGTAGGTCCCAAAGCTGAAATTTTCCAGCCTAGAAAATTTGTAGAAGGAGAACCATGATGTATGGATGTACTTTTCAAATTTTGGGAATATATGATTTAACATTCTCTTTTCCTGTCAAGAATAAAACATATTTATGGTGTATGTTTGGTCTATCCCATCAGAGATACTTGGTAAACATGGGTATATACATGTATTTGTTTGTAGGAGAAGCTTTCAATTTTTTAAAAACCAAATCTTTGAATATTTCACATGGCTAGCAATCCTTGTGGTTAACATGAGTTCAAAGTAAAAAATGGAAAGCACCAAGAAGAATAAGCAAAAATTTCAACATCCAATTTCAAAGTGTCATAATGTAGAACTAAACATTAGTGCACATTTTTCATCTCTACCAATACCAACATGTGGACATGATTACATACATTTCAATTTTTTGGGAATCTATGATTTAACATTCTCTTTTCCCGTCAAGAGAAAAACATTCTCTTTGTATGTAGGGGAAGCTTTCAATTTTTTTAAATCAATCTTTACATTTTTCACATGGCTAGAAATCCTCGTGGTTAATCCAACATGAATCCAAAGTAAAAAAATGGAAGGAACTGAACTGAACATCAATGAAAACCATACAAAATTATTTATTAGAAGAAACATATCAAATACCTCAGACTGTTTAAGCAGAATTAAAGAAGTTTTATTCACTTGTTCATTCATCCATGAGAAAATGTCCTAGAATATATCAAACACTTTTATAACATACAATTGATTGAGTGCATACTGCAAACACAAACCCTAATGTTTGACCAATGAGAATTTCAATGCACTAGTTTGCTTGAAATGTGAGGGACCAGCGCATCCTTGGATCTCAGAGACAACGGAGTCAAAGACCATCAATCATAGTGCTCACCATCCGGCCCGGTCCTCGATTTCCATGATCTCGTCTGTAACACAATTTATATTTGTCAATAGTAAATACCCTGTCCGAAGCCATACTCATAGTAAAACTCGGGGAAAACAAAGGATCTAAATCTGCTATCCCCTAGATGAGTTGATGTGTTTTGGGTAAGGTTTGTCTTATCTGCAGAGTAGATAAGTGGTGATTACTTTCTCCAGGACGACAAGAATTTAGATGTACTATAGAGGAGCTTATTGGGACTACTGTGAATCTCATGAAGGTAAGGGAAAGCCACACAAATTGAAAAAACATATTTATTATAGTATTGTATATATAATATACCCAGGAAAAATACAGACAATATACTAAATACATACATACCTAAACCATGACTGAATAAACTTGATTTCAATTTGGGTGCGAAGTTACGGAGAGTGTGGCTGCACTGCCTAGATACAATATAACTCCTGGATATCCACAATGTCTGATTTAATCTCTGGGAGACTGTTTTAGGTTGGGGTTATAATTTTCCCAGCAACTCTGACCTAAACCATGACTAAATGACCTTGATTTCAAATTGGGTGCGAAGTTATGGAGCACGTGGCTGCACTACCTGGATATAATATGATTCCTGGATATCCAAAAAAGGAAATATATATATATATATATGACCCTGCAAACAGGGGCACCAAGCCTACTCAGACCTAGCCAACAAAACCGTGAAAACTTCAAAACCCTGACAACAAATAATGTTCCAATTATCCATTCAAAACAATAATGTTTGTAGAGGCCTCGACTAGAAAGCCAAAATCACTCCGACGCATGCCTCTAAATATAATTTAAGTAGGGAAACAACTTACAATTCCATTCTTAACGTAGATGCCAAATATTTAAAAAAAATATGAATTCAATCCCTTTCAAAAGATCAGTAGTGTGGCAAGTAATAATTTATCAACCACTATGTCACTAAATCTCAGGCTGAAACAATTTATAATCTACTATATTATCAGAATACGGGCTGAAATGGCCTTAGAATTCATATCAACACTAACATAACAAAAACGATTGCCAAAATCTTACAGAAATAACGTTGGTTAATTCTACACTGCCCAAAAGCTTACCATTCAAGGGTTTCTTGCAATCTTCAAGAGCAGCCCGTGGCTCTTGGCTGCCACTGTTCTGTTCAGATCCAAGGCAAACTGGGTAACCCTAATGGCCTCATCACGGCTAACCTCCACTGCAACTCTTGCAAGCTCACTCATGTTTTCCCTCAGAGACCCTACATGGTTGGAAAGCCGAAATACAAAGGTCGTGATGGGAAGTTGAGTTGCATACCTTGAGGACGAGATTTGAGGATCGAATCCGATTATGGCCAGATTCCTTAGTCATGGGTCAATTGAATGCCCACATAAATTATGCCAACGAGAAGAATGATGTAATTTGTGCCTAATGGCTTGATGTTGGAGGTGAAGGAACAATTTTATTGTAGCACTTTTAAGCATTCAACTCACTGTCTATATACCAAACACAGATTGGATTTCCAAAATTTCTTGGTTCTACTCCATAACTCTCAGAAGATATGAGCAAAGACATGTAGTGAAATTAAACTTGTAACAATAAGGCAATGGAGTTCTTCCCCGTGCAGGGGTGGCTTGCTTCACAAGCAACACTCCTGTCTGGCCTTTCAATTCACCACCATTCCTTATCTGCAGAGAATTGAATGGAGAAGGTAAGGGTCGGTCCAAGGCATTGAAATAGATACATAATCACATCACCTGCTAATCCAGAGAACAACGAGCAGTGACCGGAGGTAAACATGTAAAACCAGTGGATTGTGCACAGTTAAGACGACAGCACGTGGCGAAATCAGATTCGTTGGAGGGACGGCGAAAAGGAATAGTGTTCCTCAAAATGACCCTCGGGAAATAACGCCTATCGATGTAAAAATTACCAGTCTACAATAAAATTCATTACAACTTGCAATGCCCCAAAATATTTATATTAAAAAAGGAGCTCAAAAGATTAAACAAAAAGAACATACCGAGGTCTTAGGCATTTGATCCCAAAGGCTTTCTTACGTTTGTGTTAAAGGTTATAGTTCAGTGTTTTATAAAGGGTATTAATGTGTAGTAATTAATCTATATTATAGATTTGAATTATTAATTAAAAATTGAAAAAAAAACATGATATAAAATTAAAGATGAACATTTTAATTTTAAAGAAAAAAATAGTTATTTTCTTACCCATTCAATGTTAAATTACAATCATATATGTTAGTTTGAGGTTGATGAGAGTATATGGTAACCTAGATAGAGAATATACTAAATGTCTATTCAACTTTTTGTGTAGAATATTGAAAATACTACTTACGAGTGCATGATAGAATATATAGTTTAATGTCATAAAATATTACTTACTAGTGCATGATAGTATATATAGTTTAATGCCAAAATTAAATGTAAGGATGTAAATGATAATTTTTAAATTAACCATTAATATAAGCATGCAAATATTATTTTTTAAAAATTATAATTATACACATTTTTTATTTTTTAAATAAATTTTGAAGTATAAAGATATGAATGTTCATTTTTGATGATGATGGTGGTGGTGGGTAATGTTCACTCATACCAATTTCGTCTATAAAGAAATGAATTATTTAATTTGCTCTAAAATTTTATTTATATGCTCAAAAAACTTAGAAAGAAGCCTTCCTAAGTCACCATAATTTTGACATATTAGAAGGCTAGGGAAATATGTATTATAACAAAGATCATGAAACTGCAATTTAATTTGGGCATATACAGATTTGTAACATACATCCAAATAAACCACTATTTTTTTTCTCTTTATCATCGCTAAACAACAATCTCTAGAATATTTACAAATTAGTTTACCCAAGTGACGGCTTGATTCGACATTACGACTTCAATTCTATCATCAATCCTATTTAATCCATTATTATGACTAGTATGATATTATTATAGTCTAAGAGGTCTAAGACAACCCATTTTTTTATACTTCAATTGCTCTTAGTGTTTCGTCGAATAATAATTGCAATCTGTCCATTTATATAAATTCAATACCTGGATTTAATCTTTCCAACTTTGCAATTGCATACTTCCTTTGGTCTTTGGCATGTAAATATTTTCCTTTTATTATATATAATAATGTTTATTATCCTATCCTTGTTTTAATATATTATAAACATTTAAATATAGCCAATTCAACTAGTCATCACAAGCATGCATCCATACTATTCAACAATCAACGAACATTACAAGGATTAGAATTATCATATGATGGATGGTTATGGTTAATTGTAACTCCTTAACCTATCCTAGCTTGCATAGGACCTATTATTCGGAACCACGATTTATATGCCTGCTATGTATATTTTCTATCTTGTATGTGTTTTACATTATCCATCTTTTAAACATATTTAGGACCTTAAATATTTCATGCGATTGTATTTATATGACCCTTTAGACTTTGAGGACGGGCAATGTATGGCCATGAGGCTTACTACTCCCAAGGCTAACATTTCATTCTCGCACAAGAGTAACTTATCATGCAAGTTTGAGGGACAAAGAGCCACCCTAAGATCACGATTTGAATGTCCTCCAAGGTAAACACTTATAGCGTGAACCTAAGTGACTTTATCCAAGGTACATGGAAATGGAAACATGGATCATTGAATTGTAATAGCTGTCAGTCAGTCCGGTAGGTGGTCTTACATGCCATCCCACTTCCACCTAGACTTGGTACTGTTAGTATCATTAAGAAGTAGGTACAAGATTCCTTCTCGGGTATATCAGTTGCATCAAGATGCTTCTGGGCTCATTTGTGAATTGAGAGTTACGGGTTGAGGCTTGTCCTCCTCCCAGTTTGTCCCTGAGCTTGTTTAGAGGGTTTTACAGTGTTCTAATGCTTATGGATTGTTAAGATATATTCCACAGTGAGAGACATTCACGGCCAAAGTTGCGGCGAAAGGTTTATTACTCATTCATGTTGCGGCGAAAGGTTTATTACTCATTCATGGAAATTTTAATGGACAATGCATAGGAGGCTTCTTTCGTAGGTCATAGGCTCAAATCCAAAAGAAGGTGGGGAATTTATACCTCTATATACTTTCATAGTGAAATCGTTGTGCCAAGTGGGTTCCTTGTCCCATAAAAAAGGGGGTCTCATACATTGATTTGCTGTCTAGCTAGGCTATGGCCTTGAAGTTAGATTATTATACTTTTTATTATTGATTTTGTAATATAGAGTTTCATAACGAGAGTCTTAACGTATGCCATCCCATGTTTTCTCTTATATGACATTTTTGGCAGGTGTGCTAAAGGTCTAATGTTCTGTAACACCCATTTTATGCATATTACCAAATGAATCTAGGTATTATGCCTTATGTACCATCAAGATTCTTGTCCCAATTTGAAGACACTAGCTTGAGAAGCTACGCATTGAGTATCATGGCCCTTTTTTTTTACCATATGTTGATATCAAGTGCATAGATATCAATTGGCATTTCCTTCGGACTAGGTAGACAAATGAAAGATTAATTGATGGATCTTCATGGTTTATTGAAGGATATTATTGTTTGTGAAAATTCTCCTTGACACTCCATTGTGACATTGTTAACCAACTTAGTAGGTGTTGAGGTGCCTTAAGGAGAATTGTTCTTTACCAGATTTACTTGCCTATTGTTATTGCACATTAGATAACATTACCATGGGGGTATTGTTTATTTAGGTTATTATTCATATATCTTGGTTGAATGATGTGCGTTATCTTCATTGTTTGATTACTTATCTTGGATTTTTGCTACCCCAGTGAATTTTTCCATTCATGCACATATTAGTATGGTTTTCTAGCCTTCCAATGACCACATTTTATGTATGGTTGATAATTCATTTGCTTAATGCTAGAATGTCCTAGTGGATATTGTCAATTCAACAATGGCTTGGCATGATTTGAGTGGTTGATTGCTTGATGGAGTAACCTGCTTCCCTTATTTGGCATATTTTCAAATATTTTCAAGCAAATGAGCCTTTTATGCACAATTCTTTATGTTGCTCCACATGGGTGCCCACGGTTTCAGATAAGATAGGATAATTTATTAATGTCCAACAAGTGAGCACAAAAGTGAGACAATGGGATTATACGACACCATAATAAAAATGCAAAGTGGGGTCTCGGAAGTAGCTCCAATAAAAAGGAAAAATTAGAAGTGAACTATGTTCCATGGGCACCTGTTCACCACAAAAATTTCAGCCATTTCCTATGTTGCAATGTTATGGGGATTTGTTCCTTTTTAAAAAGCATTTACTTGGACTAGACTATTTTCCTCCTATAGTTTAAGTATTGAATTCCCGGTGGTTTAAATATATTTTCAATATTTTTCCTGTTTTTACTATGTTTCTTTTTTCCAATACATTTATATATTCTCTTTTCTTAAATTAGCTTTCCTTCTCCAAGCTATTGATGACTACTTAACAAATTCTAGATATACATAGTATCTAGGATTTGATGTCCTATGCTTGAGATAATATATCATCCTTCAAGATCCTTGGTTTCCTCGCGAATGGCTATCATGCCTTTTTCCAACATAGTTGATGGTCTCCTATACTTTCTTTGATTATTAGATCAAGTGTTATAATCTATTTAGGTTCTGCTGATATAATTGGCATAAGATCATTTCATCCATGCATTTTGAGTTAACAATATGATGTGGATTTTAGCTTGTAACTCAATACCACTATTTCCTGTTTACAATTATGGTCAAGATTTTTTGTTGCCGTTATTGTGTTTCTTTTTTCATATATATATATATATATATATATATATATATACACTCAATACCACTATTTCCTGTTTACAATTATGGTCAAGATTTTTTGTTGTTGTTATTGTGTTTCTTTTTTCCCATATATATATATATATATATAATATTTTTCTAATTTTTCTTTTATTGTCCAATCCATTGATGGCCACTCAACAAATAATAGATATATATAGTCTGTAAGATTTTATGTCTCGTGCCTAACATGATATTTTGTTCCTGAAGATCTTCCTTTTATTCCTAATTGGATGTCATAGCTTTCTAGCATATCCATTGCTGTCTTCTATCTTCTGTGTTCAAATAAAGTGTTGCTACCTTCTATCTTTCGTGTTCAAACAAGTGTTTCTACCTATGTAGGTCACATGGGATCCTCTTATTCATGCATTCTGAGCTAGCAATACATTGAAGATTTCAGCTTGTAATACAATAAGACTAGTTCTTGCTTGCAAGCATGGTTGACATTTTTTCATTTTTTATTGCGTTTCTTTTCTCTAAATATATCTATATATAATTTTTTTTCTTTTAAATTTAGTTTATGTTCTCCAAGCCATTGATGACTACTTATTTCCATATATATATATATATAGTGTTTAGGATTTCATATCCCATGCGTATGCATGATATATCATTCTTCAAGATCCTTTGTTTTCTCCCAATTAGCTGTCATAGATTCTTAGCGTATCTATTGGTGTCTTGTACTTTCTAACATTACGAGAATATCAATTGTCAATTATCTAGGTTCTACTGATATAAGTGGCATAGGATTCTCACATTCATGTGTTCTGAGCTAGCTATATATTGTAGATTTTAGCTTGTAACATATTGAGGCTATTTCCTCTTTGCAACGATGGTCAATATAACTATTGGATGTGTGTCATAATCTTGCTTGCAAAAAAAAATTAAATTAAGAAAAAGGTCTATGGTTGATTTCCTTCTGCACAAAGTTATCTGTCTATTTAGATATAGTCAAAGGTCATTGGAACTAGGCTACTAGGAATCAAATATATAGAATAACTTGTTCCTTATTATTTTATCTTGTATATATATTTTACAGTCTCATTTTTTGTTCGTCTAATTTTTCTTATCGGTGTGGAAGGTGTAGATGGCTTTGCTATTAATCCAATTTTCCTTCATACCTACTTTGTTATTTACACCATGTTATCTATGGATAGTTAGAAGCAAACTTGCAATGAAGCATTTCTTTTGGATACATCGACATATTTTCAATTGCATTCTTGGATATTTTCAATTGCATTCTTTTGAATCAAATGGGCATAGTGGATATGGGTTGTGGGATGATATTTTCTACATCAAGTGGTCTTCCTCATGGTTATATATTTCGATATTTGTCTAGTCATCGAGAAAATGAACACGATACCTTCATTTTAGTGCTACAAATACAGAATAGGGATATAACCTTTTGTTCCATGACCAGAATCCTTCCTCTGGTCACTTTGAACCACTTTTGTCATATAAAAATTTGGGATTTGTGGCAAATTCTTGTTCCCTACTCACTCAAAGTAGTTGCAAAGGTCAATATTTGAACATATAAATAGATCTATCATCTATTCAATATGCACTACTAGAACAAGATCTCTATATCACTGGTTCTATTACTAATGAATGCCATGATTCATTGTTTGAGTCTATTTGCACATTGACATCAATGTTTAGTGTGCACACACAAAGAAGGGAAATGGCACAGACATTCTACAATTGCTTTACTGTAAATGACAAAAGAGCAATGAAATTCCTAAATAAATATCTTGATGAATCCACAATTAGACAAAAATCCTTGGTTTCTAATTGGAAAGGATATATTGTAAAATTTTCAGAGCCATATAAGCATGGTAAGATAGAAGGAGATGAATTTGCAATCCAGTGGTTGTGTGAATGCTAGGTGCTAGCATATGCATTTGGAGTGCAAAGATTTAAAAAATTAGCCTTACATTCCATCCAACACATGGTTCCCCAATTTTTTTATATCTAATGTGCTATGTCCTAGATTCCTCGCATTTGCATTTCCAACCATTGCTTAACAACCATTCTATGGACTCATTTTCTACCATGTTCTCTGCAATGGCGGATTCTAGTCTCCATACCCTTTCAAACAATTGCAAAGAGTGCAAAGAAATCAATTCATATAATGAGACCATACAACAATATGCTAGTAATGATATGATTAACATACTAAAAAATGTAGAACCAATTAACACAAATAAAAAAACGTAGGAAAACATGATACAATAGAACCTGGAAACTAAAACATGCGTTTTCGACACTTGTAGCAAGTTACTAACTCGCCAATCTAAGAAATACATGACATAGTTCATTTCAACGAAGTGAAGACACTGCATCAATTTAAAAAACAAATAGGAAACAAGGAAAATATATTCAAAAAAATTCAAAGTAACAAATGCATATCTATAATCCATTCAAGACACACTAACAAATGCATGCTCTGTATGTGAGTGTTTGCAATTTCAAAAGCACATTTATTCCATTGATAATTAGACAATATTGGCTTTAAATTCTCTTGCAATTAACAAACAAACAAAAGTGATTGGACTTAGTAATCAAATCTATAGATTTTGTAAAAAATCAATTGGCAATGAACAATTTCCTATATATGCATCTCCTTTGCACATTCGTTGTAATACAAAATTTCCCTTTGTCGCTTCTTTGACCCCATTGGAAGGACGTTTAGTGTCACCAAGAATGGATTTTTCACAAATAAGATAGGTTGGCTACAGAAGAGCACAAATTGGATTCACTGGAACAATAATCAATATCCTAGTAGATTTGAATAAAGTTCAAATAACATTGCCTAGGAGTCTATCTAACTCTATGACAATTGCAGTAATGATAAAAAGGAAGTTAGAATATAAAAATGCCTATTTATATGGAAATGTGCGACCAAAGAATGTCATTGTTTCTCTTAATAACCTATGGAAAACTACACTTAAAAAAATGAAGGCATTGTTATCAACAATGATTGGGAAAAATATTCAAGAAAAGCATTGAAGATGAGTCGAGCAATCTACCGATCATAGAAATACAATATTTTATTGAAAAAACCACGAGATAGAGTAGATATATGAAATGATGGTACATGGATATGGAAAAACACACCTAATAGATGTCTTGGACAACATAATCATAAAAAATGCACCTTTAGTAGCATTTTGACCACTAGGCATTTTCCAAGGCAAGTTTTCAGAAGAACTAAATTTTCCTATACTTTTCTATGGAATTAATCGGGTCAAAGACATTATAAGTTGCCTTTCTTATCAACACATAGGACAATGGGAGCTTTAGCATATGACTAGAGACTTTGAATAAAAAATCACTAATATATTTTTCAAGGCAATACAAAGTATTATAAAAAAGGTTTTGAGATCTACATGGATATCCATTCGCAAAGGAGAGCTATATGGAAAAAAGTTGTTAACCAAAGACGTTAAGCAAAACAACAATCTTGAACAAATTCTCAAAACACCAATTGCATATTGCTCTCTAAAAGCAATACGAACATTTCCTGATTACTTTGAGAACATGCAAAATATGTCTTTACTATGATACGACAACTTGGTCCACCTACTTTTTTCATGAATTTTACAAGTGCTAAACATCTTTGGACTCCTTTGTGTGATGCATTGTAACAAATCGAAAAACAACCCACAAAATCCCCTAACAATATATATTTCTGAAGAAAACATTAATACATTGATAAGAAAACACCCTGTCATTTGTAGTAGGTATTATAGACACAAAATAATGGCATTAAGATCCTTGATCTCAAATAAAATTTGTTTTCTTAGAAAAGTGGAATAATACTTCTTCACAACAAAATTTCAAAATATAGGCAATGAGCATGAGCATGGATTTCTTTGGATCCAAAAAGCATTGGTCTATGGCCAAAATTCTGAAGATGAGATCACCGCATTTGTTGATCAATATATATCTTTAGATTTGTCATTGCTTGCTGAAGGCCTTCTTTGGATTCAAACTCATCCACATACAAAAATATGAAAAAATATTGATGCTCAAATTGTAGATTCAATTTTCCATTTTCCCCAATGGATAAAATGGTCATTTTGCATTCGTTGCAACAAAGTGAAAATGATACCATTGAAGAAAAAATAAAAACTATTTCTCCTTCTAGAGAAAAGAGAGTATCCTAAGAGTATGTCTTTTGCAATGTTATTTTCAAATCTTGGGGTAGCTAGAGATGAATACATTCTCCTTCCACGTTACTCTCTTTTGCATCCTACTCTTTTTCTAAAAAGAGATCCAACATATATATGAATAAATGCATTTGCCAAATCAATTCCATAATTATGGCAATCAAACACATATGCACAATTCATATTGGATGCATATGTTGTAGCAACATATTGTAGTTCCTATATAACTAAGATGGATAGGACGATGACAATTGCATTCAAGAAAAAAAAATGTCTTTCTAACAATGATGGAAGACTAGAAACAATACGCAAACTTGGAAATGAGCTTTTAAACATGAAACAAATGTCAAGTCTACAAGATGTACACACCATCCTTTCATTTCCTTTGCATTTGGCATCAATAAAGACAATATTCATTAACACCTCGCCAGATGAAAAGCAAACATATGTGCTAAAGAAACCAATACTCTTGCAACAAGAACCTAATGATTTTGAGGACATCGTTTGTGCTTCAATTATAGACAAATATAGAACTCTTCTAGTTGATCTTGAACAAGCTTGTCTAGCAGAATATGTTGCTTGTTACTCAATTACCAATACAACCACAAATCAAAGAAGATGACCATCTATCATATGATACGTTCGATACAATAATGAAAAAGAATCAGATAATTTCTATAGAGAAAAATTCTACTATATGTTCCACATAGAGAAACTGATAATTTGCTAATGGGAGAATATCAAACATGGATTGAAGCATATATGTCTAAAAAAGAAAAAATAGATCCTTTTCAACAAATGTTTTTTAGAAAAAATAACAAAATGGGGTAGTATTGACATAGCTGTTGAAACAATTTCCTTTAATGCTGACCATATATTTGCAAGAAGAGAGCCTTAAGTACAAGAATCCTTTGATCATGTCCCTAAAAAATATGATATTCAACCTGATTTGATGCAAAGGATTCCACTTCAATAAATAGAGCATAATGCACCCATTCAATACACTAAAACACCTTTTTTTATAGCACATAAGAGTACTATGCTATTAGAAAAAAAACAAAAACAAAGAACAACAATTAATAACGAAAGAAATCATAATAGCAAAAACAATCCAACCACACCCATCTACTCGTTGTTAACCGTGGGGGTGGGGGTAGGAACATGGAAAAATTTTACCGTAACAACAATTTGTGATGGCTTATTGCACTTTTACAACAAAAATATTGAAGCCGACCCATTGAAGAAAAGAATCATAGTTGCATTTACCTGAAAGGATGCAAACAATGTAAATCGCATTATAGTCCATTCAACTTTATATCTTCCACTTAATTCAACAAACATGCTCCCTTTAAGTTAAAAAACATTAGATCTATTGACTAAGGAATATTAGCAACTTTGACTATTTCTGATACATGAAGCATCGTTGACTGGTTCACGAATGATGTAAAACATAGACATAAGACTTCGAGAAATTATGCATACCCCAACAACCCCATTTGGAAATTTGGATATCATATTTTGTAGTGATTTATGCCAAGCACCATGATTTTTGGATTCTTGAATAATCAAAATTCCAACTACAGAAAATCCCATACAACTTTTGTTCATAAAACATTAAGTTCTTCGAGCTAAAAAAAGTCAGGAGACAACAAGAAAAAATGTTTGTGCCTATTTTAAATAGAGTTAGAACATGTTCACAGACACATAACGTACTTGAAACCCTTTTTGGATTTTTGAGTTCAATCTTAGTCCACACGCAACATAAATAATAGATTCTTATTGCTGGAGATTTCAACATCAATATGTTGCAAAATGACACATCTACACAAAAACTAGAATTGTTCATGAAAGCCAATGGGTTCAATGATCAACCCAACAGCTGGCATTATTTTCGGATGCCAACATTGAATTCGACAAGTTCAACAACTTCGAATTCGACAAGTTCAACAACTTCGACTTCGACAAGTTCAACAACTCCGACTTCGACAAGTTCAACAAATCGACTTCGACCAGTTCAACAACTTTGACAAGCACCGACGTCGACATGCATCATTGACATTGGCGACTAACGAACTACGACTGATTGTCTCTTTGTCTTCCAGTCGACTGTAACGGTTGAACTTCTGAAACCGTTCTAACTTCTCTTATAACTAAACGTAAAGGGCAGACACCCAAGCGTTCTCAACACTCTATATAAGCATGTAAATTATTGTAATATACAGAGAACAAGTAATAGAGAAGAATCAAGATCAGTTCACATTCCTGCATATTATCTGTGTGTGTATGTTTATGTGCGTAGTGTATCCTGCTTTTCTTATTCTTATGCTTCTGCCATAATAATACCGACTCATTCAGTCGAACGGTCGTCCCCGTCCTGCACCTTGTCATGTACAAATCATTAGTATCAGAGCTTTTAGAGTTTGACTTATTTAGAGCTTAGCTTTGTTCATGCTTAAATTGTGCGTAGACACTTCCATCGAAGTTACTTGACTTATGCCTATTCAAACATGCTCACAAACTCAGCAATCCAAATAGACACTACCTTCAAAGATGGCAGAAGAAACAGATAATAGACATGCAATTAACGAGACATAGCAACTCATAGAGCAAGCCCTGGCTTGACAACAAACTGAAATGTTCGCCCAGTTCAATGAGATTCTCATGCGATTTGCTTCGACATTAGGAGGATTTGCTTCGACAAGATCTAACTCCGACAAAATCAGTCCATTCAAGGTGCAAATGAATTTGGACATATCGAATCTAGAAGGCAAGATTGACGCGGAATCCGTTGACAATTGGGTATAACAATTGAAATCCTATTACTCTATGAATCAACTCTAAGAAGCTGAAAAGATCACCATTGCATCCTTAAAGATGTCAACATCTATGCACTGCTGGTGGGAGAACCTATCGACAAAGATGGAGAAAAGTGGAGACCGCATAGAGACATGGGAGAAATTTGTCGAATATGTCCAAAAGGAGTTTTACCCACCCAAGTACGTTGAATAATAGTATAAGAAGTGGTAGCAGCTAAGGAAATGGAAAGACCAGTTGGTACAGAGTTACATCGATGAGTTCTATCGAATAATGGCTAGAATTGGCGTTCAAGAAGAAGAGAAATTACTTGTTCTGAAGTACGTCAATGGATTATCCCTGTACATTCAGCAGGAGATGGATTTTTTGACTGTTGACACGCTTGCAGATGCATTCCACTATGATAGTAAGCTTGAATCCAAACAGAAAGGAAAATCACACTTCACAACTAAACCAATAGGACGACCACTAGACAAGAAGGCACCAGCTGACTTCGACAAGTCAAGACCTTCTCAGTCGACTCCGACAAAACAAGATCATGGAAAAAATCATTTTCAGAAAGAAAAAAGGGAACATAGTAAGAAACCTACCGGGAAATAGTGTGATTACCACAATTTATCATGGCATGATACATCTGAATGCAAAGCTCATAAGAAATTTTTGGAAAAAGTTTCGACATCTAACTCATTCGAAAAAACTCTGGTAGAAACTGACCTAGAAGCAACGACCCTTTTGACATCGACATCAACCACTCCAGCAGCCTCGACTATCGTCGATGAGGAGGAACGAGAGAACCTATTCCATACATAGATATGGGTTCAAAAAAACCCATTGCATCTGATTGTCGATAATGGTAGCCAAAAGAATTTTTTTTTCTGAATATCTCGTGAAGAAACTAGGCCTTGTTACCACTCCACATCCTCAACCTTATAACATCGGTTGGATGAAGGATGTATAGGAAGTAAGGATCACCCGACAATGCAAACTCACCTACTTCATTAATCCTTTTGAAGATGAAGTACTTTTCCACGTGGCACCACTCTCCGTAGCCGATGCCTTGTTTGGGAAACCTTACTTATGGGATCGACATGGAAGTTACTAGTCATGACCTCAGAATGTGATTGTCAGAATTCAGAACCGATGGTACGACATACCAGAGCGACGAACTACACCAACGGTTGCAATGATATCTGCTAAACAGACGAAGAAGCTCATCAACCATGCTCAAAAATTCACATTAATCATGATCAATCCGCAACATTCCAGGAAGACTGCAACAACTAGTCGACTCATCGACCAGTGCAGCTCCCGACAGAAGCAGCAGATCGACAATATTCTTGATGAGTACCATAACCTATTCCAAGATCCAGATAGAGTACCTCTACATTGTCAGGTAAAACACTCTTTTGAACTTGCTCCCGGTTCTTCATTACCTAATGCATCTGTTTACAGAAGATCCATTCTCGAAAATGAAGAGATTCGTAGACAAATTCAAGATTTGATCAACAAAGGTCATATCTGACCCGGCTCCTCTCCTTATGGAAGTCCAGTCATCCTCATTCCAAAGAAAGATGGGACTTGGCACATGTGCATCGACTACTGGGCCCTTAACAAAATTTCGGTAAAGAATAGATACCCTCTGTCGCGGATAGACGAGCTCATCGACTGTCTGAAAGGTGCTAAATTATTTACTAAGCTCGACCTCAAGTCAGGATATCATCATATTCCAATCGAGCCCGCAGATGTATGGAAAACTGCTTTCAAGACCAAGGAAGGATTGTTTGAATGGTTAGTCATGCCTTCCAGCTTAACCAATGCACCTGTGACCTTCACGCGGTATATGGACAACATTCTTCGACTTTTCATATGAAAATGGGTCATTATCTACCTCGACGATATATTGATTTTCAGTCGATCATGGGAAGAACATTTCGGACAACTTCGATAAGTCCTCGACACTCTCCAACTACATTGACTCTACTTGAACATGGACAAATGTTCCTTTGCGATGAACAACATCAAATATTTGGGGTTTGTAATCGACTCTGCAGGCATTCATGTCGACCCAGACAAAGTACAAATTCTCAAATATTGGCCCATTCCTCAAAGCATTCATGAACTAAGAAGTTTTCTTGGTTTGGCGAATTTCTGTCGACGATTCATACTCGGCTTTAGTCACATAGCATGGCCTTTGAATCAGTTGACCAAGGGAAATGGGAAAACTATCTTCAAATGGACATTGACACAACAAGCAACTTTCGAACAACTCAAACACAAGCTTTGTACTGCACCAGTATTTGTGTTACCTGATTTGCATCATCCCTTTGAGATTGAGACAGATGCATCAGACTATGCCTTGGGTGCAGTGATCACTCAGTCTGGTCACCCAGTCACTTTTCATTCCAAAACTTTTAAAGACACTGTTAGAATATATTCAGCGTATGAAAAAGAACTGTACGCCATTGTGCAACATCTTAAGCAATGGAGACATTATATCCTTGGCACAGAGACGATCATTCTCACTGACCACAAGCCTTTACAATTTGCCCCATCCCAGTCGAAGTTACAAACAACTTGACAACTCAAGTGGATTAATTACCTGCAACAATTTTAGTTGGTAATTAAGTATCGGAAAGGTAAAGCCAATGCCGCCACTGATTGTCTAAGTCGACCACCCATTACTCTCCTTCTTACAGTGATGAGTATGCATTGTTAAGACACCACCGCGTGGCCTCAATTGTATTAGGACGACAACAACTTTTCATCAGTCTATTGACAACTTCAGACTGACAAGTCGTCGACCTCCGACTATTTCCTGAAGGATACCTTGCTATACAAGCTTGGACAACTTTATGTATCGACAGGTGACCATTGACAACAACTCATTTGGGACGCGCACAATAGCAAGACTGCATGACATTTTGGAGTAGCAAAGACCCTTGCTATTCTCTAGAAGTATTTCTTTTGGCCTTCACTTAAAATCGACGTCAACAAGTACATTCGATCATGCGTGGTTTCTACCATTGCTAAACCACCTAATCGATGTCAGGGATTGTACACACCTTTTCCAGTTCCTAGTCGAGCATGGGAATCTATTTCTATGGACTACTTGACGGGATATCCTACTACCAAACATCAACATGACACAATATTAGTAGTAGTTGACAGATTTTCCAAGATGGCCATTCTCATTCCATGCAAGAAGACTACGACAACGCATCAAACTGCTCAACTCTTCGTTGAACATGTTTGGAAACATTATGGTTTACCGACAAGCATTATTTCTGACAGAGATTCCAGATTTGTCAGCATCTTTTGGAAGACCCTTTGGAAACAGCTCGACACACGACTTTCCTTATTGACAACCTTCCATCCTCAGACAGACGGATAGACGGAACTTGTGAATCGCTTGGTAGTACAACTGCTTCGCATGTACAACCACAAGCATCGACGAACATTAGATGACAGTCTTCCATATATACAACATAACTACAATTGTACTCAACACAACTCTACGGGAAAGAGTACATTTGAGATCTGTTATGTATTTCAACCCTCAACGCCTATTGACTTGATTAATTCCTCGACACAGTCGAATGATACTGACTATAACCGCCGAGAAGTTGACAAAGTATTGAAGTTTCAAGATCAAATCTGCGACATACAGAGACAAGCACATGAAATGTTGCAATGCGCTAATGCAAAAGCTAAGGCCCAACACGATAAGCATCATATCCCTCATTTGTTTCAAATTGGGGATTAGTTCTGGTTGCATCTCAAGAAGGAACGCTTCACTGGTCCATATAAGAAGTTGAAGCCTTTGCGATATGGTCTGTACAGTATCCTTGAACAGATTGGAGAAAACGCTTTCCAACTTGACATTGCTTCATGCTTGGGTCTACATCCAGTATTTAATGTGGATCTACTTTGACCATACCGTCCACCACTGTTGGAACAAAACGACTTGCAGACAACAGAACCCTAAGACATCCATCCAGATGTTCAAGAGCGTCTTCCTTGCGACGCCATTGTGGGATGACGAGTACGCCATACAAAGATGAACATAATTCCCTTGTTTCAAGTGGCCAAAGCCGGACAAATCCCAGCACAAGGGAAATGGTACTCTGCTACTGAACTGACCGACAAGTTTTCTCATCTGCACGAGCAAACAATGGGGGCCATTGTTTCTTAAGGAATGATCCAGATTTTATGAGCAGAACGAAATGAATACAGATTATTATCAGATGCTTAACACAAAATAACAGAGATACAGTAAAACTGGTTTTCTATTCAATAAGGAAATAAGCTAGAACTGTAAAATGCAGCGGAAAACAAGCTTGCTGGAATGGTGGCGGCTTATCTCTGAGAAGAGATGTGACGGCTGCGTTCATTTCACAAGAAGATGGTTACAATGAGGCTCTCAAGGCCTTTTACAATAAATAGGAATGTCAAAAACCCTAGACATCCAAAAACCTAACCCTAGGAGATGAAGCGCCAAAAGTCATGTGGGCCCCGTTTGGGTAAGTTAGTACATCAACTTCCCGGGGTCGTAACTTTTGCGTACGATCTCCGTTTGGGGCGCTCGGTAGCCCGTTGGAAAGGTCTATCCGAGATTTACACCTTTCAAGTGGGGCCAAATGTATGTTGGGGGCTTCCATTTGGCCCCCCAAATTGCCAAAAAAGGTCGTTTAGGGCCTCAAAATGGCCTCGGAAGTTCAGGTCCCGAAAAACTGCTAAAAATAGTACAATACCAAAATTGCCATAAAACTATTTTGAGCCAGTTGGAAAAGTGGGTGGCCACCAATATCCACCTGGATCAATCCTCCCTCCTTAGGAAGCAATGGTCTCCATTGCGTTGAGTTCCCCCATCAGATGAGGAAATTTCTGCTGAATTTGGCCTTGGGTGAGCCACTTGCCTTGGTGCAGGAGCTGCCCTGCTTTGACAGCTCGATAAAGCTGGATCCTTTGATGTCGAGTGCCCTTGATCTGTGTGTCTGCAATATGATCACTTGATGCTTGTTGTAGGCAGTCAGGGTTGAGCTCTGTTGGTGTCAACTTCTCTGCTATCTCTGAGGTGTCTAATAGTGGTGGGAAATATGGCCGAAGGAGAGCCACGTTGAAGACTGGATGCAGACCCAAGAAGGGGGGAATGTTGAGCTCAAAAGCATTGTCACCCACTGCCTTGGTTATGGTGTACGGCCCATAACGGAGTGGGCGAAGCTTTCGATGGGGCCCTTCAAGGCGTTCTTTTTGCAAATGCAACCAAACTTTGTCGCCCACCTGAAACTTATGTGGCACCCGATGTTGATCATGGCGCTGCTTGTACTTGGCATTAGACTTCTGTAGAAGATCCTGAACCTGTTGGCGTATATGCCGGATCCGTTCAATGAACCGGGCGGCTTTGTCAGCTTCTGGGGACGAGTCGGCCGAGGTGGTCGCAAGGGGAAGTGCAACATCCATGGGGCCCAATGGTTGGAATCCCAACCCCACCTGAAAGGGGATGTGGCCAGTTGAGCTATGCAGGGCTCGGTTGTAGCTATGTTGGACATAGTGGAGACTCTCATCCCATGTGCAGGGGTGTGTTGAATTGTACATGCGCAGGATATGTACGACCATCCGGTTGACGACCTCCGTTTGTCCATCGGTTTGGGGGTGGAAGGCAGTGGATTTGGTGAGCTTGGTATCCAGCAGTGACCAGAGGCTTGACCAGAATGAGCTGAGGAACCGACTGTCACGGTCTGAGATAATGGTCTGTGGGATCCCAAAATGTACCCATACTCGTTCAAAGAAAAGCTTGGCAGTGGCTTCTGCTGTGATGTTCTTCTTGCAAGCGGCTAGAATCGCCATTTTGGAAAAGCGATCAACAACCACGAAAACACAGTCGCTTCCCCTCTTGGTGGATGGGAGGCCCGACATGTAGTCCATTGAGATGGATTCCTATGGCCTGTCAGGAGTAGGCAGAGGGGTGTATAGGCCCTGTTTCTTAGTGGTCGGTTTGGCAATAGCGCAAGCGGTGCAGGACCTGATATACTTGCCAACATCTTGTCGAAGTTTCGGCCAGTAGAAATGTTTCTGCAACACTGCCACTGTCTTTTCGACGCCAAAGTGTCCTGCCACCCGACTATAGTGAGCTTCCCAAATCAACTTCGCACGCTCTATTGATGGAACGCAGAGATGGCCCAGATGACACAACAACCCGTCCTGAAGATGGAAATTAGCAACCACTGAGTTGGTGCCCAACATTTGATAGGTGGCGGAGAAG
The DNA here is from genome assembly GCA_027924585.1 of Larix kaempferi. Taxonomy (NCBI): domain Eukaryota; kingdom Viridiplantae; phylum Streptophyta; class Pinopsida; order Pinales; family Pinaceae; genus Larix; species Larix kaempferi. The sequence goes on from BSBM01000008.1 coordinate 14,147,361, forward strand.
TCAGGGTCTGTCTTGTAGAGGTGGGGCCATCCGGAGGTCTCGTGGCCATAAGAGTCTAGCACCGTGGTAAGCGCCGCGACTGGAGGTCGGCTGAGGCAGTCAGCAACTCGGTTGGTACTCCCTGTTTTATATTTGATGTTGAGGTGGAACTGCTGTAAATATGTTGACCACTTCTGATGGCGGTCATTCTGCAACTTTCCTTGGGTCTGCATGAACTGTAGTGGCTTGTGATCAGTGTGGATGACTGTCTCCTTCCCAAGAATGTAATGTCTCCACTGGCGGCAGGCTTGTACAATGGAGTACATTTCTTTGTCATAGGTAGGGTACTTGCGGACAACATCTGATAGTGTCTCACAATGATATGCCACGGGGTGGCCGTGTTGAGTGAGAACGGCACCCACAGCATAATCTGAAGCATCTATCTCGATCTCAAAGGGATGTTGCAGGTTCGGTAATGAGAGTACCGACGATGAGCACAAACGCTTCTTCAAGTCATCGAAGGCTTGTTGTTGGGATAGGCCCCACACAAATTTTGCCTTACTACCACCCCTGGTCACTTGGCTGAGGGCCCATGCGATATGAGAGAATCCCAACACGAACCGGCGATAGAAATTGGCGAGGCCAAAGAAGCTCCGAAGTTCAGTGAGTGTGGTTGGGGCTGGCTAGTCACGGATGACCTGGATCTTTGATGGATCCACATGCAAACCATGTCGATCAACGATGTAGCCTAAGTAATGGACCCTGTCCATGCCAAAGGAGCATTTTTCCAAGTTTGCATATAGTTTGTGCTTCCGTAGGGTGTGCAGAACCTGCTGAATATGCTGCAAGTGTTCCTCCCAAGTCTTGCTGTAGATGAGGATGTCATCCAGATACACCACTACAAAATTGTTGGTGAAAGGTCGTAGGATATCATCCATCATCCTCATAAAAGTTGCTGGAGCATTTGTCAAACCAAAAGGCATGACCAGCCATTCAAAAACACCTTCTTTTGACTTGAAGGCAGTCTTCCATACATCTGTCTGTTCTATTGGGACCTGGTGGTAGCCAGACTTCAGATCAATCTTACTGAAGTATTTGGACCCCGTGAGCTGATCAAGGAGGTCGTCGATTCAGGGAATCGGGTACCGGTTACGGACTGTGATTTTATTCAGGGCCCGGTAATCAATGCAGAGTCGCCAAGTCCCATCTTTCTTCTGCACCAGCATGATTGGGCTCCCACAAGGTGATGAACTGGGACGGATGTGCCCCTTGTGGAGCAATTCTTGGATCTGCCTCTTGATCTCCTCATTTTCCAATAGAGAGCGGCGATAGACTGGCCCATTGGGTAGCGGTGGGCCTGTGGTCATATCGATGGGATGCTTGACCTGGCAGTGCAGAGGTACCCCGGTCGGAGAGGAGAAGATATCTGAGTATCCTTCCACCACCTTATCCACTTGCTTCTGTTGTGTGGATAGATCGGTCGTGGAGGCCCGAGATGTGGCTGCGATCTTTCTTTCACTTTGAGAGCGAATCACGAAGAAGACAAATTTCCCGGTCTGAGAGATGACCTTCCTGTATTGCTTGGTAGAGATCAAGGAAATAGCACTAGGAGGGACTGCCTCGGGTATCCTGTACAATTTCCTGTTCAAAGAAATAATAACACCACGAGGCCTAGACTCATATACAGCATGACGTTTCCATAAATAAGGTTGGCCCAAAAGAACATCTGAAACTTCGAGAGGAGCAACATCAAACAATACCTCGTCCTTGAAGGGCTTGATGCCGTATGGCAGTCGGCACTGTTGGATGATGCGGAGATCGCTTCCTTTGCGGAGCCATCCAATGGTGTAGGGTTGTGGGTGCGGCGTTGTCGGCAGGGCCAGGTGCTTGATGACCTCTGCTGAGATGAGATTCTTCTGGCTACCGCTATCAACGATGAAATGTAGCGGGGTGCCTTTTACCCACATCTGTGAATGGAAGAGGCGTTCTCCTTCTTCTGGCTCATCTGGTTCATCAGGCTGGAGCTTGGTGGTGGCAATGGTGGCACTGGGTTCCGCGTCAATGATCGGTCTTCCCCTTTCTGGTTTGGACTCAGAGTAAGAACCCGCATCTGATTCAGATGCTTTCACTTCGGCCACCAGCGACTGCTTTGAGCGACAATTAGCAGTGTTATGCCAAGGGCTCTTATGGAAGTTGCACCACTTCCCAGTATCTTTCTTTGTTTTTCCGGTGTCCTTCTTTGCTTGCGGCTTGGACTGGTTGTCCTGATACTGTCCATCTTTGCTCTGTCCTTTATTCTGTGGGTTGGGGCCGCCCTTTCCTGTCTTTTGCTGTGAAGGGTTCCCAGGCCCAAATTGCCGTGTCTTTTGTTTGAGCTTCTGCTCGATTTTGACGGCATATCGGTAGGCCGCGCCCAAGGAAGAGATGTCCAGAAATTCCATTTCAGTCTGGATGTATCTATGCAAACCACCGCGATACTTGAGCACCAAATGTCGCTCTGAATCTTTGATACCCAGCTTGGTGCGCAAGGTATGGAAGATATTTGTGAACTCTGGCACTACTTGGTCTCTTTCTTGTCGCAGTGTGGTCCATTTGGTATACAAATCGTCATAACTTCCAACAGGGTAGTATTGTTCCTTAATAGAATCCCTGAAGGATTCCCAGGTGGCCCTGACTAAAAATAATGAGGCTTCTTCTGTGTCCTTTTGCTCGCAGAATGTTTCCCTCCAATCTTTGACATGGGGAAGGGCTTTGAGGAGCGCAAAAGTAATCTTTTCTTTATTCGAAAAGTTATGGACAGAAAAATACCCTTCTAGTAGATTCAACCACGTATCTACAGCATCTGCATCTATCTGTCCTTCAAATATAGGGATATCGAAGTTGATTTGTACCTTGAAGGGGACGGCGCCTCCGCTCAAGGAAGATGCGTCACTTGTTGGTAGTCGCCGAAGGATTTGCGCGAAATTATCCATCATCTCGTTCCTCTACTGCGTGAGGGATTCCTCAAGCAACATTTTGATAGGATCTCCTGTCCCGTCATCTTTCTTTTCTCCTGCCATGAGAGGACGCTTGGGCGTGCGAGAGCTTTTGTCCTCAAGAGAAACAAGCTTGAGACCCAATTCTTTGTACCCTGACCTCGTTGGGGACATGTATTAAGACGACAAGGAGCAGACCGCTCTGATACCACTGATCCAGATTTTATGAGCAGAACGAAATGAATAAAGATTATTATCAGATGCTTAACACAAAATAACAGAGATACAGTAAAACTGGTTTTCTATTCAATAAGGAAATAAGCTAGAACTGTAAAATGCAGCAGAAAACAAGCTTGCTGGAATGGTGGCGGCTTATCTCTGAGAAGAGATGTGACGGCTGCGTTCATTTCGCAAGAAGATGGTTACAATGAGGCTCTAAAGGCCTTTTACAATAAATAGGAATGTCAAAAACCCTAGACATCCAAAAACCTAACCCTAGGAGATGAAGCGCCAAAAGTCATGTGGGCCCCGTTTGGGTAAGTTAGTACATCAACTTCCCGGGGTCATAACTTTTGCATACGATCTCCGTTTGGGGCGCTCGGTAGCCCGTTGGAAAGGTCTATCCGAGATTTACAACTTTTGAGTGGGACTAAATGCAAGCTAGGGGCAACCATTTGGCCCCCCAAATTGCCAAAAAAGGTCGTTTAGGGCCTCAAAATGGCCTCAGAAGTTCAGGACCCGAAAAACTGCTAAAAATAGTACAATACCAAAATTGCCATAAAACTATTTTGAGCCAGTTGGAAAAGAGGGTGGCCACCAATATCCACCTGGATCAATCCTCCCTCAGGAAGAAATGGTCTCCATTGCGTTGAGTTCCCCCATCAGATGAGGAAATTTCTACTGAATTTGGCCTCGGGTGAGCCACTTGCCTTGGTGCAGGAGCTGCCCTGCTTTGACAGCTCGATAAAGCTCGATCCTTTGATGTCGAGTGCCCTTGATCTGTGTGTCTGCAATATTATCACTTGATGCTTGTTGTAGGCAGTCAGGGTTGAGCGCTGTTGGTGTCAACTTCTTTGCTATCTCTGAGGTGTCTAATAGTGGTGGGAAATATGGCCGAAGGAGAGCCACGTTGAAGACTGGATGCAGACCCAAGAAGGGGGGAATGTTGAGCTCAAAAGCATTGTCACCCATCGCCTTGGTGATGGTGTACGGCCCATAACGGAGTGGGCGAAGCTTTCAATGGGGCCCTGCAAGGCGTTCTTTCTGCAAATGCAACCAAACTTTGTCACCCACCTGAAACTTATGTGGCACCCGATGTTGATCATGGCGCTGCTTGTACTTGGCATTAGACTTCTGTAGAAGATCCTGAACCTGTTGGCGAATATGCCGGATCGTTCAATGAACTGGGCGATTTTGTGAGCTTCTGGGGACGAGTCGGCCGAGGTGGTCGCAAGGGGAAGTGCAACATCCATGGGGCCCAATGTTGGAATCCCAACCCCACCTGAAAGGGGCTGTGGCCAGTTGAGCTATGCAGGGCTCGGTTGTAGCTATGTTGGACATAGGGGAGACTCTCATCCCATGTGCGGGGGTGTGTTGAATTGTACATGCGCAGGATATGTACGACCATCTGGTTGACGACCTCCGTTTGTCCATCGGTTTGGGGGTGGAAGGCAGTGGATTTGGTGAGCTTGGTATCCAGCAGTGACCAGAGGCTGACCAGAATGAGCTGAGGAACCGACTGTCACGGTTTGAGATAATGGTTTGTGGGATCCCAAAATGTACCCATACTCGTCAAAGAAGAGCTTGGCAGTGGCTTCTGCTGTGATGTTCTTCTTGCAAGGGGCTAGAATCGCCATCTTGGAAAAGCGATCAACAACCATGAAAACACAGTCGTTTCCCCTCTTGGTGGACGGGAGGCCCGACATGTAGTCCATTGAGATGGATTCCCATGGCCCGTCAGGAGTAGGCAGAGGGGTGTATAGGCCCTGTTTCTTAGTGGTCGGTTTGGCAATAGCGCAAGCGTTGCAGGACCTGATATACTTTCCAACATCCTGTCGAAGTTTCAGCCAGTAGAAATGTTTCTGCAACACTGCCACCGTCATTTCGACGCCAAAGTGTCCTGCCACCCGACTATAGTGAGCTTCCCAAATCAGCTTCGCACGCTCGCTTGATGGAACGTAGAGATGGCCCAGATGACACAACAACCTGTCCTGAAGATGGAAATTAGCAACCACTGAGTTGGTGCCCAACATTTGATAGGTGGCGGAGAAGTCAGGGTCTGTCTTGTAGAGGTGGGGCCATCCAGAGGTCTCGTGGCCACAAGAGTCTAGCACCATGGTAAGCGCCGTGACTGGAGGTCGATTGAGGCAGTCAGCAACTTGGGTTGTACTCCCTGTTTTATATTTGATGTTGAGGTGGAACTGCTGTAAATATGTTGACCACTTCTGATGGCGGTCATTCTGCAACTTTCCTTGGGTCTGCATGAACTATAGTGGCTTGTGATCAGTGTGGATGACTGTATCCTTCCCAAGAATGTAATGTCTCCACTGGCGGCAGGCTTGTACAATGGAGTACATTTATTTGTCATAGGCAGGGTACTTGCGGACAACATCTGATAGTGTCTCACTATGATATGCCACGGGGTGGCCGTGTTGAGTGAGAACGGCACCCACAGCATAATCTGAAGCATCTGTCTCGATCTCAAAGGGATGTTGCAGGTTCGGTAATGAGAGTACCGGCGATGAGCACAAACGCTTCTTCAAGTCATCGAAGGCTTGTTGTTGGGACAGGCCCCACACAAATTTTGCCTTACCACCACCCCTGGTCACTTGGCTGAGGGCCCATGCGATATGAGATAATCCCAGCACGAACCGGCGATAGAAATTGGCGAGGCCCAAGAAGCTCCGAAGTTCAGTGAGTGTGGTTGTGGCTGGCAAGTCACGGATGACCTGGATCTTGGCTGGATCCACATGCACACCATGTCGGTCAATGATGTAGCCTAAGTAATGGACCCTATCCATGCCAAAGGAGCATTTTTCCAAGTTTGCATATAGTTTGTGCTTCCGTAGGGTGTGCAGAACCTGCTGAATATGCTGCAAGTGTTCCTCCCAAGTCTTGTTGTAGATGGGGATGTCATCCAGATACACCACTACAAAATTGTTGGTGAAAGGTCGTAGGATATTGTCCATCATCCTCATAAAAGTTGCTGGAGCATTTGTCAAACCAAAAGGCATGACCAGCCATTCAAAAAGACCTTCTTTTGACTTGAAGGCAGTCTTCCATACATCTGTCTGTTCTATTGGGACCTGGTGGTAGCCAGACTTCAGATCAATCTTACTGAAGTATTTGGCCCCCGTGAGCTGATCAAGGAGGTCGTCGATTCGGGGAATCGGGTATCGGTTACGGACTGTGATTTTATTCAGGGCCCGGTAATCAATGCAGAGTCACCAGGTCCCATCTTTCTTCTGCACCAGCATGATTGGGCTCCCACAAGGTGATGAACTGGGACGGATGTGCCCCTTGTGGAGCAATTCTTGGATCTGCCTCTTGATCTCCTCGTTTTCCAACAGAGAGCGGCGATAGACTGGCCCATTGGGTAGCGGTGTGCCTGGGGTCAGATCGATGGGATGCTTGACCTGGCAGTGCAGAGGTACCCCGGTCGGAGAGTAGAATATATCTGAGTATCCTTCCACCACCTTATCCACTTGCTTCTGTTGTGTGGATAGATCGGTCGTGGAGGCCCGAGATGTGTCTTTGATCTTTCTTTCACTCTGAGAGCGAATCACGAAGAAGACAAATTTCCCGGTCTGAGAGATGACCTTCCTGCATTGCTTGGCAGAGATCAAGGAAATAGCACTAGGAGGGACTGCCTCGGGTATCCTGTACAATTTCCTGTTCAAAGAAATAATAACACCACGAGGCCTAGACTCATATACAGCATGATGTTTCCATAAATAAGGTTGGCCCAAAAGAACATCTGAAACTTCAAGAGGAGCAACATCACACAATACCTTGTCATTGAAGGGCTTGATGCCGTATGGCAGTCGGCACTGTTGGCTGACGCGGAGATCGCTTCCTTTGCGGAGCCATCCAATGGTGTATGGTTGTGGGTGCGACGTTGTCGGCAGGGCCAGGTGCTTGACGACCTCTGCTGAGATGAGATTCTTCTGGCTACCGCTATCAACGATGAAATGCAGCGGGGTGCCTTTTACCCACATCTGTGAATGGAAGAGGCGTTCTCCTTCTTCTGGCTCATCTGTATCATCAGGCTGGAGCTTGGTGGTGGCAATGGTGGCACTGGGTTCCGCGTCAATGATCCGTCTTCCCCTTTCTGGTTCAGACTTAGAGTCAGAACCCGCATCTGATTCAGATGCTGTCACTTCGGCCACCAGCGACTGCTTTGAGCGGAAATCAACAGTGTTATGCCAAGGGCTCTTATGGAAGTTGCACCACTTCCCAGTATCTTTCTTTGTTTTTCCGGTGTCCTTCTTTGCTTGCGGCTTGGACTGGTTGTCCTGATACTGTCCATCTTTGCTCTGTCCTTTATTCTGTGGGTTGGGGCCGCCCTTTCCTGTCTTTTGCTGTGAAGGGTTCCCAGGCCCAAATTGTCGTGTCTTTTGTTTGAGCTTCTACTCGATTTTGATGGCATATCGGTAGGCCGCGCCCAAGGAAGAGATGTCCAGAAATTCCATTTCGGTCTGGATGTATCTATGCAAACCACCGCGATACTTGAGCACCAGATGTCACTCTGAATCTTTGATACCCAGCTTGGTGCGCAAGGTATGGAAGATATTTGTGAACTCTGGCACTGCTTGGTCTCTTTCTTGTCGCAGTGTGGTCCATTTGGTATACAAATCGTCATAACTTCCAACAGGGTAGTATTGTTCCTTAATAGCATCCCTGAAGGATTCCCAGGTGGCCATGATTGAAAATAATGAGGCTTCTTCTGTGTCCTTTTGCTCGCAGAATGTTTCCCACCAATCTTTGACATGGGGAACGACTTTGAGGAGCGCAAAAGTAATCTTTTCTTTATTCGAAAAGTTATGGACAGAAAAATACCCTTCTAGTAGATTCAACCACTTATCTACAGCATCTGCATCTATCTGTCCTTCAAATATAGGGATATCGTATTTGATTTGTACCTTGAAGGGGGCGGCGCCTCCGCTCAAGGAAGATGCGTCGCTTGTTGGTAGTCGCCGAAGGATTTGCGCGAAATTATCCATCATCTCGTTCCTCTGCTGCGTGAGGGCTTCCTCAAGAAACATTTTGATAGGATGTCCTGTCCCGTCATCTTTCTTTTCTCCTACCATGAGAGGATGCTTGGGCGTGCGAGAGCTTTTGTCCTCAAGAGAAACAAGCTCGAGACCCAATTCTTTGTACCCTGACCTCGTTGGGGACATGTATTAAGACGACAAGGAGCAGACCGCTCTGATACCACTGATCCAGATTTTATGAGCAGAACGAAATGAATACAGATTATTATCAGATGCTTAACACAAAATAACAGAGATACAGTAAAACAGATTTTCTATTCAATAAGGAAATAAGCTAGAACTATAAAATGCAGCGGAAAACAAGCTTGCTGGAATGGTGGCAGCTTATCTCTGAGAAGAGATGTGACGGCTGTGCTCATTTCGCAAGAAGATGATTACAATGAGGCTCTCAAGGCCTTTTACAATAAACAGGAATGTCAAAAACCCTAGACATCCAAAAACCTAACCCTAGGAGATGAAGCGCCAAAAGTCATGTGGGCCCCTTTTGGGTAAGTTAGTACATCAACTTCCCAGGGTCGTAACTTTTGCATACGATCTCCGTTTGGGGCGCTCGGTAGCCCGTTGGAAAGGTCTATCCGAGATTTACAACTTTCGACTAGGGCCAAATGTATGTTGGGGGCAACCATTTGGCCCCCCAAATTGCCAAAAAAGGTCGTTTAGGGCCTCAAAATGGCCTCGGAAGTTCAGGACCCGAAAAACTGCTAAAAATAGTACAATACCAAAATTGCCATAAAACTGTTTTGAGCCACTTGGAAAAGTGGGTGGCCACCAATATCCACCTGGATCAAGGAAGGAGGTCTGATCCACCCAACAGTTGGCATTATTGTCGGATGCCAACATCAACTTCGACAAGTTTCCTCATCTGCACGAGCAAACAATGGGGACCATTGTTTATTAAGGATGGAGGCCTGATCCACCCAACAATTGGCGTTATTGTCGGATGCCAACATCAACTTCGACAAGTTCAACAACTTTGACTTTGACCAGTTCAACAACTCAACTTCGACCAGTTCAACAACTCAACTTCAACCAGTTCAACAACTTTGACAAGCACCGACATCGACATGCATCATCAACATTGGCGATTGACAAAGTATGACAGATTGTCTCTCTGTCTTCCAGTCGACCATAACGGTTGAACTTTTGAAACCCTTCTAACTTATCTTGTAACTGAACGTAACGGGAAGACACCCAAGCGTTCTTGACACTCTATATAAGCATGTAAATTATTGTAATATACAGAGAACAAGTAATAGAGAAGAATCAAGATCAGTTCACATTCTTGCATATTATATGTGTGTGTATGTTTATGTGCATAGTGTATTCCTGCTTTGCTTATTCTTATGCTTCCGCCATAACAGTACCGACTCATTCAGTCGAATTGTTTTCCTTGTCGTGCACCTGGGTGCATACGAATCATTCAAATTGCACACAACTAAAACAACAACTGACAATGGCTCTATGCTTAACCATTTTTTAACAAATATGGTAAATATAAATATTATCTTTAATATTTTTGATGCCTATTGGACGGTTTATCATGCAACTTGTCTCTCAATTTATTTGACAACAACATACATTTTTCTTATCCTTTTAATTCAATATTCGAATTTGCATATGTTCTTCTATCTTTTATATATAGCAATGCAATAGATACAAGTTTTTTCCCTTTCTACTATAATACTTCATAAAATTTCTATTGTAGAACATAATTCCAATTTATAACATATATTTATATATAGAAAGTAGGATGTTTTGCTTTAGCATCTTCAACATATTTGATGCATGTTGGACTAGCCATAATGGAACTTGTCATCCAGTTCCTCTGACAAGAGCATAAACCTTTTTGTATCCTTCGTACAATATTGAAATCTGCTTATGTTCTTTAATGAAATTTGTGGACATGCAGCATGTAAAATTTCTTCTGCATTTCCACTAAAAAATAACGTAGAATTTCTACAATCTCCAAATTTGGATCACAAACACACACACATTGAATAAAGGCAAGCTATATTGATACATGTCATACTTAGCTTAATTCTGCCATTGTAGATAGTTTCATGTCACTAGGGTCGAACTCGATATTAAGCAATCAGAACAAACTTTAAAAAAAAGGAAAGAAAAAAAGGGGGCGAGCTTCCATACAATAGACATAAAATTAGGGTCTTAAAAGAACATCTGAAATCATCTACAAGGAAAAAAATGACTACATTTTCCATTTACAATTGGGATCATAACATATTCTAGATTTTGCTGATTTGGACAATGTGCATACCCTCTCATGCCTACGTTGCATCTAAAATACGTTTAGACACTTGCAAAAAATAGTGGTTGAGGATTGATGCCTTCTAGAACAATTTGCAACATGAGGAATTCTTTAACAGTCATTTTCATATTCTTGTTGTTTTCTTGGTAAGAATTCCTTGATATTGCTTAATGAACGCTTCTTTTGCATTCACAAAAGTGTCTATTGTATCTTTGTCTTTTGTTTACCAATCGGTCTTTTTTTTTTTGCATATATCATTTCTCCTTATCTATCAACATATTGTCTCAACAATGCTTACAAATTTCTAAACACATTACCAACTGTACCACAAAAATATTAACAAGTTGGAAAAAACAATGGAACAAACATCAAGTGGAGTCATACAAAAGAGGTAATAAAACTTTTTCATTGAAATATTAATCAAACATCTAGTGTCTACTAGTGCAACAATATCAATATAGAAATCAATATAGAAATCTGTACATAAAGAACCTACTATTTTAGGGTTTCTAGACATTAAATCTTGTCTCTCATCCAAATTTGTCATTCTCTTGATATTTTCTACTTGCTGATAACTGCAAGCTTAAACAGGCCTCATTGCAACCATCGAATATAATTAAACTCTTCTCAACAACATACAACAAGTTTTTTGAAGGAGATGTTTTGACTCTATAAAGAAAAAATCGAAACTCACCGGCAAAGACCCAATTGGTTCATGCTGACTTAGTAGATAAAGATGGGAAAATGAAAATAATAGTTGACATTAAAAACCACCTAATTCCTTGTTTCATTGATCAATTTTACCCTAGAACTAGTGTCAGAATCATAGTCTTTGCATTGAAAAAAAAGGAGCCGTATCATAGAGGAGATGCAAAGTATTGCATTGTGCTTACTGATAAGACAAACATTGAAATTGTAGAGCAAGTTTGAAGATATCAAAAACTTGCACCTAACAGTACTATCAATGAATTGTTGGCATCAAATGATATCTATTCACTTGCTCCCTTGCAACAATTGTTATTGGATTCGAACAAAAAGGCCATTTCCTTTCTGATAGAAACTATCCGTCTGTTGGCTGTTTGCAATTCCTTTTACCTTTCCCTGCTATTCAACATTGAAATTGTTGCAGTTCCCTTGACTCCATAGACATACCCTAATACTACTTTCTAATCTGTTTTAGTTACACATTAATGAAAGTTAAAAAGGCCTTCTCCAACAAATACAGGAACAACTTGCAAATCTGTTTTAATTACACATTAATGAAAGTTACAAAGGACTTCTTCAACAAATACAGGAACAACTTGCCAGCGATATTGCATTGATGTACATATGTTCAAAAACATTGTGAGAAATGGTCCAAAAGGAAGCCAAATATTTTGATTCTCTGCAGCAACATTTGTGGATGTCCTTAATGATGAATTTGCAAAACATAATTTGCTTGCAATTATTCACTCAAAGACTCAGGTAATTGGATAATTCCATTTTGCATTTTAGGGTTTTCCCCATATTGCTTATCATCCTTTCTATTTTAAATTCATTGTTTCTTCTTACCAAGAAAAAACAAGAACAAAAAGTAACTGTAATTTCCTGTATGTAGATGGAAGGTTTGCTAAAAACCAAAAATGGTTTTGCCCCGCCATTTCAACGAATATGTAGCAAATGTGAGAAGCCAATGATGCCAAATTCCTTCAAATGTAGATCTTGCAAGGAAGCAATAGATATCATCTATGAGCATAGTTTTGAATTTAAGAGTAGTTGACCTCGATAAGCTGCTTAAAGCACATTTTCTCAGCCTATACATAGTTCCAAGCCATTGGGAATTCACCTGGTAAATTCAAATTATAAAGTTTAATTTTATTAACTAATAATTCCCAAAAAGGTTGTGATTTAACCATGGCACCACCTAGGAAACCCGCAGTTCCTGCTAAGCCTCCTTGCAACTGTTTATTATAATTAAATTCTTAGTGATATTGATGCCCAAGTATATTAAACCAAACTGTACAAGAACTTCACCCCTTATGGACCAATCGAATACACTCTACACAGTCCAGCACTAGAGGACTATTGTCCAACAATTGCAAAAATTTCCTATGAAGATTACTCAAAAAGCATCTCGTCTACCGTGTTCCATTGACGAAAGCTGTGTCATAAAGGCTTATTTACACTGACATTAGACAATAGTATTACCGAGGTAAGAAACTATGACCATTGGGTTAATGCCATGAAGCCAGATTTTGCAATTAGAAACCTTTTATTTTGTGAGGAGAGCTTTCCATTTTGAAAGATTGGGTGCTCGTACTTGGTTTTACATATGTCTTACAACCCATTCAATGGTTTTTATTGTAATGAAACTGAAGTTTGTATTAGTGTTACTAATATTCTATAGGAAAAACTTGCTCACACCATGTGAGCTCTTAAAAGTTTTGATATATATATATATATATTCTACTGCCTTTGGCTTCATTGATATTGTTGTACATGCATGCATACTTGTGTCTGAAAAATTTGTTGTATAGATACGGAATTTACGATCTTTCGTAGTCCAAATGTTATTCTTCTTTACGACCATAGATTTTGTCAGCTATGGTTGTTATTCAAAGAACATTCTTCTACCATGGAAAATGCTAAAATCAGAAGACTCCTTTGCTTGTGTTGATTGTAGACATGCTATTAGATTCGAAGTTTTATATTTTCCTGGATGCGAGTTAACAAGAAAAGAATTGAATAGAAATAAGCCAATAGATACCTGTTCATTCATTCCTATCATTATCTTCTACCCTACTCTCGTCTACCTTACTCAAATGAATATTCCAAATTACAAATCAAAACATGGCCAAATACATCTTGTTTCATGATTTCCCTTTGGCTTTACAACAATTTATGTTTGATAGTTTACTGGTATGGTTGTGATGATCCCCGTGTTAGAACTTGTCATTTGCTCCTCCTAATTTTGATATGAATTTGTAAAAGAGTATTTGCTTCTTTTCCATATTGTAGATATAACGGTTCTCCATTAATAATTGTTCGAGAATGATATAACAAGTTTTATAATTAATGTATACCTATATGGCTATTTGGAACTTCTAATATGTGCTCACAACCTTGTATCAAATGCAATTTCTGCCTACATATTTATGTAATTAGCTACTAGGTTAGCTGTTTTAAGAATCTGAAATATCACCTTCTGTTTGATTGTATATAGCAGCATTCGCTTCTTTTGGATTCAATGGTCAATTCCATTTTTAATGTGTGTAGTCTCTAAATTAGATATAGCTCACATTGATTTAATGGCATGCATTGGCACTCGGTATAAGCTCAACGGAATTGGATTTTACATTAATGTCATAGTATGTGATTTTGGAATTTCGAAATATTGATAATGAATAAATATATAACTCTAAACCTAGGACATTATATCAAAACAGTTTTTGGTATTTTTATCTAGAGTAGCCATACTGCAATTAGTTACTTGGCTCTCTGTTCTTGTCATAATCAATCTAGTTTCTTTGTTTCTACATATGACTAGTTCTTAGTAACCCACATCTTAAGGCTGTGCAAAACCCTTAGTTCATGGCAAGATCATATACTCAAATATATGGTTATTGCATACTCTCCTATATTAGTCAACAATATCATACTTATCTAGACAACGTTTTTCTTGGATATCTCTGAGAGCAAAATGCTTCCTAGCAATGCTCTTTTTGTTCTTTTCTCTTTTGTCATATTGTTTTTTCTTGCGCATCATGCTCCACAAGAAAGGATATCAATGTCTGCATCTGCGAGTTTTAGGCCTCCTAAAATGATTCTTTTGTCCTAAAGTTTTTTAACAGAAAACCTCAAATAAGTTCTAAATGAACCACAACTCCTCCATTGATGTTTAGTGCAATTGTACTTTGTCTTCCAAATGGCATGTAGATATATCTTGAAATCTTATATATTTGCCATGTCTTCGATAGGGATTTTTGGTGCAATAGTCAATTGCTATAATAATCTATAGAAGAAAATGGAGTTACTGGCACTAGTTCTTAATTCCTTCACTGTAAGAAATTCTGCCACATGGCATGTTTTCCAAGTGGCAGTATTGACTTTATTAATAGAGAATTAGATTACACTGCATACTTATCTATAAGGAATAAAGCAAAAAAATGGTGGAAATAATGCAAAATTGATTGAACAGTAGTACATTGCACTCCTTCATCCAACATTTGCAAAGATTGACAACAATTTGGTTAGTGTTCTATGTAGATTAACTCCATTATGGGTTAGAATGCTATATCTGAAACTTGGATTTCCAAGATAAATAGTGTAGAAACGAAGAGTTACATATAATGTGTTTTTCAAATTGTCCAAAATGTGCTTACCTTGAAGCACTGTTTGTTCTCTACCACCAACATGAATGAATTGTACCTGAATATGGTGTTAGAGTATGTGCCACAGGACACTTATAGAGTTGGAAGGAATTATGTTAGGATGAACTAGCATACGCTTCTCATTTATACAAGGCTTTATACTTACTAGGTGAGTAAATGGTCCCCTTTTTGGTATAATCTTTAGTCCATTGTTAGTGGGGCTTTTCTTAAATGAAAGGGATCTTTCTTTTTCTCTTTGTTTTGGATTTGCAGAACATTGGATTATATTCATAATGATTTTTGTATATGTCACAGAGACATCAAACCACAAAATCTTCTGGTATTTTTCCCTATAAACTTTTCTAACTCTTATTTATGTTTTTAAACTAATTTCCAGAGGAAACTAGTTTGGTTCATTAGTGCGTGGATGCTATTTGATTTTGATTATTGTTAACATATTGAAACTACCCTTCTAAAGTTGATTATGATTGCATTAGTGAGTGTACATTTCCAATAATGTTGGAAACTGTTAGGTTCCCATAAAAGCATTTGGTTCATGTGCTTGTTGGATCTAATGAATTATTTTGGTGACATGCGCGTTTTTCCAGCAGGTTAATCCTTGCACCGAGGAATTTAAGATGCGACATTGGAAGTACACAAGATTTGGTGAGTAACCAGAAATACAATAGATAGTTAATACCATTAGTTTGATGAAATTTTAGCTTCCTCCAACTAATATGTTATATTAGATCAAAGTAATGCTAGTGGCCTTTTTTTTCATTGTCACTAACAACTTCCAATTTTGTTTTGAAGTGTGGTAGATGATCACAGGTTAAGTGAGGGACTACTCCGTTTGTTTCACATAGGCTAGTCTACATCCTGATGTGAAAATCATGTATCCAATAATCGACCTGTTCCATCTTAATTGCCAAGTTCTTAATACAAATTTTTACATCTAATTCTGATTTGACAACAAATTAGGATCTAAGCACAAGTAGCTCTAAAAAGTAGCATTACCATACAATAACCCCGCTTCCCATTGTGTTATAAGTATGCTAAATATAAATCAATTTCTTGTTACAGGAAATTGAGGAAATTGATACACTGGCCTATAACTTTTCCAAATTACTTTATAAGACACTTGAAACAATGACCAAAGACCAATTTTTATTTTACAAGTTCACTTTAGATTGTCAAAGCAAAAAAAATTGACAATTGAAGATCCGCTGATTGAGTTTTAATCTGCTTCGCAGTGGTAACTCCATTTAGCAACAAGTAAAACTTAAATATGAGTTTCATATACAAATTTTCTAGAAGTGCATTGCATATGTAGCTTGTTTTAGAGAATATCTTTTATTTAACTCTCGTTTTCACAAACAACGACTAATAAAATCAATTTATCTATTATAGGTTGAGGGTGAACCAAACATATATTACATCTGCTGAGGGTATTGTCAAGACCGTGAGGTCATGTTTGCATCCACACAATATACTACAACTATTGGCATGTTAGCCTATGTTCGGGTCAAACTTCTTCTAGGCTAGGTTAACAACATGGAATTTAGTTTCTCACGACTAAAACATTTATTATCAAATTAAAAGATAAAAGTTTGTGGTGTTTTTCTTTTTGTCGAAATCCTCTTTACATCTATCTTAATTTTTTTGAATCTTTTGTATATTTGTTTTTGGGTGAAAGTGTAGTAGACAAGCTTGCAGACATCACTAAGGTAAAATTCATATGTATATTAAATATATCTTTTTCATTTTCCAGTGTTGTACTAGCATAGATATTCATAAGATCTCTGGACTTTCTTAGAATGCATGCACATAATGTCTCTTTTATCTTTTTTTATTTGTCTTAAATTTTATGAATCTTTTTCAGTGTTTGTTTCCTAGACAGAGTGCAGTAGATGAGTTTGCGAAGATCTTTAAGGTGAAATTCATATCTTTATAAAATATATCTTCTTCATTTTCCAATATGCTATACTAGCATGAATCTTCGTAATATGTATGGACTTTATGAGAATATGGACAAATTGTCTCTTTTATCTCTTTGTTCAGATCCTTGGGACCTCCACCTCACCGGAAATCAAATGTATGAATCCCATTTATATAGACCACAAGTTTCTCTATATAAAAGCTTTGCACAAGGTTAGTATTATTGTTACTCATGCAATTTCATTGGCTTGAATTTGAAAAGGGATAAAAACATTAATACATCTACTCTTATAGGTTTTTCATAGGCTAGTACCAACATAGAAAATTGATCTTATCTCTACGTTCCTTCAGTACTCACCGAATCTCCATTGTCCCCATGTAAATGGCTATAATGAAATTGGAGTTTTCAAAGCAAGTAATATGTTTCAATAGTGCTATCCTCTTAATATGGTTTGTTTAAGTTTTATAACAATTGACCCTTAACCTAATTTTATGGTGGAATTTGTTTAAATGCAGTTGGAAGCACGTGTGCATCCATTTTTTGATCCACTGTGTGATCCTATGACTTAGTTTTCAAATGGCCATTTCTTCTATGCTCTTTCTAACTTCAAGTCAAAGGGTATTCAACAAACATCTTATGTTTCCTACTCTTGTTTTTTAGTTTTTGGATATCTTGAGATGATGCATTCGGGTGGACCGCCCGATCGTGAAAACTTGTCATTTCATACACTGGTGCTAGGTAGTAATATCATTTAGTTGGTTGGTTTCTCGGTAATTGAATGAATCCTTTGTGATGTTTGTTTCTTGGTCAGAATGTAGTAGATGAGCTTGACAAGATCATTAAGGTCAATCACATGTATCTTTATGAAATATATCTTCTGCATTTTTCAATATGCTATACTAGCATGAATATTCGAAATATGTGGAATTTTTGAGAATATGGAAAAATGTCTTTTTAATGTCTTTGTATACTAGCATGAATGTTTGAAATATGTGTGGAATTTTTGAGAATATGGAAAAATGTCTCTTTAATGTCTTTGTTTATCCGTGGACCCCCACCCAAGAGGAAATCAAATATATGAGTCCCAATTATACAAACCACAATTTTCATTGTATAAAAGCCTATCATTGGTAGAAGGTACTATGATTTTTACTCATACAATTTCATTGGCTTGAATTTGAAGAGGGGTAAAAGTATTAATATACATATTCTCATAGGTTTTTATGTCTAGGTTCCTTCAGCACTCACAAAATCTCCATTGTGCCCATGTAAGTTGCACTGATGGAATTCAAGTTTTCAAAGCAAGTAATATGTTTCAATAGTCCTGTCCTATTAATTTGGTTTGTTTAAGTTTATAGTAGTTGACCATTAACCTAATATTATGTTGGACTTCGTCTGAATGAAGTTGAAAGCTTGTGTGCATCCGTTTTTCGATCAGCTCTGCCATCTTAGGACTTGGGAAATGGCCATTTCTTCTCTGCTCGTTTTGATTTCAATCCAAAGGGTATGACAAAGAACCTATTTTTCATACTCTTGTTTTCTAGTCTTCCAATATGTTGAGATCATGCATTCTATGACCTTTTCCCTTTGAATCTTGTTTACCTTGTATCCATGATATATATTTTCCTTGCAGAATTAAAGGGAACTACCCTTGAGCTTCTTTGGAAATTGATTCCAGAGCATAGAAAGAAGCAATTCCCACATCTTGGCTTCTATATATTGTTGCATATTATTGTCTATCCTTTTTTGTCTTGAGCTAAGGAGCTTGATAATTTTTTATCGCTGGCACTGGTATTCACAGATTGAAGCTCAAAGAGGAAGCAAGACACTCTGAAGCAAGCATACCATCTTTTGGTTATTGGATTATGTTATAATCAAACCTTGCAGATTGGTTTACGAATCACTCTAGCTATAACACCGACTCAAATGAAGAAAACTTGGCACTTTCCAAAATAACATATGATGACCTACCCTTCCATTACCAATAACATTATGATGACCTACTCTTCCATCCAAATTGAAAGTAAAAAACTGAATACCCAATATGATGAACTAGCCTTTCCTGCATCCAAACTGAATGAATCATTTAAAATACTTGGGAAGTCGGAACAAGTACAGAATAATGTCACTTCATTTTCGAAGTTAGCATGCTTAACTCAAGATTGACTTCTATTTCTTAAATTAACAACTCGTTGAGTCGACGTTCATATATAATCGAGTTCACGAATCCAATCTACGTGCTGGCTGTTATCGTAGATTTCTTCCCTTCCTTGATCATCGGCGAATGTAAAACTGTTATTAGAACACGTAGCAAGTCCGTCTCTTCTGTCAATGACGTAGCAAGTCCCGTGCAGAACTCTTCTAATCCAAAGTCTGTCCAAGAAATGAATGGAGAAGAGAACATGAGATTACACTGGGGAGACAATAACTCCTTCAAATCACATAAACTCTCGCCTAATGGGGATGCATGTCTTGCAAAATCATCGCAATGTGGCGATTGCTGGACCGCTAAAGTGGACACAGAACAGTTAAAGTTTCTAACTTCTTCTGTTTCAACCAGATTAACTTCTTCCGTGATCGAATCGTTCACAAGTAAGACGTTGCACCGTGACTTGGAAGGGTTCGTACTTTCATTAATGGTAATAGACAATTTGAAGGCATGATCTGAACTTATACCATTACTACAGCCAGAACCGTTCCATCCGTTTGGACTTACCATTTCAGAGTGTTTCACCCGATTTGTTATTCTGATGGGTACTGTGGTTTTGAACACATTATTTTGTAGAACAGAAGGAGATTTTGAACATGTCTTTAGATTTTGCCTGGTGTTGGGTTGAGATCGGTTGCAGATTGAAAGCTTCTTGCTGAGGCGAGTGTTCCAGTAGTTCCTGATTTCGTTGTCTGTGCACCCAGGCAGTCGTCCTGCTATCAGCGACCACCTGTATGTATGCATGTTAACCGTACGTCACAGTGATTTTGCCAACACTTTAAAAATTAATGAATTTTAGTGCGTGAATAATCGATGTTCAGTCATTCTCCACAAACCTATTGCCAAGAAGGCCATGCATCCGAATAATGAGATCCTCCTCATCGGAGGAAATATTTCCGCGTTTGATGTCGGGACGAAGATAGTTCAGCCAACGTAGTCTACAGCTCTTTCCACATCGGTTAAGGCCTGCAAAAAAAACTCTTTCCGCTTATTTAGCTATGAATACATTGCTGAGAGTGGATTTTTATTTAGCTATGAATACATTGCTGAGAGTGGATTCACCTGCTTTTTGGGGAAGTTTTCTCCATCCACAATCGCCATGAATTCGAATGTATTCAGTCAGAATCGTATCCTCCTCGGCGCTCTAGGGACCCCGGTTGAGCCCTTCTTTTGAGCAGCAAGGAGATGGAGCCATGATAGATATTCTGCTTCTGTTACTCCACAGCTTACAATCTATTCAACTGGGAACAGTAACAGTACTACCTTCTTTGTTTATCTTTTGCTGGGCCCTTTACTATATAGAAATCGCATATAGCTTCTATATTCGAAGCCACGAGGATCTCCTTCCCGGGAGAGTAGCTGCCGAGTCGCTTGTCAAGAGTGATTGAGACGCAGTAGTAGGTGGGTTGGTGAAAAATGATGGTTAAGTTTTTATAAGTCAAATCTAAATTTTGTGGGTTAGAGGTTGAGGCTGGGAGTCATACTAAACAGGCCTTAGCGGTGGGACATCCAAGGTGGTTCTAATCTTTGCATAAACTTGATTTGAGTATCTCTTGTGACACTTGTAATATGGATTTACACTTTGTATATTTCATATATTATATATTTTGTATCTTGGGGTAGGATAGATTTAGGTTATCAACATCTTAGAAGTAAGTAACAGTTTTTTTTATTAATATTTTTTTATTAATAAGTGTTGGAATTTTTTAATAAATGTAGTTTTTGGTATTTTATTTATTTATAAATATTTATTTTAAATTTCAAAATATTTCCATAAAATAAATTTTGAAAAAACATATTTATAACTCCATTCTAAATTTTAATAAAAATAATTTACTTATTTATTATCGATTTTTTAAAAATTCAAAATAAAACTATTATAATACACATATACATATAGTTATAACTTAAAAACATTCAAAAATTCAAAAATCACATATGATTATTACGTTTATAGTAAAAATGTTGATAGAAACATCCATTAATTAGAAAAGTTTTTTTTTTTTAATATTGAGTTTTTAAATATATAGAAATGTTATAGTTTTTAAATTTAATAAGTTAGATAAAATTATTAAGGATGAGTATATGATGTTGGTTGATTTTTTAGAATTGGAAAATTTTAGGGGCCAAATTTAATTCATGGTTTATTTTTCTACATTTTTCTCAAAGGTGATTGGCCCAAATTCCATGGGATATTTTTTTTTACTCTAAAAATCCCAAAATTATCCAAAAACTATAAAAAGTCCTTAGAAAGTTGACTATTTTTTATATAAATGACCAAACATTTTATGGTTGTAAATTTAAGAATTAGTAAGATTAGCCAAGGTTTCTACACTTTGAGAAAATTATGGATCCTTAAAATTTTCGTTAATTTAGATGCAACTAGATTTATAGAAAACTAATCATGTTTCTGCCATAACTTTTTTTCCTCAACCATTTAGTAAAAAATAATTTGTTGCACTACTAGACATTGACCTCTACATGCTATAAAAAATCCAATCAATCATCATTAGGTTAAGACCTCGAAAAAATGCACTCACACTTCACATACTAATTTGCTCACTTAGATAATTTTAAAAAATATTTAAAATTACTAATTTTATTTTGGAAAAATAGTGTTGCACTAGTACTATGTGTTATCCACGTGATTGTCAATTTTTGTATATGGATTTAGTCACTCAAAGGATGCACTAACATGGGCATATACCTTATGGTTTGCTTAAAAAAAATGTCAATGTTAGAAAAAATCGAAATTGAGTTAGTTGAGAACATTTAAATAAATAAAATTTATATATTTGAAAATGTGATTCAATTTCCTATGTTCCATTTTTTAAATAGAAGCAAGATTCATTGTGTAGGTATGCCAATATACCCATGTAAGGAGGATGTCTATTTTTCATTTCTATTGCATGTAATGTGTAGAAAGAGATCATCATTAACTTACACTCACCCTAAGAATAATTGAACATGGATAGGTCACAGGTGTCACTAACAAGTTAAGTGTTATGAACAATATGTTGTTCTCTATGCATGTGTAGTTGTAATCACTGGTTGTTTGCCATTATGATGCCGTAGGACCTACTATTGTGATGTTGTAGGACCTTTCATTATCAATACATTAGGTGCAAAGTTATTCATGCACCAAAAATGAGTTATCCATGCACTAGCTACCAATTATTTTTTATAATTGTTTATTTGGAATTTAGAACAATACACTTGTCTCATCCTCTTGCGATCTAGATCCACCCCAAATTCTATGATAAAAACATCTATGGATATAATTATAATGTTTATAGGAAAAATATAGATAGAAGCATCTATCACACTAAATAATGAGTATTATGACAAGAATATCTTTGATAAATAATTTTCTTAATTTGTATATAATTGTTGGAGTTTGAAATTACATGTAACTATAATGTTTATAATGGAAATTTATCTTTACTAATGAACATGGAGTTGTTATAGTTGTTGTGATTTGAAATTATATGTGATTAAAATGATTATAATGGAAATTTATCTTTAGCATTGGGCATGGAGTTGTTAAAAAAGAATAGTTAAATATATAAAAAAACAATAACAATTATTTTTTAAAAATATAAAATTAAAGTGATCATTAATGAAACTTAATTAGAATTAAAAATGTAAAAATGGAATGAATGGTTAGAATCCAAGACAAATTATGAAGCTATATATGTATAGTTTGTAGTTTGTTGTTGGATTAATAGATATTTTATTAAACAAATAAATAAAAGTAAATGTAACAATGTATAATATTTCAAAAAAAATAATTATATATGTTAGAAATCAATTTGCTTTATGAGTTCTGTCTATATAGATTTTTTTCTGATTTGAATTTATATAGATTTTCTTCTGATTTGAATATATGACCTCTTAACAAGAAACACATGTTATTAATAAATAGACCCACTAAAAATGTATTTAAACATTATATCTAAAACCTTGACCTAACCACTGTTTCCAAAAACACCACCACCTTCACCTTTTTTATAAATAAATGGGTATTTACAATTTCTTTTTCATTAAATTGTATTGTATAAAAATGTTGCATATATTACAAAGGAATTTCTTCTTCATTAATTGTATAAAGATGTTGGTGATATTACAAAGGTCGTACATATGAGAGAGACATTAAACAGATCTTACAAGTGAGAGTGACATACAATCTATTCTGTACGACGGCTACTCTCAGAGGAAGTAATGGGCATCCTGCGAGAATCAAATGGCCAATAGCCACACAATGACGGCCACGTTGAGAACGTTAGAACCATCCATTGAGGATTGGTTGATTTAGGTTCTAGCCACAATAATCTCACTATCTCTAATGGAAAGAATTAACATGGATGAATTTAAAGAATTCTTAGATGCTTTTAAGAATATGGGGTCTTTACTCAATGAAAATTTGATATAGCAAGTTTAAAACAAAGTTTTATTTTTTATAAAAATTTTAAAACTTTAAAACAAAATTGTTAGATTTTTTAAGTTATATATATTTTAGTATTATTGTTATATTATTTTTATAATTTTAATATTTATATGTGTTCTATTTTGGATATATATTATTGTGATAGTTAGTATGTAATAGTGATTATTATCTCACTGAACTATTTAGCTAATTAATAGTTTTTTTAGAAGAATTAAAGATTTGATTAAACTTCTTTAATGTTGAAATTTGATTTTACATAAAAGAAATAATAATAATATTCTAATTTTATGATTATTTATCAATTTATATTTAAATAAATCAATAATTAATTAATTTTAATTAACAAAATTTTTAAGAAATAACATTAATAAATAAAAAATATATTTTATATAAATACAAATAATTTTTAAAACAAATTACACTATACTAAAAAAATTATTATTGAAATTTTATTATAAATATCATATTACATATATCTAAATAAAAACTATCAAGAAAAAATAAAATAAACATTTAATGGATTTTAATTTAAAAAAAATTATTTTATTTAATTAATTTAAAATAAATAAAAATCTTAAACAAAATACTTTGTTTGTTTAATTAATAATAAATAAATAATAATTAAACTCAATCAAAATCAAGTGCATTCAATTATATTTATTAAATCATAGTAGTGTAAATGTTAAGAATTGGTTGCGCAGAGGGCTGTGCAGAATATGGGCTTTGCAGAGTGCTTTCAACTTTATGCAAAAAAAAATTCTCCATATATATATATATATATATATATATCTTTTTGAATGCATGCGTTAGAAGTTCTTTCTTGGATTTTTAAAATTTTTATTAGGTGTAGAGACTTGTGTAAAATATCCCGTTGGAGATTAGCTTTATGCAAAAGGTTCTCCACATATATATTGAAATTCAGTGATGATGTATTATAATTTTATTTGGATTTATTTTTTTAATAGGTGTTTTCTATATTGAAGCCTAAGTTTGTGTGTGTTATGCCACTTTGTTATTTACTTTGAAGTGGGTATTGATAGAATTTTTTTGTAAAGTGATCAAATATCATGATACCTTGTCGATTTAAATAAGAATAGTCCAAGTTTTTGATTGAAGGTTGAAATTAATTTTCATGTGTTTTAAGAAAATATATGGTTCAATGCTAATTGTTGGAAATGACTAAATCTTAAACCATCTTTGATACCAATTGAAGGATGGGGCAGAGCCAAAACCACTATGCTACCCAACTAAAACAACACATAGGTGAGCCTACAGACTCCCTGTACACAAAACATACAACATACACATAGACACTGAGCACAAAATGGAACTACACATAAAATTTTCTTTTTATTCATCCACACATATCTAACCACCAAATAAAATTACAAAATGACTATTTATACATAGATGAAATATTTTCATGACAACCAACATTTTCCTTCGAGCTATAAACTATTACAAACACAACATTATAAGCACCGACAAAACCATGCTCTGATTGAACCATCAAGCTCCAACATCGACGTTTCAATTTCAGGCCATTCATTTCAACTTTCAATACAAACCTCCGCATGACATCCATGTGTCACATTGTGACTAGTTGGCAGCCCATTCCTTTCAGTCTTCTCCATCGGGCCTCCATGTGATGACTCCTTTTTAAAACTCCACTACTTAACTCTGTAATGTTGAGGAGTGCCCCATCGAGACTCTCTAGAAGAACTTCAAATTTGTGTGGTCAATTTAAACTCTACTACGCAAACTCCAATATGATGACATGTGTCATATTGAACTTCTTCATCAGAGTTTCTATTATGTGCACACATACATAACTTCGGTACTCTGGGTCCAATATGGTATTGTATTTTACCTGTCAGGATTTCCCTCCATTACAATTTTTTGCTCCTCCGATATAGCCACTGCAATAGACACTCAACCTTATCCATGTGTTTACATCTGATTCTCGATCATACCTTATCTCTGAGGGATCATCCCGAGCATCCCCTATTTTACGTCCAATATGGTATTATGGGTACTCCAATATGCAATCAGTCTTTGCCACGTGTCACCTCATTAGGGTTTCTAGTCGAACCTTCCACATGAACACATTATTTTGAAATCCGGCGATTGAATTCCGACATCCTATCTCATGTTGCCATGCGTCGACTCTTGATTCGCTATTGGCATTGTTCTATCAGACCTTTCTGAGCTCCTCGTCACTTAGCCAAATTTTCATTTTTTATCGATGCTTCTGTTGAGCAAATCTACTGCAAATCCATATAGTGGCATTCAATTCAGTAGATGTAAAATTAAATGTTAATCGAGACTAGAAGAAACACCATTATTGCTCACCTACAAGCTTCTTCAATGCGATTGAAGACACCAATGCGGTTTGTACTTGACATGATTGAAACCGATCATGATCTCCATTATTTCTTCTGCATAACACCTTTTGATGCAATTATGAACCCCCTTACTACGTGACCAATTGAACTTATTGATGGCTAAACCGCCATGCTTCCTATTTGGATAAACTTATCTTCAATATGACTGCATAATTGCGTCGACTGATTTCAATGACTGATAAAAGAATTTGTGATATAATTACTCCCAACATTCTCCCCCTTAATTATGTCTTCAACACCAATAAAAACATCACATCTTCTTCGGCTTCTTCAACAATTTTATAATTTGCTACTACTGAGCAATTTCACATCGACTCTTCTTAGATATAACAAAATTAACTGTAATGATACAACATAAAAATAAAGTTACACACATGCCTAAAAGCTTACCAAAAACATCAAATACTTGACAAAAATTCCCTACTGGTCTCAGTCTCATCTAGGCTTATACAATTATTCATAAAATTTAAATATTCAATTTCTTCTTCTTCTTCGGGCTCCATACCTGAAACTTTGTGATCTTCGTCGCTTCTCTTTATCTTCTTCTTCCACTTCCAGGAACCCTCGAATGCTTATGGTATTCTGTCTAGGCTATCTTCTTTTTTCACTATGCTACTGATGCACTATCTTTGCATTCTTCCACAATTCCATCTCCAAATCTTCTCCATCTTTGCTTCTCTACTGCAAGAAGCTTCCTCATTTTTCATCTCTGATATTCAAATGTTCACACCATCATGCTCTTTAGCCATATACTTGTCCTTTGCAGTGTTAGTACTACAAATTTTCTCATGCTTAGTTATATCAGTGCACAATCACAAACAAACAAATCATTAAATAAATCATGGACCTTTGTATGGTCCTTCTCCTTTTCTTTCACGTGCGTATCTCCCGCAATCCTTCTTTCACCATTATGCAGACTAACTACTACATTCTTCAACCCATCAGTGTATTCATAATCAATATATCTTTCTTTATCTATTTTTGCAAGTTCATGAATGACTTGCTTTCCCTCATCTTTTCCATTATGCTTCCATGGACTATACAACTAGTCCATGCTATCTACTACATCAACTATTTCTCCATGGAAGCTTCACCATTTATCTCCATACCCTAAGACAAGTACTCTTCCAATGCACTCATTTCATTGCTTGCCTCAACAAGGAACCCATATAGTTTTTCAAATATTCCCTCAACAATTTCTCCAACAACCTCGGTTGTTGTCTTCACTACATCTTCTTCTATGGAAGTATGGTCTACATATGACCTCGACTGATAGATCCACTCCTCAAGGTAACTTATCTCCTTCTCCCAATAACACCAACCTTCTTCTCTACCTCCATTCTCTATTGTAGTTACAACCACTACAACAGGATCCACGACATTATGCCATTCTTTCCTTTCAAGACACATGCAATCTATCTCCTCCAATGCAAAATGATTTACTCACATCAATTCCTCAGCAATATTTAATTCTTCAATCTTAAAAATAAATTCAGCTTCACACTCTGAGGTCAATTTACTTACCTTTTTCCTACTAATAGGTTCATGGTTTCTCTCTTCTGCAACAAAATCTTCAACTCTTTCTACAACAACTGTTCCACTAATCTCATCTTCTTCCACTCCTACTGCAACCTCAAGGGATTCACCATCATCTTCCTCCACTAGGATGTTTTGCACAACCTTTTTATCTAGTTTCTATAGCACCTCTATATAGTGCACGTTCGTGACACAACACACATCATCAACAACTTGCTGGATTCTCCAAAGTATAGAAGGCTATACTGTAACTACTACAACCATAATCCACATGTGTCTAACCACTGTGGGATTCACCTTCCTCATTCTGCACATTCTCTATTTTGTTGATAGAAACATCACAATCCTCACTCTTCTATTCTCTCTCCTTCAACAGAGTCTATAACAACCTCTTTAGGTTCTACAACTTCTACAAGAGATACAACATTCCCTTCTTCTATGAACTTTTTATTTCCTTCTACAACAACATCATCCACTTCCATACACAAACAATGGGATTCACCATCAACATGTGCATGATCTCATTCCCACGCAAGAGCTTCTTCAAAATTATACATAACATATGCAAGGAGTTCTACCTCTTCAACCTTAACATCCACTGGTGTAATTGTATATTGGGATTCACAACACGATTCACAATTTTCAGCTTATACTACCAACTTTCCCACGGATTCCATTATAGGCTTCTCACTGCCCCTTACACCATACTCCATCTTCAAACTTTCCCACACTTCTTTACTAGTGGCGGATTTAGCAATTGCATGAAGGATATTGTCATCCAAGGCTTAATTGATGAAAAATAAAGCTGAGGCATCCATAGAATCATGTCGTGGGTCACAATATCCATTCACACCAAAACTCCACAATCCTTCACAATGAAGGAACACTTCCATCTTTACAAACAAGACTTCAAAATACTATCAATAAAGTGTGGGGGTGATCCAAGATCAATTCTACTCCCATCATATTCATCTTGGCCTTTATCATCTCCATGGTTTAATGGATCTTCTTCTATAGGTAGAAACTCCCCATATACTTATGCAAAATACTCTACTTTAGCTCTCCTATTTATTCTCTTGATTTGTTTGAGTCTTCATTGTTGACCCATATCTCCTTTTACAATATTCTACTCAACAACTTACTCCTTAACCATGGAGTTAAAAACAACACTTCAACCTCTTTAGGACTGAATCATACAACCCTTATACTAGCTTCATCTTCGACAGTCACAATTGACAAAGAACCTTGAGCTTCTGCTTGACTTCTCAGAACACAACATAGGCTACAACCTAAACATCAAAGTTTCATTTGTGGCTTTAGCATACATAGACCGGTTCCATTATACTCGGTCATGAGGATTTCTAGAAACAACACACTAGATAACCTCTAGTTGAATAGACCTTCTTTTCCAACGACCAACAAACACACAAACTGCCTCTTACTTAAACAGGAGACATACGCAAACAATACCCAAAACAAGATTCACATAACACTATCAAGACTAAAAAATTCTACTACACTAGGGACTTACTTCCCACAAACTAACTCACATGCTACTGCTCACAATACCCAACCTTACTTTGGTTGGACAACTAGTACCACAACAAACAATAACAAACAACTTTCAGACCAAAACATCACTAATACTCATCGATGTACAAATATGCCCTCCTCACAACTAGAGCAAACTCTACACAACCTACATGGGCCTGTTCTAACCTCTCGACATCTATACACACAAGTGGAGGATAAATGAGATCAATAAGATCTAAGAGCACAAATGGCTCAACCGACAAACCAAGGATTACAAAATAAATTGTGACCTATGACTCAAGACTTCCAATCAAGAAAAAACTTTCCCTTCAACCTAACTAGTTGGATAAAACCAAATTGTATGTGGCGGAACAAAGCTCAATACCAACAACATGGCTCTATATTCATCTCTATTGGTTAGATTAAAAAAAACATATAACCAGCCGAGACTACCTCAATGCCAATAGACCTGCTGTGATACCACTTGTTAGAAATGACCAAAGCTTGAACCAACTTTGATACCGATTAAAGGATGAGGTAGAGCCAAAACCGCTCTACCACCCAACTAAAACAACACATAGGAGAGCCGTCAAACTCCCTATACACAAAACATGAAACATAGACACATAACATAGCACACAATGAAAATGTACAATTTTTTTTCTTTTTATTCATCCACACATATTTAAGTAACCACCAAATAAAATTACAAATCGCCTATTTATAGGTGAAGAAAATATTTTTGTGTCAACCATAATTTTCATTCAGGACATAAACTATTACAAACACAATGGCATAAGCACCAAAAAAACCATGCTCTGATTGAACCATTGGGCTCCAACATCAGTGTTTCAATTTTTGGCCATTCCTTTCAACTACCAATACAAACCTCCACATGATTTCCACATGTAACACTCTGACTGGCTAGCGGGCTATTCCTTTTATCCTTGTACATTGGACCTCCACGCGATAATTTCTTTTTACAACTCTACTACCAAAATACGTAATGTTAACACATGTCCCATTGGGACTCTCCAACATACGTACAAACTTGTGCACTAAATTTAAACTTTGCTACACAAACTCCGATATGTCTACATGTGTCCCATCAGACTTCTCAATCAACATTCATAACTCCAATACAAATTCATAACTCCAATACACTAGTTCTAATATGCTGTCGAACTATACCCATCGGGCCTTCGCTATATCACAACCTTTTGCACCTCTAATATGGCCACTCTGATAGCCACTTGGTGTTATCGATGTTGTCATGTCCAATTCCTGGTCGGTCCTTATCTCTTGGGGATCCTGCTGACAAATCCCTATTTTAACTCCGATATGGGCACTCTGATACCCAATCGAACTACCACATGTCACCTCATCAGGGTTTCCAGTTGGAACTTCCACATGAACACATTGTTTTTAACTCTTATGATATTTGACTTTTGACACCCTCTCTCTGTTCCCACACATTGACTCCCGATTCGCTATCGAAATTATTTTATCAGACCTTTTAGAGCTCCTTGAAACTTAGCCAATTTTTCATTTTTTCTCTACGCTTATGTTGAGCAACTCTAATGTGAATCCATAAAGTGACATTTAATTTGATAGAATACAAAATTAAATATTCATCAAGACTGGAAGTGGTGCCATTATTGCTCACCTACAAACCTTTTCAATCTAATTGAAGACACCCATGCAGTTTGTACTTGACATGATCTAAACCAATCATGATCTCTATTACTACTTTTGTAGAGCACCTTTAATGCAATTATGATCCGCTTTACTGCCTGATCGACTGATCTAATTGATGGCTAAAGTGCCATGTTACCTATGTGGCCGAACTTATTTTTGATCTAACTTGGCAGATCTCAAGCTTTGCAATTACATAACCGCGCTAACTGACTTCAATACTTGATACAATGATTGGTGAGATAATTAATCCCAACATTCTTCCCATTAATTATCTCTTCAACAATAAAAAAAACATTAGCTTTTTCCTAGGCTTCTTCAACAATTTTCTCATTTGCTGCTACTGAGCGATTTCACCTCGACTCTTCTTAGAGATAACAAAATCAACTATAATGATACAAGATAAAAATAAAGTAACACACAATCCTACATGCTTACCAAATACATCATATACTTAACAAAAATTCCCTACTGGTTTCAGTCCCATCTAGGATTATACAATGATTAATAAAATTTTAATTATTCATTTTTTCCCTCTTCGGGATCCATACACGAAACTATGTTATTCTTCTCTTCTTCTTACACTTCTAGGCGTCCTCAAATGCTTCTCATAATTTTCCTAGGTTATCCTCTTCTTTCACTGAGTGACTGTTGCACTTTCTTGGCATTCTTCCATGATGTCATAACCCCCATTTCATTAGATGTAGACTTCCCAGTGAGAATATAAAA
This sequence comes from Larix kaempferi, assembly GCA_027924585.1. Lineage (NCBI taxonomy): Eukaryota > Viridiplantae > Streptophyta > Pinopsida > Pinales > Pinaceae > Larix > Larix kaempferi. The sequence continues at coordinate 14,178,696 of BSBM01000008.1, forward strand.
TTACAACATGTTTTGAAAGTATCATTGTTGGTTTTCCATAGTGTGATTATTGGTTTTCATAAGTTTTATTATTGGTTTCCAGAATTGCAATCATCAGTTTCCAAAAGTATGATTAATGGTTTTTTTAAGTGTCATTGTCGACTTCCAATAGTGTGAATACTGGTTTCCAATTTTTTGATTATCGATTTCTAAAAATTTCATTATCATTTAAAAACTTACTCATAATAAGTGTAATTACTCTAACCATTGGATTTCATTAGTTAAACATGCCTTTTTTAATATTCATATAATTAATTACTTTACAATGACGAAGTATCTTGTACAGTGAGAAATGACACATGCTCTTTCTTCACTTCACCAAGGTTCCTATATTTTAATTCCAATCACATGAATTGCTAAATCGTAAGAAAGGGATTATGCTCTTTCTCCTCATCATCCCAATGCCCACATTTTTACATATTGCAAGTTATAGGCCTCCTCATATGGGGGTCATCCGTTAGGTAATTTATCAGAGTTTGAGGTCGACAATTGGTGGTCGACCGATAGGGAATCTATCAAAGATTGAGGTCGATGATCGGTGGTTGACCGTCGGGGAATCTATATGGAAGGTTCTATGAACATGAAATTTGGCGCTATTGAAAAACAACCAAGGAACGTTGGTGATGATCAAGCCCTTAGGTGTAAAGGAATTGGGCCTGGATGTGCATATAATCCCACAGAAACAAAAATCAATGGCCAGTAGTAACAATGCATCAAGAAATAACGCGTAAGGAAGATAAAGTAGAAATGATGAATCATTGTCTTGAAACCGCTAGGTCACATGGAATATTCGAATTGAAAACGACGCCAAAATTAGAGTTTTGAAACCACTTTGGGGCAGAGGTGTTACCGCCCAGCCTGAAGGAATGAAAAATAAGAACTCCCAATATATATGGATGCCTCACCCTCACTTGGAAAGAATAGCCAACCGAATGACTTGGGAACAAGCTCAAGTATCTATAGGAATTTATGAGATGGCTCCAAAAAATCAAAATATAGAAGCAAGGATCAAGAGATCAGCTGAAGAGACACAAACATATTTGGAAATTGATGAGCTAGGGATAACGCCCCTGTGGAAAAAAGATAGAACACGAGTAGAATCAAGAGGTGACATTTCCATGGCAGAATGCACACATGGTGAGGAATTATCGAGTGAAGTAGAAAGAAAATCAGATTTTCCTCAAACTAGAATTAATATGCCTCCTTTCAGTATAACTCATTATCCCTCACTACTGTTTGGACCATCTCAGACACCTTGATCCCTTATCCTATCTAAAGGGTAAGAGTCAAATTCATAGGATGGTATGAAATGGAAATTGAGACATTCCATATGTGTTTATAGAGGCGGCAATTCTCGTTTCTCACTTATACAAAGATGATTAAATAAATTGCATTACCAGAATAGACCAGGTGGTATAAACAACAAATTTTGTTCTTCTACTACACATTGCATACTTATTTTATGTCAATGAAAATTCTCTTGATATAATGAAAGTGCTAAGAAGCAAGCTTTACACCATGTTTATAGAACTGGTATACATTTATGGTGGGTATTGAGATTGGAATAGAGATTTCATGTTAATATGACCTATGTTCCTTCATCTATGTTCATATATTAATAGTAATTGATGGTTTTTGGAGCTGTTTGATTATATGAATGCATGGGATGCCATTGTCAAGCATTAACCAAGAATGATTTGCATTTTGTTTAAACTACTCAGTTCACCTTCACCTTTCCCTAGCATAGTCAAAATTGAGCCTCAGAACATCTCATGGGAATTAACAACATCCATAGGGAATTATGATGTAGGAAGACCCATCCTCAAGTTTTACTATGAACAAAATTATACAGATGATGAAATAAAAACCCATATCACATTTTCCATTTATAAATAAAGAATATCACAAACCTGGTATGACAATAGAGTAATTTGGAAAGAAATTACATCTCATATCAAGAGAAATAAGCTTGTTATATTTATTCAAACATAGAAAGAATGCCTCATTTATCATCACATAGATTTGATTCCCACTTGTTGTTGATACATCGTGATCGCCATATGTCCCTTTTCATTTATTTTAGCCTTCTCTTCCATTGTGGAAGATGATCATCCATTACACTCCACATATTCACTTCTACCTCCGGTAAAATTTATTTCAATTTCACATCTAATCAAGCACCACTAACTTGCACCAACTAGTTAATAGGCCACCTTATCAAAGAACCTTCTGATAGAATGAAGTGGTTGCAATTTTGTGTGAAGCTTTTATAGATATGAATACCAGAATGAAGAGGATAATTGTACCACTTCTCCTTCAAGCACATTTGCAATAGTCCCCTCGACAACATACTTCTTCTCAGATGAGCATAAATGATTTAGCTTCACTGATATTCCTTTAGACTTCAATTTATGATCTTCAATGTGGGAAGAGAATGATCATTTTGATTGGTGTATACCTTGAACTTGTAATAAAGATCCATTTTTTGGGTCTAATAGTATATCTATTGGCCAAGATATTATATTCATGGGTTGGACCAAGAGTGAGCAAGTCTTGTTTCAATTACTTGATAGAACTCTTTACACCATTACCCCAAAATTACATACTCCCATCATCTCTCCTTGAATACCGTGGTCCTCGAGCACATTCGAGATAAAATTTAAGGCTACGTGTTCCTCTGTATTTGAACATAAATTCTTAAGTGTGACATGGTGTGCAGGGAATTTTTTCCTTTATTTGGGACCAATATTCACAGAATCATCTTGCTTCCTCACATATTCACACTCTGATGCATAAAATTCCCCTTAATTTGTTTCATCATCGAAAACTCTGTTATGATTTTCATCACTGTCATTTTTAGAATCACTAGCCATTGAACCACCCATTGAACCCTCATCTGAGGTACCATGCATTCACCATGCTTAAACTATTGCACACTCGGCCAAGAAACAAAGTACATTCCACAACGGGTGTCTTCTAATGTTTTATGTTCTTCGGTAGGATTGTATAATGAAACCTCTCTATTTAGAACATTTTCAACATTGACAACAAAGCAATCAGATCTGATTTTGTTACAATGCAACAGATTCCTACTTCGGTAGAATTTTCCTTCCACAACCTTTGAATTTCTCCAAAATAAGTCTCTGTCTTCTCCATCCACAAATGCAGACACCTAATTATTGACAATCTGCAATTCAAGCAATTCATTATTTGAATTATATATTTTACCATTCAATATATATTTAAACCTTAAAAATATTTTGTATTAATGCATATTTTTAGTAACAAAATGAACTGATCCAAGGATAAAAAAATTGAAGTCGTCACTGCCGGTCAAGAGTCTTCTAGCTCGTCATAGAAGTCTAAATTTTTTTCCATATGCAAATGAAATTTAAAATAAAAAAATAAAGTTTTGGAGGTTAATCAATTGAACATTTGAAACCATTTATGTATCAGGAATTGGGTATTATGAAGTAGTAATAACACTTTAAACTTTACGTAACCTTGAAACAAATCTCATCTACTCATAAGCATGGATTCTAAATTTCAAAGTGGAAAAAAATAAGGCACAAGCCTACCATTGCATAATTGTAAGTTATCATGTGATATGAGTTTACGTAGCCACTCAACAGTGAACTCATAAACAAAGTCCATGTTGATCCAAGAGTTGGTGTGCTATATTAACTTATGTCTTTATATGTCATGGATAGTGTTATATTATATATATTGATATAGAAATATTTCTAATCCTTCAAATAATACTATATTAATAAGATATTATATATATATATATATAATCCTTTAATAACACACTATATACAATATGCTTCCATGCATTGTCATGTAAGGAGAAAAAGTATATATAGAGACCATGCGATAAGTATCGAATGAAGGGTGAAACACACACACACACACTATATATGCAATGAAAAGTAATTTAATTGCATTAAACCAATGATAGGGTTTCATTAAAATGTTTACAAATTACCTCAGCTAGAATTAGAATTAATTATAATCCTATAGGGGACACACCACTCATTGAACACATGGGTGTCAGTTGGTTAATGAACACCCATAGACTTGGGAATAATCTTTGAATATCACAACTATTCTAATGATAAAGCAATAAACCTTAAGGATTATTGATCATGATATAGAGTAGAGATTATGAATCCATAATCTGTGTAATATTGTAGAATACCATTTCAAATTCTAAAACTATATGATGCTGAAGCTTGTGCGCATTGCATCGTTTGCGACAACCTCTTCAAACAAAGTAGCCAAGTATGGCACTCAATAGCATCGCAGTACCACAATTTGTACTGAAAAATTTAGTGTTTCGTCTTTGTAAAAACATCGGTATTTAGTCTCTGTGTTTAGTTGTTGATGACCACTATGGAAGTGTGAGGAATGGCCAGCCTAAATAGAGTTGGGAGAGAGATTGCCAATATTTCCACTCCCCCTTCCAACATGGTACTCATTCGAACATAAGAAGTATTGGAAAGGGCTAGTGCAGTCTAGGGACCATGCTCCTGCTCCACCTCTTCACTCCTCATCACTCTAACGATTGAAGGGTGAGAAAAGGCCAGTGCTTCTTCTACTCCTTACTCAGATTTTATAAGAGGGAGAGAGGCCCAGTGTAAATAGAATAGGGTGAAAAAGGGCCAATGTTTCCACTCCCCCTTCCAATAGTCTAAGGGAGTGCTCATATTATCATTCAAATGAAACAAGTGTAAGGAAAGGGCTAGTTCTCCTTGACCCTTTGTCCCGTAAAATACTAGACCAAGAGAAAGGGCTAGTTGCTCACTCAAAGACCAAGTCTAGAGTTAGAGAAAGTGAAGATGCTTCGTATCCACGTCCTCACTCCTCATCACTCTAACCATAGAAGGGTGAGAAAGGGATAGTGGTCCTTCTACTCCTTAAAATTTAGAAGTGTGAGGAAGGGATATAACAATTTAGAATAGGGTGATAAAGGGCCAAAGTTTCCACTCCTCCTCCCAACAATCTAAGGGAGTTTCTCACTCAAATTACAAGAGTTTGAGAGAGGGCCCATTTCCTTTTTCTTGCTATGTCCTAAAATTACTTGCTTGTTGGAAAGTGAGGCCACCTCACATCCTCCTATAAAAGGGTGAGAAAGGGCTAGTGCTCCTTCTCCTCCTTACTCAGACTACAAGAATTTGAGAAAGGGAACATGCTCATTCTCCTGGAAAAAGTCTAAGTGAGTGCCCATGCTACTCATTAGAATGTGGTGTTGTGCCTACAAAGTGCACTTTTTGATTCCAACAGTGTAATTTTGTATTCAAAGGTTTTTGGACTTTAGAAAACCTAATTTTGGGATTTAGAAAACCTGTTTTTGTTTTTTTGCAAATGAATGTAGTCTTGAAGTAGACTAGATTTAATGAATCAATTTGGGACACGTGGTCATGAATGGAAAATCATTTTGGCCGCAAAGTTACGAATAATTTTCGGACATGTGGTCACGAATGGAGAACCATTTTGGCCGCAGAGTTACGATAATCACTTTCATTTATATCGCTCCATTATAACTGTGACGCTGCACCGAAGATCTATCACATAACACTTCCCAGCCTCTTTAGTTCTTACCTTGGGAAAATCCATAGAAAATGTTGTCATCCATTAGGCACTATACCTTCATTGCATTTAATGTCCTTTAACCATCTTGTGCTTGGTAACGAATGATCCCAAATATTATGCATGATCACACATTTAATATCCTTTCACCATGTCACGCATGGTAACGAATCCAATAAAAAAGTCCCAATGTTATGGAAACGAGAATCATCATGAATAATTAGTGTTCATTTACTTAATTATACGATGAATAATTAGTGCACATTTACTTAATTATACAGTGAAAATTATTCATCCTGCTGCATGTCAGTTAATGCTGCGAAGATAACACTACTAGCCGTTGGATATCAAGTAATCCTTTCACCCTGTAGGGAAACATTTAATGCGCCAATGGGGTGCATATACACCATTCCATTGGATGTGATGCATGCACCCCACTGGAAATTTAAATACAACCATACAGGGTGCATATTAATCACCTTGGTTGAATCTAGATTTCTGCTCACTATCGATAGCTCGGTGTCTGAAGCACCTCATACATTTCTGTGTTTTTACCAGATGTCGAAGGAAGCTTCACGTAGAGCTCCTCCCCATAGGGATGTAGAGGAAATCCCTTCGCCAACCTCAGAAAAAGGATTGATATTATCAGACATTAGTGCAATGAGGGGGTTTGAAGCTGATCCCAACTGGGAAGAAATCTATCAGATATTCTCCATGGGGGATTTTCCCCTAGATGATTATGATTTGGACGCGTATCAAAACATTCAAAAGAGTTGTGTGCATTCCATTGCAGCTAGGATGACCTTGATTCCATACAAATTGAATTATTCAACCAGGTGGTTATTTGACCACGTTGATCCACAAAATGGGGTGATTATGGATGCAGAAGGAGAGGTAATCACATCGCTCAGGCATGAGTCATTCTGGTGGATGTATAATATAAATGAGTCTGAGGTATTCATGCACCACATCTTCATCTGAAAGTTTTCCAGTGAACACCCAAATCTTGTGGAGCTCATCAAGGAGCGGTGGGCTAAGGGCCATCCCTTCACAGAGAAGTCCAGTAGGAAGTATACGTTATAGTATTTATGGAGGCCATATAGGCTACTCATGGAAATGTTATGCTGGTTGTATGGCCTTGAACATTATACACACTTCCAGTTGGTTTGGGCACACCTGGTGCACCATGTTACATAAACTCGAGAATTTTTCAACTAGGGGAACATCCAGTCCAACAACCTCTTTGCATCCCTTAAATATGCAAAACAGGTACCTAGCGGTTGAAATTTTTATATGATTTCTTTTCTATTTGATGCTATTTGTTATAGAAATGCATTTCCATCAATGAACTAGAACTAGAAGGAAGATTAATTTCCCATTCATGTTTACTGTAAAGAGCTGTGGCTGTCCTATTATAAACCCCATTTGTACGATATTTGCACCTATTGTTTCACACCGTTGTATTTATTGATTTTTAGAAAACCCATACCAAGGATAACTAACCAAGCCATGGAATCCCTGTCACAAATTGGTGACTAGTATTTCCTAGGGTTCTTTACCTACATTTGATTCTTCAATGTGAATGCAACCCCCCATTTGTTACCACTGTATGTTCCTGACCAATTGATCGCCTGTGAAATTGCTTACCAAACTGTTGTAAATGGCGTCGTAGCCCATTTGTCCTACATGAGTGAGAAAGCTTGGCCTAATTTCCCCATTTACGTCGGCTCCTTCACATTAGCTAATTCTCAGCATGCCCGTAAGGAAGCGACTCTATTGGAAAAGATGAAACTTGGATTTGTGAATACGAAAAGGAATGACCCTAGGAGGATGATTGAAGGACATTTTAGGTCATTATCATTACATAATACATACATACATGAGGAAGACCCTGAAGAAACTCTACTTCAAGAGGCTACTTCCTTTGATGAATTTTTTGAGAAATTATCAAAATGGGAGCAGAGGACACTACACGACCGCAGTTATCGCTTCAAGATACTGTTAGAATTGAGAAAAGAGTTTCCTTTGCAGCTAAGGTGGAAAAATAAATGACAAATATAAAGAACCAAGCTAGAAGAAAGAGAGGGGAAAGGGTAAACAATTTTTTGATGAACACGCGAAGTTGTGGTGACTTCAAACACAAATTTTGGCGTATTGGTTAGATCATTGGAAATGAGGGGAGGAGGTCGTGGGTTCAAACCCGCGGACCTCTCCCCATAACATGTTTTTGTTGGCATGTGTATTGGCATATGGAGGAGGATTTTGACTATGGTTTGTGGTGGAAAATATTATATGTTGTGGAAAGCTCTTGGCCCGTGGTTTTGTGGTCCACCAATGGTATAGTTTGAATACAATATAATATATATGGGGGCAGCTCGGTGTTGGCCATGGGGTCTAGGTATTAGCTCTCGACCTCCCCCTTTTTCCAAAATAATTCTTGTTCAAACTTAAATATAATGTTCCAACCATACATAACAAGGAACACTTGCGGGGTAGATGGTTAGGCGTACTTGTGAAGGATTTGGGTAGACCATGGAGGTCTTGGGTTCGATCCCCATAGAATCCACTAAATTTTTTATAAACCATACATTATACATTTGTTTTTTCCAATTTAACCATTTTTTTACCAATTTTGAACATTTTTGTCGAAACTTCAACCTTTAATAACTTCTGCATACAGATACTGTTTCGCACAAAACAAGTGTTGACGGAAAGCTATTGACGAGCTCTTTACCCTTGTAAATTTTTTTTTTTTTGAATACTTCTACTTTGATCGACCATTGAAGATACTCCTAGATCAAACCTTCCCACTAAGAATCTTTTGGACCACCAAAAGCCTGAATCATTCAGAATTCAAGTGAGGACATGTTCGTCTCACTTGTCCTGTATCACTTGTCCATTCTTCTTGGAACCTGTACATTTGACTCATAATAACAGCAATCAACACTGCACTGACATTGTTAAGTACATTAATCCCTTTTTCAACAGAATCTTCATTCAATATTGCTGGAACAAACCATATACTGCTGATTAATAGTAAGCTGAATATTAAAATTGAATGTGTGAAAGAGATTGTACTCATATCATGCTTATGTTTTATCATAGGAACACTATTGATCAGCTAAAGATATTTCTGCTTCCAAAATCTGAAGTCGAGCTTGCATTTATTCATTTCACTGCTGCACTGCCCTTTTCTTTGTCAGGATTTGTTGGGACATTATGAGAATTTCTTGATATTTTACATATCTCTCCTGTAGATCTTCCCAAAGTCTTCTATTTGCAATCATCAAGTCTTCATTATATTTTTGGAGACGCAAATTCTGTTCTTTAAGAAATTGTAAAGACCTTTTATCTTCATCTAACTCCATAATCGATTTTAGTTTTTCCATTTGCACAGGGGTTTCATAAGCCTCTGAGATTTTTGAACTTTCACTAATTTCATATTCAGTGACTTTCTATTTGTCCCAACAAAATTATTCTGGTATCTGCCCAGCATTATTTTTTTGGATTTCCATCATAATCTGCTCTGTTATGAGATAACACTGATCTAAAATACATGCATTTTCCTCCCCAGAAGAATATTTTGTGATCATAATCTTGCTCTTCTTCAGTTTCATTTCCATTTCCAATTTGCTTCTAGATCTGGTTCTTGGATTTAAAATTATTTCCACATCTTTCACCTTTAGGGTTTCACCATGTTCCTCATCTTTCGAACTTGTATTTTTTATAGCATTGCTGGGCACATCAGGGTTTTTCAAACTTTCTTTTACACATTCATCAGTAACTGATAATTCTGAAAACTCATCATTCACAACAGAAAACTCTTCTGCAAGATCCTTACCCTGTATATTTGTTGGTTTTGTTGCTCCTTTCATTTGCTTAACTGAACTTTTGGATTCATTTCCTTTTCCCTTATCTTTACAGGGCTTGCGTTTTTCTACTTCAAACCCTAACCCAATGAGGAAATGGTCCCAGATTTGACCATTCTTATTCAACTGAAAAACTATTAACAATTTAATCAATCCTTGATGGAAAAGAGAACGGGAAGTATGTTCTTGGTGACCTTGAACCCAGGCCACTATCTTTTGCAAACTTTTAAATAAATAAAATGTTAAATTAAGCTTCAAATCTCCATTAAGATGCATTAGAAATCGTAAATGACACTTGAGCACTCTGTCATAACGACCCTCACAAGTCATGTAGTTTTGAATCATCTCTAATGGATTCCTCCAAACTGGCTTAAGCTTCCTGATATGTATACCATTCTTCTAGCTTAATTGTTCAAACCCAGGTAACAAGAACTTGCTATAATCAACCTCAAAAGATTGCTGTTTGAACCATCTTTCACCCAATGATGGCACTCCAATAGCTTCTGCAATAAAATCTTCATCAACCCTAACCTGTAAATCTTGAAAACGCACAACTGCATCTTTGTAATTTTTAATAAAATATGTGGTCACTTGTAGATTATGGCCCTGCAATCTCTCATAGAAAGGGAACCAACCCGCCTCTCTCATCATTCTCACAGATCTTGGAAACTGATGAACCCAATGCAAATTATCCGGTTCAAGTCTGCATAATAATCCACCAGGTCTCTTGGTCTTCATCATGGTGCATCTTTGTTACCCTGGATACCTGTCAATTTCATAAAACATATGCCCGAAGAAAGGAACATGCTACAGGGTTAGTATCAAAACTAATACTTCAGGTTCATGCCTTGTGATGATGTCGATCACCTTAGGACATACACCATTGGGATGAGTAATTCATACTCATAAGATGACACGATTTCACAATTGTTGTAGTATCAATCAAACTCATTAGTAGCATAACCTTGCCACTTGTCTTTATTGCCAAAATCGATACTGGCGGCATCATTCCTTTTGATATTTTTTATATATGCTACCAGTATATAATTATAACTCATATATGAAATAAACATTGCTAATGTTTCAAGCATAGCAACATAAGTCATGGTAACATTTGTATCATTTTAATTAAGAAATAATTCATTTCAAAAATCAAATGACAAATGAGCCTTATTTTGGTTTAAATAAATGAAAAACTTGATAAAAACCAACTAGGGTAAAATTTGGGACAAATAAAAATGAAAAGTTTAAAAGGAAGCTAGGGTAAAAATAGGAATGGTAACTAGGTAAAGTAAAAAAATCTAGAATACAACCCTAGGGATAACATCTGGCTCCGATTGGGGATAAAGCTCTCCTTGTGAGGCTTTAAGAACATCTTGACCTGTGCCTTCTGAAACCTGCTAGAATCATTTTTTTTGTCTTATTGGGCTGGAGTCTTATTTGCAAAACTGTAATGATATATACAATGAGTATGTATATTGATCTTCTGCAACTCAATATGTGTGAAAATATTTTAAAACTCGTCCATTCACTGGACCTGCAACCTCCTCACCATTCAAATTCTGTAGGAAAAAGGTATTGTTTCCCAAGATCTTAACCACTGTAAAAGTTCCTAGCCATAAATTATCGAACTTTCCATGCTTACCTTTGTCTTCATTCCTTGCATCCCACCTGAGAACCAAGTCACCAACTGCAAAGATATCTTTCTTAATCTTTTTATCAAAACTTTTTTTTACCTCTTTTCTGTGCATTTAATCTTTTTCCAGAATGGATTCTCTTTCCTACTGCAATTGGATTATTTGAAACTCTCTTCTTCTTATTTCATCAGGTTCTTCTTCAGTTTCCTGCAAAAATTTAATTACCGGGGAAACTAATTGGACAGGAAACAATGCATCAACTCCATATACCAACTGAAAAGGGGATGTCCCAATATATTTTTTTATGGTTACCCTATCAGCCCAAAGAGCAAATTTTAATTTGGTATCCCAATTCTTTTTATTTTCCAATAACATTTTCTTAATACTGTTCACAATACTTTTATTAATGGATTCTGCTAATCCATTACCCTGTGGGTAATAAGGTGTGGACTCTTTTAGGATAATGTTATTTTCTTCACAAAGTTTCACCATCGTTTTGGATTTAAAAGCCGTGGCGTTGTCAGTGATTAGCTTCCTAGGACATCCAAATCTACTAAGAATATTATCCTGAAGGAAACTCATAATAACTTGATCTATTGCTCTTCTTGTAGGGATTGCCTCCACCCACTTAGTAAAGAAGTCAGTCGCGGTTAAAATCCATTTATGTTGACCACTAGAAGCAGGATGAATCTCTCCTATGAAGTCTAAAACCCACTGTTGAAATGGAACATTTACTGCTATGGGTTTTAAAGGTAAAGACTGTAGGTTGTGTTTACATGCAAACTTTTGGCACTCCATACAGGCTCTGACCTGATGATACACATATGTAAAAAGGGAAGGCCAATACTATCGTGCTCTCAAGATTTTAAACACAGTGTATTTCCAGTATTTGTGTCCCCCACAGACACCAGCATGTAACTCTGCAATGACAGCATCAACTTCTGATCTATTCAAACACTTCAGCAATATACCTCCAGGATCTTTCCAGTATAAAACTTGATCCATTAAAACATATTTGAGAGCTTTCAGTTTTAAAGATCTACACTCATTTTTATTCAAATCTGGAGGACATTGTATATGTAACAATAAATATACAATTTTTTCATACCATGGAGAATCATAATACCTACTGTAAATCTTCTCCTTATTCTATTCTTCTGACACATCTTGCTCTGAATTTTCAACCATCAAATGAAGATCTAATACCTGATAGTTTGATTTTGCTAGCAGCTTGGATAAAACCTGCCCTTTCACCAGCCTGGTAGGTTTAATGTCAACATCATACTCCATAACTTTGGCTATCCATCTACCTCTTTTTCCTTCACTATCGAGTTGTACCAAGATTTCCCTGACTGCTGAAATTGGAACATAGGCTAGAATTTTTGAATGCAAAACATAAATTCTGAAAAACTTGAGAGATTTCACCAGTGCATATGCTTGCTTTTCCATTGTACTATATTTAAGCTATGAGTCTCTTAATGTTTTGTTGAAGAAAGATATTGGTTGTTCTAAGCCATCTAAATTCTTTTGGAGTAAAACAACATCTATTGTATCTTCAGATGCTAATGAGAAAATTGCAAAATCTTCGGTGTAATTAGGAGCAGCTAAAACTGGTGCTTCTACAAGTGCCTGCTTTATCCTTTCAAATGACTGTCTAGCGTGATCTGACCATTTAACTTCCCTGTCCTTTTTAAGCATCTCAGTGATATGTTTAATAATCTCTGCAAAGTTAGGAATAAACCATCTTAAAAAATTGATTTTCCCAATAAAATATTGAATTTCCTTTTTATTTATGGGGATGAAGATTTTCAAGATAGCCTTTACTCTTTCTGGATATATTTTTATTCCTTCAGCAGAAACTATATGGCCCAATAGTTTTCCCTCTGTCATGGCAAAATGAGAATTTTTTGGGTTTAGTGATAAACCAAATTTTCTGCTCTTAATGAAAGTTTGTTTTAAATGCTTCAAATGCTCATCATCAAACTTAGAAAAAATTGTAATATCATCTTGATATATCGCTACAAACTTTTCATTTCCCCCCACAAAGGCTATGTCCATAGCCCTTTGAAATGTGGCACCCGCGTTCATGAGCCCAAAAGGCATCTTATCATACATAAATGTACCCCAGGGGGTTGTGAATGTTGTCTTCTCTCTGTCCTCTGGCTGTACTACAATCTAGTTATAACTAGAAAACCCATCAAACATTGAAATCCTCTGGGAACCTACCACTCTTTGTAGGATTTGATCAATTTTAGGCAATGAATAATTATCTTTTAGGCAACATCTATTCAGGTTACGAAAATACACACATAGTCTTATTTATCCATTTTTCTTGCGTACTGGCACACGATTTGCTACCCAAGATGGATATCTGAGGGGTTCAATAATTTTTGCATACAACAATTTTTTCATTTCCTTTTCAATAACTAGAAGTAACGCTGTATTAAGCCTTCTAAGTTTCTGTTTGAAAGGCTTAGTGTTTGGTTTCAATGGGATCTTATGTTGGATAATGATGGTATCATAAGTTCTAAGATCCTCATATGGCCAAGCACAAATGTCAACAAATTCCTTCAACAAATTGATATATTTTTTCTTTTCCCCTTCTGAAAGTGTCTTAGATATTCTAATAATTTTGGGTTCAGCCTCAGAACCAATATTGCAACTTAAAACATCTTCTTCAGTGGTCTGCAATGTAGGTTTCAACAATGTGTCATCCTTTGAGAACAACCTTTCCAGTGGGACAAGTCCCTTAGGAATGAATTTTCCTTTTAACTCAACAATTTTATGCGCTGCAATTGAATCTTTTGCATAGGAAACTTCTTCAGCCAAGTCAACATCTTGATCCTGGTCAATTAAATCATCTACAAATTCAGCTGTTAATTCCAAAGACTCCTTTATCTCCTGATCATCATGAAAGAATTTCCAGTGTTTGATGTCATCTGGAACAGATGGCATGTATCTTACATCAATTGGATACCTCAAATGTGTTAATTTCCGAATTTTGAAGTAAGCTGTTGCCAAGGCTAGTGAGTCTGTTGTCTGATTATAATCTCTTGGGATATAGGTTATATTGAAAGTGAAGAAGAAATTGTCTATCAAATCCCAAACTTCATTTCTATAGACTTTCAACAATTGTTGTTTTACCTGATAAACATTCTTGACCTGCTGAACAATCAATTCAGAGTCGCCAAATACAGCAAGATTTTGAATATTTAAATCTTTTGTAGCTCTCAATCCCATAACTAATGCCTCATACTCAGCAATATTATTAGTTGTTTGAAATTCTAGCTTATACATAAGAGAAATAATCTCACCTCCAACAGACATGAGTACAACACCTGCTCCCGCTCCTTCCTTACTTGATGCTCCATCAAAATACATTTTCCATATACCTTCTTGCTCTTCCTTCTTTTGGTGAACAGGATTATCTTTCTACACTTGCAAGACCTCTGTAGAATCATCATTCTGAACTTGCAACACACTTGTAAAATCATCATTCAAATGTAACATGCAAGAGCCCATATCTTCCTGTACTGAGTAAATAGGATGGTTTGTAGGGTTTTTATGATCACTTACCAAGAATGCCAGTTGCACTTCTCTATAAATCCTTCTATACTCTCCTCCATATATAAGTACTGAAGCATAAGACAAATCCATCCGAAGGGTTCCTCCTACCCTCTTTTCCCATGACCGTGATAATAGCATACCAAATTTAGGGGATACATCAGCTACAACAACATCCATAAGTATACTTTTCATAGGAAGCTGTGCAAGACTAACCACCGGATCTTTAATGACCCCTAAGCATTTCACTGCTCTAGAATCAAAGGCATATAAATCATGATAAGGTTTAGTAACAAAAAGCCCTAAATATTCCATGACTGCCTTAGGCATAATATTATGTGAAGCACCTGAGTCTAGGAGACAGTTATGTAACATCTGATCATGAATAGTAAGTGTGATATAAAATGGAGGAGGATAAATAGATTTAGCATCTGGTTGATCAGCTGTTTTTGAGACAGTACTAATGTAAAACATAGACATAAGACTTCGAGAAATTATCCATACCCCAACAACCCCATTTGGAAATTTGGATATCATATTTTGTAGTGTTTTATGCCAAGCACCATGATTTTTGGATTCTTGAATAACCAAAATTCCAACTACAGAAAATCTCGTACAACTTTTGTTCATAAAACATTAAGTTCTTCGAGCTAAAAAAAGTCAGGAGACAACAAGAAAAAATGTTTGTGCCTATTTTAAATAGAGTTAGAACATGTTCACAGACACATGACCTACTTGAAACCCTTTTTGGATTTTTGAGTTCAATATTAGTCCACACGCAACATAAATAATAGATTCTTATTGCTGGAGATTTCAACATCAATATGTTGCAAAACGACACATCTACACAAAAACTAGAATTATTCATGAAAGCCAATGGGTTCAATGATCAACCCAATAGTTGGCATTATTTTCGGATGCCAACATCGAATTCGACAAGTTCAACAAATTCAAATTCGACAAGTTCAACAACTTCAACTTCGACAAGTTCAACAACTTCGACTTCGACCAGTTCAACAACTCGACTTTGGCCAGTTCAACAACTTTGACAAGCACCGACGTCGACATGCATCATTGACATTGGCGACTGACGAACTATGATTGATTGTCTCTTTGTCTTCCAGTCAACCGTAACGGTTGAATTTCTGAAACCGTTCTAACTTCTCTTGTAACTAAACGTAAAGGGAAGACACCCAAGCGTTCTCAGCACTCTATATAAGCATGAAATTATTGTAATATACAAAGAACAAGTAATAGAGAAGAATCAAGATCAGTTCACATTCCTGCATATTATCTGTGTGTGTATGTTTATGTGCATAGTGTATTCCTGCATTGCTTATTCTTATGCTTCCGCCATAACAATACGGACTGATTCAGTCGAACTGTTGTCCCCGTCCTGCACCTTGTCACGTACAAATCATTAGTATCAGAGCTTTTAGAGTTTGAATTATTCAGAGCTTAGCTTTTTTCGTGCTTAAATTGTGCGTAGACACTTCCATCGAAGTTACCTGACTTATGCCTATTCAACCATGCTCACAAACTCAACAATCCAAACAGACACTACCTTCAAAGATGGCAGAAGAAACAGACAATAGACATGCAATTAACGAGACATAGCAACTCATAGAGCAAGCCCTGGCTTGACAACAAACTGAAATGTTCACCCAGTTCAATGAGATTCTCATGCGATTTGCTTCGACATCAAGAGGATTTGCTTCAACAAGATATAAATCCAACAAAATCAGTCCATTCAAGGTCTAAATGAATTTGGACATACCGAATCTAGAAGGCAAGATTGACATGGAATACGTTGACAATTGGGTATAACAATCGAAATCCTATTACTCTGTGATTCAACTCTCAGAAGTTGAAAAGTCACCATTGCATCCTTAAAGATGTCAACATCTGTGCACTGTTGGTGGGAGAACCTATCGACAAAGATGGAGAAAAGTGGAGACCCCATAGAGACATGGAGAAATTTGTTGAATATGTCCGAAAGGAGTTTTACCCGCCCAAGTACGTTGAATAGTAGTATAAGAAGTGGCAGAAGCTAAGGCAATGGAAAGACCAGTTCGTATAGAATTACACCAATGAGTTCTATCGAATAATGTCTAGACTTGGCGTTCAAGAAGAAGAGAAATTGCTTGTTCTGAAGTACGTCAGCGGATTATCCACGTACATTCAGCAAGAGATGGAGTTTCCGACTGTCGATACATTGCAGATGCATTCCACTATGCTATTAAGCTTGAATCCAAGCATAAAGGAAAATCACACTTCACAACTAAACCAACAGGACGACCACTAGACAAGAAGGCACCAACCGACTTCGACAAGTCAAGACCTTCTCAGTCGACTTCGATAAAGCAAGATCATGGAAAAAAACATTTTTCAGAAAGACAAAAGGGAACGTAGTAATAAACCTACTGGGAAATGGTGTGATTACCACAATTCATCATGACATGATACATCTAAATGCAAAGATCATAAGACATTTTTGGTAAAAGTTTCAACATCCAACTCATTCGAAAAAAATCTGGTAGAAACTGACCCAGAAGTAGCAACCCTTTTGACATCGACATCAACCACTCTAGCAGCCTCAACTATCGTCGACGAGGAGGAACAAGAGCACCTATTCCATACATAGATATGGGTTCCAAAAAATCCATTGCATCCGATTGTGGATAATGGTAGCCAAAAGAACTTTGTTTCTGAAGATATCGTGAAGATGAAGATGAAGTACTCTGTGACGTGGCATCACTCTCCGTAGCCGATGCCTTGTTTGGGAAACCTTACTTATGGGATCGACATGGAAGTTACCAGTCACAACCTTAGAAGGTGATTGTCAGAATTCAGAAACGATGGTACGACATACCAGAGCGACGACCTACACCAACGGTTGCAATGATATCTGCTAAACAGACGAAGAAGCTCATCAACCATGCTCAAAAAATCACATTAATCATGATCAAGCCGCAACATTACAGGAAGACTGCAACAACTAGTCGACTCACCGACCAGTGCAACTCCCGACAGAAGCAGCAGATCGACAATATTCTTGATGAGTACCAGAACCTATTCCAAGATCCAGATACAGTACCTCTACATTGTTAGGTAAAACACTCTTTTGAACTTGCTCCCGGTTCTTCATTACCTAACGCATCTGTTTACAGAAGATCCATTCTTGAAAATGAAGAGATTCGCAGACAAATTCAAGATTTGATCAACAAAGGTCATATCCGACCCAGCTCCTCTCCCTATGGAAGTCTAGTCATCCTCGTTCCAAAGAAATATGGGACTTGGTGCATGTGCATCGACTACCAGGCCCTTAACAAAATTTCGGTAAAGAATAGATACCCTCTATCGTGGATAGACGAGCTCATCGACTGTCTGAAAGGTGCTAAATTATTTACTAAGATCAACCTCAAGTCAGGATATCATCAGATTCCAATCGAGCCCGCAGGTGTATGGAAAACTGCTTTCAAGACCAAGGAAGGATTGTTTGAATGGTTAGTCATGCCTTTCAACTTAAGCAATGCACCTGTAACCTTCATGCGGTATATGGACAACATTCTTCGACCTTTCATCGGAAAATGGGTCATTATCTACCTCGACGATATATTGATTTTCAGTCGATCATGGGAAGAACATGTCGGACAACTTCGACAAGTCCTCGACACTATCCAACAACATCGACTCTACTTGAACATGGACAAATGTTCCTTTGCGATGAACAACATCAAATATTTGGGGTTTGTAATCAAGTCTGCTGGCATTCACGTCGATCCATATCTAGTACAAATTCTCAAATATTGGCCCATTCCTCAAAGCATTCATGAACTAAGAAGTTTTCTTGGTTTGGCGAATTTCTATCGACGATTCATACTCGGCTTTAGTCACATAGCATGGCCTTTGAATCAGTTGACCAAGGGAAATGGGAAAACTGTCTTCAAATGGACATTGACACAATAAGCAGCTTTAGAACAACTCAAACACAAGCTTTGTACTGCACTAGTACTTGTGTTACCTGATTTGCATTAGCCCTTTGAGATTGAGACAGACGCATCAGACTATGCTTTGGGCGCAGTGATCACTCAGTCTGGTCACCCAGTCACTTTTCATTCCAAAACTTTTAAAGACACCGTTAGAATATATTCGGCCTATGAAAAAGAACTGTACGCCATTGTGCAAGATCTTAAGAAATGGAGATATTATATCCTTGGCACATAGATGATCATTCTCACTGTCCATAAGCCTTTACAGTTCGCCCCATCCTAGTCGAAGTTACAAACAACTCGACAACTCAAGTGGATTAATTACCTGCAACAATTTCAGTTGGTAATTAAGTATCGGAAAGGTAAAGCCAATGCCGCCGCCGATTGTCTAAGTCGACCACCCATTACTCTCCTTCTTACAGTGATGAGTATGCAGGGTTATGACACCACCACGTGGCCTCAATTGTATCAGGACGACAACAAATTTTCATCAGTCTATCGACAACTTCAGATCGACAAGTCATCGACCTCCGACTATTTCCTGAAGGATACCTTGCTATACAAGCTTGGACAACTTTGTGTACTGACAAGTGAGCATCGAAAACAACTCATTTGGGACGCGCACAACAGCAAGACTGCAGGAAATTTTGGAGTAGCAAAGACCCTTGCTATTCTCCAAAGTATTTCTTTTGGCCTTCACTTAAAACCAACATCAACAATTACATTTGATCATGCGTGGTTTGTGCCATTACTAAACCACCTAATCGATGTCAGGGATTGTACACACCTTTTCCAGTTCCTAGTTGAGCATGGGAATCTATTTCTATGGACTACTTGACGGGATATCCTACTACCAAACATCAACATGACACGATAGTAGTAGTAGTTGACAGATTTTCCAAGATGGCCATTCTCATTCCATGCAAGAAGACTACGACAGTGCATCAGACCGCTCAACTCTTCTTTGAACATGTCTGGAAACATTATGGTTTACCGACAATCATTATTTTTGACAGAGATGCCAGATTTGTCAGCATCTTTTGGAAGACCCTCTGGAAATAGCTCGACACAAGACTTTCCTTATCGACAACCTTCCATCCTCAGACAGATGGATAGACGGAAGTTGTGAATCGCTTGGTAGTACAACTGCTTCGCATGTACAACCACAAGCATGGACGAACATGAGATGACAGTCTTCCATATATACAACATAACTACAATCGTGCTCAACACAACTCTACGGGAAAGAATCCATTTGAGATTTGTTATGTATTTCAACCCTTAGCGCCTATTGACTTGATTAGTTCCTCGACACAGTCGAACGATACCGACTATAACCGCCGAGAAGTTGACAAAGCATTGAAGTTTCAAGATCAAATCTGCGACATCCAGAGACAAGCACATGAAATGTTTCAACGCGCTCATGCAAAAGCTAAGGCCCAACATGATAAGCATCATATACCTCATTTGTTTCAAATTGGGGATCAGGTCTGGTTGCATCTCAAGAAGGAATGCTTCACTGGTCCAAATAAGAAGCTGAATCCTTTGTGATATGGTCCGTACAGTATCCTTGAACAGATTGGAGAAAACGATTTCCAACTCGACATTCCTTCATGCCTGGGTCTACATCCAGTATTTAATGTGGATCTACTTTGACCATACCATGCACCACTGTTGGAACAAAACGACTTGCAGACAACAGAACCCTAAGACATCCATCCAGATGTTCAAGAGCCTCTTCCTTGCAACACCATTGTGGGATGACGAGTACACCATACAAAGATGAACACAATTCCCTTATTTCAGGTGGGCCAAGCCGGACAAATCCCAGCACAAGGGAAATGGTACTCTGCTACTGAACTGACCGACAAGTTTCCTCATCTACACGAGCAAATAGTTGGGACCATTGTTTCTTAAGGAAGGAGGTCTGATCCACCCAACATTTGGCATTATTGTCGGATGCCGACATCAACTTCGACAAGTTTCCTCATCTGCACGAGCAAACAATGGGGGCCATTGTTTCTTTAGGAAGGAGGTATGATCCACCCAATAGTTGGAATTATTTTCAGATGCCAACATCAACTTCGACAAGTTCAACAACTTCGAATTCGACAAGTTCAGCAACTTCGACTTCGACCAGTTCAACAACTCGACTTCGACTAGTTAAACAACTTTGAAAAGCACCGACGTTGACATGCATCATCGACATTGGCGATTGACGAACTACGACAGATTGTCTCTCTGTCTTCCAGTCGACCGTAACGGTTGAACTTCTGAAACCCTTCTAACTTATCTTGTAATTGAACGTAACGGGAAGACACCCAAGCGTTCTCAACACTCTATATAAGCAAGCAAATTATTGTAATATACAGAGAACAAGTAATAGAGAAGAATCAAGATTAGTTCACATTCCTGCATATTATCTGTGTGTGTATGTTTATATGTGTAGTGTATTTATGCTTTGCTTATTCTTATGCTTCCGCCATAATAATATCGACTCATTTAGTCGAACTGTTGTCCTTGTCGTACACCTGGGTGCGTACGAATCATTCAAATTGCACACAACTAAAACAACAACAGACAATGGCTCTATGCTTGACTATTTTTGGACAAATATGGTAGATATTAATATTATCTTTAATATTTTTGATGCCTATTGGACGGTTTATCATGCAACTTGTCTCTCAATTTATTTGACAACAACATACATTTTTCTTATCCTTTTAATTCAATATTCGAATTTGCATATGTTCTTCTATCTTTTATATATAGCAATGCAATAGATACAAGTTTTTTCCCTTCCTACTATAACACTTCATAAAATTTCTATTGTAAAACAGAATTCCAATTTAGAACATATATTTATATATAGAAAGTAGGACATTTTGCTTTAGCATCTTCAACATATTTGATGCATGTTGGACTAGCCATAATGGAACTTGTCATCCAGTTCCTCTGACAAGAGCATAAACCGTTTTGTATCCTTCGTACAATATTGAAATCTGCCTATGTTCTTTAATGAAATTTGAGGAGAGCTTTCCATTTTGAAAGATTGGGTGCTCGTACTTGGTTTTACATATGTCTTACAACCCGTTCAATGGTTTTTATTGTAATGAAACTGAAGTTTGTATTAGTGTTACTAAAATTCTATAGGAAAAACTTGCTTACACCATGTGAGCTCTTAAATATATATATATATATATATAAAATATTCTACTACCTTTGGCTTCATTGATATTGTTGTACATGCATGCCTACATACTTGTGTCTGAAAAATTTGTTGTATAGATACGGAATTTACGATCTTTCCTAGTCCAAATGTTATTCTTCTTTACGACCATAGATTTTGTCAGCTATGGTTGTTATTCAAAGAACATTCTTCTACCATGGAAAATGCTAAAATTAGAAGACTCCTTTGCTTGTGTTGATTGTAGACATGTTATTAGATTCAACATTAAAAGAAGTTTTATATTTTCCTGGATGTGAGTTAACAAGAAAAGAATTGAATAGAAATAAGCCATAGTAAAATTCTATAGGAAAAAATTGCTTACACCATGTGAGCTCTTAAAATTATATATATATATATATATATATATATATATATATATATATATATATATATATATATATATATATCTATATAATATTTTACTGCCTTTGGCTTCATTGATATTGTTGTACATGCATGCCTACATACTTGTGTCTGAAAAATTTGTTGTATAGATACGGAATTTACGATCTTTCCTAGTCCAAATGTTATTCTTCTTTATGACCATAGATTTTGTCAGCTATGGTTGTTATTCAAAGAACATTCTTCTACCATGGAAAATGCTAAAATTAGAAGACTCCTTTGCTTGTGTTGATTGTAGACATGCTATTAGATTCAACATTAAAAGAAGTTTTATATTTTCCTGGATGTGAGTTAACAAGAAAAGAATTGAATAGAAATAAGCCAATAGATACTTGTTCATTCATTCCTATCATTATCTTCTACCTTACTCTCTTCTACCTTACTCAAATGAATATTCCAAATTACAAATCAAAACATGGCCAAATACATCTTGTTTCATGATTTCCCTTTGGCTTTACAACAATTTATGTTTGATTGTTTACTGGTATGGTTGTGATGATCCCCATGTTAGAACTTGTCATTTGCTCCTGCTAATTTTGATATAAATTTGTAATAGAGTATTTGCTGCTTCTCTATATTCTAGATATAAGGGTTCTCCATTAATAATTGTTCGAGAATGATATAACAAGTTTTATAATTAATGTACACCTATATGGCTATTTGGAACTTCTAATATGTGATCACAACCTTGTATCAAATGCAATTTCTGCCTACATATTTATGTAATTAGCTACTAGGTTAGTTGTTTTAAGAATCTGAAATATCACCCTCTGTTTGATTGTATATAGCAGCATTCACTTCTTTTGGATTCAATGGTCAATTCCATTTTTAATGTGTGTAGTCTCTAAATTAGATATAGCTCACATTGATTTAATGGCATGCATTGGAACTCGGTATAAGCTCAACGGAATTGGATTTTACATTAATGTCATAGTATGTGATTTTGGAATTTTGAAATATTGATACTGAATAAATATATAACTCTAAACCTAGGACATTATATCAAAACATTTTTTGGTATTTTTATCTAGAGTAGCCATACTGCAATCAGTTACTTGGCTCTCTGTTCCACCTCTGTTCTTGTTATAATCAATCTAGTTTCTTTGTTTCTACATATGACTAGTTCTTAATAACCCACATCTTAAGGCTGTGCAAAACCCTTAGTTCGTGGCAAGATCATATACTCAAATATATGGTTATTGTATACTCTCCTATATTAGTCAACAATATCATACTTATCTAGACAATTTTTTTCTTGGATATCTCTCACAGCAAAATGCTTCCTAGCAATGTTCTTTTTGTTCTTTTCTCTTTTGTCATATTGTTTTTTCTTGCGCATCATGCTCCACAAGAAAGGATATCAATGTCTGCATCTGCGAGTTTTAGGCCTCCTAAAATGATTCTTTTGTCCCAAAGTTTTTTAACAGAAAACCTCAAATAAGTTCTAAATGAACCACAACTCCTCCATTGATGTTTAGTGCAATTGTACTTTGTCTTCCAAATGGCATGTAGATATATCTTGAAATCTTATATAATTTCCATGTCTTCGATAGGGATTTTTGGTGCAATAGTCAATTGCTATAATAATCTATAGAAGAAAATGGAGTTACTGGCACTAGTTCTTAATTCCTTCACTGCAAGAAATTCTGCCACATGGCATGTTTGCCAAGTGGTAGTATTGACTTTATTAATAGGTAATTAGATTACATTGCATACTTATCTATAAGGAATAAAGAAAAAAAATGGTGGAAATATGCAAAATTGATTGAACAGTAGTACATTGCACTCCTTCATCCAACATTTGCAAAGATTGACAACAATTTGGTTAGTGTTCTATGTAGATTAAATCCATTATGGGTTAGAATGCTATATCTAAAACTTGGATTTCCAAGATAAATAGTGTAGAAACGAAGAGTTACATATAATGTGTTTTCCAAATTGTCCAAAATGTGCTTACCTTGAAGCACTGTTTGTTCTCTACCACCAACATGAATGAATTGTACCTGAATATGGTGTTAGAGTATGTGCCACAGGACACTTATAGAGTTGGAAGGAATTATGTTAGGATGAACTAGCATATGCTTTTCATTTATACAAGGCTTTATACTTACTAGGTGAGTAAATGGTCCCGCTCTTTGGTATAATCTTTAGTCCATTGTTAGTGGGGATTTTCTTAAATGAAAGGGATCTTTCTTTTTCTCTTTGTTTTGGATTTGCAGAACATTGGCTTATATCCATAATGATTTTTGTATATGTCACAGAGACATCAAACCACAAAATCTTCTGTTATTTTTCCCTATAAACTTTTCTAGCTCTTATTTATGTTTTTAAACTAATTTCCAGAGGAAACTAGTTTGGTTCATTAGTGCATGGATGCTATTTGATTTTGATTATTGTTAACATATTGAAACTACCCTTATAAAGTTGATTATGATTGCATTAGTGAGTGTACATTTCCAATAATGTTGGAAACTGTTTGGTTCCCATAAAAGCATTTGGTTCATGTGCTTGTTGGATCTAATGAATTATTTTGGTGACATGCACTTTTTCCAGCAGGTTAATCCTTGCACCGAGGAATTTAGGATATGTGACATTGGAAGTACACAATATTTGGTTAGTAACCAGAAATACAATAGATAGTTAATACTATTAGTTTGATGAAATTTTAGCTTCCTCCAACTAATATGTTATATTAGATCAAAGTAATGCTAGCGACCCTTTTTTTCATTGTCACTAACAACTTCCAATTTTGTTTTGAAGTGTGGTAGATGATCACAGGTTAAGTGAGGGACTACTCCGTTTGTTTCACATAGGCTAGTCTACATCCTGATGTGAAAATCATGTATCCAATACTCAACCTGTTCCATCTTAATTGCCAAGTTCTTACTACAAATTTTTACATCTAATTCTGATTTGACAACAAATTAGGATCTAAGCACAAATAGCTCTAAAATGTAGCATTACCATACAATAACCTGCTTCCCATTGTGTTATAAGCATGCTAAATTTAAATCAATTTCTTGTTACAGGAAATTGAGGAAATTAATACACTGGCCTATAACTTTTCCAAATTACTTTATAAGACACTTGAAACAATGACCAAAGACCAATTTTTATTTTACAAATTCACTTTAGATTGTCAAAGCAAAAAAAATTGACAATTGACGTTCCGTTGATTGAGTTTTAATCTACTTCGTAGTGGTAACTCCATTTAGCAACAAGTAAAACTTAAATATGAGTTTCATATACAAATTTTCTAGAAGTGCATTGCATATGTAGCCTATTTTAGAGAATATATTTTTATTTAACTCTCGTTTTCACAAACAACGACTAACAAAATCAATTTATCTATTATAAGTTGAGGGTGAACCAAACATATATTACATCTGCTGAGGGTATTGTCAAGACCGTGAGGTCATGTTTGCATCCACACAATATACTACAACTATTGGCATGTTAGCCTATTGTCAAGACCGTGAGGTCATGTTTGCATCCACACAATATACTACAACTATTGGCATGTTAGCCTATGTTCGGGTTAACAACATGGAATTTAGTTTCTCACGACTAAAACATTTATTATCAGATTAAAAGATAAAAGTTTGTGGTGTTTTTCTTTTTGTTGAAATCCTCTTTACATCTATCTTAATTTTTTGGAATCTTTTGTATATTTGTTTTTGGGTGAAAGTGTAGTAGACAAGCTTGCGGAGATCACTACGGTAAAATTCATATGTATATTAAATATATCTTCTGCATTTTCCAATGTTGTACTAGCATAGATATTCATAAGATCTTTGGAATTTCTGAGAATGCATGCACATAATGTCTCTTTTATCTTTTTTTATTTGTCTTAAATTTTATGAATCTTTTTCAGTGTTTGTTTCCTAGACAAAGTGTAGTAGATGAGTTTGCGAAGATCCTTAAGGTGAAATTCATATCTTTATAAAATATATCTTCTTATGCTATACTAGCATGAATCTTCGTAATATGTATGGACTTTATGAGAATATGGACAAATTGTCTCTTTTATCTCTTTGTTCAGATCCTTGGGACCTCCACCTAACTGGAAATCAAATGTATGAATCCCATTTATATAGACCACAAGTTTCTCTATATAAAAGCTTTGCACAAGGTTAGTATTATTGTTACTCATGCAATTTCATTGGCTTGAATTTGAAAAGGGCTAAAAGCATTAATACATCTACTCTTATAGGTTTTTCATAGGCTAATACCAACATAGAAAATTGATCTTATCTCTATGTTCCTTCAGTACTCACCGAATATCCATTGTCCCCATGTAAGTGGCTATAATGAAATTGGAGTTTTCAAAGCAAGTAATATGTTTCAATAGTGCTATCCTCTTAATATGGTTTGTTTAAGTTTTATAACAGTTGACCCTTAACCTAATTTTATGGTGGAATTTGTTTAAATGCAGTTGGAAGCGCGTGTGCATCCATTTTTTGATCCACTGTGCGATCCTAGGACTCAGTTTTCAAATGGCCATTTCTTCTATGCTCTTTCTGACTTCAAGTCAAAGGGTATTCAACAAACATCTTATGTTTCCTACTCTTGTTTTTTAGTTTTTGGATATCTTGAGATGATGCATTCGGGTGGACCGCCTGATCGTGAAAACTTGTCATTTCATACACTGGTGTTAGGTAGTAATATCATTTAGTTGGTTGGTTTCTCGGTAATTGAATGAATCCTTTGCGATGTTTGTTTCTTGGTCAGAATGCAGTAGATGAGCTTGACAAGATCATTAAGGTCAAAAAGATGTATCTTTATGAAATATATCTTCTGCATTTTTCAATATGCTATACTAGCATGAATGTTCGAAATATGTGTGGAATTTTTGAGAATATGGGAAAAATGTCTCTTTAATGTCTTTGTATACTAGCATGAATGTTCGAAATATGTGTGGAATTTTTGAGAATATGGAAAAATGTCTCTTTAATGTCTTTGTTTATCCGGGGACCCCCACCCAAGGGGAAATCAAATATATGAGTCCCAATTATACAAACCACAATTTTCATTGTATAAAAGCCTATCATTGGTAGAAGGTACTATGATTCTTACTCATGCAATTTCATTGGCTTGAATTTGTAGAAGGTACTATGATTCTTACTCATGCAATTTCATAGGCTTGAATTTGAAGAGGGGTAAAAGTATTAATGCACATATTCTCATAGGTTTTTATCAAGCCAGTGCGAGCAGAGACAATTGATCTTATGTCTAGGTTCCTTCAGAGACAATTGATCTTATGTCTAGCTTCCTTCAGCACTCACAAAATCTCCATTGTGTCCATGTAAATTGCTATGATGGAATTCAAGTTTTCAAAGCAAGTAATATGTTTCAATAGTCCTGTCCTATTAATTTGGTTTGTTTAAGTTTATAGTAGTTGACCATTAACCTAATATTATGTTGGACTTCATCTAAATGAAGTTGAAAGCTTGTGTGCATCCGTTTTTCGATCAGCTCTTCCATCTTAGGACTTGGGAAATGGCCATTTCTTCTCTGCTCGTTTTGACTTCAATCCAAAGGGTGTGACAAACAACCTATTTTTCATACTCTTGTTTTTTTAGTATTCCAATATGTTGAGATCATGCATTCTATGACCTTTTCCCTTTGAATCTTGTTTACCTTGTATTCATGATATATATTTTCCTTGCAGAATTAAAGGGAGCTACCCTTGAGCTTCTTTGGAAATTGATTCCAGAGCACAGAAAGAAGCAATTCCCACATCTTGGCTTCTATGTATTGTTGCATATTATTGTCTATCCTTTTTTTGTCTTGAGCTAAGGAGCTTGATAATTTTTTATCGCTGGCACTGGTGTTCACAGATTGATGCTCAAACAGGAAGCAAGACACTCTGAAGCTATAACACCGACTCAAATGAAGAAAACTTGGCACTTTCCAAAATAACATATGATGACCTACCCTTCCATTCCCAATAACATTATGATGACCTACTCTTCCATCCAAATTGAAAGTAAAAAACTGAATACCCAATATGATGAACTAGCCTTTCCTGCATCCAAACTGAATGAATCATTTAAAATACTTGGGAAGTCGGAACAAGTACAGAATAATGTCACTTCATTTTCGAAGTTAGCATGCCTAACTCAAGATTGACTTCTATTTCTTAAATTAACAACTCGTTGAGTCGACGTTTATATATAATCGAGTTCACGAATCCAATCTACGTGCTGGCTGTTATCGTAGATTTCTTCCCTTCCTTGATCATCGGCGAATGTAAAACTGTTATTAGAACACATACCTTCAGGCTCTTCCGTCTCTTCTGTCAATGACGTAGCAAGTCCCGTGCAGAACTCTTCTAATCCAAAGTCTGTCCAAGAAATGAATGGAGAAGAGAGCAGATTACACTGGGGAGACAATAACTCCTTCAAATCACATAAACTCTCGCCTAATGGGGATGCATGTCTTGCAAAATCATCGCAATGTGGCGATTGCTGGACCGCTAAAGTGGACACAGAACAGTTAAAGTTTCTAACTTCTTCTGTTTCAACCAGATTAACATCCACGCCCGGATTCGAAACAGCTAGAACATCTTCCGTGATCGAATCGTTCACAAGTAAGACGCTGCACCGTGACTTGGAAGGGTTCGTACTTTCATTAATGGTAATAGACAATTTGAAGGCATGATCTGAACTTATACCATTACTACAGCCAGAACCGTTCCATCCGTTTGGACTTACCATTTCAGAGTGTTTCACCCGATTTGTTATTCTAATGGGTACTGTGGTTTTGAACACATTTTTTTGTAGAACAGAAGGAGATTTTGAACATGTCTTTAGATTTTGCCTGGTGTTGGGTTGAGATCGGTTGCAGATTGAAAGCTTCTTGCTGAGGCGAGTGTTCCAGTAGTTCCTAATTTCGTTGTCTGTGCGCCCAGGCAGTCGTCCTGCTATTAGAGACCACCTGTATGTATGCATGTTAACCGTACGTCAGTGATTTTGCCAACACTTTAAAATTTTTGGGCATAGGGAATTAATGAATTTTAGTGCGTGAATAATTGATGTTCAGTCAGTCATTCTCCACAAACCTATTGCCAAGAAGGCCATGCATCCGAATAATGAGATCCTCCTCATCGGAGGAAATATTTCCGCGTTTGATGTCGGGACGAAGATAGTTCACCCAACGTAGTCTACAGCTCTTTCCACATCGGTTAAGGCCTGCAAAAAAAACTCTCTCCGCTTATTTAGCTATGAATACATTGCTGAGAGTGGATTTTTATTTTGCTATGAATACATTGCTGAGAGTGGATTCACCTGCTTTTTGGGGAAGTTTTCTCCATCCACAATCGCCATGAATTCGAATGTATTCAGTCAGAATCGTATCCTCCTCGGCGCTCCAGGAGATGGAGATGGAGCCATGATAGATATTCTGCTTCTGTTACTCCACAGTTTACAATCTATTCAACTGGGAACAGTAACAGTACTACCTTCTTTGTTTATCTTTTGCTGGGCCCTTTACTATATAGAAATCGCATATAGCTTCTGTATTCGAAGCCACGAGGATCTCCTTCCCGGGAGAGTAGCTGCCGAGTCGCTTGTCAAGAGTGATTCAGACGCAGTAGTAGGTGGGTTGGTGAAAAATGATGATTAAGTTTTTATAAGTCAAATCTAAATTTTGTGGGTTAGAGGTTGAGGCTGGGAGTCCTACTAAACAGGCCTCAGCGGTGGGACATCCAAGGTGGTCCTAATCTTCGCATAAACTTGATTTGAGTATCTCGTGTGGCATTTGTAATATGGATTTACATTTTGTATATTTCATATATTATATATTTTGTATCTTTTATATATTATATATTTTGTCTCTTGGGGTAAGATAGATTTAGGTTATAAACATCTTAGAAGTAAGTAACAGTTTTTTTTATTAATAAGTGTTGGAATTTTCTAATAAATGTAGTTTTTGGTATTTTATTTATTTATAAATATTTATTTTAAATTTCAAAAGATTTCTATAAAATAAATTTAGAAAAAACATATTTATAACTTCATTCTAAATTTTAATAAAAATAATTTACTTATTTATTATCGATTTTAAAAAAATTCAAAATAAAACTATTATAATACACATATACATAAAATTATGACTTAAAAACATTCAAAAATTCAAAAATTACATATGATTATCACGTTTATAGTAAAAATGTTGATAGAAACATCCATAACATGCACAATAAAATGAGTATCATTAGAAAAGCTTTTTTTTTTAATATTGAGTTTTTAAATATATAGAAATGTTATAGTTTTTAAATTTAATAAGTTAGATAAAATTATTAAGGATGAGTATATGATGTTGGTTGATTTTTTAGAATTGGAAAATTTTAGGGGCCAAATTTAGTCCATGGTTTATTTTTCAACATTTTTTTTCAAAGGTGATTGGCCCAAATTCCATGAGAGATTTTTTTTTACTCTAAAAATCCCAAAATTATCCAAAAACTATAAAAAGTCCTTAGAAATTTGACTATTTTTTTATAAATGACCAAACATTTTATGGTTGCAAATTTAAGAATTAGTAAGATTAGCCAAGGTTTATACACTTTGAGAAAATTATGGATCCTTAAAATTTTCGCTAATTTAGATGCAACTAGATTTATAGAAAACTAATCATGTTTCTGCCATAACTTTTTTTCCTCAACCATTTAGTAAAAAATAATTTGTTGCACTACTAGACATTGACCTGTACATGCTATAAAAAATCCAATCAATCATCATTAGGTTAAGACCTCGAAAAAATGCACTCACACTTCACATACTAATTTGCTCACTTAGATAATTTTAAAAAAATTTAAAATTACTAATTTTATTTTGGAAAAATAGTGTTGCACTAGTACTATGTGTTATCCACGTGATTGTCAATTTTTGTATATGGATTTAGTCACTCAAAGGATGCACTAACATGGGCATATACCTTATGGTTTGCTAAAAAAAATGTCAATATTAGAAAAAATCAAAATTGAGTTAGTTGAGAACATTTAAATAAATAAAATTTATATATTTGAAAATGTGATTCAATTTCCTACGTTCCATTTTTTAAATAGAAGCAAGATTCATTATGTAGGTATGCCAATATACCCATGTAAGGAGGATGTCTATTTTTCATTTCTATTGCATGTAATGTGTAGAACGAGATCATCATTAACTTACACTCACCCTAAGAATAATTGAACATGGATACGTCACAGGTGTCACTGGTGTCACTAACAAGTTAAGTGTTATGAACAATATGTTACTTGTTCTCTATGCATGTGTAGTTATAATCACTGGTTGTTTGCCATTATGATGCCGTAGGACCTACTATTGTGATGTTGTAGGACCTTTCATTATCAATACATTAGGTGCAAAGTTATTCATGCACCAGAAATGAGTTATCCATGCATTAGCTACCAATTATTTTTTATTTATTTTTTATAATTGTTTATTTGGAATTTAGAACAATACACTTGTCTCATCCTCTTGCGATCTAGATCCAACCCAAATTCTATGATAAAAACATCTATGGATATAATTATAATGTTTATAGGAAAAATGTAGATAGAAGCATCTATCCCACTAAATAATGAGCATTATGACAAGAATATCTTTGATAAATAATTTTCTTAATTTGTATATAATTGTTGGAGTTTGAAATTACATGTGACTATAATGTTTATAATGGAAATTTATCTTTACTAATGAACATGGAGTTGTTATAGTTGTTGTGATTTGAAATGATATGAGATTAAAATGATTATAATGGAAATTTATCTTTAGCATTGGGTATGGAGTTGTTAAAAAAGAATAGTTAAATATATAAAAAGCAATAACAATTATTTTTTAAAAATATAAAATTAAAGTGATCATTAATGAAATTAATTAGAATTAAAAATGTAAAAATGGAATGAATGGTTAGAATCCAAGACAAATTATGAAGCTATACATGTATAGTTTGTAGTTTGTTGTTGGATTAATAGATATTTTATTAAAAAAAAAAAAAAAAGTAAATGTAACAATGTATAATATTTCAAAAATAATTATTATATATGTTAGAAATCAATTTGCTTTATGAGTTCTCTTTATATGGATTTTTATTATTATTTGAATTTATATAGATTTTCTTCTGATTTGAATCTATGACCTTTTAACAAAAAAACACATGTTATTAATAAATAGATCCACTAAAAATGTATTTAAACATTCAATCTAAAACCTTGACCTAACCACTGTTTCCAAAAACAACAACACCTTCACCTTTTTTATAAATAAATGGGTATTTACAATTTCTTTTTCAATAAATTGTATTGTATAAAGATGTTGCAGATATTACAAAGGAATTTCTTCTTCATTAAATTGTATAAAGATGTTGGTGATATTACAAAGGTCGTACATATGAGAGAGACATTAAACAGATCTTACAAGTGAGAGTGACATACAATCTATTCTGTACGACGGCTACTCTGAGAGGAAGTAATGGGCATCCAGCAAGAATCAAATGGCCAATAGCCACACAATGACGGCCACGTTGAGAACGTTAGAACCATCCATTGAGGATTGGTTGATTTAGGTTCTAGCCACAATAATCTCACTATCTCTAATGGAAAGAATTAACATAATGGAAAGAATTAACATGGATGAATTTAAAGAATTCTTAGATGTTTTTAAGAATATGGGGTCTTTACTCAATATAGCAAGTTTAAAACAAAGTTTTATTTTTTATAAAAATTTTAAAACTTTAAAACAAAATTGTTAGATTTTTTAAGTTATATATATTTTAGTATTATTGTTATATTATGTTTATAATTTTGATATTTATATGTGTTTTTATTTTGGATATATATTATTGTGATAGTTAGTGTGTAATAGTGATTATTATCTCATTGAACTATTTAGCTAATTAATAGTTTTTTTAAGAGAATTAAAGATTTGATTAAACTTCTTTAATGTTGAAATTTGATTTTACATAAAAGAAATAATAATAATGTTCTAATTTTATGATTATTTATCAATTTATATTTAAATAAATCAATAACCAATTAATTTTAATGAACAAATTTTTTACAAGAGTAACATTAATAAATAAAAAATATATTTTATATAAATACAAATAATTTTTAAAACAAATTACACTATACTAAAAAAATTATTATTCAAATTTTATTATAAATGTCATATTACATATATCTAAATAAAAACTATTAAGAAAAAATAAAATAAACATTTAATGGATTTTAATTAAAAAAAATATTGTATTTAATTAATTAAAAATAAATAAAAATCCTAAACAAAATACTTTGTTTGTTTAATTAATAATAAATAAATAATAATTAAACTAAATCAAAATCAACTTCAATTATATTTATTAAATCATAGTAGTGTAAATGTTAAGAATTGGTTCTGGAGAGGGTGCAGAGTGCTTTCAACTTTATGCAAAAAAAATTCTTCATATATATATATATATATATCTTTTTGAATGCATGCGTTAGAAGTTTTTTCTTGGATTTTAAAATTTTTTATTAGGTGTGGAGACTTGTGTGAAATATCCCGTTGGAGATTAACTTTATGCAAAAGGTTCTCCACATATATATTGAAATTCTGTGATGATGTATTATAAGTTTATGTGGATTTTTTTTTTAATAGGTGTTTTCTCTATTGAAGCCTAAGTTTGTGTGTTATGCCACTTTGTTATTTACTTTGAAGTGGGCATTGATAGATTTTTTTTGTAAAGTGATCAAACATCATGATACCTTGTCGATTTAAATAAGAATAGTCCAAGTTTTTGATTGAAGGTTGAAATTAATTTTCATGTGTTTTAAGAAAATACATGGTTCAATGCTAATTGTGGGAAATGACTAAATCTTAAACCATCTTTGATATCAATTGAAGGATGGGGTAGAGCCAAAACCACTATGCTATCCAACTAAAACAACACATAGGCGAGCCTATAGACTCCCTGTACACAAAACATACAACACACACATAGACACTAAGCACACAATGGAACTACACATAAAATTTTCTTTTTATTCATCCACACAACCTTATCCATGTGTTTACATCTGATTCTCGATCATACCTTATCTCTGAGGGATCATCCCGGGCATCCCCTATTTTATGTCCAATATGGTATTATGTGTACTCCAATATGCAATCAGAATTTGCCACGTGTCACCTCATTAGGGTTTCTAGTAGAACCTTCCACATGAACACATTATTTTGAACTCCGACGATTGAATTCCGACATCCTATCTCATGTTTCCATGCATCGACTCTTGATTCGCTATGGGCATTATTCTATCAGACCTTTCTGAGCTCCTCGTCACTTAGCCAAATTTTCATTTTTTATCGATGCTTCTGTTGAGAAAATCTAATGCAACTCCATATAGTGGCATTCAATTCAGTAGATATAAAATTAAATGTTAATCGAGACTAGAAGAAACACCATTATTGCTCACCTACAAACTTCTTCAATGCGATTGAAGACACCAATGCGGTTTGTACTTGACATGATCTAAACCGATCATGATCTCTATTATTTCTTCTGCATAACACCTTTTGATGCAATTATGAACCACCTTACTACCTGACCGATTGAACTTATTGATGGCTAAACGACCATGCTTCCTATTTGGATAAACTTATCTTCGATCTGACTGCATAACTGCGTCGATTGATTTCAATGACTAATACAAGAATTTGTGATATAATTACTCCCAACATTCTCCCCCTTAATTATGTCTTCAACACCAATAAAATCATCACATCTTCTTCGTCTTCTTCAACAATTTTATCATTTACTACTACTGAGCAATTTCACTTCGACTCTTCTTAGATATAACAAAATTAACTATAATGATACAACATAAAAATAAAGTTACACACATGCCTAAAAGATTACCAAAAACATCAAATACTTGACAAAAATTCCCTACTGGTCTCAGTCTCATCTAGGCTTATACAATTATTCATAAAATTTTAATTATTCAATTTCTTCTTCTTCTTCGGGCTCCATACCTGAAACTTTGTGATCTTCGTCGCTTCTCTTTATCTTCTTCTTCCACTTCCAGGCATCCTCGAATGCTTATGGTATTTTGTCTAGGCTATCTTCTTTTTTCACTATGCTAATGATGCACTATCTTTGCATTCTTCCACAATTCCATCTCCAAATCTTCTCCATCTTTGCTTCTCTACTGCAAGAAGCTTCCTCATTTTTCATCTCTGATATTCAGATGTTCACACCATCATGCTCTTTATCCATATACTTGTCCTTTTCAGTGTTAGTACTGCAAATTTTCTCATGCTTAGTTATATCAGTGCACAATCACAAACAAACACATCATTAAATAAATCATGGACCTCTGTATGGTCCTTCTCCTTTCCTTTCACATGCGTATCTCCCGCAATACTTATTTCACCATTATGCAGACTAACTACTACATTCTTCAACCCATCAGTGTATTCATAATCAATATATCTTTCTTTATCTATTTTTTCAAGTTCATGAATGACTTGCTTTCCCTCATCTTTTCCATTCTGCTTCCATGGACTATACAACCGGTCCATGCTATCTACTACATCAACTATTTCTCCATGGAAGCTTCACCATTTATCTCCATACCCTAAGACAAGTACTCTTCCAATGCACTCGTTTCATTGCTTGCCTCAACAAGGAACCCATATAGTTTTTCAAATATTCCCTCAACAATTTCTCCAACAGGCTCGGTTGTTGTCTTCACTACATCTGCTTCTATGGAAGTATGGTCTACATATGACCTCGACTGATAGATCCACTCCTTAAGGTAACTTATCTCCTTCTGCCAATAACACCAACCTTCTTCTCTACCTCCATTCTCTATTGTAGTTACAACCACTACAACAGGATCCACGACATTATGCCATTATTTCCTTTCAAGACACATGCAATCTATCTCCTCCAATGCAAAATGATTTACTCACATAAATTTCTTAGCAATATTTAATTGTTCAATCTTAAAAATAAATTCAGCTTCACACTCTGAGGTCAATTTACTTACCTTTTTCCTACTAATAGGTTCATGGTTTCTCTCTTCTGCAACAAAATCTTCAACTCTTTCTACAACAACTGATCCACTAATCTCATCTTCTTCCACTCCTACTGCAACCTCAAGGGATTCACCATCATCTTCCTCCACTAGGATGTTTTGCACAACCTTTTTATCTAGTTTCTATAGCACCTCTATATAGTGCACATTCGTGACACAACACACATCATCGACAACTTGCTGGATTCTCCAAAGTATAGAAGGCCATACCGTAAGTACTGCAACCATCATCCACATGTGTCTAACCACCGTGGGATTCACCTTCCTCATTCTGCACATTCTCTATGTTGTTGATAGAAACAACACAATCCTCACTCTTCTATTCTCTCTCCTTCAACAGAGTCTATAACAACCTCTTTAGGTTCTACAACTTCTACAAGAGATACAACATTCCCTTCTTCTATGAACTTTTTATTTCCTTCTACAACAACATCATCCACTTCCATATACAAACAATGGGATTCACCATCAACATGTGCATGATCTCATTCCCACACAAGAGCTTCTTCAAAATTATCCATAACATATGCAAGGAGTTCTACCTCTTCAACCTCAACATCCACTGGTGTAATTGTATATTGGGATTCACAACACGATTCACAATTTTTAGCTTATACTACCAACTTTCCCACGGATTCCATTATAGGATTCTCACTGCCCCTTACACCACACTCCATCTTCAAACTTTCCCACACTTCTCTAGTAGTGGCAGATTTAGCAATTGCATAAAGCATATTGTCATCCAAGGCTTAATTGATGAAAAATAAAGCTGAGGCATCCATAGAATCATGTCATGGGTCACAATATCGATTCACACCAAAACTCCAAAATCCTTCACAATGAAGGAACACTTCCATCTTTACAAACAAGACTTCAAAATACTATCGATAAAGTGTGGGGGTGATCCAAGATCAATTCTACTCCCATCATCTTCATCTTGGCCTTTATCATCTCCATGGTTTATGGGCTCTTCTTCTATAGGTAGAACCTCCCCATATACTTATGCAAAATACTCTACTTTGGCTCTCCTATTTATTCTCTTGA
Organism: Larix kaempferi; assembly: GCA_027924585.1. NCBI lineage: Eukaryota > Viridiplantae > Streptophyta > Pinopsida > Pinales > Pinaceae > Larix > Larix kaempferi. The sequence continues at coordinate 14,216,147 of BSBM01000008.1, forward strand.
TTTGTTTGAGTCTTCATTGTTGACCCATATCTCCTTTACAATATTCTACTCAATAACTTACTCCTTAAACATGGAGTTAAAAACAACACCTCAACCTCTTTAGGACTAAATCATACAACCCTTATACTAGCTTCATCTTCGATAGTCACAATTGACAAAGAACCTTGAGCTTCTGCTCGACTTCTCAGAACACAACATAGGCTACAACCTAAACATCAAAGTTTCATTTGTGGCTTTGGCATACATAGACCCGTTCCATTATACTCGGCCATGAGGATTTCTAGAAACAACACACTAGATAACCTCTAGTCGAATAGACCTTCTCTTCCAACGACCAACAAACACACAAACTGCCTCTTACTTAAACATGAGACATACACAAACAATACCCAAAACAAGATTCACATAACACTATCAAGACTAAAAAATTCTACTACACCAGAGACTTACTTCCCACAAACTAACTCACATGCTACTACTCACAATACCCAACCTTACTCTGGTTGGACAACTAGTACCACAACAAACAATAACAAACAACTTTTAGACCAAAACATCACTAATACTCATAGATGTACAAATATGCCCTGCTCACAACTAGAGCGAACTCCACACAGCCTACATGGGCCTGTTCTAACCTCTCGACATCTATACACACAAGCGGAGGATAAATGAGATCAATAAGATCTAAGAGCACAAATGGCTCAACCGACAAACCAAGGATTACAAAATAAATTGTGACCTATGACTCAAGACTTCCAATCAATAAAAAAATTTCCCTTCAACCTAACTAGTTGGATAAAACCAAATTTTATGTGGCGGAACAAAGCTCAACACCAACAACACGGCATATTCATCTCTACTGATTGGATTAAAAAAAACATATAACCAGCCGAGACTATCTCAATGCCAATAGACCTACTGTGATACCACTTGTTAGAAATGACCAAAGCTTGAACCAACTTTGATACCTATTAAAGGATGAGGTAGAGCCAAAACCGCTCTACCACCCAACTAAAACAACACATAGGAGAGCCTTCAAACTCCCTATACACAAAACATGAAACATAGACACATAACATAGCACACAATGAAAATGCACAATTTTTTTTCTTTTTATTCATCCACACATATTTAAGTAACCACCAAATAAAATTACAAATCACCTATTTATAGGTGAACAAAATATTTTTGTGTCAACCATAATTTTCATTCACGACATAAACTATTACAAACACAATGGCATAAGCACCAAAAAAACAATGCTTTGATTGAACCATTGGGCTCCAACATCAGTGTTTCAATTTTTGGCCATTCCTTTCAACTACCAATACAAATCTCCACATGATTTCCACATGTAACACTCTGACTTGCTAGCAGGCTATTCCTTTTATCCTTCTACATTGGACCTCCACGCAATAATTTCTTTTTACAACTCTACTACAAAAATACATAATGTTAACACATGTCCCATTGGGACTCTCCAACATACGTACAAACTTGTGCACTAAATTTAAACTTTGCTACAAAGACTCCGATATGTCTACATGTGTCCCATAAGACTTCTCAATCAGGATTTCTATTAAGTCCACAAATTCATAACTCCAATACACTAGTTCTGAGATGCTGTCGAACTAGACCCGTCGGGCCTTCCCTATATCACAACCTTTTGCTCTTCCAATATGGCCACTCTGATAGCCACTTGGTGTTATCGATGTTGTCACGTCCGATTCCTGGTCGGTCCTTATCTCTTGGGGCTCCTACTGACAAATCCCTATTTTAACTCCGATATGGGCACTTTGATACCCAATCGGACTACCACATGTCACCTCATCAAGGTTTCCAGTTGGAACTTCCACATGAACACATTGTTTTTAACTCTTATGATATTTGACTTTCGACACCCTCTCTCATGTTCCCACACATCGACTCCCGATTCGCTATCGAAATTATTTTATCGTACCTTTTAGAGCTCCTTGAAACTTAGCCAATTTTTCATTTTTTCTCTACGCTTATGTTGATCAACTCTAAGGTGAATCCATACAGTGACATTTAATTTGATAGAATACAAAATTAAATATTCATCAAGACTGGAAGTGGTGCCATTATTGCTCACCTACAAACCTTTTCAATCCAATTGAAGACACCCATGCAGTTTGTACTTGACATGATCTACACCGATCATGATCTCCATTAATACTTATGTAGAGCACCTTTAATGCAATTATGATCCGCCTTACTGCCTGATCGACTGATCTAATTGATGGCTAAAGTGCCATGTTACCTATGTGGTTGAACTTATATTTGATTTAACTTAGCAGATCTCGAGCCTTGCAATTGCATAACTGTGCTAACTGATTTCAATACTTGATACAACGATTGGTGAGATAATTAATCCCAACATTCTTCCCATTAATTATCTCTTCAATAATAAAAAACATTAGCCTTTTACTAGGATTCTTCAACAATTTTCTCATTTGCTGCTACTGAGCGATTTCACCTCGACTCTTCTTAGAGATAACAAAATTAACTACAATGATACAAGATAAAAATAAAGTAACACACAATCCTACATGCTTACCAAATACATCATATACTTAACAAAACTTCTCTACTGGTTTCAGTCCCATCTAGGATTATACAATGATTAATAAAATTTTAATTATTCATTTTTCCCTCTTCGGGCTCCATACACAAAACTATGTTATTCTTCTCTTCTTCTTTATATTCTTCTTACACTTCTAGGCCTCCTCAAATGCTTCTCATAATTTGCCTAGGTTATCCTCTTCTTTCACTGAGTGACTATTGCACTTTCTTGGCATTCTTCCACGATGTCATAACCCCCATTTCATTAGATTTAGACTTCCCAGTGAGAATATAGACTTACAACATGTTCTGAAAGTATCATTGTTGGTTTTTCAATAGTGTGATTATTGGTTTTCATAAGTTTTATTATTGGTTTCCAGAATTGTGATCATCGGTTTCCAAAAGTATGATTAATGGTTTTTTAAAGTGTCATTGTCGGCTTCCAATAGTGTGAATACTGGTTTCCAATGTTCTGATTATCGATTTCTAAAAATTTCATTATCATTTAAAAAGTTACTCATAATAAGTGTAATTACTCCAACCATTGGATTTCGTTAGTTCAACATGTCTTTTTTAATATTCACACAATTAATTATTTTACAATGACAAAGTATCTTGTATAGTGAGAAATGACACATGCTTTGAGTCTTCACTTCACCAAGGTTCCTATATTTAATTCCAATCACATGAATTTCTAAATCGTGAGAAAGGGATTATGCTATTTCTCCTCATCATCCCAATGCCCAAATTTTTACATATTGCAAGTTATATGCCTCCTCATATTGGGGTCATCCGTCAGGTAATTTATCAGAGTTTGAGGTCGACGATTAGTGGTCGGCAGATAGGAAATCTATTAGAGATTGAGGTCGATGATCAGTGGTCGACCATCGGGGAATCTATATGGAAGGTTCTATGAACATGAAATTTGGCGCTATGGAAAAACAACCAAGGGACCGTTGGTGACGACTAAGCCCTTAGGTGTAAAGGAACTAGGCCTGAATATGCATATCATCCCACAGAAAGAAAAATCAATGGCCAGTAGTAACAATGTGTCATGAAATAACGCATAAGGAAGATAAAGTAGAAATGATGAGTCATTGTCTCGAAACCGCTAGGTCACATGGAAGATTCGAATGGAAAATGACTCCAAAATTAGAGTTTTGAAACCACTTTGGGGCAGAGGCGTTACCGCCCAACCTGACAGAATGTAAAATAAGAACTCCCAATATATCTGCATGCCTCGCCCTCACTTGGAAAGAATAGCCAACTGAATGACTTAGGAACAAGCTCAAGTATCTATAGGAAGTTCTGAGATGGATCCAAAAAATCAAAATATAGAAGCAAGGGTCAAGAGATCAGCTGAAGAGACACAAACATATTTGGAAATTGACGAGCCAGGGATAGCGCCCCAATGGAAAAAAGATAGAACAAGAGTAGAATCAAGAGGTGAGATTGCCATGGTAGAACACACACATGGTGAGGAATTATCAAGTGAAGTAGAAACAAAATCAGAGTTTCCTCAAACTAGCATTAATATGCCTCCTTTCAGTATAACTCATTATCCCTCACTAATGTTTGGACCATCTCAGACACCAGGCTTCTTGATCTCTTATCCTGTCTAAAGGGTAAGAGTCAAATTCGTAGGATGGTATGAAATGGAAATTGAGATATTCCATATGTGTTTATAGAGGTTGTAATTCTCATTTCTCACTTATATAAATATGATTAAATAAATTGCATTACCATAATAGACCAGGTGGTATAAACAACAAATTCCGTTCTTCTACTACACATTCCATACCTATTTTATGTCAATGAAAATTATCTTGATATAATGAAAGTGCTAAGCAACAAGCTTTGCACCATGTTTATAGAATCGGTATACATGTATGCTGGGTATTGAGATTGGAATAGATGTTTCATGTTAATATGATCTCTGTTCCTTCATCTATGTTCATGTATTAATAGTAATTGGTGGTTTTTGTAGCTATTTGATATATGAATGCATGGGCTGCCATTGTCAAGCATTAACCAATAATGATTTGCATTTTTTTTAAACTACTCAGTTCACCTTCACCTTTCCCTAGCATAGTCTAAATTGAGCCTTGGAAAGTCTCATGGGAATTAACATCTGTAGGGAATTATGATGTAGGAAGACCCATCCTCAAGATTTACTATGACCAAAATTATACAGATGATGAAATAAAAACCCATATCACATTTTCCATTGATAAATAAAGCATATTACAAATTGTTTGCCTAGTATGACAATAGAGTAATTTGGAAAGAAATTACATCTCAGATCAAGAGAAATAAGCTTGTTATATTTATTCAAACATAGCAAGAATGCCTCATTTATCATACAATAGATTTGATTCCCACTTGTTGTTGATACATCTTGATCTACATATGTCCCTTTTCATTTATTTTAACCTTCTCTTCCATTGTGGAACATGATCATCCATTACACTCCACAGATTCACTTCTACCTCCGGTAAAATTTATTTAAATTTCACATCTAATCAAGCACCACTAACTTGCACCAACTGGTTAATAGGCCACCTTATCAAAGAACCTTCTGATAGAATGAAGTGGTTGCAATTTTGTGTGAAGCTTTTATAGATATGAATACCAGAATGAAGAGGATAATTGTACCACTTCTCCTTCAAGCACATTTTCAATAGTCCCCTCGACAACATACTTCTACTCAGATGAGCATAGATGATTTAGCTTAACTGATATTCCTTTAGAATTCAAGTTATGATCTTCAATGTGGGAAGATAATGATCATTTTGATTGGTGTATACCAATAAATTGTAATAAAGATCTATTTTTTTGGTCCAATATTTTATCTATTAGCCAAAATATTATATTCATGGATTGGAACAAGAGTGAGCAAGTCTTGTTTCAATTACTTGATAGAACTCTTTACACCATTACCCAAAAATTACATAATACCATCATCTCTCCTTGAATACCGTGGTCCTCGAGCACATTCGAGATAAAATATAAGGCTATGTGTTCCTCTGTATTTGAACATTAATTATTAAGTATGACATGGTGTGCAAGGAATTTTTTCCTTTCTTTGGGACCAATATTCACAGAATCATCTTGCTTCCCCACATATTCACACTCTGATGCATAAAATTCCCCTTAATTTGTTTCATCATCTAAAACACTGTTATGATTTTCATCACTGTCATTCTTAGAATCACTAGCCATTGAACCACCCATCGAACCCTCATCTGAGGTACCATGCATTCACCATGCTTAAACTATTGCACACTCGACCAAGAAACAAAGTACATTCCACAACGGGTGTCTTCCAATGTTTTAAGTTCTTCGGTAGGACTGTATAATGAAACCTCTCTATTTAGAACATTTTCAACATTGAAGACAAAGCAATTGGATCTGATTTTGTTACAATGTAGCATCTTCCTACTTCAGTATAATTTTCCTTCCGCAAACTTTGAATTTCTCCAAAATAAGTCTCTGTCTTCTCCATCCACAAATGCAAAGACCTCATTATTGACAATATGCAATTCAAGCAATTCATTATTTGAATTATAAATTTTATCATTCAATATATATTTAAACCTTAAAAATATTTTGTATTGATGCATATTTTTAGTAACAAAATGAATTGATCCAAGGATCAAAAAATTGAAGTCGTCATTGCCGGTCAAGAGTCTTCTATCAAGAGTCTTCTATCTTGTTATAGAAGTCTAATTTTTTTTCCATATGCAAATGAAATTTAAAATAAAAAAAATATAGTTTTGGAGGTTAATTAGTTGAACATTTGAAACTATTTATGGATCAGGAACTAGGTATTACGAAGTAGTAATAACACTTTAAGCTTTAAGTAACCTTGAAACAAATCGCATCTACTCATAAGCATGGATTCTAAATTTCAAAGTGGAAAACAATAAGGCGCCAAGCCTACCATTGCATAATTGTAAGTTATCATGTGATATGAATTTACGTAGCCACTCAACAGTGAACTCATAAACAAAGTCCATGTCGACCCAAGAGTTGGTGTGTTATATTAACTTATGTCTTTATATGTCATGGATAGTGTTATATTATATATATTGATATAGAAATATTTATAATCCTTAAAATAATACAATATTAATAAGATTATATATATATATAATCCTTTAATAATACACTATATACAATATGATTCCATGCGTTGTCATGTAAGGAGAAAAAGTATATATGGAGACCATGCGATAGGTATCGAATGAAGGGTGAAACACACACACACACACACACAAATATATATATGCAATGAAAAGTAATTTAATTGCATTAAACCAATGATAGGGTTTCATTAAAATGTTTACAAATTACCTCATCTAGAATTATAATTAATTATAATCCTATAGGGGATAGACCCCTCATTGAACACATGGGTGTCAGTTGGTTACTGAACACCCATAGACTTGGGAATAATATTTGAATATCACAATTGTTCTAACGATAAAGCAATAAACCTTAAGGATTATTGATCATGATACAGAGTAGAGATTATGAATCCATAATCTGTGTGATATTGCAGAATATCATTTCAAATTCTAAAACTATATGGTGCTGAATCTTGTGCGCATCGCATCATTTGCTACAGCCTCTTCAAACTAAGTAGCCAAGTATGGCACTTAATAGCATCGCAGTACCGCAATTTGTACTGAAAAATTCAGTGTTTAGTCTTTGTAACAACATCGGTATTTAGTCTCTGTGTTTAGTCGCTGATGACCACTTTGGAAGTGTGAGGAATGGCCAGCCTAAATAGAGTAGGGAGAGAGACTTCCAATATTTCCACTCCCCCTTCCAACATGATACTCATTCGAACATAAGAAGTATTGGAAAGGGATAGTGCAATCTAGGGCCCATGCTCCTACTCGACGTCTTCACTCCTAATCACTCTAACGATTGAAGGGTGAGAAAGGGCCAACGCTTCTTCTACTCCTTACTTAGATTTCAGAAGAGGGAGAGAGGCCCAGTGTAAATAGAATAGGGTGATACAGGGCCAATGTTTCCACTCCCCTTTACAATAGTCTAAGGGAGTTCCCATGTTATCATTCGAATGAAACAAGTGTAAGGAAAGGGCTAGTTCTGCTTGAGCCTTTGTCCCGTAAAATACTAGAGCAAGAGAAAGGGATAGTTGTTCACTCAAAGACCAAGTCTAGAGTTTGAGAAAGTGAAGATGATCTGTATCCACGTCCTCGCTCCTCATCACTCTAACCATAGAAGGGTGAGAAAGGGATAGTGCTCCTTCTACTCCTTAAAATTTAGAAGTGTGAGGAAGGGATAGAACAATTTAGAATAGGGTGATAAAGGGCCAAAGTTTCCACTCCTCCTCCCAACAATCTATGGGAGTTTCTCACTCAAATTACAAGAGTTTGAGAGAGGGCCCATTTTCTTTTTCTTACTATGTCCTAAAATTACTCGCTTGTTGGAAAGTGAGGCCAACTCATATCCTCCTATAAAAGGGTGAGAAAGGGCTAGTGCTCCTCCTCCTTACTCAAACTACAAGAATTCGAGAAAGGGAACATGCTCATTCTCCTGGAAAAAGTCTAAGTGAGTGCCCATGCTACTCATTATAATGTGGTGTTGTTCCTACAAAGTGCAATTTTTTATTCCAACAGTGTAATTTTGTATTCAAAGGTTTTTGGAATTTAGAAAACCTAATTTTGGGATTTAGAAAACATGTTTTTGTTTTTTTTGCAAATGAATGTAGTCTTGAATTAGACTAGATTTAATGAATCATTTTGGGACACCTGGTCACAAATGGAGAATCATTTTGGCTGCAGAGTTGCGAATAATTTTGGGTCATGTGGTCACGAATGGAGAACCATTTTGGCCGCAGAGTTACGATAATCACTTTCATTTATATTGCTCCACTATAACTGCGACATCGCACCGAAGATATATCACACAACGTTTCTCTGCCTCTTTAGTGCTTACCCCGTCCGTTATATGAGTTGTGGTTTTTGTGCCCACGTAGGAAAATCCATAGAAAATGATGTCATCCATTAGGCACTACACCTTAATTGCATTTAATGTCCTTTAACCATCTTGTGAGTGGTAACGAATGATCCCAAATATTACGCATGATCACACATTTAATATCCTTTCACCATATCACGCGTGGTAACGAATCCAATCAACAACTCCCAGTGTTATGGAAACGAGAGTCATCATGAATAATTAGTGTTCATTTACTTAATTATACGATGAATAATTAGTGCACATTTACTTAATTATACGGTGAAAATTATTCATCCCGTTGCATGCCAGTTAATGCTGTGGCGGTAGCACTACTAGCTGTTGGATATCAAGTAATACTTTCACCCTGTAGGGAAACATTTAATGCGGCAGTGGGGTGCGTATACACCATTCCATTGGACATACAATCTATTCTGTACGACGGCTACTCTCAGAGGAAGTAATGGGCATCCAGCGAGAATCAAATGGCCAATAGCCACACAATGACGGCCACGTTGAGAACGTTAGAACCATCCATTGAGGATTGGTTGATTTAGGTTCTAGCCACAATAATCTCACTATCTCTAATGGAAAGAATTAACATGGATGAATTTAAAAAAAAGTTTTATTTTTTATAAAAATTTTAAAACTTTAAAACAAAATTGTTAGATTTTTTAAGTTATATATATTTTAGTATTATTGTTATATTATTTTTATAATTTTGATATTTATATGTGTTTTATTTTGGATATATATTATTGTGATAGTTAGTGTGTAATAGTGATTATTATCTCACTGAACTATTTAGCTAATTAATAGTTTTTTTTGGAGAATTAAAGATTTGATTAAACTTCTTTAATGTTGAAATTTGATTTTACATAAAAGAAATAATAATAATGTTCTAATTTTATGATTATTTATCAATTTATATTTAAATAAATCAATAATTAATTAATTTTAATTAACAAAATTTTTAAGAAGTAACATTAATAAATAAAAAGTATATTTTATATAAATACAAATAATTTTTAAAACAAATTACACTATACTAAAAAAATTATTATAAATATCATATTACATATATCTAAATAAAAACTATCAAGAAAAAATAAAATAAACATTTAATAGATTTTAATTAAAAAAAAATTATTTTATTTAATTAATTTAAAATAAATAAAAATCTTAAACAAAATACTTTGTTTGTTTAATTAATAATAAATAAATAATAATTAAACTCAATCAAAATCAACTGCATTCAATTATATTTATTAAATCATAGTAGTGTAAATGTTAAGAATTGGTTGCGCAGGGCTGTGCAGAATATGGGCTTTGCAGAGTGCTTTCAACTTTATGCAAAAAAAAATTCTCCATATATATATATCTTTTTGAATGCATTCGTTAGAAGTTCTTTCTTGGATTTTTAAAATTTTTATTAGGTGTAGAGACTTGTGTGAAATATCCCGTTGGAGATTAGCTTTATGCAAAAGGTTCTCCACATATATATTGAAATTCTTTGATGATGTATTATAATTTTATTTGGATTTCTTTTTTTAATAGGTGTTTTCTATATTGAAACCTAAGTTTGTGTGTGTTATGCCACTTTGTTATTTACTTTGAAGTGGGTATTGATAGAATTTTTTTGTAAAGTGATCAAATATCATGATACCTTGTCGATTTAAATAAGAATGGTCCAAGTTTTTGATTGAAGGTGGAAATTAATTTTCATGTGTTTTAAGAAAATATATGGTTCAATGCTAATTGTTGGAAATGACTAAATCTTAAACCATCTTTGATACCAATTGAAGGATGGGGCAGAGCCAAAACCACTATGCTACCCAACTAAAACAACACATAGGCGAGCCTACAGACTCCCTGTACACAAAACATACAACATACACATAGACACTGAGCACACAATGGAACTACACATAAAATTTTCTTTTTATTCATCCACACATATCTAACCACCAAATAAAATTACAAAATGACTATTTATACATAGATGAAATATTTTCATGGCAACCAACATTTTCCTTCGAGCTATAAACTATTACAAACACAAGATTATAAGCACTGACAAAACCATGCTCTGATTGAACCATCAAGCTCCAACATCGACGTTTCAATTTCGGGCCATTCATTTCAACTTTCAATACAAACCTCCGCATGACATCCATGTGTCACATTGTGACTAGTTGGCAGCCCATTCCTTTCGGTCTTCTCCATTGGGCCTCCATGTGATGACTCCTTTTTAAAACTCCACTACTTAACTCTGTAATGTTGAGGAGTGCCCCATCGAGACTCTCTAGAAGAACTTCAAACTTGTGTGGTCAATTTAAACTCTACTACGCAAACTCCAATATGATGACATGTGTCATATTGAACTTCTCCATCAGAGTTTCTATTATGTGCACACAAACATAACTTTGGTACTCTGGGTCCAATATGGTATTGTATTTTACCTGTCAGGATTTCCCTCCATTACAGTTTTTTGCTCCTCCGATATAGCCACTGCAATAGACACTCAACCTTATCCATGTGTTTACATCTGATTCTCGATCATACCTTATCTCTGAGGGATCATCCCGAGCATCCCCTATTTTACGTCTAATATGGTATTATGGGTACTCCAATATGCAATCAGACTTTGCCATGTGTCACCTCATTAGGGTTTCTAGTCAAACCTTCCACATGAACACATTATTTTGAAATCCGACGATTGAATTCCGACATCCTATCTCATGTTGCCATGCGTCGACTCTTGATTCGCTATTGGCATTATTCTATCAGACCTTTCTGAGCTCCTCGTCACTTAGCCAAATTTTCATTTTTTTATCAATGCTTCTGTTGAGCAAATCTACTGCAAATACATATAGTGGCATTCAATTCAGTAGATATAAAAGTAAATGTTAATCGAGACTAGAAGAAACACCATTATTGCTCACCTACAAACTTCTTCAATGCGATTGAATACACCAATGCGGTTTGTACTTGACATGATTGAAACCGATCATGATCTCCATTATTTCTTCTGCATAACACCTTTTGATGCAATTATGAACCACCTTACTACGTGACCAATTGAACTTATTGATGGCTAAACCGCCATGCTTCCTATTTGGATAAACTTATCTTCAATATGATTGCATAACTGCGTCGACTGATTTCAATGACTGATACAAGAATTTGTGATATAATTACTCCCAACATTCTCCCCCTTAATTATGTCTTCAACACCAATAAAAACATCACATCTTCTTCGGCTTCTTCAACAATTTTATCATTTGCTATTACTGAGCAATTTCACTTCGACTCTTCTTAGATATAACAAAATTAATTATAATGATACAACATAAAAATAAAGTTACACACATGCCTAAAAGCTTACCAAAAACATCAAATACTTGACAAAAATTCCCTACTAGTCTCAGTCTCATCTAGGCTTATACAATTATTCATAAAATTTAAATATTCAATATCTTCTTCTTCTTCGGGCTCCATACCTGAAACTTTGTGATCTTCGTCGCTTCTCTTTATCTTCTTCTTCCACTTCCAGGCATCCTCGAATGCTTATGGTATTCTGTCTAGTCTATCTTCTTTTTTCACTATGCTACTGATGCACTATCTTTGCATTCTTCCACAATTCCATCTCCAAATCTTCTCCATCTTTGCTTCTCTACTGCAAGAAGCTTCGTCATTTTTCATCTATGATATTCAAATGTTCACACCATCATGCTATTTAGCCATATACTTGTCCTTTGCAGTGTTAGTACTGCAAATTTTCTCATGCTTAGTTATATCAGTGCACAATCACAAACAAACAAATCATTAAATAAATCATGGACCTTTGTATGGTCCTTCTCCTTTTCTTTCACGCGCGTATCTCCCACAATCCTTCTTTCACCATTATGCAGACTAACTACTACATTCTTCAACCCATCAGTGTATTCATAATCAATATATCTTTCTTTATCTATTTTTGCAAGTTCATGAATGACTTGCTTTCCCTCATCTTTTCCATTTTGCTTCCATGGACTATACAACTAGTCCATGCTATCTACTACATCAACTATTTCTCCATGGAAGCTTCACCATTTATCTCCATATCCTAAGACAAGTACTCTTCCAATGCACTCATTTCATTGCTTGCCTCAACAAGGAACCCATATAGTTTTTCAAATATTCCCTCAACAATTTCTCCAACAACCTCGGTTGTTGTCTTCACTACATCTTCTTCTATGGAAGTATGGTCTACATATGACCTCGACTGATAGATCCACTCCTCAAGGCAACTTATCTCCTTCTCCCAATAACACCAACCTTCTTCTCTACCTCCATTCTCTATTGTAGTTACAACCACTACAACAGGATCCACGACATTATGCCATTCTTTCCTTTCAAGACACATGCAATCTATCTCCTCCAATGCAAAATGATTTACTCACATAAATTCCTCGACAATATTTAATTGTTCAATCTTAAAAATAAATTCAGCTTCACACTCTGAGGTCAATTTACTTACCTTTTTCCTACTAATAGGTTCATGGTTTCTCTCTTCCGCAACAAAATATTCAACTCTTTCTACAACAACTGTTCCACTAATCTCATCTTCTTCCACTCCTACTGCAACCTCAAGGGATTCACCATCATCTTCCTCCACTAGGATGTTTTGCACAACCTTTTTATCTAGTTTCTATAGCACCTCTATATAGTGGACATTCGTGACACAACACACATCATCAACAACTTGCTGGATTCTCCAAAGTATAGAAGGCTATACTGTAAGTACTACAACCATAATCCACATGTGTCTAACCACTGTGGGATTCACCTTCCTCATTCTGCACATTCTCTATTTTGTTGATAGAAACATCACAATCCTCACTCTTCTATTCTCTCTCCTTCAACAGAGTCTATAACAACCTCTTTAGGTTCTACAACTTCTACAAGAGATACAACATTCCCTTCTTCTATGAACTTTTTATTTCCTTCTACAACAACATCATCCACTTCCATATACAAACAATGGGATTCACCATCAAAATGTGCATGATCTCATTCCCACGCAAGAGCTTCTTCAAAATTATCCATAACATATGCAAGGAGTTCTACCTCTTCAACCTCAACATCCACTGGTGTAATTGTATATTGGGATTCACAACACGATTCACAATTTTCAGCTTATACTACCAACTTTCCCACGGATTCCATTATAGGCTTCTCACTGCCCCTTACACCATACTCCATCTTCAAACTTTCCCACACTTCTCTACTAGTGGCGGATTTAGCAATTCCATGAAGCATATTGTCATCCAAGCCTTAATTGATGAAAAATAAAGCTGAGGCATCCATAGAATCATGTTGTGGGTCACAATATCCATTCACACCAAAACTCCACAATCCTTCACAATGAAGGAACACTTCCATCTTTACAAACAAGACTTCAAAATACTATCAATAAAGTGTGGGGGTGATCCAAGATCAATTCTACTCTCATCATATTCATCTTGGCCTTTATCATCTCCATGGTTTAATGGCTCTTCTTCTATAGGTAGAACCTCCCCATATACTTATGCAAAATACTCTACTTTGGCTCTCCTATTTATTCTCTTGATTTGTTTGAGTATTCATTGTTGACCCATATCTCCTTTTACAATATTCTACTCAACAACTTACTCCTTAACCATGGAGTTAAAAACAACACTTCAACCTCTTTAGGACTGAATCATACAACCCTTATACTAGCTTCATCTTCGACAGTCACAATTGACAAAGAACCTTGAGCTTCTGCTTGACTTCTCAGAACACAACATAGGCTACAACCTAAACATCAAAGTTTCATTTGCTGCTTTAGCATACATAGACCGGTTCCATTATACTCGGTCATGAGGATTTCTAGAAACAACACACTAGATAACCTCTAGTTGAATAGACCTTCTCTTCCAACGACCAACAAACACACAAACTGCCTCTTACTTAAACAGGAGACATAAACAAACAATACCCAAAACAAGATTCACATAACACTATCAAGACTAAAAAATTCTACTACACTAGGGACTTACTTCCCACAAACTAACTCACATGCTACTTCTCACAATACCCAACCTTACTTTTGTTGGATAACTAGTACCACAACAAACAATAACAAACAACTTTCAGACCAAAACATCATTAATACTCATAGATGTACAAATATGCCCTGCTCACAACTAGAGCGAACTCTACACAACCTACATGGGCCTGTTCTAATCTCTCGACATCTATACACACAAGTGGAGGATAAATGAGATCAATAAGATCTAAGAGCACAAATGGCTCAACCGACAAACCAAGGATTACAAAATAAATTGTGACCTGTGACTCAAGACTTCCAATCAAGAAAAAACTTTCCCTTCAACCTAACTAGTTGGATAAAACCAAATTGTATGTGGCAGAACAAAGCTCAATACCAACAACATGGCTCTATATTCATCTCTACTGGTTAGATTAAAAAAAACATATAACCAGCCGAGACTACCTCAATGCCAATAGACCTGCTGTGATACCACTTGTTAGAAATGACCAAAGCTTGAACCAACTTTGATACCGATTAAAGGATGAGGTAGAGCCAAAACCGCTCTACCACCCAACTAAAACAACACATAGGAGAGCCGTCAAACTCCCTATACACAAAACATGAAACATAGACACATAACATAGCACACAATGAAAATGCACAATTTTTTTTCTTTTTATTCATCCACACATATTTAAGTAACCACCAAATAAAATTACAAATCGCCTATTTATAGGTGAACAAAATATTTTTGTGTCAACCATAATTTTTATTCAGGACATAAGCTATTACAAACACAATGGCATAAGCACCAAAAAAACCATGCTCTGATTGAACCATTGGGCTCCAACATCAGTGATTCAATTTTTGGCCATTCCTTTGAACTACCAATACAAACCTCCACATGATTTCCACATGTAACACTCTGACTGGCTAGCGGGCTATTCCTTTTATCCTTCTACATTGGACCTCCATGCGATAATTTCTTTTTACAACTCTACTACCAAAATACGTAATGTTAACACATGTCCCATTGGGACTCTCCAACATACGTAGAAACTTGTGCACTAAATTTAAACTTTGCTACACAAACTCCGATATGTCTACATGTGTCCCATCATACTTCTCAATCAACATTTCTATTATGTCCACAAATTCATAACTCCAATACACTAGTTCTAATATGCTGTCGAACTATACCCATCGGGCCTTCCCTATATCACAACCTTTTGCTCCTCCAATATGGCCACTCTGATAGCCACTTGGTGTTATCGATGTTGTCATGTCCAATTCCTGGTCGGTCCTTATCTCTTGGGGATCCTACTGACAGATCCCTATTTTAACTCCGATATGGGCACTCTGATACCCAATCAGACTACCACATATCACCTCATCAGGGTTTCCAGTTGGAACTTCCACATGAACACATTGTTTTTAATTCTTATGATATTTGACTTTTGACACCCTCTCTCTGTTCCCACACATCGACTCCCGATTCGCTATCGAAATTATTTTATCAGACCTTTTAGAGCTCCTTGAAACTTAGCCAATTTTCCATTTTTTCTCTACGCTTATGTTGAGCAGCTCTAATGTGACCATGCAATTTATACTTGACATGATCTAAACCAATCATGATCTCTATTACTACTTCTGTAGAGCACCTTTAATGCAATTATGATCCGCTTTACTGCCTGATCGACTGATCTAATTGATGGCTAAAGTGCCATGTTACCTATGTGGCCGAACTTATTTTTGATCAAACTTGGCAGATCTCAAGCCTTGCAATTACATAACCGCGCTAACTAACTTCAATACTTGATACAACGATTGGTGAGATAATAAATCCCAACATTCTTCCCATTAATTATCTCTTAGACAATAAAAAAACATTAGCTTTTTCCTAGGCTTCTTCAACAATTTTCTCATTTGCTGCTACTGAGCGATTTCACCTCGACTCTTCTTAGAGATAACAAAATTAACTATAATGATACAAGATAAAAATAAAGTAACACACAATCCTACATGCTTACCAAATACATCATATACTTAACAAAAATTCCCTACTGGTTTCAGTCCCATCTAGGATTATACAATGATTAATAAAATTTTAATTATTCATTTTTTCCCTCTTCGGGATCCATACACGAAACTATGTTATTCTTCTCTTCTTCTTACACTTCTAGGCGTCCTCAAATGCTTCTCATAATTTTCCTATGTTATCCTCTTCTTTCACTAAGTGACTGTTGCACTTTCTTGGCCTTCTTCCATGATGTCATAACCCCCATTTCATTAGATTTAGAATTCCCAGTGAGAATATAGAATTACAACATGTTTTGAAAGTATCATTGTTGGTTTTCCATAGTGTGATTATTGGTTTTCATAAGTTTTGTTATTGGTTTCCAGAATTGCAATCATCAGTTTCCAAAAGTATGATTAATGGTTTTTTTAAGTGTCATTATCGACTTCCAATAGTGTGAATACTGGTTTCCAATGTTTTGATTATCGATTTCTAAAAATTTCATTATCATTTAAAAACTTACTCATAATAAGTGTAATTACTCTAACCATTGGATTTCATTAGTTAAACATGCCTTTTTTAATATTCATATAATTAATTACTTTAGAATGACGAAGTATCTTGTACAGTGAGAAATGACACATGCTCTTTCTTCACTTCACCAAGGTTCCTATATTTTAATTCCAATCACATGAATTGCTAAATCGTAAGAAAGGGATTATGCTCTTTCTCCTCATCATCCCAATGCCCACATTTTTACATATTGCAAGTTATATGCCTCCTCATATGGGGGTCATCCGTTAGGTAATTTATCAGAGTTTGAGGTCGACAATTGGTGGTCGACCGATAGGGAATCTATCAAAGATTGAGGTCGATGATCGGTGGTTGACCGTCGGGGAATCTATATGGAAGGTTCTATGAACATGAAATTTGGCGCTATGGAAAAACAACCAAGGGACCGTTGGTGATGATCAAGCCCTTAGGTGTAAAGGAATTGGGCCTGAATGTGCATATAATCCCACAGAAAGAAAAATCAATGGCCAGTAGTAACAATGTGTTATGAAATAACGCATAAGGAAGATAAAGTAGAAATGATGAATCATTGTCTCGAAACCGCTAGGTCATATGGAATATTCGAATTGAAAACGACGCCAAAATTAGAGTTTTGAAACCACTTTGGGGCAGAGGTGTTACCGCCCAGCCTGAAGGAATGGAAAATAAGAACTCCCAATATATATGGATGCCTCGCCCTCACTTGGAAAGAATAGCCAACCGAATGACTTGGTAACAAGCTCAAGTATCTATAGGAATTTATGAGATGGATCCAAAAAATCAAAATATAGAAGCAAGGATCAAGAGATCAGCTGAAGAGACACAAACATATTTGGAAATTGATGAGCTAGGGATAACGCCCCTATGGAAAAAAGATAGAACATGAGTAGAATCAAGAGGTGATATTTCCATGGTATAACACACACATGGTGAGGAATTATTGAGTGAAGTAGAAAGAAAATCAGATTTTCCTCAAACTAGCATTAATATGCCTCCTTTCAATATAACTCATTATCCCTCACTACTGTTTGGACCATCTCAGACACCGGGATTCTTGATCCCTTATCCTATCTAAAGGGTAAGAGTCAAATTCATAGGATGGTATGAAATGGAAATTGAGATATTCCATATGTGTTTATAGAGGCGGTAATTCTCGTTTCTCACTTATATAAAGATGATTAAATAAATTGCATTACCAGAATAGACAAGGTGGTATAAACAACAAATTTTGTTCTTCTACTACACATTCCATACTTATTTTATGTCAATGAAAATTCTCTTGATATAATGAAAGTGCTAAGAAGCAAGCTTTACACCATGTTTATAGAACTGGTATACATTTATGGTGGGTATTGAGATTGGAATAGAGATTTCATGTTAATATGACCTTTGTTCCTTCATTTATGTTCATGTATTAATAGTAATTGATGGTTTTTGGAACTGTTTGATTATATGAATGCATGGGCTGCCATTGTCAAGCATTAACCAAGAATGATTTGCATTTTGTTTAAACTACTCAGTTCACCTTCACCTTTCCCTAGCATAGTCCAAATTGAGCCTCAGAACATCTCATGGGAATTAACAACATCCGTAGGGAATTATGATGTAGGAAGACCCATCCTCAAGTTTTACTATGACCAAAATTATACAGATGATGAAATAAAAACCCATATCACATTTTCCATTTATAAATAAAGCATATCACAAACCGGGTATGACAATAGAGTAATTTGGAAAGAAATTACATCTCATATCAAGAGAAATAAGCTTGTTATATTTATTCAAACATAGAAAGAATGCCTCATTTATCATCACATAGATTTGATTCCCACTTGTTTTTGATACATCGTGATCACCATATGTCCCTTTTCATTTATTTTAGCCTTCTCTTCCATTGTGGAAGATGATCATCCATCACACTCCACATATTCACTTCTACCTCCGGTAAAATTTATTTCAATTTCACATCTAATCAAGCACCACTAACTTGCACCAACTGGTTAATAGGCCACCTTATCAGAGAACCTTCTGATAGAATGAAGTGGTTGCAATTTTGTGTGAAGCTTTTATAGATATGAATACCAGAATGAAGAGGATAATTGTACCACTTCTCTTTCAAGCACATTTGCAATAGTCCCCTCGACAACATACTTCTTCTCAGATGAGCATAAATGATTTAGCTTCACTGATATTCCTTTAGAATTCAATTTATGATCTTCAATGTGGGAAGAGAATGATCATTTTGATTGGTGTATGCCTTGAAATTGTAATACAGATCCATTTTTTGGGTCTAATAGTATATCTATTGGCCAAGATATTATATTCATGGGTTGGACCAAGAGTGAGTAAGTCTTGTTTCAATTACTTGATAGAACTCTTTACACCATTACCCCAAAATTACATACACGCATCATCTCTCCTTGAATACCGTGGTCCTCGAGCACATTCGAGATAAAATTTAAGGCTATGTGTTCCTCTGTATTTGAACATAAATTCTTAAGTGTGACATGGTGTGCAGGGAATTTGTTCCTTTATTTGGGACCAATATTCACAGAATCATCTTGCTTCCTCACATATTCACACTCTGATGCATAAAATTCCCCTTAATTTGTTTCATCATCGAAAACTCTGTTATGATTTTCATCACTGTCATTTTTAGAATCACTAGCCATTGAACCACCCATTGAACCCTCATCTGAGGTACCATGCATTCACCATGCTTAAACTATTGCACACTTGGCCAAGAAACAAAGTACATTCCACAACGGGTGTCTTCTAATGTTTTAAGTTCTTCGGTAGGATTGTATAATGCAACCTCTCTATTTAGAACATTTTCAACATTGACGACAAAGCAATCAGATCTTATTTAGTTACAATGCAACAGCTTCCTACTTCGGTAGAATTTTCCTTCCACAACCTTTGAATTTTTCCAAAATAAGTCTCTGTCTTCTCCATCCACAAATGCAGACACCTCATTATTGACAATCTGCAATTCAAGCAATTCATTATTTGAATTATATATTTTACCATTCAATATATATTTAAACCTTAAAAATGTTTTGTATTAATGCATATTTTTAGTAACAAAATGAACTGATCGAAGGATAAAAAAATTGAAGTCGTCACTGCCGGTCAAGAGTCTTCTAGCTCGTCATAGAAGTCTAAATTTTTTTCCATATGCAAATGAAATTTAAAATAAAAAAAATAAAGTTTTGGAGGTTAATGAATCGAACATTTGAAACCATTTATGTATTAGGAACTGGGTATTACGAAGTAGTAATAACACTTTAAACTTTACGTAACCTTGAAACAAATCTCATCTACTCATAAGCATGGATTCTAAATTTCAAAGTGGAAAAAAATAAGGCACAAGCCTACCATTGCATAATTGTAAGTTATCATGTGATATGAGTTTACGTTGCCACTCAACAATGAACTCATAAACAAAGTCCATGTTGATCCAAGAGTTGGTGTGCTGTATTAACTTATGTCTTTATATGTCATGGATAGTGTTATATTATATATATTGATATAGAAATCTTTCTAATCCTTCAAATAATACTATATTAATAAGATTATATATATATATATATATATATGTATATATATATATATATATATATATTATCCTTTAATAACACACTATATACAATATGCTTCCATGCATTGTCATGTAAGGAGAAAAAGTATATATAGAGACCATGCGATAAGTATAGAATGAAGGGTGAAACACACACACACACACACACATATATGCAATGAAAAGTAATTTAATTGCATTAAACCAATGATAGGGTTTCATTAAAATGTTTACAAATTACCTCAGCTAGAATTAGAATTAATTATAATCCTATAGGGGACATACCACTCATTGAACACATGGGTGTCAGTTGGTTAATGAACACCCATAGACTTGGGAATAATCTTTGAATATCACAACTGTTCTAACGATAAAGCAATAAACCTTACGGATTATTGATCATGATATAGAGTAGAGAGTATGAATCCATAATCTGTGTAATATTGCAGAATACCATTTCAAATTCTAAAACTATATGGCGCTGAAGCTTGTGCGCATCGCATCGTTTGCGACAACCTCTTCAAACAAAGTAGCCAAGTATGGCACTCAATAGCATCGCAGTACCGCAATTTGTACTGAAAAATTTAGTGTTTCATCTTTGTAAAAACATCGGTATTTAGTCTCTGTGTTTAGTTGCCGATGACCACTATGGAAGTGTGAGGAATGGCTAGCCTAAATAGAGTAGGGAGAGACTGCCAATATTTCCACTCCCCCTTCCAACATGGTACTCATTCTAACATAAGAAGTATTGGAAAGGGCTAGTGCAGTCTAGGGACCATGCTCCTGCTCCACCTCTGCACTCCTCATCACTCTAACGATTGAAGGGTGAGAAAGGGCCAGAGCTTCTTATACTCCTTACTTAGATTTTATAAGAGGGAGAGAGGCCCAGTGTAAATAGAATAGGGTGAGAAAGGGCCAATGTTTCCACTCCCCCTTCCAATAGTCTAAGGGAGTGCCCATATTATCATTCGAATGAAACAAGTGTAAGGAAAGGGCTAGTTCTCCTCGATCCTTTGTCCCGTAAAATACTAGACCAAGAGAAATGGCTAGTTGCTCACTCAAAGACCAAGTCTAGAGTTAGAGAAAGTGAAGATGCTTCGTATCCACGTCCTTGCTCCTCATCACTCTAACCATAGAAGGGTGAGAAAGGGATAGTGCTCCTTCTACTCCTTAAAATTTAGAAGTGTGAGGAAGGGATATAACAATTTAGAATAGGGTGATAAAGGGACAAAGTTTCCACTCCTCCTCCCAACAATCTAGGGGAGTTGCTCACTCAAATTACAAGAGTTTGAGAGAGGGCCCATTTCCTTTTTCTTGCTATGTCCTAAAATTACTCGCTTGTTCGAAAGTGAGGCCACCTCACATCCCCCTATAAAAGGGTGAGAAAGGGCTAGTGCGCCTTCTCCTCCTTACTCAAACTACAAGAATTTGAGAAAGGGCACATGCTCATTCTCCTGGAAAATGTCTAAGTGAGTGCCCATGCTACTCATTAGAATGTGATGTCGTGCCTACAAAGTGCACTTTTTGATTCCAACAGTGTAATTTTGTATTCAAAGGTTTTTGGACTTTAGAAAACCTAATTTTGGGATTTAGAAAACCTGTTTTTGTTTTTTTGCAAATGAATATAGTCTTGAAGTAGACTAGATTTAATGAATCATTTTGGGACACGTGGTCATGAATGGAAAATCATTTTGGCCGTAGAGTTACGAATAATTTTTGGACATGTGGTCACGAATGGAGAACCATTTTGGCCGCAGAGTTACGATAATCACTTTCATTTATATCGCTCCATTATTACTGTGACGCTGCACTGAAGATCTATCACGTAACGCTTCCCAACCACTTTAGTGCTTACCTCGTCCGTTATATGAGCCGTGGTTTTTGCGCCTGCGTAGGAAAATCCATAGAAAATGCTGTCATCCATTAGGCACTATACCTTCATTGCATTTAATGTCCTTTAACCATCTCGTGCGTGGTAATGAATGATCCCAAATATTATGCATGATCACACATTTAATATCCTTTCACCATGTCACGCGTGGTAACGAATCCAATAAAAAAATCCCAGTGTTATGGAAACGAGAATCATCATGAATAATTAGTGTTCATTTACTTAATTATACGATGAATAATTAGTGCACATTTACTTAATTATACAGTGAAAATTATTCATCCTGTTGCATGTCAGTTAATGCTGCGAAGGTAGCACTACTAGCCATTGGATATCAAGTAATACTTTCACCCTGTAGGGAAACATTTAATGCACCAATGGGGTTCATATACACCATTCCATTGGATGTGATGCATGCACCCCACTGGAAATTTAAATACAACCATACAGGGTGCATATTAATCACCTTGGTTAAATCTAGATTTCTGCTCACTATCGATAGCTCGGTATCTGAAGCACCTCATACATTTCTGTGTTTTTACCAGATGTCGAAGGAAGCTTCATGTAGAGCTCATCCCCATAGGGATGTAGAGGAAATCCCTCTGCTAACCTCAGAAAAAGGATTGATATTATCAGACATTAGTGCAATGAGGGGGTTTGAAGCTGATCCCAACTGGGAAGAAATCTATCAGATATTCTCCATGGGGGATTTTCCCCTAGATGATGATGATTTGGACACGTATCAAAACATTCAAAAGAGCTGTGTGCATTCCATTGCAGCTAGGATGACCTTGATTCCATACAAATTGAATTATTCAACCAGGTGGTTATTTGACCACGTTGATCCACAAAATGGGGTGATTATGGATGTAGAAGGAGAGGTAATCGCATCGCTCGGGCATGACTCATTCTGGTGGATGTATAATATAAATGAGTTTGAGGTATTCATGCACCACATCTTCATCTGAAATTTTTCCAGTGAGCACCCAAATCTTGTGGAGCTCATCAAGGAGCGGTGGGTTAAGGGCCATCCCTTCACAGAGAAGTCCAGTAAGAAGTATACCTTATAGTATTTATGGAGGACATATAGGCTACTCATGGAAATGTTATGCTGGTTGTATGGCCTTGAACATTATACACACTTCCAGTTGGTTTGGGCACACCCGGTGCACCATGTTACATAAACCAGAGAATTTTTCAACTAGGGGAACATCCAGTCCAACAACCTCTTTGCATCCCTTAAATATGCAAAACAGGTACCTAGCGGTTGAAATTTTTATATGATTTCTTTTCTATTTGATGCTATTTGTTATAGAAATGCATTTCCATCAATGAACTGGAACTAGAAGGAAGATTACTTTCCCATTCATGTTTATTGTAAAGAGCTGTGGCTATCCTATTATAAACCCCATTTGTACGATATTTGCACCTATTGTTTCACACCGTTGTATTTATTGATTTTTAGAAAACCCATACCAAGGATAACTAACCAAGCCATGGAATCCCTGTCACAAATTGGTGACTAGTATTTCCTGGGGTTCTTTACCTACATTTGATTCTTCAATGTGAATGCAACCCCCCATTTGTTACCACTGTATCTGACCAATTGATCGCCCGTGAAATTGCTTAC
This sequence comes from Larix kaempferi, assembly GCA_027924585.1. NCBI lineage: Eukaryota > Viridiplantae > Streptophyta > Pinopsida > Pinales > Pinaceae > Larix > Larix kaempferi. The sequence goes on from BSBM01000008.1 coordinate 14,240,452, forward strand.
CAAACTGTTGTAAATGGTGTCGTAGCCCATTTGTCCTACATGAGTGAGAAAGCTTGGCCTAATTTCCCCATTTACGTCGGCTCCTTCACCTTAGCTAATTCTCAGCATGCCCGTAAGGAAGCGACTCTATTGGAAAAGATGAAACTTGGATTTATGAATACGAAAAGGAATGACCCTAGGAGGATGATTGAAGGACATTTCAGGTCATTATCATTACATAATACATGCATACATGAGGAAGACCCTGAAGAAACTCTGTTTCAAGAGGCTACTTCCTTTGATGAAGATTTTGAGAAATTATCAAAATGGGAGCAGAGGACACTAGATGACCGCAGTTATCGCTTCAAGATACTGTTAGAATTGAGAAAAGAGTTTCCTTTGCAGCTAAGGTGGAAAAATAAATGACGAATATAAAGAACCAAGCTAGAAGAAAGAGAGGGGAAAGGGTAAACAATTTTTTTGATGAACACGCGAAGCTGTGGTGACTTCAAACACAAATTTTGGCGTATTGGTTAGAGCGTTGGAAATGAGGGGAGGAGGTCGCGGGTTCAAACCCGCGGACCTCTCCCCATAACATGTTTTTGTTGGCATGTGTATTGGCATATGGAGGAGGCTTTGGACTATGGTTTGTGGTGTAAAATATTATATGTTGTGGAAAGCTCTTGGCCCGTGGTTTTGTGGTCTACCGGTTGTATAGTTTGAATACAATATAATATATATGGGGCCAGCTCGGTGTTGGCCATGGGGTCTAGGGATTAGCCCTCGACCTCCCCCCTTTTCCAAAATAATTCTTGTTCAAACTTAAATATAATGTTCCAACCATACATAACAAGGAACACTTGTGGGGTAGATGGTTAGGCGTACTTGTGAAGGCTTTGGGAAGACCATGGAGGTCTTGGGTTCGATCCCCTTAGAATCCACTAAATTTTTTATAAACCATACATTATACATTTGTTTTTGCCAATTTAACCATTTTTTTACCAATTTTGAACATTTTTGCCGAAACTTCAACCTTTAATAACTTTTGCATACAGATACTGTTTCGTCTCACTTGTCCTGTATCACTTGTCCATTCTTCTTGGAACCTGTACATTTGACTCATAATAACAACAATCAACGCTGCACTGACATTGTTAAGTACATTAATCCCTTTCTCAACAAAATATTCATTCTATATTGTTGGAACAAACCATATACTGTTGATTAATAGTAAGTTGAATATTAAAATTGAACGTGTGAAAGAGAATGTACTCATATCATGCTTATGTTTTATCATAGGAACACTATTGATCATAGTAGGTGAATTGTGATGCAACGACACTTTCTCTTCATTCTTAGGATTCTTTCCTTCCTTAAATTGCATAGACATAAGTGCCAAATTCTGACTTGCATTAACAACCCTTTTCAATTGTTGTGTAGTTGCCATTGATCTGTCATTTTTAAATGAATGTGAATGTACTATGTACTCAATTCCTTCCTTAAAAAAATGATACTGATTATGTTATCTATAGAATATTGCCTTTCAATCATATAAATACGGGATTCCCAACACAATTCCACAGATATATAATGGAACCACATCAAATTCAACTTCATCTACAAACTTGGATGTAATTGCAAACTTTAGATCACATTGCTTTGTTACTTGTAATATTTTATCTTTGTATACCCAACCTAATGGATAAGGTTTCCTGTGTGTTTTTGTTGATAATCCCAACTGCTTAACTACTTCTTCTGAAATAAGATTAGCTTGAGATCCACTATGTTCGGATATCCACATCATCTATTTCGGGATACATCATCTATTTCAGGATCTTGCATGATCTATTTCAGGATCTTGCATGCACAGGCATGCATCCCAGTCACCAGTTTGATGCCTCCAGCACCTTATCCACCTTCTTCTAGCACCCGGGAGCCACTTACCACAGAGTTTTAGCCCTCCTAAGCTGAAAGGCGCCCTCTTCTCACCTACTGCCAGAGAAGGGCGCACTTGTTCACCTACCACTGCAGATTCACTTCAGTTACATTCAGTTAGCTCCGATTCTCCCTGATTTGAGGCTAGTTTCACTCCCGACTGACTGTATCACTTCCGTTTGACCTCCAGTTTGATTAGGTGACTTGTTCTGACTTCAGTTAGCCTCCCATGCGCCCCCACTGAGCCTCCAGATCCTATATCAGTGCTACACACTTCAGTTACATTTATTATACTCAGTTAGACTCAGATTGACACCTGGATGACTGGTTGTTGTGATTGATGAGCACCACCGATGATTTATGAGGACTCCTAGATAGAGTCAAGCTACTCCATTCAGTGATTCCAATGACCTCCTTAGGCAATTCGAATTGCTTAGTCATTGTGACAGTTTGTATTGTAATTCATTCACCCTTTCTGGGATAGAGAGCACTGCTGCATGTTTTGCACAGTTTTGCACCATATTTTCTATGTTCATCTGTTGTGATTGATTTACTTGTTCATTAGATCTGTTGTGACTAATTTTACATGGTATCAGAGCCATTGCAGGGACAAGATCTCTTTTCTACAGGTGTTTATACAAGAAGATTTGACTGAATTGCTAAAAATTGCAAAAAGTTTGGCATGAGATATCTCAAGGGCATTCGCTCCTGTGCATGCAAAGCTTGAAAAATATTCCAATACCACTCCAGAAGCTTGAGTTACCACATAATTCCTGGATCTGATACATTGGACCTATTCAACATTGCTTGAAATCCAATCCCAGGTGTGATGCAACTCTCAAAGGGTGGATTGTTCGACCTTATTGTGGTTGTTTTGATGTGATTTGCAGGTTTATTGTCTCCTCCAATTGCACTCGCTACCTTCTGCATGCAAGCCTTTCTACAGCAATTGCATTCGCTATAGTCTGCATGCAAGCTTCCTCTTCATCAGTTGACTCAATCCTTGCAATGGAATACTCTTCTTCAAAGCCTATCCTCACCCCATTCAATTATTTTGATTGGAAAGATGATATGGAGATCATATTACGTTCAAAAGGTTACTACCGAGTCACTCTTGGTCTTGAATTGGACCCAAACAATGTAGCAGAAAGAACCAAACACTACAACAAGCTTGATGAAGCTTACGGTCTTCTTTGTCTCTCCATCTCCAAGGATCTTCACTTCCATCTCAGCGGATTGAAGACTCCAAAAGCCATATGGGAGCAACTTGAAACACTATTCGGCAAGCAGGATGAGCTTAGGGCTTTTCAATTAGAGAATGAATTGATTGGCCTTAATCCTGAGAATTTCGAGACCATCAATGAATTCTTCACAAAATTCAAGAACTTGAACTTGCAATTGAAGAACAGTGGTGTTATCAAAGAGGATAAACAGTTGATCCTCTCCATTCTAAGCAAGCTTGGGAAAGATTATTCGGTATTTGTCTCCACTTTCAATTCCGGTCGGCTAACTACCCCGAATTGGAAGATGCCTACCTTGAATGCCTTCATTGAGTCCGTTACGAAAGAGCATGACAAGTTGATTCAAATGGGGTCCATAAGCTCCAAATATTTAGCCCTATTTGTTCAAGGACCCAAGATCTCGAATGGTAAAGGAAAACTAAAGAAGGAGAAGCCCAAATTCGAGCCTCACAAGCAAAAAGACAAAGGCAAGCAAACGGATGCACCATCCAGTTCGAAATCCAAGCAAAAGGGCAAAGAAGGTAACCAAAAATCTAAATGTACTTATTGTAACCGTGGCTTTCATCCCGAAAGTTCATGTATGAATAAGACTATAGATCAAATGGCCCTCCTTTTGGAAAAGAACAACATAACCCTTCCTGACGGTGCAAGGAAGAAGGATCGGAATGACGATCATGAAAGAGGACAAGCACTCATGGCAACGGTTTCGAAGCCCACTCTCTTGATAGATTCGGGTGCATCAAATCATATGGCTGCAAATATTGATTCTTTTTCCTCATTCGATCCAAACAGCTCCATCCCCATCCATTTGGGAGATGACTCAAAAATTTCTTCAAAGGGCAAAGGTACGATTCATGTAGAACATGGATGCTTTCAGAATGTTCTCTATGTACCTTCCTTAGCTTCGAATCTCCTTTCTGTGTATCAAATGACACATACTGGTGATCCAAAGAAAGTCACATTCAGCCCTAATACAGTTGAAATTTCTGATATCAAAAGTGGAAGACTAGTTGCGGTTGGGAAGGCAAACCACACTGCAAAATGTTATGAGTTTTCGCACTTTATACCGCTTGCAAAGCCCACCGCTCTTCGCACACATGGTAATGAGGTTAGTAGGCTTTGGCATGAAATATTTGGACATCTAAATTATAAGTATTTGCTGCTGCTATCAAATAAATCCATGGTAGATGGGATTCCACAACTCCGTTCCTCGAAGGGAATATGCACCGGTTGCATTATTGGGAAGCACCCCGAGAACAGATTTGACCGCGGAAAGGCTAGCAGAGCCTCTACTATTTTGGGATTGATCCATTCTGATATCAGTGGTCCGCTGCCCCATATGTCATTAAATGGTTCAAGGTATGTTTTGACATTTATTGACGATTTTTCCCGCTTTACATGGGTATTCTTTCTCAAAAACAAGTCAGAAGTGCTTGGAAAATTCAAGGATTTTAAGGCTTCTGTTGAGACCACCACTGAGAGCAAGATCAAAGCTCTTAGATCTGATAATGGTGGGGAATATATCAAGTCCGAGTTGCTGCAACTTTGTGCCCAAAGCGGAATCAAGATCCAACATACAGTTCCCTACACACCCCAGCAGAACGGTGTAGCGGAAAGGAAAAACCAGTCACTGAAAGAGATGGCTACATGCATGATTGAATCGAAAGGTTTGGATGCAAATCTTTGGGCTGAAGCAATCAATGTTGCTGCATATATACAGAACCGTGTTCCACATTCATCCGTGAAAGGTATGACTCCTTTCGAAGCATTCTTTGGTCACAAATCGGATGTGTCAAATTTGAGAGTTTTTGGCTCTACTGCATGGGCTAGAATTCCTTCTGAGAAGAGACGAGCTTTGGATCCACAAAGTATCGAGTGCATATTGATAGGATATGGGGAAGAATCAAAAGCATATAAACTCATGGATATCAGATCTAAAAAGATATTCATAGAGCGCAGTGTGCAGTTTGAAGAACCGCTTCAAGAATTGCAACTAGTTGAGGAGAAAACTGCCGATTCACCGCCTTCACCAGAAGAAGATTCGAGCAGCGATAATGAAGGTATGAGTTCTGATATTTCTGATATTGTAGAAGCATATGATGATCATGACATATCAGGTTCGGAATCCGACCATTCAGATCCCCCTCAGTTACCAAAGTGGGCCCAAAACACTCTACAATCTGCTGGTTCTAGTATTGGAAATCCTGCTGATCCGAGACGAACAAGAGGAGAATTTCAAAGGGCAGGTATGGCTCTTTCTATTGCTGATCCATTTCTTCCTGAGATTTTTTATTTGATGGCTGGTTCATATCCCCAATCATACTATTCATCCCATCGAGATCCGAGATGGAAAAGTGCCATGGATGAAGAGTACAGTTCTCTTCAAAAGAACAATACATGGGAGCTAGTTTCTCTTCCACCTGGAAGAAAATTAGTGAAGTGTAAATGGGTCTACCGTACTAAAGTTGCTGCTGATGGCACTATCAGCAAATATAAAGCAAGGTTGGTGGCAAAAGGTTTTTCCCAAGTCCAAGGAGTGGACTACACAGAGACCTTTGCACCGGTTGCAAAGATGGATTCCATCCGCCTTGTTTTAGCTATTGCCGCATCCAAGCACTGGGAAGTGCATCACATGGATGTGAAGAGTGCATTTTTACATGGAGACCTTGCTGAAGAGGTCTATATGCAGCAGCCAGAGGGTTATACATCAGATCCATCATTGGTTTGTAGATTGAAGAAATCTTTGTACGGGTTAAAACAGGCCCCAAGAGCTTGGTACGCAAAGATGGACTCCTTCCTTCTTTCTCAGAATTTCCAAAGATGCAAATCTGATCCGAATGTCTATCTTCAGCGAGTTAAAGGTAATTTGTTGGTTATTGTACTTTATGTTGATGATCTGCTTATTACTGGTAGCACACTTACTTCAATAAACAAGCTAAAATCTGCCTTAAATCTAGCTTTTGACATGAGCGATTTGGGCTTGCCGAGTCACTTTTTGGGCTTGGAGATAGCTCAAAATTTTGATGGGATCACTATATATCAGCAAAAATATGCTTCCGACCTGTTATTGAAGTTTAATATGGCTGAATGTAAGGCAGCCCCGTTCCCATTTCTCTCAGGAATCAGTCTTGAGGAGGGAGATTCCACACCGCTTGCAGATTGCAGTATGTATCGACAGTTGATTGGTTCACTACTTTATTTGACACATTCACGGCCTGATATATCATATGCCGTGACTGCCGTGTCAAGATATATGCAACAGCCACATGAGCTTCATTGGCGAGCAGCCAAGCGGATCTTGCAGTATGTGCAAGGTACGAGACAGTTTGGCATACATTATGCTGCAGATTCTGAGCTAGATTTCATTGGTTTTACTGATTCAGATTGGGCAGGTGATAGCATTGATCGGAAGTCCACTTCTGGTTATGTTTTCATGATTGGTCATGGTGCTATTTGCTGGTCCAGCAAAAAGCAAGCAGCCATTGCACTTTCTTCAGCAGAGGCAGAGTATCGAGGGGCAGTCAATGCCTGCATTCAGGCAGTTTGGTTGCAGGGTATTCTTTTCGAGTTTGGTTTTGGTGGCACTACTTCGACTGTCCTATTTTGTGACAATCAAAGTGCTATCAAGATCTCCACAGATCCAGTTCAGCAGCAGAGGACCAAACACATTGAGATTCATATGCATTACATTCGACAGTTGGTGCATGACCGCACCATCATTCTGCAATATTGCCCTACTGATGAGCAAATTGCAGACATCTTCACCAAGAGCTTCACTGAGAAGAAGTTCTCTTACCTCCGTTCACTGTTGGGGGTGAGTTCCATCATGGTGGAGACAGATTGATTCATTATTATGCTTTAGCTTGAGGGGGGGCTTTCTTCCCACTGGGTTTTCCCTCTTTCCTCACTTAGTTTATTTTCAGCATTTTTTTGGATTATTGTATTGGGGTGACCTCTGGTCTTAGTTACCAGGGCCCCACATTATTTTAGTTGGCACATCATAGTCTAGCTTGAGGGGGGGTTTTCGGATATCCACATCATCTATTTCGGGATACATCATCTATTTCAGGATCTTGCATGATCTATTTCAGGATATGATCTATTTCAGGATCTTGCATGCACAGGCATGCATCCCAGTCACCAGTTTGATGCCTCCAGCACCTTATCCACCTTCTTCTAGCACCCGGGAGCCACTTACCACAGAGTTTTAGCCCTCCTAAGCTGAAAGGCGCCCTCTTCTCACCTATTGCCAGAGAAGGGCGCACTTGTTCACCTACCACTGCAGATTCACTTCAGTTACATTCAGTTAGCTCCGATTCTCCCTGATTTGAGGCTAGTTTCACTCCCGACTGACTGTATCACTTTCGTTTTACCTCCAGTTTGATTAGGTGACTTGTTCTGACTTCAGTTAGCCTCCCATGCGCCCCCACTGAGCCTCCAGATCCTATATCAGTGCTACACACTTCAGTTACATTTATTATACTCAGTTAGACTCAGATTGACACCTGGATGACTGGTTGTTGTGATTGATGAGCACCACCGATGATTTATGAGGACTCCTAGATAGAGTCAAGCTACTCCATTCAGTGATTCGAATGACCTCCTTAGGCAATTCGAATTGCTCAGTCATTGTGACAGTTTGTATTGTAATTCATTCACCCTTTCTGGGATAGAGAGCACTGCTGCATGTTTTGCACCATATTTTCTATGTTCATCTGTTATGATTGATTTACTTGTTCATTAGATCTGCTGTGACTAATTTTACACACTATATATGAGTGTGTCGATCTTATTTTGTTTTGTAATTACCCTAATATGAAACAATGCATTCCTTTTTCTATCCTTAGAACTATCATGATATTTAGAATTAGAAGCACATGAAGAGCCAATGTTAGAATCATTACCAACAATAGCTTTACCTTTCACACCTACGATTGATATCTTTGTTTCGTCATCAGAATCTGATCCAAGGACCTCAACGATAACCATGGATTTTTGCTTCCCTTTCCGATCCTTAAACCACTTCGGTTTCAATTCTGGATGTAGCTTCCAACAGTGTTCTGCATCATGTCCATCTCTATGACAATGAGAACATGAAAATTTTGTATCCCCTTTCTTCATGGTAGTTGTATGTTTTCTTTTCCCTTTGTCCTTACCTTCTCTCAAATGACTGGATTCAGCCGAAGAAAAACTACCATGAACATTCTTCCCTTTAGATTCAATATGTGTGGCTTGAACACACACTTCATCTAGGTTAGTAGGATTAAGCATAACTATTGTATGACGCAAATAACTATGTAATCCTCCAATAAATTTGAGAATATTTTCTTGAGTGTAGAGAGGTATACCCAAAACCAAAGCTCTGTTTCTGAATTCCTGAGTGTATTCTTGTACATTCTGACCTTTACCTTGCCTTAAGTTTTTCCAATCTGTCATGGCTTGCTGTATATAGCCTAATGGATAAAATTGCTTCTTTAACGCAATAGTAAATTCATACCAGGAAGAAATAATTTTACCTTTGTTAAGGATGCCTTCCCGTGTCTTACTCTCCCACCAGATGAGTGCAGTGCCTCTAAGACGGAAAGTAGCCAATTCAATCTTTGTACTATCATCTGCAATATTTTGGATCTTGCAATACATCTCAATCTATTTGATCCAATCATCTAACTTTTCTACGTTAATTTCACCATTATATGTAGGCAAATCAAACTTAATATCAAGTTTCAAATAAGGTAAATCAGACTTAGTCTTCTCAGGTTGTTTCTTTGAATTTGAAGAAGCAATATTGGAACTTGCATAAGAGGAAGAAGATGGAGAAGAAGGTTCAGAAGGGTCTCCTCCTTTTCCTGAATCATTATCCTCTGCTTTCTCCTTCTTTATTTTCTTCTTTTCCAACCTCTCTTGATAATCTGCAAACAACTTTTCAACTCTATCTGCCATCTGATAGAAAGCTTTGTGAAAATCCTTTTCATCTTCTTCTCGGTAGTCTTCATTTTCCATTTTCTTTCTTATTTTTGAACCATTTTCTGGATCAAATTCTTCAAGCTCTCCTTCACCACGTTGAAGCCTAGATCTTGTTAACATTCACAAACTCACAATGCAATGGTTAAGCTGCTCTAATACCAAACTTGATCCGAAAATGACAGGATCTTTATAACCATTATTTGCATGTGAAAGTTTAAATGATTAAATCCATTAAAGAGGCTTTAAATGAAAAAATTAAAGAGCATAATTGAAGCACATAAAATGCATAAAAGAGATGCAAACCATGAAATTTGTAGGCAATAATTGATAACAGAGTTCACCCTCCTTGGGCTATGTCTCCGGGACACTTCTAATGAGAAGGTCGATCTTGTTTAGTATTTAAAGCTTACAAACATGAGTTTGTGGAAACACTTCTATTTTTTGTCAGTTATCATAAAAAAAAACAACACCACTGCGATCCTCTCGAAATTTCGAGAAAAATGAGTATAAACTCGACTATGTTTGCATGAGGCCTCCTCTGGAACGCAAATCGAGAAACTCTGCTTGTATAAAAGACAAAAAATTACAGACTGTATGGATTCTCACCTCGAGAACCATGCCCATTAATGGATGTATGGACCTCAGGAACTGTGCCAAATATACCTTGGGAACTGTTCCAAAATGTTAGGAACCCGTGTCAACCCTCCTCTTTACTTTGTTAGTATATTGTTGTTGGATGCACATGCTTTGTAAGTCGTCCCGTAGTATTATATGTTCCATGGTGTTGATCCATAGTTTGTATTATCCCATAGTATTATATGTTCCATGGTATTGATCCATAGTATTGGACGCATATGCTTTGTAAGTCGTTCCGTAGTATTATATGTTCCATGGTATTGATCCATAGTATTGGACGCATAGACTTAGTATATAAGTACGTGTTGAGGCCAATGAAGGCATCCACGAGTTATTTGTATTGAGCTTTCTCAAAGGAGGTTTCCCCATCGAAGTGGCCCGTGATTAATAAATCTCTTCCATGTTCTGTTATTTCTGATACATCATGCATTTTCATTAATTAATTTATGGAGGTTCCTCACATCTGGTATTATAGCACTTTCGTGGGCTCGTTGGGTGAAATTTCTACCAATTTTTTTTTCTTCACATCTGTATTGTTCCTTCAATTGTAGGTTCGTATCCAAGAATAATAACTATCCTCTTAACTGTGGGAAGTACTTGTGCATATCCCTAAAACTCATTGTGATGAATACCACAAGAGCTTCGAAGTAGCTGGCCCTTTGAGAGTGTTATCACTAGAGTTGGACCTAGACTACTAAGGTTCAAGCCTAGAGAAATATTAATCAGTAAGTAAAGGATATTTAGGAATTTTATTTTACAATAATGATGGATGATGGTAGGTAAGAAATCATTACAAAAATCAAGCTAGGGTAGAAGACAAAACTGCAGGAAGTATATCACTGTAAAGTGCAATAACAAAAAAGGCCACGAGCACAAATTTACAAAAGAAATGAGTCAAGTTCTGCATCAAGTATTTTAAAGATAATATCGTGTGCATCATAAGAATTATGACATAGATAAGTAGGACTATAGACATAACAAAATCATGAATAGCATGCTATTCAGTTATTAAAGCAAAACATGGCTTATTTGATCATAATCATTTCAAAGCAGTCATTTCATATTAAAAGAAACACAATGTATACATGCCTGCAGTTGCAATTCATAATACGAGTATGATCTCCATAAGTTGTTCCAACCTCCTTCATGTTTCCTTATAGTCTTCTTATATACAAAAGATGTAATACTAAGAACAGTTTGGTGATCCATTTTTTAAGGATCCGAATATTCAAAAATAGATAATTCAATTACAAAAAACAAACTTGGATATTCTTCAATAACTAATTCATTAAAAAGATGACAGCTGTATAATTCAACTATTCTATTCTAAGTAACAGTTGCATGTCTAGAAGACATTCTATTCATTTAAACTTATCTAAATATGACCTGGCTCCATCAAAAGAGAGTAGTATCTTTTCCATCAGCTAAAGATATTTCTGCTTCCAAAATCTGAAGTCGAGCTTGCATTTCTTTATTTCACTACTGCACTGCCCTTTTCTTTGTCAGGATCTGTTGGGACATTATGAGAATTTCTTTATATTTTACATCTCTCTCCTGTAGATCTTCCCGAAGTCTTCTATTTGCAATCATCAAGTCTTCATTATATTTTTGGAGACGTAAATTATGTTCTTTAAGAAATTGTAAAGACCTTTTATCTTCATCTAACTCCATAATCGATTTTATTTTTTCCATTTGCACAGGGGTTTCATAAGCGTCTGATATTTTTGAACTTTCACTAATTTCATATTCAGTGACTTTCTGTTTGTCCCAACAAAATTATTCTGGTATCTGCCCAACATTATTTTTTTGGATTTCCATCATAATCTGCTCCATTATGAGATAATACTGATCTAAAATATACACATTTTCCTCCCCAGAAGAATATTTTGTGCTCATAATCTTGCTCTTCTTCAGTTTCATTTCCATTTCCAATTTGCTTCTAGATCTGGTTCTTGGCTTTAAAATTATTTCCACATCTTTCACCTTTAGGGTTTCACCATGTTCCTCATCTTTCAAACTTGTATTTTTTATAGCATTGCTGGGCACATCAGGGTTTTTGAAACTTTATTTTACACATTCATCAGTAACTGATAATTCTTAAAAATCATCATTCACAATAGAAAACTCTTCTGCAAGATCCTTACCCTGTATATTTGTTGGTTCTGTTGCTCCTTTCATTTGCTTAACTGAACTTTTGGATTCATTTCCTTTTTCCTTATCTTTACAGGGCTTTCTTTTTTCTGCTTCAAACCCTAACCCAATGAGGAAATGGTCCCAGATTTGACCATTCTTATTCCATTGAAAAACTATTAACAATTTAATCAATCCTTGATGGAAAAGAGAATGGGCAGTATGTTCTTGGTGACCTTGAACCCAGGCCACTATCTTTTGCAAACTTTTAAATAAATAAAATGTTAAATTAAGCTTCAAATCTCCATTAAGATGCATTAGAAATCGTAAATGACACTTGAGCACTCTGTCATAACGACCCTCACAGGTCATGTAGTTTTGAATCATCTCTAATGGATTCCTCCAAACCGGCTTAAGCTTGCTGATATGTATACCATTCTTCTAGCTTAATTGTTCAAACCCAGGTAACAAGAACTTGCTATAATCAACCTCAAAAGATTGCTGTTTGAACCATCTTTCACCCAATGATGGCACTCCAATAGATTATGCAATAAAATATTCATCAACCCTAACCTGTAAATCTTGAAAACGCACAACTGCATCTTTGTAATTTTTAATAAAATATGTGGTCACTTGTAGATTATGGCCCTGCAATCTCGCACAGAAAGGGAACCAACCCGCCTCTCTCATCATTCTCACAGATCTTGGAAACTGATGAACCCAATGCAAATTATCCGGTTCAAGTCTGCATAATAATCCACCAGGTCTCTTGGTCTTCGTCATGGTGCATCTTTGTTACCCTGGATACCTGTCAATTTCATAAAACATATGCCCAAAGAAAGGAACATGCTACAGGGTTAGTATGAAAACTAATACTTCAGGTTCATGCCTTATGATGATGTCGATCACCTTAGGACGTACACCATTGGGATGAGTAATTCATACTCATAAGATGACACGATTTCACAATTGATGTAGTATCAATCAAACTCATTAGTAGCATAACCCTGCCACTTGTCCTTATTGCCAAAATCGATACTGGCGGCATCATTCCTTTTGATATTTTTTATATATGCTGCCAGTATATAATTATAACTCATATATGAAATAAACATTGCTAATGTTTCAAGCATAGCAACATAAGTCATGGTAACATTTGTATCATTTTAATTAAGAAATAATTCATTTCAAAAATCAAATGACAAATGAGCCTTATTTTGGTTTAAATAAATGAAAAACTTGATAAAAACCAACTAGGGTAAAATTTGGGACAAATAAAAATGAAAAGTTTAAAAGGAAGCTAGGGTAAAAATAGGAATGGTAACTAGGTAAAGTAAAAAAATCTAGAATACAACCCTAGAGATAACATCTGGCTCCGATTGGGGATAAAGCTCTCCTTGTGAGGCTTTAAGAACATCTTGACCTGTGCCTTCTGAAACCTGCTAGAATAATTTTTTTTGTCTTATTGGGATGGAGTCTTATTTGAAAAACTGTAATGATATATACAATGAGTATGTATACTGATCTTCTGCAACTCAATATGTGTGAAAATATTTTAAAACTCGTCCATTCACTGGACCTGCAACCTCCTCACCATTCAAATTCTGTAGGACAAAGGTATTGTTTCCCAAGATCTTAACCACTGTAAAAGTTCCTAGCCATAAATTATCGAACTTTCCATGCTTACCTTTGTCTTCATTCCTTGCATCCCACCTGAGAACCAAGTCACCAACTGCAAAGATATATTTCTTAATCTTTTTATCAAAACTTTTTTTTACCTCTTTTCTGTGCATTTCATCTTTTTCCAGAATGGATTCTCTTTCCTGCTGCAATTGGATTATTTGAAACTCTCTTCTTCTTATTTCATCAGGTTCTTCTTCAGTTTCCTGCAAAAATTTAATTACTGGGGAAACTAATTGGACAGGAAACAATGCATCAACTCCATATACCAACTGAAAAGGGGATGTCCCAATATATTTTTTTATGGTTACCCTATCAGCCCAAAGAGCAAATTTTAATTTGGTATCCCAATTCTTTTTATTTTCCAATAACATTTTCTTAATACTGTTCACAATACTTTTATTATTGGATTCTGCTAATCCATTACCCTGTGGGTATTAAGGTGTGGACTCTTTCAGGATAATGTTATTTTCTTCACAAAATTTCACCATCGTTTTGGATTTAAAAGTCGGGGCGTTGTCAGTGATTAGCTTCCTAGGACATCCAAATCTACTAAGAATATTATCCTGAAGGAAACTCATAATAACTTGATCTATTGCTCTTCTTGTAGGGATTTCCTCCACCCACTTAGTAAAGAAGTCAGTCGCGGTTAAAATCCATTTATGTTGACCACTAGAAGCAGGATGAATCTCTCCTATGAAGTCTAAAACCCACTGTTGAAATGGAACATTTACTGCTATGGGTTTTAAAGGTAAAGACTGTAGGTTGTGTTTACATGCAAACTTTTGTCACTCCATACAGGCTCTGACCTGATGATACACATATGTAAAAAGGGAAGGCCAATACTACCGTGCTCTCAAGATTTTAAACACAGTGGATTTCCAGTATTTGTGTCCCCCACAGAAACCATCATGTAACTCTGCAATGACAGCATCAACTTCTGATCTATTCAAACACTTCAGCAATATACCTCCAGGATCTTTCCAGTATAAAACTTGATCCATTAAAACATATTTGAGAGCTTTCAGTTTTAAAGATCTACACTCATTTTTATTGAAATCTGGAGGACATTGTATATGTAACAATAAATATACAATTTTTTCATACCATGGAGAATCATAATACCCACTGTAAATCTTCTCCTTATTCTATTCTTCGGACACATCTTGCTCTCAATTTTCAACCATCAAATGAAGATCTAATACCTGACAGTTTGATTCTGCTAGCAGCTTGGATAAAACCTGCCCTTTCACCAGCTTGGTAGGTTTAATGTCAACATCATACTCCATAACTTTGGCTATCCATCTACCTCTTTTTCCTTCACTATCAAGCTGTACCAAGATTTCCCTGACTGCTGAAATTGGAACATAGGCTAGAATTTTTGAATGCAAAACATAAATTTTGAAAAACTTGAGAGATTTCACCAGTGCATATGCTTGCTTTTCCATTGTACTATATTTAAGCTATGAAGTCTCTTAATGTTTTGTTGAAGAAAGATATTGGTTGTTCTAAGCCATCTAAATTCTTTTGGAGTAAAACAACAGCTATTGTATCTTCAAATGCTAATGAGAAAATTGCAAAATCTTTGGTGTAATCAGGAGCAGCTAAAACTGGTGCTTCTACAAGTGCCTGCTTTATCCTTTCAAATGACTGTCTAGCATGATCTGACCATTTAAATTCCCTGTCCTTTTTAAGCATCTCAGTGATATGTTTAATAATCTCTGCAAATTTAGGAATAAACCATCTTAAAAAATTGATTTTCCCAATAAAATATTGAATTTCCTTTTTATTTATGGGGATGAAGATTTTCAAGATAGCCTTTACTCTTTCTGGATATATTTTTATTCCTTCAGCAGAAACTATATGGCCCAATAGTTTTCCCTCTGTCATGGCAAAATGAGAATTTTTTGGGTTTAGTGATAAACCAAATTTTCTGCACTTAATGAAAGTTTGTTTTAAATGCTTCAAATGCTCATCATCAAACTTAGAAAAAATTGTAATATCATCTTGATATATCACTACAAAATTTTCATTTTCCCCCACAAAGGCTATGTCCATAGCCCTTTGAAATGTGGCACCTGCGTTCATGAGCCCAAAAGGAATCTTATCATACATAAATGTACCCCAGGGGGTTGTGAATGCTGTCTTCTCTCTATCCTCTGGCTGTACTACAATCTGGTTATAACCAGAAAATCCATCAATCATTGAAATCCTCTGGGAACCTACCACTCTTTGTAGGATCTGATCAATTTTAGGCAATGAATAATTATCTTTTAGGCAGCATCTATTCAGGTTACGAAAATCCACACATAGTCTTATTTATCCATTTTTCTTGCGTACTGGCACACGATTTGCTACCCAAGATGAATATCTGAGGGGTTCAATAATTTTTGCATCCAACAATTTTTTCATTTCCTTTTTAATAACTGGTAGTAACGCTGGATTAAGCCTTCTAAGTTTCTGTTTGAAAGGCTTAGTGTTTGGTTTCAATGGGATCTTATGTTGGATAATGATGGTATCGTAAGTTCTAAGATCCTCATATGACCAAGCACAAATGTCAACAAATTCCTTCAACAAACTGATATATTTTTTCTTTTCCCCTTCTGAAAGTGTCTTAGATATTCTAATAATTTTGGGTTCAGCCTCAGAACCAATATTGCAACTTAAAACATCTTCTTCAGTGGTCTGCAACGACCTTCTCAGAACCAATGTGTCATCCTTTGAAAACAACCTTTCCAGTGGGAAAAGTCCCTTAGGAATGAAGTTTCCTTTTAACTCAACAATTTTATGCTCTGCAATTGAATCTTTTGCATAGGAAACTTCTTCAGCCAAGTCAACATCTTGATCCTGGTCAATTAAATCATCTACAAATTCAACTGTTAATTCCAAAGACTCCTTTATCTCCTGATCATCACGAAAGACTTTCCAGTGTTTGATGTCGTCTGGAACAGATGGCATGTATCTTACATCAATTGGATACCTCAAATGTGTTAATTTCAAAATTTTGAAGTAAGTTGTTGCCAAGGCTAGTGAGTCTGTTGTCTGATTATAATCTCTTAGGATATATGTTATATTGAAAGCTAAGATGAAATTATCTATCAAATCCCAAACTTGATTTCTATAGACTTTCAACAATTGTTGTTTTACCTGATAAACATTCTTGACCTGCTGAACAATCAATTCAGAGTCTCCAAATACAACAAAATTTTGAATATTTAAATCTTTTGCAGCTCTCAATCCCATAACTAATGCCTCATACTCAGCAATATTATTAGTTGTTTGAAATTCCAGCTTATACATGAGAGAAATAATATCACCTCCAACAGACATGAGTACAACACCTGCTCGCGCTCCTTCCTTACTTGATGCTCCATCAAAATACATTTTCCATATACCTTCTTGCTCTTTCTTCTTTTGGTGAACATGATTATCTTTCTACACTTGCAAGAACTCTGTAGAATCATCATTCTGAACTTGCAACACACCTGTAAAATCATCATTCAAATGTAACATGCAAGAGCCCATATCTTTCTGTACTGAGTAAATAGGATGGTTTGTAGGGTTTTTATCATCACTTACCAAGAATGCCAGTTGCACTTCTCTATAAATCCTTCTATACTCTCCTCCATATATAGGTACTGAAGCATAAGACAAATCCATCTGAAGGGTTCCTCCTACCCTCTTTTCCCATGACCGTGATAATAGCATACCAAATTTAGGGGATACATGAGCTACAACAACATCCATAAGTATACTTTTCATAGGAAGCTGTGCAAGACTAACCACCGGATCTTTGATGACCCCTAAGCATTTTACTGCTCTAGAATCAAAGGCATATAAATCATGATAAGGTTTAGTAACAAAAAGCCCTAAATATTCCATGACTGCCTTAGGCATAATATTATGTGAAGCACCTGAGTCTAGGAGACAGTTATGTAACATCTGATCATGAATAGTAAGTGTGATATAAAATGGAGGAGGATAAATAGATTTAGCATCTGGCTGATCAGCTGTTTTTGAGCCAGTACTAATGTAAAACATAGACATAAGACTTCGAGAAATTATGCATACCCCAACAACCCCATTTGGAAATTTGGATATCATATTTTGTAGTGATTTATGCCAAGCACCATGATTTTTGGATTCTTGAATAACCAAAATTCCAACTACAGAAAATCTCGTACAACTTTTGTTCATAAAACATTATGTTCTTCGAGCTAAAAAAAGTCAGGAGACAACAAGAAAAAATGTTTGTGCCTATTTGAAATAGAGTTAGAACATGTTCACAGACACATGACCTACTTGAAACCCTTTTTGGATTTTTGAGTTCAATCTTAGTCCACACGCAACATAAATAATAGATTCTTATTGCTGGAGATTTCAACATCAATATGTTGCAAAATGACACATCTACACAAAAACTAGAATTGTTCATGAAAGCCAATGGGTTCAATGATCAACCCAATAGTTGGCATTATTTTCGGATGCCAACATCGAATTCGACAAGTTCAACAACTTCAAATTCGACAAGTTCAACAACTTTGACTTCGACAAGTTCAACAACTTCGACTTCGACCAGTTCAACAACTCGACTTCGACCAGTTCAACAACTTTGACAAGCACCGACGTCGACATGCATCATTGACATTGGCGACTGACGAACTATGATTGATTGTTTCTCTGTCTTCCATTCGACCGTAACAGTTGAATTTCGGAAACCGTTCTAACTTCTCTTGTAACTAGACGTAAAGGACAGACACCCAAGCGTTCTTAGCACTCTATATAAGCATGAAATTATTGTAATATACAGAGAACAAGTAATAGAGAAGAATCAAGATCAGTTCGCATTCCTGCATATTATCTGTGTGTGTATGTTTATGTGCGTAGTGTATTCCTGCTTTGCTTATTCTTATGCTTCCGCCATAACAATACAGACTGATTCAGTCGAACTGTTGTCCCCGTCTTGCACCTTGTCACGTACAAATCATTAGTATCAGAGCTTTTAGAGTTTGAATTATTCAGAGCTTAGCTTTGTTCGTGCTTAAATTGTGCGTAGACACTTCCATCGAAGTTACCTGACTTATGCCTATTCAAACATGCTCACAAAATCAACAATCCAAACAGACACTACCTTCAAAGATGGCAGAAGAAATAAACAATAGACATGCAATTAACGAGACATAGCAACTCATAGAGCAAGCCCTGGCTTGACAACAAACTGAAATGTTCACCCAGTTCAATGAGATTCTCATGCGATTTGCTTCGACATCAAGAGGATTTGCTTCGACAAGATATAAATCCGACAAAATCAGTCCATTCAAGGTCTAAATGAATTTGGACATACCGAATCTAGAAGGCAAGATTGACGCGGAATCCGTTGACAATTGGGTATAACAATCGAAATCCTATTACTCTGTGATTCAACTGTCAGAAGATGAAAAGTCACCATTGCATCCTTAAAGATGTCAACATTTGTGCACTGCTGGTGGGAGAACCTATCGACAAAGATGGAGAAAAGTGGAGACCCCATAGAGACATGGGAGAAATTTGTCGAATATGTCCGAAAGGAGGTTTACCCGCCCAAGTACGTTGAATAGTAGTATAAGACATGGCAACAGCTAAGGCAATGGAAAGACCAGCTCGTATAGAATTACACCGATGAGTTCTATCGAATAATGTCTAGACTTGGCGTTCAAGAAGAAGAGAAATTGCTTGTTCTGAATTACGTCAGCGGATTATCCACGTACATTCAGCAAGAGATGGAGTTTCTGATTGTCGATACGCTTGCAGATGCATTCCACTATGCTATTAAGCTTGAATCCAAACAGAAAGGAAAATCACACTTCACAACTAAACCAACAGGACGACCACTAGAAAAGAAGGCACCAGCCGACTTTGACAAGTCAAGACCTTCTCAGTCGACTCCGACAAAGCCAGATCATGGAAAAAAACATTTTTCAGAAAGACAAAAGGGAACGTAGTAAGAAACCTACCAGGAAATGGTGTGATTACCACAATTCATCATGACATGATACATCTGAATGCAAAGCTCATAAGACATTTTTTGCAAAAGTTTCAACATCCGACTCATTCAAAAAAAATATGGTAGAAACTGACCCAGAAGCAACGACCCTTTTGACATCGACATCAACCACTCCAGCAGCCTCGACTATCGTCGACGAGGAGGAACGAGAGCACCTATTCCATACATAGATATGGGTTCAAAAAAATCCATTGCATCCGATTGTGGATAATGGTAGCCAAAAGAAATTTGTTTCTGAAGATCTCGTGAAGAAACTAGGTCTTGTTACCACTCCACATCCTCAACCTTATAACATAGGTTGGATGAAGGATGTACAGGAAGTAAGGATCACCCGACAATGAAAACTCACCTACTTCATTAATCCTTTTGAAGATGAAGTACTCTGCGACGTGGCACCACTCTCCGTAGCCGATGCCTTGTTTGGGAAACCTTACTTATGGGATCGACATGGAAGTTACCAATCATGACCTCAGAAGGTGATTGTCAGAATTCAGAACCGATGGTATGACATACCAGAGCGACGACCTACACCAATGGTTGCAATGATATCTACTAAACAGACGAAGAAGATCATCAACCATGCTAAAAAATTCGCATTAATCATGATCAAGCCGCAACATTACAAGAAGACTGCAACAACTAGTTGACTCACCGACCAGTGCAACTCCCGACAGAAGTAGCAGATCGACAATATTCTTGATGAGTACCAGAACCTATTCCAA
The DNA here is from genome assembly GCA_027924585.1 of Larix kaempferi. Lineage (NCBI taxonomy): Eukaryota > Viridiplantae > Streptophyta > Pinopsida > Pinales > Pinaceae > Larix > Larix kaempferi. The sequence continues at coordinate 14,260,782 of BSBM01000008.1, forward strand.
GATCCAGATAGAGTACCTCTACATTGTTAGGTAAAACACTCTTTTGAACTTGCTCCCGGTTCTTCATTACCTAACGCATCTGTTTACAGAAGATCCATTCTCGAAAATGAAGAGATTCGCAGACAAATTCAAGATTTGATCAACAAAGGTCATATCCGACCCAGCTCCTCTCCTTATGGAAGTCCAATCATCCTCGTTCCAAAGAAATATGGGACTTGGCGCATGTGCATCGACTACCAGGCCCTTAACAAAATTTTGGTAAAGAATAGATACCCTCTATCGCGGATAGACGAGCTCATCGACTGTCTGAAAGGTGCTAAATTATTTACTAAGATCGACCTCAAGTCAGGATATCATCAAATTCCAATCGAGCCCGCAGATGTATGGAAAACTGCTTTCAAGACCAAGGAAGGATTGTTTGAATGGTTAGTCATGCCTTTCATGTTGATGTATATGTAACTTCGGAATGTATTTCACATATATGTATATTGTATTCCTATAGAGATGGTATTATTCCTCTATAAGGAAGTGTCGTCATTTATATTATAAGTGTCGTAACTTATACTTGATGGGTTATTAGACCACCTTATTTGGGGTCGGCCTTGTATAAGTCATGTGGGTCAAAGGGTTATTAGACCACCCTATTGGGGGTCGGCCATGTGGGTCGAAGGGTTATTAGACCACCCTATTGGGGGTCGGCCCACTCAGCATTATGTTATGTGGTTAAGTTCGAGCCTACATGAGTTAGGTAAAAACGCAAGTCAAGTCAAGTATAAATAGAGTGCGGGAGGCACTCTATTTATTCACTCACTTCTTACACATGCTCTCAAGGAGGAGAGGCGCACTTATGGAGGAGGAGGATCTGCTGCTAGGTTGTGTCTATCTCTTATGGTTGGTTGTATCATTGCTCTATCTATCTCTGAGGAAGTTATTGGGGTTTTTCACCTTTATGGTTTTCCCCAAGTAAATCTTTGTGTCTCTTGTGTGCTTGCATTATTGTCTCCATGATTGATATGCTGTACATGTTGTTCTCTCAGTTAAGATCCTAGATCAGATTGATGTAAATTCTGAAAATTTAACATGGTATCAGAGCTAGCCTGAAAGAAGGCATGATATGGCATGTATGACACTTGTTGCACTTACGATGCTAGGGCTTGATATAGCAAAAACCAGTCATCGTAGTACTTTCGCTATAAATCCGTTTTGGCAAAGTTTTCGGATCTGAAATTGTTACAAGCCGAAGCTAAGATCTCCAGGTATCTTGTTTCCAAAGGACAACCTCTAATTCATTGTACTTTGTGATTTATGATCTGTACAATATAGGGTTTCTGCCTCTTCTAGATCTGAGTCAAAATCAGGTGACCTTGGGAAAAAGGTCATATCTTGGGCTAGGAAGCTCCAAATGAAATTTCGTAAAAAGTGACAGGTAGTACACAGTCTTTAATATCTCAGAAAACTTTTTCAGAGGCCGAAGTTGAACCAGTGACACGTGGCATGCCGTACAAGTTCGCTCTCCTGTATTATCCCATAAACAGGTCACGTTGCGACATTTGGCATAACTCTCTCTCAAAGAGTCCAATTGAGGTCAGACCTGTCAGGATGGAAAGGTAACAGGCCGAGATATCTCAGAAAACTTTTTCAGAGGCCGAAGTTAAAACAGTGACACGTGGCACGTCGTACAAGTTCGCTCTCCTGTTTTATCCCAAAACAGGTCACGTTGCGACATTTGGCATAACTCTCTCTCAGAGAATCCAATTGAGGTCAGACCTATCAGGATGGAAAGATAACAGGTCAGGCTATCTCAGGAAACGTTTTCAGACCCTGTGGATAAAAAATTTCGGAGTTACACCAGAAACAATCAGGTACATATTTCTGTCAAAACAGAATTATTTTTTGGTACCTTCATTCATGGCTTCCAGAATTTAGGGCTTTGGAGAAAGTTGGAATTTTTGTAATCGGAGACCACGGCTGGATGCTACTCATCAAAATAGAAATTTAGAGACCAATATCAGAATTTTTGGTTGGGCAGAAGGCCGGGCTTGATTAGACCCTAGTTCGGGACTTTGATCAGAAAAGTGGAAAATTAGGGCTTCTGTAAAAATGGGAATTTTTGAAATCTGTGACCACGGCTGGAAGCTCCTCAGAAAAATAGAAGCTTAGAGCTTTGGATCAAATATTTTGATGGGGCAAAAGAGTGGGATTCATCAAACCCCAGTTCAGGGTCACGTCCAGTGAATCCGGAAGTTTCAAAGGCAAAATTGAGGAGTGAAACTTTGCAGTTTTCAAATTCTGAATATACCAGTTTGATCAGCTCATCAAGGCGCATATTTCTATCCTTTCGAAAGTTTGAAATTCAAAGTTTGAATTTTTGGGGTTTCTCTGACAAACCCATATCTAGCTCCAGGTCCAGTTCTTGCAAATCAAGTGGATTGGGTTAATCCTAGAAGAAGATGGATTGATCATCTGCATGAGTAAAGAAGTTCCTGTTTCAGAGGGAGATGAGGCTAAGGACTTACATAAGAAGATTACAAGCGATCTCGACAGGTATGACTCATCGAGGTATGTTTCGATATTTGTCCATGATTAAGTTTATGGTATGTTTGTCTTCATGTTATTATGGTTAGTACAATTTTGATTTTAGATTTGTCGTATCACCTTAACAAAATTATGAATGCATGATAGAAGATATTCATTGGTTAGGGTGTTGACACTTATGATTGTACTAATGCATTATGGTGTTGTATGAGGTTTATGTTGTCTACTAACATGAAAAGTACACCAAGAAAGACAAATCATGTTCTGGTCCAAGAACATATGATCATGATGACATGAGGACAAAGATTCATCCATTGCCATGGATCTCATAGAAGATCCATTCTCGAGGTATGTATAACTTGGTTTTATAATGGTTAACTTATGAGACATGCAGGTTACTAGCACAAGTCACTAAAGAGAACCAAAAGACATTATGCGGGTATGTTAAACATAAACTAGCTAGCATGCTAATCCAGGTATGTTTTTCCTATATCAAGCTAGAATCCTACCTTGGTTTAGGATCTTATACTGTTGTGTTGTTGATAATGATTATTCATGAAGTCATAGGTTTGAATAATCATGGCTGTATGCATATTATGTTTCTTACCATAATTTATGACTAACCAGAAGAATCATGAAAGTATAGGTTTGAATAATCACAGGTTTTATGCACTTTATATCTCTTATCTTAATTGATGATTCAACTAACGCGAAGAGTCATAGGTTTGAGTAATTATAGGTTTAGACATGTTATGCTTCTTATGATTTGACTAACCATAAGATTCCTACATAAACCTTGAATGCTAATGCTTATTATTTCTGTTTGAAATGATCATGACTATACATGCTTGAGATTATTGTGTTTTAATGAATGTATGATTTTATATGAGATCACAAGGATAACACAATCATGATACTAATAAGCATGCATAGGGACCAACGATGAATGTAAGTTCAAGGACAGGTAATCCAGGAAGCAAAGATCAAGAGGGAGCACACTCCAGTTGTTCCTGCAAGAAAGCAAAGGAGCACACTCCAGTTGTTCCTACAAGAAAGAAAAGGATCACATTTCAGTAGTCTCTACAAGGATGCAGATATTCAGAGGGAGTTGACCATCTTTCTACATTCCACAACAGCAAGGTGTAGAAGAAGCTACTTCAGATTAGGACTCCAAAAACTCCTGCAAGGAAGCAAAGACTCAGAGGGAGTCCACCCAACGAACAAACAAAGATAAGTATTTTTATTATCATTTCTTGCATATATGTTTGTTTAAATAAAATTGTTCAATGATGTATATGCTCATGTTCCTAGACTTAGGATATGTATTGTGCATATTAGAATAGTTGCATTGATGAACAGTATACTACTAATATACATGGGTAAGTGGCCTATGGCACTGTACAACATTCCATTGCTACTTATCTAGAATGAAACCTCTTTGCTGACATGTTGGGAGTTGTGCACACTCTTAACAATGTTCTGGTAGAGATTGGAAGGCATCTAGAAAGTTACGGAATATGGATAAATGTTGTATTGAAGCATTGGCTAAGATAATTGCATGATTGTATGACATATTTCTTTATGTGTAAGAATTTGTTCTGAAAACTATGAGATGTTTCTAATCATGCAATTTAACTTGTTGTGTAGGAAAGATCGTATGACATCTCCTACAAAAGAAGAACTACAACATTTGTTCCAGCAACAAAGATATCTATTGAAGATATTGAAGATATTGAAGTTCCCAGGATCTGGGATGAAGAAATGAAATGCCATGATCCGTCGATCATGAAGAATGATGTTTGGGATGTAATCCCAAGACATGAAGGGAAGTTTTCTATGACTTCCAAACGGAACTATCAGATCAAGCATGTTGCAGATGGCAGCATTGAGAAATATAAAAGTGATGAAATAGAAGATACACCAGATGGATTCAAGACAGCTTCCTTGAATGGTGTAGTTGAAGAAGAAGTGTATGTAGAGCAGCCACTTGGTTCTGAGACACATGATAGGAAATCATATATGTGCAGAACTTGGTATGGTGAAGATAGATTGATTGCCGACACGCAGCGGAAGCTTACTACCGAGTTCGAGATGAAGAACTTGGGGATGATGCACTATTTGTTTTTGGCATGGAGGTGTGGCAGAGTGCAGATAGAATCTTCCTTGGACAAGGGAAGTATGCAGTAGAGATCCCAAAGAGGTTCGGGATGATGGATTGCAAGGCCATGGCCACACCTATGGCATCGAATCTGAAGGTTCTATGTGATGCTTCATCTGAGCCAGTTGATATTACTATGTATCGTCAGATGATTGGGTCCTTGATGTACCTGACGAACACAAGACCAGATATTTGCTTTGCTGTGAACACATTGATCCAGTTCCTGACGGATCCGAGGAGTGTTCACCTAGTTGCTGTAAAGCATGTTCTGAGGTACCTAAAGGGTGCAGTGGATTATGGGCTCAAGTATGAAGCAAATCAAAAGTTTAACCTACAGGGTTATGTTGATTCAGATTGGGTTGGCAGTGTTGCAGATAGGAAGAGCACATCTGGGTGCTGCTTCAGTATGGGATCAGGTGTGATCTCTTGGTTTAGCAGGAAGCAGTCCTGCGTAGCACTGAGTACAGCTGAGGCAGAGTATGTTGCAGCCTGTTCAGCTAGTTGTGAGGCAGTATGGCTACGGAAGCTACTGTCTGAGTTATTTGATCTCCCGTTGGAAGCTACTGGTATCTTCTGTGATAACCAGAGTTGTGTGAAGCTGTCCGAGAACCCAGTGTTTCATGACAGGTCGAAACACATAGAGATCAAATACCACTATATCAGGGATATGGTGCAGAGAGGAGCTGTGAAGCTCCTGTATGTTGCGACGGACGAGCAGATTGCAGATGTGCTGATGAAGCCACTAGCCAGGGTGAAGTTCGAGTACTTCAGAGAGAGGCTTGGCGTGCTTCAGATCGAGGATACTTTGAGGAAGAAGTGATGGACACATTTGCTGAAGCCATTCCAAGCATGTTGGAAGGAGGATCCTTCACATGGCTGTGGATGTAAGCGCTGGATGATGAGCATCAGGATGATGTTCTAGTTTCTGCTTAATATGATCAGTTGGATCATTTTATGTATGTATGTATGCATCATGTTGGATGCTTGGACCATGTATCTGTATATGTATCAGGTGGATACATTGTATGATCAGGTGGATCATGTATGGTGATATATATCACATATGTTTTGTATTTGTATCAGGTGGATACATTGATGATCAGGAGGATCATGTATGATGATATGTATCAGGTAGATACTTGGCATACAGCAGGATGTTGCATTGATGATCAGGAGGATCATGGATCATGATATGTATCAGGTAGATACTTGGTATGCAGCAGGATGTTGCATTGATGATCAGGATGATCATAGATGACATGCAGCAGGATGTTGCATTGATGATCAGGATGATCATAGATGACGAGCTTCAGGATGTTGCTCCAGATGACATGCAGCAGGATGTTGCATTGATGATCAGGATGATCATAGATGACGAGCTTCAGGATGTTGCTCCAGATGACATGCAGCAGGATGTTGCATTGATGATCAGGATGATCATAGATGACGAGCTTCAGGATGTTGCTCCAGATGACATGCAGCAGGATGTTGCAGTGATGATCAGGACGATCATAGATGACGAGCTTCAGGATGTTGCTCTAGATGACATGCAGCAGGATGTTGCAGTGATGATCAGGACGATCATAGATGACGAGCTTCAGGATGTTGCTCCAGATGACATGCAGCAGGATGTTGCATTGATGATCAGGATGATCATAGATGACGAGCTTCAGGATGTTGCTCCAGATGACATGCAGCAGGATGTTGCAGTGATGATCAGGACGATCATAGATGACGAGCTTCAGGATGTTGCTCCAGATGACATGCAGCAGGACGTTGCAGTAATGATGATCAGGATGATCATGGATACATCAGGATGATGTATGGTGAGTATCAGGTTGATACTCTGTGGCCGTGGATCAGGTTGTGCAGATGAGCATGTAATTCGTTGCCCTGGGAGATTTGCAGATGGTCTTGCGAGGTTTTTCCTATGGCATGTAATTCGTTGCCCTGGGACATCTGGCAAATGCTCTTTCGAGGATTTGCTCTGGGAGGACATGTAATTCGTTGCCCTGGGAGATTTGCAGATAGTCTTTCGAGGTTTTGCCTATGGCATGTAATTCGTTGCCCTGGGATATCTGGCAGATGCTCTTGCGAGGTTTTGTCCTATGGCATGTAATTCGTTTCCCTGGGAGATCCGATAGGTTGGGCTGTGTGCCCGTAATCAGTCCTGGGATGCTCTTGCGAGGTTTTTCCATGACCACATGTAATTCGTTGCCTTGGGAGATTCTATAGGTAGAGCTGTGTGCTCGTAACAGCCTGGGATGCTCTTGCGAGGTTTTGTGGTGAGGTCACATGTAATTCGTTGCCCTGGGAGATCCTATAGGTAGAGCTGTGTGCTCGTAACAGCCTGGGATGCTCTTGCGAGGTTTTGTGATGCACGTAAAAGTCCTGAGGATTCCACAGTATGGCCAGTGATGACGAAGACCTGCAGGTGGTGGGCCTACATCCAGTATGAAAAAGGAATGGCTCTGTAGAACTTCCTATGACGAGTAGAGACAGAGATTGGATGAGATAGCAGCAGCAGTGATGATGATGATGACGATGCATCGATGACGATGATCCAGAGAAGATGACTTGTGCTAGAAGAACTGTGCTGAGAAATACCTTCCTAGTTAAGAGGGAGTGTTGATGTATATGTAACTTCGGAATGTATTTCACATATATGTATATTGTATTCCTATAGAGATGGTATTATTCCTCTATAAGGAAGTGTCGTCATTTATATTATAAGTGTCGTAACTTATACTTGATGGGTTATTAGACCACCTTATTTGGGGTCGGCCCTGTATAAGTCATGTGGGTCAAAGGGTTATTAGACCACCCTATTGGGGGTCGTCCATGTGGGTCGAAGGGTTATTAGACCACCCTATTGGGGGTCGGCCCACTCAGCATTATGTTATATGGTTAAGTTCGAGCCTACATGAGTTAGGTAAAAAGGAAAGTCAAGTCAAGTATAAATAGAGTGCGGGAGGCACTCTATTTATTCACTCACTTCTTACACATGCTCTCAAGGAGGAGAGGCGCACTTATGGAGGAGGAGGATCTACTGCTAGGTTGTGTCTATCTCTTATGGTTGGTTGTATCATTGCTCTATCTATCTCTGAGGAAGTTATTGGGGTTTTTCACCTTTATGGTTTTCCCCAAGTAAATATTTGTGTCTCTTGTGTGCTTGCATTATTGTCTCCATGATTGATATGCTGTAGATATGCTGTACATGTTGTTCTCTCAGTTAAGATCCTAGATCAGATTGATGTAAATTCTGAAAATTTAACATTTCAACTTAAGCAATGCACCTGTGACCTTCATGCGGTATATGGACAACATTCTTTGACCTTTCATCGGAAAATGGGTCATTATCTACCTTGACGATATATTTATTTTCAGTCGATCATGGGAAGAACATGTTGGAAAAACTTAGACAAGTCCTTGACACTCTCCAACAACATCGACTCTACTTGAACATGGAAAAATGTTCCTTTGCGATGAACAACGTCAAATATTTGGGGTTTGTAATCGACTCTGCTGGCATTCATGTCCATCTAGATCTAGTACAAATTCTCAAATATTGGCCCATTCCTCAAAGCATTCATGAACTAAGAAGTTTTCTTGGTTTGGAGAATTTCTATCGACGATTCATACTCGGATTTAGTCACATAGCATGGCCTTTGAATCAGTTGACCAAGGGAAATGGGAAAACTGTCTTCAAATGGACATTGACACAATAAGCAGCTTTCGAACAACTCAAACACAAGCTTTGTACTGCACTAGTACTTGTGTTACCTGATTTGCATCAGCCCTTTGAGATTGAGACAGACGCATCAGACTATGCTTTGGGCGCAGTGATCACTCAGTCTGGTCACCCAGTCGCTTTTCATTCCAAAAATTTTAAAGACACCGTTAGAATATATTCGGCCTATGAAAAAGAATTGTACGCCATTGTGCAAGATCTTAAGCAATGGAGATATTATATCCTTGGCACATAGATGATCATTCTCACTGACCACAAGCCTTTACAGTTCGCCCCATCCCAGTGGAAGTTACAAACAACTCGACAACTCAAGTGGATTAATTACCTGCAACAATTTCAGTTGGTAATTAAGTATCGGAAAGGTAAATCCAATGCCGCCGCCGATTGTCTAAGTCGACCACCCATTACTCTCCTTCTTATAGTGATGAGTATGCAGGGTTATGACACCACCACGTGGCCTCAATTGTATTAGGACGACAACAACTTTTCATCAGTCTCTCGACAACTTCAGACCGACAAGTCGTCGACCTCTGACTATTTCCTGAAGGATACCTTGCCATACAAGCTTGGACAACTTTGTGTACCGACAAGTGAGCATCGACAACAAATCATTTGGGACGCGCACAACAGCAAGACTGTAGGACATTTTGGAGTAGCAAAGACCCTTGCTATTCTCCAAAGTATTTCTTTTGGCCTTCACTTAAAACCGACGTCAACAATTACATTTGATCATGCGTGGTTTGTGCCATTGCTAAACCGCCTAATCGATGTCAGGGATTGTACACACCTTTTCCAGTTCCTAGTCGATAATGGGAATCTATTTCTATGGAATACTTGACGGGATATCCTACTACCAAACATCAACATGACACGATATTAGTAGTAGTTGACAGATTTTCCAAGATGGCCATTCTCATTCCATGCAAGAAGACTACGACAGTGCATCAGACCGCTCAACTCTTCTTTGAACATGTCTGGAAACATTATGGTTTACCGACAATCATTATTTTCGACAGAGATGCCAGATTTGCTAGCATATTTTGGAAGAACCTCTGGAAACAGCTCGACACAAGATTTTCCTTATCGACAACCTTCCATCCTTAGACAGGCGGATAGACGGAGGTTGTGAATCGCTTGGTAGTACAACTGCTTCGCATGTACAACCACAAGCATGGATGAAAATGAGATGATAGTCTTCCATATATACAACATAACTACAATCGTGCTCAACACAGCTATACGGGAAAGAATCCATTTGAGATCTGTTATGTATTTCAACCCTCAGCGCCTATTGACTTGATTAGTTCCTCGACACAGTCGAACGATGCCGACTATAACCGCCGAGAAGTTGACAAAGCATTGAAGTTTCAAGATCAAATCTGCGACATCCAGAGACAAGCACATGAAATGTTTCAACGCGCTCATGCAAAATCTAAGGCCCAACATGATAAGCATCATATCCCTCATTTGTTTCAAATTGGGGATCATGTCTGGTTGCATCTCAAGAAGGAACGCTTCACTGGTCCAAATAAGAAGCTAAATCCTTTACGATATGGTCCGTACAGTATCCTTGAATAGATTGGAGAAAATGATTTCCAACTCGACATTCCTTCATGCCTGGGTCTACATCTAGTATTTAATGTGGATCTACTTTGACCATACCATGCACCACTGTTGGAACAAAACGAATTGCAGACAAGAGAACCCTAAGACATCCATATAGATGTTCAAGAGCCTCTTCCTTGCGACACCATTGTGGGATGATGAGTACGCCATACAAATATGAACACAATTCCCTTGTTTTAGGTGGCCAAAGCCGGACAAATCCCAGCACAAGGGAAATGGTACTCTGCTACTGAACTGACCGACAAGTTTCCTCATCTGCACAAGCAAACAGTGGGGACCATTGTTTCTTAAGGAAGGAGGTCTGATCCACCCAACATTTGGCATTATTGTCGGATGCCAACATCAACTTCGACAAGTTTCCTCATCTGCACGAGCAAACAATGGGGACCATTGTTTCTTTAGGAAGGAGGTATGATCCACCCAATAGTTGGAATTATTGTCGGATGCCAACATCAAATTCGACTTCGACAAGTTCAACAACTTTGACTTCGACCAGTTCAACAACTCGACTTCGACCGGTTAAACAACTTTGACAAGCACCGACATCGACATGCATCATCGACATTGGCGATTGACGAACTGCGACAGATTGTCTCTCTATCTTCCAGTCGACTGTAACGGTTGAACTTCTGAAACCCTTCTAACTTATCTTGTAATTGAACGTAACGGGAAGACACCCAAGCGTTCTCAACACTCTATATAAGCATGCAAATTATTGTAATATACAGAGAACAAGTAATAGAGAAGAATCAAGATCAATTCACATTCCTGCATATTATCTGTGTGTGTATGTTTATGTGTGTAGTGTATTTCTGCTTTGCTTATTCTTATGCTTCCGCCATAATAATACTGACTCATTTAGTCGAACTGTTGTCCTTTTCGTGCACTTGGGTGCGTACGAATCATTCAAATTGCACACAACTGACAATGGCTCTATGCTTGACCAGTTTTGGACAAATATGGTAAATATTAATATTATCTTTAATATTTTTGATGCCTATTGGACGGTTTATCATGCAACTTGTCTCTCAATTTATTTGACAACAACATACATTTTTCTTATCCTTTTAATTCAATATTCGAATTTGCATATGTTCTTCTATCTTTTATATATAGCAATGCAATAGATACAAGTTTTTTCCCTTTCTACTATAACACTTCATAAAATTTCTATTGTAAAACAGAATTCCAATTTAGAACATATATTTATATATAGAAAGTAGGACATTTTGCTTTAGCATCTTCAACATATTTGATGCATGTTGGACTAGCCATAATGGAACTTGTCATCGAGTTCCTCTGACAAGAGCATAAACCGTTTTGTATCCTTCGTACAATATTGAAATCTACCTATGTTCTTTAATGAAATTTGTGGACACGCAACATGTAAAATTTCTTCTGCATTTCCACTAAAAAATAACGTAGAATTTCTACAATCTCAAAATTTGGATCACAAACACACACACATTGAATAAAGGAAAGCTATATTGATACATGTCATACTCAGCTTAATTCTTCCATTGTAGATAGTTTCATGTCACTAGGGTCGAACTCGAGTAATATTAAGCAATCGGAACAAACTTTAAAAAAAAGGAAAGAAAAAAAGGGGGCGAGCTTCCATACAATAGACATAAAATTAGGGTCTTCAA